>CM067377.1:213313369-213913369 GCA_034510155.1 Eucriotettix oculatus | reverse complement strand
TTAAATGTAAAAAGTGAATTTGGATTTAGAATAAGTTGTGTATCATGTAGGAAAATAGAACTGAGAATATGTAATTAGCCGTAAACTAATTTGAATAGATAAACAACTATAGCAACAACATTAACCCTCTCTCTCTCGCACACACACACACCAGCGCTTTATCTTAATTATTATTGCTGTCATATTTTTAAAATTAAGTTACTGATAATCAAAAGTTGTAATTTTTGTTTCGTTTGATAACAAACTTATGAACCACCCTACCTACTCCTTCTGGACTGGCAAAGGAGCAAAACCTCTTGTCATTATAAGTGTTTTATTGTGTCTCTTATGTGGATTTAGTTGTTTAATTTCAATATTTCTTCAACTCTGACAACGCAACATAATTACTTCCAATTCCTTGAATTTGGACTTCTTCCCTCTGTAATATAGCCCTGTCAGCAATTTTTTCTTCCAGTATCTACTTCGAAAAATAAAAGTCTTAGATGATGAATTTCGTATTTATTTTTCATTCTCTTATCCTTTTTTTGTGTTTAGAATACCAAATATAAAATCCCAATATTTTCTCATGAATCGTCAATGTACAAAAAATCCGGACGGTGCTGAACTCTCGCAAATATTCACGATATACCATTAAAAATTCCCCAATTTCTTAGTCAATATATTATATCATTGAGTGAACTATTTAGTTGGATTTATTAATTGTCGAATCTCCCGCGGGAGAGCCACACGCAGTGTCGCCAACGAAACGCGACTAATCCGAGACAAGTTTGCTAGCCTGAGCGAACCTAAATATGGACCATTCAATCAGCTCTTAGGGCTATAGCAATGGTTATCGGAGCATTTCCCATAGCTAAATTAGGCACACTATTATTACGACAAATTAGCAAGCCCATAGCAAATGTCGTCAAGGAAAGAGCCAAGTCTAGTCACTTTTTCAGGACTTACATTTGCATGCCACCTGCACAATGTGAGTAACAAATTAGCGTTGCTGTCTCCCCTATTTTAAGTCATACATTCAGCTTTTCTCAGAGAAAAGCATTAAAATTAATACCGTAAGCTACTAACCAGTTTTGATTCAATCGAACTGTCAAATTTGAACATTTTTAAGCAATGACTTTATATTTTTTACGTTAGACCAACTTCAGTTCAGGGGTCGAATAGGACTTTTCATGAGTCATCAATAATAACACTTTAAGCAGCAATTCTTTATTATTGTCATCCCATGTCGTCATCTTTAGACTTTTTAAAGTCGGCATCATTAGTTGCTGTCCTTGCCGTTTTATTTTCTATGTTTTGACAAGAGGATCAAATGATTTTTAGTAATATGACAATTTGGCAAATTAAGAGTAATGACGTTTACCCTCATTCTTTTGTCAATTATTTATAGCGGTATATTGAAAACAATCTTCCTATAGCATATGTTTTTGTGGAAAAGTGGAAATTTTCTAAAAAAAAAACAAATTAAAAGTATTTCCCTATTTAATCATGCCAGTGTCATGAAATTAAAAATTCTTATTGTGTAGTTTCATTAAATGATCTGAGGAAAACACCATACTTTTAACTGACAATGCATTTTGTAAGAAATAACTTTATTGGTCTGTAACTTGAAGGTATTTTGAAATGTGATGTTATTAATGTTTCCAAAGGTTATGTATGAGTAGTTGAGATACACCACAGACTGTTCCTTCAAGTTATATATTGTTTACCAATATTTATTTTCATCTACATTGTTATTTATATTTATTTATTCAAATATTTATTATTCACCATGATATTTTTCCTTCTTTATTTGGAAGTGTCTCTTGTAGTTCTCAAAACTTGTATTTGTGGATTTGAGTCTGAATGACTAGATAATAGGGTATGTAGAATTGTCGGGTTATTTGTATCTCATTAAATACAGTCCCTTTAACTTAACTTTTGTAGCAACATTATATCACAAAATAGTCTGTAAATTAATTTTTATGGGTAGAGTACGGATGTTTTTTAGGCAAGAATTCAATGAAATTATATTCACACTAAAAACAAATTCATGGCTATAATGAATTTTACTCAATTGCATGGAAATGTGACTACTTCTTTAATTGTCATACACCACACATTTATGTGCACGTTAATTGTAATTGCCTTTGGTTGTTTTTCAGTCTACAATTGGTGTGAAGTGAAAGCAAAAATGTGGGTCATGAACCTCGGAAAACCTGTGGACATCCCCAGCTTAAACGAAGCAATGGCCATTGAGCTCGGTGCAAACCTGTTGGGAGAGGGAATAATTTTTGCAGTTGCTGCCGGTGTACTCTTCTTGGAGTACAACAGACAGACACGCAAAGAAGCGGCAAAGGAAGAGGCTCGTAAGGAGGAATTAGAGTTGCTGAACTACACCATTCAAGATCTATACTTCACAACTGAGAAGCAAGATGCCCAAATTCGGGAGTTGACGAGGTTGGTTGTAGACCTGGAGTGCACAGTTAACCATCGCACGTGGTTGGGAGGACGATCTTCGACTCATAGGCATCATACGAACGTGGAAGAGGGAGTTGGTCAGAATATTGATCCACAGAAACAAACAAAAGTGGTTAAAAATCAAAGTGTTGTGTTGACAGCATTAAGTAGTTTGGGTTATATGCCTGAAACTTTTAATTCAAGACAATGGTAGAAAGTAGCATTGTTTCATAGGGATGTAAATCCATATTTTATATAGTAATACTGAAGTTATAGTTTCATTTTGAGATTTCTCAGTATTTTGTAAGTCAATTTTCACTTAAACATCAAAGGCTTCTCGGTGAATAGAAATGAAAACAACCTCCCAGTTTCCACGTTATCTTCAAAGACAGCGACATTTTGACAGCTGACTAATTCCGAAGGTCAACCTGGAAGGTGATGCGAGTGGTAGCTGTAAAAACTTCATTGATTGCCCAGATAACATGGGTGGAACTCTAAGAAGTTGTTCATAATTTTCATGTAGTTTTCAATTTCATCCAATCAAAGACAACATGAGATTGTTTGTTAAACTTTAATTGCAATAGAGTGCCTTATGAAAGGCATGGTTATCAAGATTAGTATGAGTATTATTGGAGACTGGATGTTATCTTTGATAGATATTTATTAAAAACTTTCTAGTCCAATATTTCAGGGAATTGGGCAGGTGTGATTAGAAATAAGAAATGTAATAATTGTACAGTGTCTGCAGTGCAAGAATATAGTTTAAGAATTGACAATTCCTAATTTAGCCCACTGCATGTTTTAGAGTATACAATTAATTATGATTTATGCTTTTATAATCATTATTCAAAAAGAAAGTTTTGATATAAACTACTTCTTTGACCATTACAAAATTTCTTCTTACAGAAATAGGTATTTGAATACATGTATATAGTGTCAATCTTAGAAAGTGTTTAATTTAATTTCAAAGCTCACCATATTTGTTTTTGCTTGAGGCAAATTGTTTATTGTGTACTTTAAAAAAAAACTAATTATATAAAGTAGTAGTTACTTAAAAGCCAAATTAAATGATAAAGTAAATAACACCCAACAATTCTCCCATCCTTGTTGCTTTTGTCAGATGATTAAAAATAACAAGAGCTGCAAGAACACCACCATGCAGTCCAGGTAATAAACTAAACTTTAAATATTTTCAGTTTCTAAACAAGTTTGTGGGGTGTGTTCTTGAGGCTCGTACATTTTTTAATCACCTATTGAAACTGACGAGGATTACAGATACATTGGGTGGTATGTAATTTATCTTTTAATTTGGTTTTTATTGGATACTCCTTTATTTA
The DNA here is from genome assembly GCA_034510155.1 of Eucriotettix oculatus. Taxonomy (NCBI): domain Eukaryota; kingdom Metazoa; phylum Arthropoda; class Insecta; order Orthoptera; family Tetrigidae; genus Eucriotettix; species Eucriotettix oculatus. The sequence goes on along the minus strand of CM067377.1, from coordinate 213,909,596 downwards.
GTTTTCATTCAATACAGGTTTTATTTTCTTAGTTGTCAATATTTCTTCCTGTATATTGTACTGTCATGCTGTACATTTGCAACTTACGAGAGAGGGCTGTAAGTGCAGATAAAGTTAAGTGAAAATTGACTACCAAAATTTTGTATGAAGTTTACCTAGGGGAATATTACTTGGTAAATAGATCATTAATATTATTTGTTATTTTTGGTACAAACATAATAATAAACAATGCACAAAATAAAGCGTATTTTGTGAAGCAGCAAAAAGAGCATCTTGAACTTTTGCTGCATGGTAATTTGCTACAGCATTTTGGTGGCTCTTCAACAGTGTTGGACATTGCTCTACAAATTTTTGTTGTCATTGGTTTATTGTAGAATGTTTGTACATTCTTGCTAAAGGAACCTGGTAGAAATTATCAGAATTTAAACTTTTACAGAGGAAAAAAGTTAAATTTGCTATTTAAGAAAACAATAAGCACAGCATATAATGTGCATAGTATATCATTATGGCTTCTATACTTATGTAACAAATAAACACCATTTCAATCAGAATTATGATAAATATTTCAAATACTATATTTTAAATCACAATCTTTTTGAAGAGTAGGTTTAAGTTCTCTGGACAATCTGTATTGCAAATAAATCCTTAATACAAATAATATAGTGAGAGTTCAGTGAATCAATTACAGTTAAGTTTTTCGAACACTTAATCAGATTTGTTTAAGATTTTCTGTAATGAATATGCTAATCCAAACTGTTCTATCTTGATAAAGACTTGGGCTTCATGTTATACAGGTTGAATTTTTTATAGTATCTTTATGTATGATTTAGTTGAATTCCAGTACTTGGCACAGTTTTGTAAAAGTCCTTAAATAACATTACATTTTCAGTATTTTTTTTGTATTAAAGTGTTCTTATATTTTATTATTACTTTTTTCTATTTTTTTAAGCAATGTAACATATGCCCAAAATTTGATGCGGCAAAACTGTTGTCTTCTGCAATATCAAGGATAATTATATGGTTATGAAATATGGCAAATGTCTTTGTTGAAATCCTCTTGATTTCAGTTGCACAGGAAAATAAAAATTTAAAAGGAGTGGAGCACTCTTATTATATTTAAGACTTCCAATTTCAGCATGGCGATTGAGGGATTTAATTGGTTTCATTGTAATCTTGTTTGCTGTGTAGTTAATAATATAGTTATTAGAAGTATTTTGCAATACAGGAAGTAGCTATAGTTTGGGAAATACACCTTAAACTATAACTTCCACACTTCCTTGTTAAATATTGACACTGTATGGAATTCATGCAAAATTGCATTTCTGTATAATTTATTTTAGTGATCAAAACAATTATAAGCATATTCTAAGTTCTGGATGAGTCACTGCCCATCAGTTGCTATTATTAAACTATTGTGAATTTGTGTACATAAACTAATATATTTTGCAAATAAAAAACTAAACTGTAAAGTTATTTTGCCATAAAATATGTTTACTATATCAGTATAATATATATCATGAAGTTCTAATTCATTGAATATATAAAATATTGAGTATCATCTATTTATCGGGGCAAGCCTTATAACTCACAGTTTGTTTAGAACAGGTCCTGCTATCATACATTTCGAGCCAATAAAAATGAGCAATTTGAGTGTCAATTCAATGAATTTATTAATATTTGTACAAATATCTACTGAATTCTTCAAGATATTGAAATGAAACACAAAAATATAAGTTAAAGTTCCTGTTTTGGAAAAGAAACCTTCACTTTGAATTACTTTTTTTTTTTAATCCTCAAATTTTCATTGAAATCTGTTGAGACATTTCGGAGTCTATTTGTGACAAATGTGGACAGACAGACAGACACTTCAGTTTTATTTATTTGGTATAGATTGTTAAAGGAGAAAATACATGGGAAGTTTCTGAATTATATTTCAGCTCACTAAGTATGAAGAGGCTTTTACATCAACTGTGAATGTCCAATGTCTGGAATAAAGCAAGGTTAAATTTTTATTTCCTTAGAAAAGACTAGTTTGTGTTACCCTTATTTAGATCTCATTGTTGAAAAGCAGTATAATTTTGTTCAATTAAAAGTACGCTCTTAAGATGCCCAAATGTTGATTGGCAAGTTGAGAATTTTGCTCTACCTTCAGACTACAAAAGTCATTGGAATATTTTGTAAAGTAATCTTTAGAAATGTATACAGCCCCTAATTTAGTTTATGAAATCAAACTAATTATGATTCTCAACCTAATCTAGCCCAAGTTTTAGGTGGATGGATCTTGCATTGGGTCCTTGTGCTGACTCTTGACTTGGTCGGTGGATAGAGTAGGGTTTCCCAATGTTGGTCCCGAGGCAATTTTAAAAACCAACCAACTGCTATGATTATATTTGTACAAAAGGTAAAATGGTTGGTATCTTAATTTTAATAAAAGAGAATTAAGTGTTCTTCTTTCCATAGAGCCACAATTGAAGTTTTGTTGTAATATAAAGTGGAATTTACAAAGATTATTTTTCACTGTGACTTGCTACTTACTTGAGTGGTGTAGATAAGCTAAATGCATCTCAACCAAAATACTTTACTCACCGATTCACAATTCAGAGTTGAAAAAGAATTTTTATCCAAGAAAGTGATATTAGAAGAATAAAATAACAAAGCCATCTATTAAGTATATTATGTAAGTTAAGTAAAGCATTTGATTGTGTAGACCATAATGTACGGCTAAATAATATATTATGGAATACCAGAGTATATTACTGAGGTCTTGCGGTTTCAAAAAATTAGTTACAACAATATAGTTCTGCAATATGTTTATTTGGCATTGTTTTCTCTTTAATATGAGTATATAGGTTTTTCCGTTTAAAATTTACCACAAATATGGAGTAAAAGCAGCAGTTATCATAAATAATTATTACAATGTTTGCTGATAAATTGGCTGGATTTCCTATTTATAATGGATACAATGGCAGATCGTTGTGCTTCAGCTGTAACCGTCGCTGGTTACAAAATTGTGAAGGAATTTATTTATAATTGTTTTCTCTCATTTCGGTTCTAGATGTTGCAGTAGCAGTACAAAATTGGTTGTTAAGTTATCATACCATGCAAAATTTATTTATTTGTTTGGTTATCAACTATGCATTAGTATTTACTTTTTTGTGGAAACAGGGACGAAACGTCTATTTTACTTTGAATTAAATTTCCATTCCTTACTCAAGGCCAGTTATAGCCCATTATTTCATTTATAAAAATTATGTCGGATAAAGCTATTTATTTTATTGTGGATTTGATAGATTGTGTTCCTTTTTCCTCATTTGAATCGGAAGTTAGAAAATATACGGCACCAAGTTCTTAAATATTCGAATCTCAAAATTTACTCATTTTCAAGCGGACCTTGGGTGATTTATATGTAAAATTTGGTTTCATCCTAAACAGAATTCAGGTTGAAATCGTTCTTGTGAGAGATGAGATGAACGCTGAACATATTCTGTTCAACTTGAAGCAATCAGGACTAGAGTTTAGTAAAAAAAAATTGTGATAACGGTGAAGATTACAATTCGTCTGAAACGGACATTTTTCGTCGTTATTTGACGAATCCGTTAAACAATGCAAATATTCTATGTAGTTTTCATTGTTTTTTATTTCTGGTTCACGGCTTCTGGTGGAAACGTCGTGAATTAAAATGTCTTTTCAAAGTGTAAGTAATTATTATTTGTAATTAATTAATTAATTCTTAAACAACTTTATGGGTTATCATATATTATTAATTAATATTATATATTTCAAATGCATTATTGAATAGAATATAATATATATATATATATATATATATATATAGGATCGTTTCGTCTGTATATTTGAGAAAATGAAATGCTTTATTTGATTTTGTTTTATTTTTTAAATAAATTTTACTCCGTAGTTACTACGTAGTCAACGCACTCAGAAATTTCTCATAATCAAAGTGCCACTTTGGCATTTACGTCAATGCCAAGACCCCAATAGAGATCCATTGCATATCCTGCGAAGGTAGCCATTGTTAATTTTGTTTTTAGATTGTCTGAAGGTGTAGAAAACTTTGTGTTTGCAAGTGCGGCGTCTACTTGATAATACGGTGTGTAGGGAATAGGTGATGTCTACAATGAACCCTGAATAGTAAGTATTGCCATTTAACTTTAAGTCTTATCTTTGTATATAATGACAGTCGACTTCGTCTCTACGCCTTGCTGCCCATATATATACGTTTAAATAGTCACCACTTCGTTCTTCTACAAGAATACCAATACTTCTGCTTAGAGTTTCGAAAAAATGATTTAGTATTGTTTTTACATCAAAAATTTAAATGTTCTTTCATCCCCACCAGGATTTACCTAGTGACTCATTGTCATCCATGACATAATTATTCAGCATATAATGGCCTCTCATTTCAACTAAGATTCTATTCATTTCTGTTTTGCGTCTGAAGCATAGATTTCATATTCATATAACCTTCACGGTCATGTAATTTATAAAAAACCCGTGAAATGAGTCCCAGAAAAGCGTCAAAATACGCCTTATCAATGTCTCTTCGATGTTTTTCCAATTTGCTTCAAAGACCCTTTGTTCGTTATTGAGGTGTACTACACGTTGTGTTAAGGTTCTAAATTTGATTTTGATGAACGAAAGCATTCGTTTTATTAGGACAATTAATTTAATAAGTAAAAGTATCCCAACATTTGTGATAGTTATTGCATTAAACTATTTCAACAATAAATAAAAATAGACCATTAATATTCGGAAAAATTTATTTTACTATTGTTTTAAAGCTATGTATACAAAATCTGTGTTGGCACATTGCAATTATGGTTTAAGGTTTAATTGCTAATGCCCTTTTATGTAAAAATATTTCCAAATGGAACCTGTTTTATTATTCTGTAAAGTGTTTGTTTGTAGGAAAAGGGTTACTGTCTATTTTTAATTTCTTTGTTTCATTGGAATATATAGTTTGAAAGATTTACTGATATTCCTGATTTGCTTCCTGGAAATGCACAAAAGATTCATTTACAATTGAAGATTGTCCTTTTTAAGATTATATTTTAGTTTTAATGTGCGATACATTTCAACTTGAGTAACAAGTTTGAACCGTGTCACTTAAACTTCTAATATTATGTTAGGATTGGTATTCCATTTTCTTTAACTCTGAAGAAGAGAAAACATGACATTTGTTGCTCTTGCTAAGCTCTTGAAGTCCAACTTCAGTTTATAGTATAATGATTAAAATATATATGTAATTTTTATTCGCTAGTTTGTCAAAATGTGAAAGTTTCAGTTGAAGTGTTTTATTGTAATCAATCATGATTATATTTCAATATCTAGTGTTATACCTAAATCATTTTGGATCAGGCAAGCTAAAGATATCAATTTTTTGCAAAATAATATCATTTACAATTAAAATTTGATATGGTGATTGAAAATAGGGATTGCGAACCACTAATGTAGGTTTTCATACTCAACCTCTGCAATATAGAACTAAATATAACATATGTTATTGTTCTGCCAACTGGATTTGGTCTAAATTTCCTAACAGTCTCCCTTTAAATTTTCGATTAGCTGAAGTATTCTTCCAGTCACCTGGCCATCCTGATGTATTGCAGATAATTTCTCTTGGAATGTCAGATTCACTTTGCCTTCCTCTTAAAAGCTGTAGGCAAGTAAAATCACTTCTTCGGTCTTCCGTATTTGTCTTCCTCATTTTTTCAATTCATCTCCTAAACTGTATTTTAAAAATTTTCAGATAATTTTTCTTGTTCTTTCTTAATCTGCGTTTGAGCAAATTTATAGCTACACAAAATGGCTGGTTTCTCTTAACGACAAATTCTTTCCTCCTTTTAAATGACAAATATGAAGGTGAATATTGAAATATCCAATAAAAATTCTGGTTTGTTTTTCTGTTTAGTGATTACCTTTTTAAGTTGCTGCTGATTGGTGACTCAGGCGTTGGAAAGTCATGCCTGCTTCTGCGATTTGCAGTGAGTACTTTTTCATTTTCTGATGTGATTACATTAATTTGGTTAGCATTTAAACTATCTTTATTCTTATTTCTAGGATGATACATACACGGAAAGTTATATCAGTACTATAGGAGTAGATTTCGTAAGTGAGAACTATTTATTTTGTACTTGTGTAATTTTGTTTATAAATATTATTCTTTTAAATATTTTCTTTTTCTTCAGAAAATAAGGACCATTGATTTAGATGGAAAGACTATAAAATTGCAAATAGTAAGTCAACTCATTATTTATTTTGCTACTAGTTTGTATTGCTTGAATATTACTAATTTCATCTTCTCAAAAAATGTATTACCAAGGTTAAGTTGCTAATTAGTCCTCTCCCTCCTTCCCCTTGTTCAGCAGATTTGCCTCTCTCAACTGTCAATGTATAATCGCCATTCTTTTCTGTTACATTGGTTTAGTAATTTAACCTGAAGTCTTTTTATGACAGACTAAAATTTCGTTGTGACAATATATTTAATTTTGTTTGGAATTTGAGGTGGGTTTATGTTGTAGCTACTAAGGCATAACTCGTTACAGTTTTATTACTGTTGTTTATCATTGAAATGTATCATAGTAAAAGTATGATAATTAAGTCTGTAAAACTGTTGCATAAACAAGGTAACCAAATTTTCTGAAACTATCGTAATAGGTAATATAATTGTGTGATTGAAGTGAACTTTCAAACTCTTCACAGTGGGACACTGCAGGACAGGAACGGTTCCGCACCATCACGTCCAGCTACTACCGTGGAGCTCACGGCATTATCGTGGTATACGATTGTACAGATCAGGAATCTTTCAACAATGTTAAGCAATGGTTGGAAGAAATAGACCGTTATGCATGCGAGAATGTAAACAAGCTTCTGGTTGGCAACAAAAGTGATCTTGTTGCAAAAAAAGTTGTTGACTATACAACAGCCAAGGTATATTGTTTAAAAGTTTTTAGTGAAGGTTCCCTTTTTTATTTTAATCACTTTGCATACCATATTTTTGAAAGTTGGCAATTGTTATTTATTTGTATAATTTGCATTGTTTTTTGTAATTACTGGTGTGAAATTAGTTTGTTTTATATTTTTGATATATCATTGCAGGAATATGCTGATCAGTTAGGAATTCCATTCCTTGAGACATCCGCCAAGAATGCATCTAATGTGGAACAAGCTTTCATGACAATGGCAGCTGAAATCAAGAATAGAGTTGGACCACCCTCATCTGCTGCAGACGGGGCCAATAAAGTCAGAATCGACCAGGGTCGACCGATCGAGACCACCAAGTCAGGATGCTGCTGAAACTAGAACAATTTGTTGTATGTGTGACCTCACTTTGTTTCAATTTTAATTGGTTCTGAGTAGCTTAAAATAATCTAGTTTGCTTTCCAGATTCTCGTTGAGGATATTGCCGTTTTCGCGACTACACCGACTTGTGTGACGGGGGCCGTGGCTACTGGCTTTTCCAGGAACTTTAAAACTGTGCGTCGATTACAATTTTTATTTTTTGGTTCTTGTGAATAGTTCAAACAGGATCTGCTGAGAGTGTCACATGATCACTAGACTGTGCCCAGCCGGTTTGATCTGGATATATATATATATCGAACGGTGTGTTAGTCGTAGTGTTATCAGTGTATAGCTTTATCTGGAGCAAATCGTGCCGGACGCTTGCTTCTGGAATAGCCGCCCGTGATGTCTCGTCAAGAACACCTAAATTGTATTTAATAAAACAAATTTGACATTTCCAAACATTTCACTTATGTAAAATAGTATACATAGTATACATAAGTAATATACACAATTTTGTGAAAATTTATCGAAGGTTTAGGATATTTTCTGGGGAAAAGAACTAAATTGTCGCACGCTTTACGCTTTTTCGTGAATTGCGTTCATCCAAATGCATTCTTCTCCCACTACTTACATGATGTTTGCCCAAGGCTACCCCTTTGTTTTATTTTTTTCCTTAGAGCTGAAAGGATGCATTCGCTACTTCAAAAACGTCATTCCATAAATTATTAATCTTGTAGCTATTTGTAAGTGTTTCTCCTGAAAAGAAGTGGAAAATAAATGTTGTAAAGTTTAATGTGTTGTGTTTTTTATAAGTTTTATCATTTCTAAGACAAGTTTGTTCCCAATCCAGACGTTAAATGCGATAGTTGCTAAAATTCAGATAACTAGAAAAACTTCTTGTAAACAGTCCTCTGTGAATCTGATATTATATAGATATTTTTTGGCAGTCCTCTATAGTTGAATGTAATTGTGAACTATTGGGAAAAAAATTGCTAGAATACTAAGAAAACTCGCAAGATGAAATTTAGTAATTGGTGAATTGTGGTGTCTGATAATACGTAGTTCCACCTGTACGTCAGTTCAGAGTTGTGTAGGCATTTTTCAAGTCCTTTATTAGTGAAATTCGAAATTTCCGATCCTCGTGTGTAGGAATCGGACAAGTGTGAGAGGTTGTGTGCTGCAAGGAAGACGTGGTCCTTCGTCAAGATGAATGATTGCTACTTAAATGGTTTGTGTTTTCTGGTACCGACTGACAGTGTGTGCTATAAAGTGTGTGGCTATTAAACCTTCACATTGGATTTGTTTTGAGACGCGGAAGCCCCAGGTTAAATTCAGCGTGGTGCCAAAATTTTTCTAAAGCTGTATTGGTCATCTCTTCAGAGATTAAATCGTTCAAATATTTACAAATACAATTAACCCTCCGTCAGGCGCACCCGGCCTGAGAGGCCATCTTCATATATTTGCCCTAAGTTTCCCACCTAATAAATTTTTATTAAGAAAACTGTAGGGTAGTATCTGCTAGGATATATAGAATGCAAATAAAACAAACTTAACAGAAAAGGATCAGTTTATTAAATTAAATGAGGTTTAAAGTAGAACATTGAAAAATGCTAAATTGATACAACGGAGTTTGTTAAAATAAGGCTAATATGAAAACTGATCAATTAAGCTAATATGCAGTCTCTACTGATGGGGGACTATCAATGTTTGCCACAGTAGTTGGCAGAAACTTATGCCGGGTATTATAACCAGCTGCTGAATAGTAGGTCTGGTGCAGCTGTTTAATGTTCGTTAGCCCAATCGGTTTATGACAACTTTAACATTCCTAATTAAATTATTTTCTATCTCATGTATGTCCCACACATGGAAACTTTGAGGGGGAAATTTCACTTTTTTCTTTTGGTAAAATCCTTTTCAAGCACAATTGTAGCAGAGTCGTCATTCCACTTGACAAATACCAAAATATATGTACTGAACAAACATTCCTAACATAGCAAAATAGCGTTCACCTTTTACACCAGGATGCTGTGTAAACAGTGACGACGTCATTCATGACGAGTATCGGGGAGATAGCTGCTTTGACCACATCTTTCTTTTCCAAGAAAAAAATCTTTACAAATGTAGTCTTCTACATATTCATCTAAAGCACACTCTTCCTCTTGTTCAGTTGCAGAGTCGTCTTCACGTTCTTCTAACTCCTGAGAAGCAATGTCGCTTTCTTCGCCCAAATCTTCAACCAAAGCTGGATCGTCGGCAGAATCATCCTCGGGGAAGCTCCGTATGGAGAAATCGTAGGTTTTTCTAGCCGTTCCAGAAGGATATTTGTAACCGAATACAGAAAAACTTAAATTGCCCATCGATATAACGAAACCGGCGCACTTGGCCTAGGAGGCCAACTCCAGAAGAACACTTATTTCTCAAGATATCGAAGATAATCCACACACAATAGGTTTATTTGGAGAATATTAAACAATTCAAAAAATATCGCGAAAAAATTCACCTTCAAAGTTATAACACGATTGGGCCCTGCCGGCCTCGCAAGCCACATTGTCTCCAGATGCGCCAGGTGAATGACGACTATGCAATGCCACAATCCAGGGGTGCACAGGTATTGCTGGCCTCCGAGGCCGGTTGCGCCCGATGGAGGGTTAAGTTATACTACTGGAACTAAAATCATTGAGTGACTGAATAAATAAAAAATAATTTATAATAGTGGGGCACAAATTAAATATTACATTGTGGTCAATCTAAACATCTTTGTTGCTAAAGTAACAACTGACTTCATAAAATATTTTGTATAATTTGAAATACATATTAACTGTTCCGAATGTCGGAAATGTAAAATATATGTATAAATACATTTAGGAAATGTCGATCCTTGCCTGAAAGATTATGGGAGCTGATGCCTCTATTCTAAATGTTATTTAATATAGTAGTGGTTTAAATATATGACTATTTCTATGGAGGGATAAAATATGCTGTAACATTTATAAATTGGCCTAAGTTTTAGGAAATGTCCACATATGGGGGCGAAAAAAATGCAGGTGAAATGTTCGTAAAGAATTTGTCAGTTGGTGCAAGGTCGCACCTGGCGAGGGGTGCAATGTACTTTACAAATGTATGGTGCGATGACCTGCCAAGTGTCGACCAGCTGCCTCCAAAACTTGTGAAAGCGTGGAGTGTGCAATGACGCTGCGAGATCCCAACGCTCCTGGTGTTGGTTTCTATAGTTTTCCCATCACCATCTTTAGCTACTTCTGCAATTTTATACACGACAATATTTCTAGTTGAATAAATTGATCTGGAATAGGTGAATTTAACCATAAAAAATTGTACACGGTTTAAAATTGTGATTATGCCATGTTACTCAATTGCCTATATGCGAGACTGCAACCACAATAACAATGTTATACTGTATTTTTGACACCAAGCGTAGGTCGATGGAAACGGAATGGCACGTGAGGAAAGAACATTGTATTTATTATTACTGGAGGTGGTCTGGCATTTGCCCGGTAGTAGTTTGTTGATAAGTACAAAGATAAATTTGGGAAAAACTAAAAGAATGAAGATAAAATACAGAAAAAAAATTAAAATACAATTTAAAAATATTTCATGTCTTTCTTTATACAAAATACGCAGCCAACTTTTCAGTGTTTCTAACTTCTTTTTGAAAACATTTGTATTATTATGGAAAGCCTCTAGTAGCCTGCCTTGCATTCCAGTTCCTTATTACCCTGTTTACGAAGGAATATTTGCCCACATCCATTCTTTGGTCTCTTTCCTTATTTTCTAATTTTGGTTGTTTTTAGAGAAAGATTTAGGTATACTCAGCTGCTCCTTATTTCTCACCAGGCCGTGCAAGCTTTGTAGAGTCTAACCTGTTTCCTCTTATAACAGGGTATTTCCACACCAGCCCGGTTCTGAATTTTCTCCAGGGCAATGATGTCTTGTACTTTTCTTCAATATCCTATTTATGAAGTGTAACGACCTCCATCCCTTCCACGCTATTAAGTTAACTTGTTCGCCCCAGTTTTATTTCTTGATAAAAGTTACGCCTACATATTTACAAATTTCAACAAGTGGCACTTTTTCGTTTCCTATTTTATATTTCCCGGGTATGACCATTTTCTTTTTAGTAAATACAATTGTTTTACTGTTAGGTGGATTTGTTCTCATCTTATTAATTTCTATCCATTGATATATTTTATCAGATTGAAGAGAGATTTCTTCATCTATATTATATTCTCTGTAATTTTGTAAATTGTGCAGTTTTCTGCAAACAATTTTATTTTTAGAATCTATTCCAGTCGTTCACAAAACCCAAGAACATTATTGGCCCAATTTCACTTCCCTGCGGTACACCAGATGAAATTTCTATATGATCGGATAGTTCATTTACCCGGACTGTAAGTACACGATTTTTCAAAAATTCCCTTATCCATTCCATAAAGCAATTATCTATTCCCCGATTCCCGAAGTTTAGCTAACAAAGTATTGTGTGATACTACATCGACGGCCTTGAAGAAATCTACAACTACGGTGTGTATTCTTCCGCCATTATCGACAATGTCCGCAAGATCCTGACACGCCGTTGCTAATTGGCTGTTGCATGAATATCCCTGTTGTCCAGGATACATCCATTCTCTCTCTTCTCAATGTTTCCTCTTATGTTCAACTATCAAGCGTTCTAATTATATATACAAGGTCTCTCTCCAGCTAGAACAGCCTGTTCTTATAATCCCTTAACTTTTACAGATGAGTTTACAACACATTGTGAACTGAATACAATGTATTTGCTAGTATGATTGTTTCAACATTACCAAGTTGCCATAACAAAGGGTTCATGTAAGCATTAAATACCATATTTTGACACTAGTCAATTCATATTTCCAGCATTCCATTCACATGCAGAAAACTCAAAGGTTGCAGTCTTTCTTTATTATTATGTATACAAATTAGCCAACTCATATGCAGGTACTTCAAAACCTACATTTCTTGAATGCGGATAAGCAGAATCTACTTCCTCGTCTCAACGTTCCTTGGCTAGAATTAAAGAACATGTCAGTTAATGAAGGCAAAAGTTGTGCTAGGAAAACTAGATAAAACAAATAAAACAAACCTCAATATAAAGTAGAATCAATACAGTATATCACAATGTGTTAACAAATCCCTTTTTCTTGCTGTGGGGAAAAAAGTGGTTAGATTCCATAAAAACACTCACTTTCTTGGATTGATAAGAATAAATTTCCCTGCAACACACCAAAGAAATAAATAAACTCAAAGTAAACAACACCCACAATTGCAATAGAATGTACACCAAAGGGTGAATACTGTGAAAGGATCTAAAAAACTTTTGCATTCTTTCACACTTGTCTGACTGGAATACAAGGAAAACTCTGCATTTCTCGTGCTTTACAAGCTTCTCTTGCAATCAAAATATACTGTACATAGGTTCCAAATAGTCAATAATAACCAAATATCTATGTAAGATGTTCAAAATTAACCCAAATTTAGAAAATATGCTCACAACATCAAAGAAGGCCTTGTTTCTTCTCCAAATCGACTAATCTTGAAGTATGGAGTGAGCCTTGTTGAGGAAGAATGTAGCGATTACTTAAACAATTTACGGGGGTTATACAGACTGAGGGAAGAGCGAACAATATGGAGCATGTTGACCAAGAGAAGGGATAGATTAATAGACCTCGTTTAGAGACGAGGGTCTTGTAAAATTAGCATTAGAGGGAAGTGTGTTTGTGGGGTGAGAACAGAAGAGGGAGGGAATACGCTACAGAAGATGTGGTACTAATGTAGAAATGAAGAGGCTTGCACAGAATACGTTAGCTAGCATCAGACAAGTCTTTGGACTGAATACCACAACATGTAAAATACCACACACTAAATAAATAAACTGGAAATGATAGTAGATAGGGAAAAATGAATAGAGAAGAAATGTATTGTCAGCAATTATTCTCGTTTTGAAATTTTTTGGCAATGGGGTTGAAATATTTAGAGAAAAAAATTATGAGGTTTGAAACATTACCTTACTTTCACATTCTAATAAGATTTCTTCCTCAGAACTATGAGCGAATGTGGGCCAATGGCACAGATTAACAATGTATGGTAAAGACGGAAAGAATACAAGTGATGAAATGGCTGCATTGTTGCTGAAAGAAAAATTATCTGACATACACTTTATTCATTGTTAGCACAAATCAAAGTCTCCCCCCCCCCAAAAAAAAAAAAAGTGAGAGACAATTTTGAGTTGCACCCCACACTGACAAGCAAATGCAAATAAATTGGGCATTTAACTCACCTTCTGCGATTCTTATTTTGCATGGCAGGCAAGACTGTGGCCATTTCAGTGTTATCAATTTCAATTTTTTCCAGACCTGTAAGCAAGTACAGTTGTAAGAAATGCCTGAATGAAAGCAACACACAACATTATTAAAATATATATATATATTTTATAATTTACCTTGTTAACATTCACAAAAGAACAACCTTGCACCTCAACTAACACTAGTGCCATATCACCAACATTATTCCTGCCCACCATTTTGAATACTCTCCATCACAGATCCTAATTGAATACCCTGTACGTCATATCGTACTGCTCCACGTGTCGCAGTCTCTGCTCGTCGTCCCGTGAGGCTGTCTCGGGTGGTGAGTGAAGTTTGGTAACATATGAAGTCTTCAGTTAGTAAAATTAAATCTCAAAATGTAAACATTTACTATTTGATTTTCTGAAGGTGAAAACCCCAAATTCATTTACAAACACAAAACTACCAAACTTTTAGGACCATAAAGTAATTAATTTGTTTTATACAATTTTTTTTCAGGTTACTCATTCTTTATGATCCTCATGCAATTTACTGACTTGTTTACTGTTACATTGGCACTACGAAGTGATCAAGTGGCACAACAACTTGAGCCTCACTTGCTCAAAACAAATATAAACCATATTCATATCCATTCTTTTGCATTTGTTAAGTGGGCTTGCATCATTCAAAATGTTTCATTGACAGGAACAGAAGAAGATATTAAATTGCAAAGTGCCCCTTTAAAGATAATTTTACAAATAACTGATGAATTTTGAAGCTGGTGTCTGTGAAACCTGTCAAGATTATCTCCACCTGTAAAACACACATTGACAGATACGTGCTCGTACGGTATCCAGGCTCCCACAGACTGCGATGGGTTAACGGCTACAGTATGCAAACTGTTTCACAACACGGCCCCAGTTGTCGAGCCCAGATTCTAGTGAAGCCTAGTATGTTATACGCTTGGCTACACACTCCTTCCATTATGAGGTGAAACCTGGTTTGATCACTATTCCTTACCAAGATCGTAAGAAATCTGCAAGAATGAAAAATCACCAGTATTGAGAGCCTATAAAATTTGAATTTATGAGAAGTGAAATGAACAATTCTTCTTCAGCAAGTCACCTTAAGTATTTTTCCAGGAGTCTGTATCGGAAGGTGTAATGGCATTTTCTATCGCCAGAAGGTAAACTCGCCAGCTGATGTGGTTCCGTCTTCTGCGTCGTTCTAGTTTCCCACCTTGGGAAGTTGTGGCAGGCCAAAAAGTTTCATCCAATTAAGGTGGTACACATTTGCTTCCTTATCAAAGTTATAAAAATGTGATAGAAAACAACTTCAGGGGAACACCAGAAACGCATATCTTCACCTGGAAATCACCTTGTAACGGTGAATGGAAATTGGAGCTGTGTGGGGAGTTCCTCTCTTGCTGATGCATATCACAACTGTGAAGTCCAGAATAAGCACAAGAAACCTGCAAGAGAATCCTAATCAATGTTGAGGGTCAATTCACGGTGATTTTGAAAATGCCCGACGACGTGGGTGGAAAACAAAATGTGTCCCTAGTTAACAGATATGCCGTCGGTCACATTTACACTCAAGCCTTCCATCTTGAAGCAACTTTGCTTTTTGCCTCAGTTACACCCATTTTGGTGGAAGGAGATAACTTGTTCACAACCCCTCACAGTCTTGAACAACCTTAGGTTATTCACAACAACAACACACAAACACCTTTTCACTTGCGAGATCTCCGTGAAGCTTCCAAGTGCTGACTAAGGTGTTGTTCCAGCATGTCCAAGGGCCACCAGAGACTAAAACCACACTTTGTATTATCGGTGATCCTAGTATTATTTCAGAATTTCATGCTACTTGTAAAAGCCTCACATCATTACAGAACGCATCTGTGACCTTTCAAGTATACGGGGTGCAAGTAAAGGCTGATGACTTGTGTCTAGTGTAACTTTGGCATTATGTGATATTGTACCAATATTAAAAACTAGCCTGAAAGTAAAATGAACATGATTCATAACTGTGTGGCTTCCCATTATCCTCTTCAATCCTATAACACAATGCTACCATGCTGATGACAAATTAAGAGAAACTTCTCAGAATTGACAATAAAAGGAAAGGTTTCAATTAAAGGTATGTGCTCGGTGCCGTCGTCCAGTGGTTTAGTGGCTAGCGTCACCGCCTCACAGCACAGAGGTCCCGGGTTTGAATCTTGGCATGGGCTTGGATTTTTGTGTTGTCATGGAGACCGGGATTGAGGCTGCCGTAGAATAGCAACGGTGACCACACGTCGCTCCAAATTTGGATGTGTCATGTAAGATGACAGTCCGCAAGTTGACCCGGTATGCCAAGGCAGATGTGCTCATCATCAGTGGTAACTTTTCACGCTAATACGGTTGCAGAATTTGTTGCAGTCTCATTTTCAGCAGATGATATGAGTCATCTGGCAGGTTGTGCAGCCTCACGAACACTTGGTGGGAGTCACATTTCTATGAGCAATTATCTGGAATACACATACCTTACCAAGACATGTAACACAAAGACAGGTACACTAAGCAACCCTTGTCGCCTGCACCAATCATACAAGACCACATTACCTTCTCACCTGTCTAAACCGAGAGTTCGAACAGATGTATTTTGAAGCAGGGGTCGCGGGATAAGGAGAAGCGGTATCGTATCAAGTTAAGTTCACTGATGAATTTTGATCTTGAGTGGACAAATAGGACCTGGTGCCAAAGGGAAGAGGCCATACACCCCGATGACTTTATTCCTCTCGTTATTGGCTTTGGAATTCATTACGACTGCTCGGCTCTATGTCGGTGATTTCAAAATGGTATCTTATGTCCACAAATTTGAGGCGTAACCTTTTCATAATTTACACGTCAGGGATCAGGTCTAATGTAAGGGCAATTTTCAGAGACATGAAGGCCTCAAAGCAACCAATATTAAGTAGTGTTGTATATTTGCTCTATATGTAATTCACTAAGCATATTTTCATTGCTCCCTGGCAAGCAAGTGTATTTACATTATCCACTAACTTTTATTACATATGCTCAAGCATTTAGTATCTTAATCTAGTACATTACAGGTAGGCATTCACTTCTCTCATGAAAGCAATTTTTAAAGTACACCCTTCAAAGCTATTCACCGACATTGAATAAGTAGATTTGAAATTGAGCACAACACTTCCTTCACCATATTTTTGAGCATGCAGTAAAAATGAAGAAAATCTTTGTTGTTGGCATCTTCAACATAGATGAAGAGTTTATTTTGTCCAAAAACTGAGGGAGCAGATTGCATGTCTACAAGATTAGCATTCTCGGATCTTCATTTTGTGACAAAGGAAGAAATTCCCATTCCAAGATGCACTGGCTGTCAGTCTTCCAATTAACACACTCTACTCAATATCTGTAAAATGATGGTCCAATTGTTAGCTTCTAGGTTGTGCCCCTTGTTATACCACCCAAGCACTTAGAACACAGAGTCAGCATGTCGCAATTGTCTGGATTTAGCGTCACTTTCTCTTGCCGAAGCTGGCTAACTAGCAGCTTCCTGATATCACAGATCTTGTCCCACGGTAACACTAGCTCAGTGTGGTCCAGTATTTTGGTTTTGTCAAAATAAACGGAGTCCTGTAGTGCCGTTGTCTCTGATGTTCACCAATTATCAACATTTGTATACTGACACAAAAATACCATTTCACTACAATTTACAACAAATTATAAAAAATTATTTAAATTGCAGATTTGAGTATGGTGGATGATGATGGAACTGAAATGTGAGAATCATATGCTTAAACTCAAATTAAGCTTTTTAACACAATACCAAGATGCCAACATTAGTTTCTTGTTACAAATTTGCCAAGTAGGAATGTTGTTTAATCTGCCCCAAATCTGCTAATCTTTCATACAATGAGAAAGAATCAGAGTTTAACATCTGACAGATGAATTAACATCTTACTGACATTAGTAATAGATATATACACCTAAAAGTACACTGTCTCACAACTTTAAGCATAACAATAACACAAGTTCTGAGCTCCAATGCAGAGTGGTCGACCGTTTGCCGCCTCTTTGAAGGAAACAACTGTCTCCGAGGCAGAACTTCCTCTTTGCAAATTCTTGACCTGACAAATGAAGAAATGGGAAGTTCCTTTTAAGATATTCAAACTGGGACCAATGTCAATTTGACAATCTAATCCTTTTGTTGTATTACCCCAGTTCCAATGGCCAATACAGACCTCAAACTGTGAAGTTCCAACAGAGGGCAGGATTTAAACTCGGTGTCTCAGACATAGGCATACAATTTGGATCAACACTAGGACAATGGAAATTCAGAAGCGCACAATTTGCTCGGTCATCAGTATACAATTCTATCAGAATATTCCCAAAACTTCCAAGGTACCATTTCAAATAAATACATAGTTTAATTCATACTTACAGCAACATTTATTTAAACATGTATTTCGGAACTCATACAGAGCTTATAAAGAAAAAAATAAGACAACTACACAAATGTGACACTGGAAAAAGTAAACAGTCACAGCATTTCACCTTTTCACTTTAAAAAAATTCAAACAATTGACACACTGCTTCAACTATACTAACAACGTGTTCACTATCTGCAACCGAAGAAAGTGAAACTCACTTTTGCTGTTTTAAAAATTGGTCAATATTAGGTTTTGGCAAACACTTTTGAAGAGACACAAATGAGTAACACACATACCATTAAAACGAACTGTTATGTCTTACAGTAAAATCATCTTCTGACAAAGAAAACATTACCTTCTCAAGTGCACAAGTGAACATCAAGTATATAATCATTCCACAAATTGCCTTCCATTAATACTGGAACAAGTTAAGGATTATCATTTACGAAATACATAAAATACAACTGTAAGAGGTGTCAGAAAATCAATAATAAAGAAGCAATGCTTTGGAAAGTCTGAATCATAGTTTCCCTTCATGAATAACTGCAACCATCTCAATCAATTTTTCCGGAGGATTTAGCTGCCCACAATTCTGGTCTAGGATTTAAAAGCAACCATTTGCTATGATTATACTTGTAAAAAGTAAAATTTTTGGTATCTCAATTTTAAATAAGGTTGCATTAAGTGCTGCACTTTCTATAGAGTCACACTTGAAAGTTTGGAGTAATGTAAAGTACAATTGACTTGGTGAGTATTGCTTCCGATGCCTAATGAAGGGATAGTGCCACTGAATTGGATGATTCCTATGGAATGCATCACTATGACACCTCACCTTTATGATTTGGGGCCACTTGAGACTGAAGATGACAAAATTGAAGCCCAATTTAAAATCTCAGTAGCATGAAGCACAAGATCCAGAAGTGATTTCAAATTGAATGTTGAAATTATTAAAAACTAAATCATAATAATAATAATTAAAATATTTCATAGATATAATTTTTCACTTGAATTTTAGTTGTCTATATGTGTTTTGAAAATCACATCCCATTTTTGTTTTTTATGAATAATCTGCCATTGACTGCTTCTTAAAATCTAAGTTTGTCCTGAACAAATTGTAATCCGGCTTCATTTATGGAATTGTTAACAGGGGGCATCAGAAAACTTAGGTGGGACATGGTAAGAAAATGGTTACGAAACACTGATTCTAGAGTTACTTATTGACAAATGTACATAGTTAATGCATGGCATTTTTAGGTTCACATGTAACGTGTGGTTGCTTATGTACCATTTATACATCGTTCTTTCATGAATATAAACAAAGGCTTCCCTAGGTTAATCTCTCAGCCCTCAATTATAGTTTGTTTGTATGTACATACAAGTGCAATTTAATTAACACCCCCACATATTAATCCTTTGCTTACATGAGAGCGGTTTTCTAACAAAATACTCTTTAAAGTCACTTTTAATCTTTCCCATCTAGTTTGAAATTAAATTAAGACATTCTTTTAATAAGTACCGAACAAAGGTAACAACATACCATAAGGTGAGTGCCTGTGGGAGTTTTCTCTTGCAGTCATTTTCCCCAGAGTGACTGCAGGGCTCACCTGACCATGTCAGAAATTCCTCGTACTCTCTCTGTTTTTTTTTATTTTTTTAAGTTCTCACATGCTGAGACACCTTCACCTATTTTGGAAGGTTTATGTACTGGGGTCGAAGAGCTTGGATATAATGCAAGAGTTGCCCGCAGATCCCACTGAATCAGTCAGCCAACTGCCTTCTCAAAACTGGTTGAGACATGGAGAATGGAATGCCGAGACCCCAAAACAAACTCTTCTCCCGTCATTCGGAAGGTCGTGAGAATAGTACCCAATGCCTGACCTACCCAATGCAGGTTTTCCCTGCATCTCTTTATGTGAAACACCAGGTAGGATCCTTAAACTATAGCCCAGGGACCCTTGTCAACCCTTGGTCAATTCCCTTCCTATGCTATTAAAGGGAAGTTGCCACAGTTACCCACAGAAAATAAAAACATACCAGAAAATTTCTCAGTTTCCCCCAACTCAACAATATTTCACCTCATTTACATTTTCTTTGAAATAAAAAAACATACCAGATTTCCTTTACAATACGAAATAAACATATCTAAAAACCAGAAATAATAACATTAGTACAACTCAAAATACCAACAATTTCTGTGCACATGTCAATGAAGGATACAGGCAGCATTCCTTGCTTCTAACGGAGTGCTGAACCGGACCATGCCCATACCATCAGGCTTAACAGCAGTCTCCAGCACAACTCCCATCGGCACAAACTTATCTCTCAGTTGGATTGAAGTGACGTTTGGAGGAAGCTGGAACAGAAACCTCTTGAAGTGAATCACAACATTAATAACAATACTTTAAGAAGACAGCACAGGTAACAATTTGGGATTTACCATTTCACTTAACTCAAATGAAGCCTATTTAATGAATACACCTGAACTTAGTTCACTATAATTTTAAAAAGATCACAATTTATATAAATAAAAGGAATTGTATGCTGTGTGGTTTGACAGGGTACCCTGTTGCATGCTCTTTAGGGTAGGGTAGGTAATTTCACGGCACTTAGATGAACGGTATAGGAAACCCAAAGCATACATTGTCTTTTATTTATAAAGGTGATACTTTTTAAAGGTTTTTCACAAACATCATTGATGCAGCTGCCACACACATGCAGTTGCTCATCTGCAGAATGCATGCAATGGTGACAATGACGTTTGTGAAAGAGTAATTACATAAAATGTTATATCGAAGCATTATTTCACACTTGACAGGCTGCATAACTTCTTTGCCCTACATAACTTACCTCCAACCACCTCCCATACCTACCTAGCATACTTAAACCTCTCATCTCACCCTCTCTCAGTCTACACTTAACTACGCTACAAATTAGCTACACTTCACCTCCCTTATTAACAAACTAACATTACTTAATATCCCACTAAAATCACCTACAGACATCGACACAGAAATCGATAATCTTAACACCTCTATACGCTCCTCAGTTGCTGCTTCTTGAATACCTCTCCAAACCAAACAAAACACATTCCTTAGAATCATCTCCAACTCCCCATGGTATATTCACGACTCGGTAATTCACGACGACATTAAAATTCCCGATCCTCAATCAAAAGTTCCATTAACCATTCCAATGTTACCGTAGCCCTCTTCTAAAGATATCCATCTCCTCCACATAACAGCAAACTAAAGAGAAAATTACCCAAAGACTACATCCTTCCACACCCTCATTCCAGTATAACTTAATGTTAATTTCTCCCCTACTAAGCTGGCACGTTCTCAAAAACTCTTCCTATATTTTCTACTCTTTTAGCTGATATCCTCAACTACCCCAAATTCTGTGATAAAATTCACTGTCACTGAAAATCTAAACCAATATTAATAACCATATAAACAATCTTATGTATATCCCTACTTACATAACTCTGTCTTTTCTCTCTCTTTTAAACCGAATGTCACTGGACATTACAATTCTTTCAAGTATTCATATCAATTATTTATTTGGTGAATAAATACTATATTTCATAAAAAAACTTATCTTCAAATAAAAGCTCTCTTCAATAAATAAAAAAACAGGCTGAGGTTTACACATTATTTTACACTTATCAGACTGAAAAGATGGTACAAGTATCTCCTTGTAAGTATAATTGATTGATTGTGTATTTTTCTACAGGTGCTTATTGAAGATATCAGTAGATTAAGAATAATTGAACAAAGGCGTAAAAGTGCAGTAATTCAATGCTGTACTGATAGTGGAAAATGCCATCATCTTCTGGTAAAGTGATACCGAGTCATTGTAGTGGTTATGATGAAATTCAGCTCTCAAAGTAGGGTGTGTATAACAGGTAAAATTTGAAAAATATGTGGTATCCTGATGTTACAATCACATGCTAATAAAGAGAATACCATCAAATTAAATACTGTAACAGGTTAATACAAATAAATTCTGGGGAACACTGGGCACCCAGAAAGTTACCATCAAAAAGGTTGGACAACTTACAATCCTAAAAAATGTGCAGAGGAAACAATACATACATTTTTCACGATAATTGTGTCAACTTGACTGTGGCCCAGATCTATAACCTGGTGCTTGGAGACTTCTAAATTACTGGGGCTATGCACCCTCTTGCGACCTTTGCCCATCCCAGCGGCAGGCAAAAACGGCATCTCAGGCATGACATTCCTGTGCGGAACTCTTCCAGAGTTTGAGAAGCTGGGTCTTGGTTCCATATCCAACCTTTCACCTGGAAGGTAGATGAACGAACAGTACATGTAATGTTCTTTTGCAAACACAGTGGTAACATCAAGTTGTTCAACGCACAGAGGTGTCAAAGTTCTTAGTTGGTAAACATTGAAGATTTTAAGAAATCATGAAATCTGTAACATACACAAAGGAACTTTAAATTTGAATATTGCAGAATATTTTGTATCAGGCTGCAAATATGTCAATTTCTCTCAAGCTTAAGAGTTTCCTGCTGTTAAAAATGTGGAACGCAACTTCTTTTAATGCAACAACAACTCACTTCCTCTTCATTATTACTCGTTTTTGTTGGCTCACTTTTCTATGAGTAAACTTATTCCACTCTGATTTATTTCCCTTTATTCTATTTGGTGAAATTCTATGTACTACATTCTAAGTTTAACCTTATTTACCATAGCTCTTCCCTATTCTACAAAAACAAACACACACACAAAACATCTATACAGCACATTGTCATTTAATTTCAAATACAATTTATAAAAGTAGTAGAGTTACTTTATTTTGTGAGCAGCAAGTCACTTTCTTAATAATAAAGAAATAGTACACCAAGTTTAAATAACCATCTGATATGTAGCAATAATATGAATAGTTTTATAGAATTTTGGAAATCCAGATACGTATCTCTTTCTTTGTTGTACTTTGTCCAGTAAATAAAACTATATCAATCCTAGAGGTGATAAGTTAAAAGAATTCAAAATAAATGATACCTATTATATGAACATCAAGTGTATTAAATAAAAACTTTGTCTGTATCTGGTCCTTAAATTTTTTCATGTAATTTGGAAAAACAGACCTTAATTGATTTCCTATACCTATACAATTCAGAAATAAATTCAAATTCAGATTTGACAAGTAAGATATCCTGCTATTGAGAAAAACTATATTGAGAGACATATCAAATTGCCGAGAAAAATTGCAAAAGGAACCAGGTAGTCTGTTCCAAAAGGGAGAAAGTATTTGGATTTAAGGATTTATTAAATCAATTAATGTCTGATATTGTAATATTGAATAAAATATTTTTTTAACATCTAAAGGTAGTACAATACTTTAATAAAACACAAACAAAACTTCTAAATAAAAAAGTAATTGATTGCATTATGATAGAAATGCCCATACTCACCACGTGCTTGTAAATGTATGGATTGAATGAAAATGGTACCTCGTACGTGCCATGTCGGCCAACCATGGCCAACACACAAAAAAGCTCAATAAAGTACCCCAAAATTACACCAAAATAACAAAAAAATTATATATATATATATATATATATATTGTAACATGAAAAGTTACACTTAACAATGCAGGCCAGCTTGCGAGTTGCAATTGTTGAGGAACTGACGCAACTTGGGCCAACAATGTAGTCTGGCGAGAGTTGAAGAGTCGTCATGGGGTGTTTGGAGAAGCAGGTTGTGTCGGCGGGACGACGAGAGAATGACCGCGCCCTGCAGATATATTTATTTTTCATGCTCTGATTGGAATTAAAGCTATTAAAATCATCTTTTGGTATTTTTGTGAAAAATACCTGGCGCCCTAAAGGAATTAAATAATCCTTGAATACGGAGGAACGCGGAACTCGCTACATTTGACGCCGCAACGTTGGGCATCGAACAACGAACATGGCAGGAGTTTGGTGAATGTACTGGCAGACATTGAACAGTGAAGAATTAACATGCTGCATTCGGCGAGCCATCGAATGGCCTAGAACAACGAACAGTGGCGAGGCATCTGTGAGGCTCAGAACATCGAAGTTTTGTGAGCATACGACGAATGAAGGTGTGGAGGTGCTGCAGAAGGAACGCTGTGGAAGGAGAGCTGATCTACGCATAGCATAGCTGAGGGGTCAAGTGTTCCAGTGACCGCTGCGTGGATATCTTCGAGAGGTGTGTGTGTGTCTGTGTAAAAAAGCAAAGTACAGTGTGTATGGAGAAGTGGGAGTAAGAGTAAGAAGACAGGTTCCACAGGTTGGAGGCATATAAATGTATTTTGCGGAATATTTTGGTTTGGGTTTGTGTGTTCTGTAGTGTTGTCCCTGGTACTTAATAAGATATTTGATGAGCGGATGGAAGATTTCAACAATAGTTTTAAGAAAATGCATGTAGAGTTGAAGGCTGATTTAGACAGAATGGCTGAGTTGCAAGGTCGGAAGTGTGAGGAATTGGAGAATAGGTTAAGTGGAGAATGTAATGAGAGGCATGTGCAACAAGAAGAAAGATTAGAGGAAAAACTGCAACAAGTTACAAATTGAATATTTGATGAGTTAAAATCTACTGAAAGGTGTGTACAGGAAAATGTGGAGGAGAAGGTGAAGGTGGTAAATAAGAGAGTTCAGAAGGTAGAAGAGAAGGTAGAAAATTTATCTGACTGGATATGTAAATTAGAAATAGATAGGGTAGAAGTAGAGCGGTGTGTAGATATGAATTGTGGTATCATAGAAAGGAATAGGATAGTAATTTTAGAGAAATTTAGAAATAATAATAATAAATATTGAAGTAGCACCATATAAATTTAACAAATAAAGTAACCAAAATTAAAAATTAAAAAACTATGTACTATAAACATTACTTAATTTTCAGGTATAATTATTAGAATTTAGGGTGTTCGTGACTGTTTCAAAAAATAAAATTTCTGAAATGTCTCTTTGATAAATTTTCTTCAAAATATAAAATTTGAATGTTATCCCAATTGAAATTAATGAGATTCCTCAAATTTGTATGGCAAAAAAATGGTCATAAAAATTGTTTAATTAAAATATTTATTTTGGATTTAAATTATAATGTAAGACATTACTTCGATGCAATGAAATGAATAAGCTGGGATAAAAAAAAGACAGAACTGTTGGTGTCTTTGTTGATAAAAATATTAATGCCAACAAATACCTTGACATTTTGTAAGATCATATTTTTCTGTTCCTACTAAATAAAAATATTAATTTCTCTTTTATCACTTAGGTAAGATGGATATCCCTCTCTTTCATGAACACAGATTGTTATGTCAGGAGTTTCCAGGTGCTTCAAAAGGCTTGCCTCCCTGATTGGGGTCATTTGAATTTTATAAAACACACATCAACTCAATCGTTATGTTGCCAAAAACATTAAAAGCACAACTCCAGCTGTGCTTTGTACATATTTTTCAGCTGAGGGAGACACACATTAAAATGTTGACAAAACAATGGCATTGAATGGTTTTCATAAAATAAATGTGTATGTATTTTTCTTGCACATATGTATGATTAAAAGTAGTAGTCCCAAAAATAATTGTATTCAGTTTATGGAGCATCATTCCTTAACTTACCCGTTCTATTCATCGGTAACTCCAGCCTTGATCCAATGCCTTCCAGACCATCTGGCAACTTGAAAGAACTACTTGGAAAATTACTGAGGCCAGGATTGGAGAAGTTGAATTTTGGGAACTGCATGGAGACAGAAATTTCTCTGTTGCACAATACCTGTTTGTTCAACATAGCTAAGTACATATTAAGGTACAAATATCAATGATTAAGCTGCACTGCACATGATAATTTTCAATTTTGAGTTAGTTAGGTAATTAATGAAATGACACTATACAGTTTCATCATAACTTATTGTCAGAAAGAGAAATAATGTAATGAAACTAAATGATATTACCATAAGACAAAAATTGAAAAAATTAAGAGTACACACTTGGATTTAACAAATTTACTTGCAAATAATTATTAGATATACAGAACAAAATATTATGGCTTTTAAAAATCATGTCTGCTGCTAACGCATAAACTGAACCAATAATAAAGACAAAACATCAGTGTTACTAAAATAAACCTCAATTGATTTTCTAATTGAAACCAGCCTGTATAAAATGAGAAATCTACTAAATTGCTTTATGATGTAACATTTCTTTCATTATTAAGGGAATAAAATTGCTGCCTACAAATGTGTGAATATGGAAATTATCTAATAACAAAATTATTTATAAGCTACTTTATAGAGAAGGAAAATAAAACAAAAAATGCCCCCCCCCCTCCCCTGTAGTGTTGCAGTAGCAACATGATTTTTCTGTTATATTTTTAAGTACTGAGGAGTCTTGAAAGTTGGAGGACAAAACGTTTTCATTTCAAATAAAATATTCAAATTCTGACTTTTGGACATTATTTGTGTTTTAAATGCATCTACAAATACTTCTACAAAACAATCCTCCTTATGTTTCCAACTGGAAAAGCTCCAACTTAGTTGGAAACAAGCAATTTGTACATGCTACTCACCAAGAAAGACCTAGACTTAAATCTGCTTCATGTAAAGGTTGTGTCAGCTTATCTGCTGAGTTGGAAGTCCATTTCACTTTATATTGATATAAATCTAAACTATGAATTATCAATATTAACCAAGGATACAGATAGCTTGAACAGCTTGTAATGGATGCTCATATTCAACCCGTCCAAAGAGATAGGTGCAATCTTGAGAACGACGAACAGAAATCAAACAGTTTCTAATTTTTCCAGCAAGGCTGAAAACTTCTTCCAGTTTCTTTTGATCTACTTCCGAGGACAACTAGAAGAAAAGAAAATATTCACAAATAAATGGTGAAATATGGCTGCTCAAAGGGAGTCTTTAATAAGTAAATAATACATAAAGGACACTTAGCAATTGTGACGATGGCCAGACTCCCAACTAACATATTCTCAACAAACTTTTCTGACTTTAAAATTTACAATGAATAAAAAGACGGCTAAAAAGTCAGCATTAAATATATCACTATTTATTTGCAAAGGCGATGTTTTATCTCCATTTTGGGACTTCCTCAGGCTTAAAATTTAGTATTTACATCTTATTTACTTCTTGACTCCCTCTGATTATTGAAAACTTTTTAGCAAATAAATAGTTATATATTTTTATTGCTGACTTTTTGGCGATCTCTTTATTTATTTTAATATTATCCGAGGTTTCCATTGCCACATTTGGAGAAGAATATAGGAGTACTGAAGGGTGATAATGTTAGTAAAGGAGAAAAGTTTATTTACAAGCGGAAAACGTGATGGATTGGTATTTCAAACAGGAGTCCACACTCCTTACAAACCTAAACATGTTAAGTACAGGGAGTTGGCTTTCTGTGCCAGACTTCTCTTTCAAAATTAACTTTTCTATCTTATCTATACTGAAATTATTACTTTACCACTCTCTATTTGCCTGACAATGAAACATCAGAGATAGCATACAAAGATTAGTGTGTCCCATGCAGTTTTATCATCTTTCTTTCTTTTTTAAAAGGAAAATGGTAAGGCAGTTGGGAGCGGCAAGAAAACAACCTTGGCCATGTATCAGCACTTATTCAGAATTGAATGATCCCAATAAACCATAGAAAATTTAAACCATGGCAAGAGAGGTAGGGAACTTGAACCAAACCTTTATCACCGCAAGTCACAAACCGACCTAAAATAAAGTAATCAAATTTTCTTAATTTGTATTCTCCATTGTTTATTAAAAAATAATAAAATATTAAAAATTTGCATTTGAAGCTGATACATACACCACTGACGTATACATGTGGTACCAGTGGAGGCTGGATACCAAGTGACTGCAGCATGTTTAAACTCAAGCCATACAGATTTTCAAGCATGTATCTTTCTTCTATGTACTTTGATGCTTGAAATGATCTCTCATTGAAACATGTTTCTGAGAACTGCAAGGAAAAATAAATAAAAGCCAATATTCTAAGTTTCTAGGCTTCAAAATGCAATAATAATATTACTATATAAGAGTATCATGAAGAAAAGTCATTGTTGTTCAAATTTATAGAAGTACAGAAGCATAAGATTGAATTATTGCAACAATAAGTTTGATATTACACTCGTTGTCCCTCATTTCCTTACATTTCAACTTAATAATTAACATTCAGATGAGTCCAAAATGATAAATATTTCATTATCAATCCCTTCATAGAAAGAAAAACTGGATATAAGGATCAGGATAAAAAATCTCAGCCAGACCGTGAATCAAACCTGGTCAAGATTTTTCCATTCTGATCATTTAATTCAGTTTCATCAAATAATGGAAGATTTCATCTCTGAAAATTTGAAAAGTTTCTTCCCGCCTAACAAATTTGATAATGTCGACTTTCAAACTTGTTTCCACTTTCTTTGTTCAATTTCCTTGCTACAATGAGTTGACCCATTCTTTGAGGTTATTACAACTATTTACTGAATTTTGACCTATATTTTGAATAATAATATGACAGGTTCAATTTTTATTACAAAAGAGAGTTCCTCTAATACACATTTACATCATGTAGAAGTAAAATTTGGAATGTGGTCAGATGCAATTTGGTTGTAATCTTGTCTCTTTACATTGATAGAGAAGTAGCATAGTAGGCCAGAACAAACACGTCAGCCTGCTTTGCTACGCATGCTTGCTGTCTTTGGGAGGTTACTACTTCTGAACAGAGAAAATCAACCCTGAGATGCAAGTATCTATCACCAGAACATTTTACTGAGAAACGTTAAGATAAACATACCAAACTTAACACTTTTTAGTATTGAGAATTCTGAATATTTATAAAAGTATATACAAGACTTTTATACAGACAATTTAAATTGCAGCAGGAATAATTTTTTGTGTAAGAATGTGAGGAAACTGTAATCCAGTTTGTTTCTTTCCACACAGGACGGATACTGAAAATTTTATAATTTTGTACCAGAATCATCTAAAAAACCAATACAAGTTCTTTGATCTATTCTATAAATAAACAAATAAAATACTTTTATTACACTATTTTCCTTGTCTATATTAAGAATGGACCAAGCACAAACTGAGCAATAACGTAAAAAAAACACAATTTTTCATAAAAACTTGAGAGGAAACAAATAACTATGTATAATAAGGTGTCTTTAATATAAATATCGAGAAAGGAGGCTAATACATAACCTCTAGAGAAGACAGGCAGCAGTAATTAGACCAGAAGACCAAGACAATAAAGCCGTTTAACTTATATATAGAACAGGCGATGAAGAAAGTTAAAACGGAATATGGAAAAGGAAACATACAGCAAGGAGAAGAAATAAAAACCTTACGCTTTGCCGACGATATTGTAGTATTAGGGGAGTCAGAAGAAGACTTGAATACCATAATAAATGGCATGATCATAGTCCTGGAGAAAGAGTTCAATATGAGGATTAATAGAGGCAAAACCAAGGTAATATGGGAAACAGTGTAAAACAAAGGGTGTTAGATTGAGAAGAGATTTTTGACGGAAGTTAAAGAATTCTGCTACTTGGGAAACATAATAACTAGGGATGGTAGAAGTATAGTAGACATAAAGAGTAGGATAGCACAGGGAAGGAAGGCTTTCACAAAAAAGAGGGATTTACTTACGGGTAATATAAGTGTGAATATTAGGAAATCGTTGCTAAAAATGTTCGTATGGAGCGTGGCGTTATAAGGGTGCGAAATGTGGCCAATAGGAGTTGGGGAAAGGATAAGAATAGAAGCCTTTGAAATGTGCTGCTGGAAATCAGATGGGTGGATAGAATCACAAATGAGGAAGTTCTAAACTGGATAGGGGAAAAGCGAACAATATGGAGGACATTGACTAAGAGAAGGGATAGATTAATAGGCCATGTTTTAAGACACGAGGGCCTTGTAAAATTAGCATTAGAGGGAAGTGTGTGGGGTAAGAACAGATAAGGGAGGCCAAGGATGGAATATGCTAAGTAGCTTAGAGAGGATGTGAGTTGTGCTAGTTATAAGGAAATGTAAAGGCTTGCACAATATATGCATGAAGGGTTACATCATACCATTCTTATGACTGAATACCACACCAACAACATATTTATATCGGTGAGCCGATCACTGGAAATGTCTTCCTAACTTTCTGATGAATGGGTCGGTGCTTCACAAACTTTAAAGAACTCCAAACCATACAAGGTGCCTACCATCTATGAACCTCTGGTAAGTCACCTACTTTCCAATTAATTTGTACTTATATAAACTATAATCTGGACAATAATTATGAACAATTAATTTCACATTATGTAGAAGTGCTTACCACATGAACGTGCATGTTTTGGCCAAACTGAAGAGAGGATTGCAATGTCTTGCAGGAGTGGAATCCATCAGATGGTAGCAAGTATTCAACAATTCCACAACCAGTAGGCTTATTAGTTTCCTTATTTTTAAATACCTCTGTGTAAACAACTTGCCCATCTACAAAACAAATTATTACAAAGAAACTAAGTAATCAATAGCAATGAACAGGAAAAAATGTTGATAAAATCTGTAGTTCAATTTTAATTAAAGGCACTTGGCTGTTATTTCCTTTGAATAGTTTGCCATTCAATCTGCCATTTAGAATGCTTGAAATGAAAGGTGGGAACAAGCGCTGTTACTGATTAATTCCAGTGCAATTTAAAGTTTTCAGTGAGCTGCATATGAAGTACATTTGTAACCCTGTGTAGTGAGGCATCAGTGCTTATCTCCATTCATAAACTCTCCATATTTTAATCAATCCTTTGTGTAGGTAAAATACAATAAATACATCTGTCAAATTGGAAGTATAGCAACAAAATTTACAGACACCAACAAATATTTTCAAATATTCCAATAGATTTTGCTGAAATCTTTCAAACCATTAAAATAATAATCATGTTTAGATTCATTAGCAACAAAATCAAAAGAATTAATTGAATAATTTTACAATTTACTTACATTTTTTAAAAATAAATTTTAAATCTTCCTTGGTGACTTTATTGTTCAAGTTTGCAACACAAAGGAACTTGTACTTAGGATCAATATGTCCCTCACATTCATCTAGTCGTTGACTTTCTTTTACATCAACAAAATTATCCACAACGGGCACCTTGTGTCTTGCAACTACCCTCTCTGATAAAACTTCTTTAGCATTTCTTTCAGGATCCTTTATGTGGTACATTTCCCCACCACTTCTCTCCCAATTCATCTTCTCCTGGTTTCTGTCATATGCTATACGATCTTCACTCCTTGTTCTCCTCCTTTCTCGTCTGCTTCCCTCAGACATCCTGTCCCTATTCAATTCTTCACATTTTGCATCATAAACTTCATTTTTATTGATGTACCATGGCCTAACTTCAACACTCCTGTGATTCCCAAGGATTGGTACCATGTCCCAATTGTGATCTCTATCCTCCACAACACTAGTATTTGGTTCCACCAATTTACCTTGCTTTTCAAGTTCTGCTCCCCTGCGCTTACTTAAAATTTGGTTTCTTAAATCTGAACTGTCAAAATTATTTGTTTGAAAACCAGAATTGTTATAATGATTCTTATCCCATTCCTCCTCTCTTTTCACTTCTATGTTCCATTTCCTGTTGTCCTGATTAATCCTGCTTTTCCCTGGTGAAGTTTGCCTTAAATCACTTCCATCTTTATCTCTGTTTCTATGACCTTCCACACGATTTGAATCCCTGTGTCTTTTATTAGTTGTCTTTCTAAATGGAATCCGCTCTCTACCTCTTTCATCTCTGGAATTTTCACGATGACGACCTCTCTGACTTCTCTGCATTTCTTCTCTTCATAAGGTATTTGCCACGTGATAATTAGAAGAAAACCATACTCAATAGTCTTTCAGTCTTCGCCTGAAATGGAAACTTGATTCAGCATTACTGCAGTCCTCATAAATAAAGATATATCAGTTAATGTCAAATTGCGGTCTGAAACAAATCAAAAATGTTACCATGCATTAAATATCAATTACGTAATACTTTAAGGGAGCAAATACAACAAATTAAATTTTATTTATAAAGTACATATTACAACTTTATGTGGACAACCTTTACATTGAAAAAGAATTACAGTGAAACTTATAAGTGCCAGACATTTTGATGCATGCTTAGCTTCTTAAGTGGCTAAAATCTGAAGGCTGCTCAAAGACTATAGATTCAAAATATGTTTCCCATTTTAACATTATAGTTACAATTCTAATGCTCCTTATGAAATAATGTTTCAATTCATACACATAATCATTTTTAAATCAGTTCGCAAAGAATAGTTGAAAATTAGAGATTATGATAAATGCTTTCAGGATGTGGGATAGATTTGAATAGGATAATACAATTTGTGTTGAGTTTATTTTTCTTATTCACAAATCATAAAGCCACTTCGATTCCCAAGATTTAATCACACTGAATTTGAGTCCTACTTTGAAAAATAGTAGCATATAGAGGAAAAACTGTCAAAGTATTATGTAAGTTCCTAGGCTATAAAATCATAAAAACAAATCAATGTTGCTACTATCAAAATAACTAATTTTTCAATTGAATGCACAGAAATAATTTACTTAATTTCCAACATTAATTGTAAGGAATTTAAATAACTTTAGAAAATATTCAAATTTGACAAGCCTAATTTTAAGGGAATGATATATGAGAGCAACACATTTGGCTTAAGGAGAATCCTGATGTATACGTTTGGAGGATCGTATTCCCCTTTAACCCTCCACCAGTTTCACAATTTTTTTTCACACCACAGTTCCACAATTAACTGAAACTACCTTGAAAAATTAATGAGTCATATTGTAAATTAGGCTAAAGAGGAAAGTTATCCCCCAAACTTAATACGTCACAATTAAGTCCCTCCCAACTTTGTAATTAATTAATAACTTTTACCATTGACACCTTTCTAATACAGTGAAAGTTTTCCCTTCGTTTTATATAGATTTTTAAAACCCATTAATTAAAATTTTGTAATTAAGGAGCAGTTTTCCCTTCCTTTTGCAGCACAAGTAGAGGATGGGGGAAAACTCTCCACCAGCTCCGTAAATTAATTGTAGGCACTAATTCACTACCTTGTAACTACACATGGTAGTTTTATGTTATTGCTACAACTGAACTCTATCCCATAACATAATTTCAAAACAAGTAATGTTACAGGTAACCAACAATTTCCAACTGCTAACCTGAATTATTGAACTACAAATTATTCTAGATAGTCTTATGAAGTGAACCCAATTAGAACACGGTAATGTTCACAGGTACAGCAACTTATAATTAATAAAGTTTTGAGTTATAGCAATGTTCTCGATTTTGTACCGAACCATCAAATTAATATGAAAAAAAAAACACAGTACTGGTGCAGACAGGCCAAGAGCTAGTTTCATTTTCTAACCTCTATAATTTTGGAAGGTATTAGATACAAAAATCTACATTTGAAAATTAAAATACTAACATAATTTGAACTTTGACATTCATTCCAGTTAAATACAGAGATTATATAATCATCACAGTAAACAACATTTCAACCAAAGAAATCATTCACTCCTTTGGCATAGATATTATCATAAATAGCTGCTTCTTGGTTTCGCATATTTCATGGTAACACAATCTTCGGTAATTTCATTAATTTACAACCGCCATCGTTGTAATGATGAATTCGATTATATTTTTAAATATTATCTATTATGACAAACATATACAATGTACAGTCGGAGAATGTTCAATAGCAGCTTCACGACTGAATGTCACAAGTAGCGATGGCGTCGAAATAAATGTTAACTTAACCGTGTTACCAGAATCTAACGGTTACCGCAATAACGTGTTACTGATACTAATTCATTATTAGAATAAAAGTTATGCTTGTAACTTTTGTGGAAGAAGCACGCCTCTGGCGGCTAGTGGAGAAATTAATAAAGTTATTAAATCGCGACATTTTGTATCATTGTTGTTGGGGCCTATTGATAGATTCTGCTGGGTTTAGCAGAAAAATGCAGTGTCATCTGCAAACTATAAGGTAGAGACTCTTTGGGTAGGTCATTTATATATATATATATATATACACGAGTCAGGAAATGACATTGTCATGTTTATTAAAACAATTAATGGGGAAAGAACAGAGAGATAGAAAGAAGGTGACTTACCTGAGGTTCATAGACGGTAGACACCTTGTGAGGTTTAGAGAACTTGAATTTTCTGAGGCACCGTCCCTTCATCAGAAAGTTAGGAAGGCATTTCCAGTGATCGGCTAGCCGACGACTGGAAATGTCTTCCTAAATTCTGATGAAGGGGGCGGAGCCTCCGAAAATTCAAGTTCTCTAAACCTCACAAGGTATCTACCATCTATGAACCTCAGGTAAGTCACCTTCTTTCTATCTCTCTGTCCTTTCCCCATTAATTGTATATATATAGAATTAGCATAATATACGTCATTCTAAAACACTTTTCCAAATGGCAATTTCTGTGATAATGCATATTTACCGAGATATTTGCATTTGAAATCTCACTTTTTCGATGCCTTTCGCCGTCACCTCACAGAGAGCAAGTAAACTAAAATACTGATATCTCAAAACTATGAATAAACTGAAATACTGCAATCGAAATGTGTGACGTCACCAAAAACAAATAAAAAATGGAAAAACCAAATAATAAAATTTTCAAGTAATCTAAATTACTGTCAACTCAACATGTGTCACAAAACACTATCATTTGGTGGGATAAAGTTGATACTTGGTCTGCTGCTGATTGGCAATAATTTGAAATGGAATCACCACGCAAAGAAACTCGCGGAAATTACGAGTGTTAGCTCGTTTTTTATTCGTTCCCCGCTTACGTTTTTCTCAATTCATTGATAGCAATTATTTCTTTTGTCATTGGCCGATTCTGACGCACCACTGTCATTAAGACTTCTTTACACATCATTAATTCCGTGAAAACAGCATCAAATTATTTCCTTCCTTCAATTCCTTTTTAGTTGTTCCTCATTCCGTTGTTGAAAGAAATTGTTGATTTCTCCAAGTTTTTTCAACTTCTCTTCACCGAAATTCGGCAATCCCAAATGCTTGCTGAACCAAACTACTCACAACTTAGAACCACTTATCGCACATTAAACCAAACCACGCGAATTGAAAACGCAAAATACAAACTGTTAACCATCGCGCAATTGAGTCACCTCTTCCACACGGTTCATAGTCGATAATTGACAACCGAGGTCACTTGACATGGAATGACCCAGTGGATCAACTGGGAGCTTCAAATGATTCCATGTATTTGACGTTTCTATTGGTGAAGTGATTTCAAAATAAAGTCATTAAAGAACAAATTTAGCTCTGGAGATGTCCCAACTTCATTATGAAACTTTCTGTTGAGTTCATCAATTGACTGATATCAGCAACTCAATCATAGGTGTGGTATTTCCAATGCTCTTAATGTTTACAGCTACCTTATAAAAAGGCACTAAAATTATGTCTTTTGTTCTTGGGTTCTTAAAAATTAGAAAGATCTTTTTTATAACTGGTTTAAAATGTTTGCTAACAAATTTTAATTTCTATCAAGTAACCAACATGGTGTCAGGAAAACATGACCAACTCAAACAATTTATGTATCCTTAGCAACAGTATCAAATCCGTGGATAAAAAGAAAAGCAATTGGGTGGAATGTTCTTGGATGCATCAAAAGAACATTATTTTACAGAGCTTGAATTAAAAGGGATCAGGGGCATCACAAACACAAACCACCCTCAAAAAGGTTGATTTCAAGTTGAAAATGAGGATACATCATAATAATGTGTTTATCATTCACATCTAACATGACTATTATCAAACATGGAGTGACCCAAGGATCAGTATTAGAACAAATCTGCTTCTAATTTATATTAATGACTTAGCTTAATAAGTTCAATTTAGCACAAGTGAACTACTTGCAGATGACACTAGTGTCCTTTTTGTTGGGTCTACAATGACTGCTGTAAATTATTCTTTAAGCAAAGCTGATATAGAGATAGCAAATTGGTTTTGTGCTAACAAGCTGGTAATAAATGCTAGTAAAACTGTAGCTATTAATATCTCTACTTAGCTAGCTTCTGCTACAGAAGTGAAAATGATTGATAATGAGATCCAATGAGTAAATTAAACGAAGTTCCTTGGATTTGTAAAATATTCCCTGCATATAGGCACTTTAAGAACAAGTACAATATTTGGCAGTTAATTGTAATTGGTGCATTATCTCAATTCTTAAGTCTACATCTGTAACATACATTTAATATTCAGTAAAACCTAAATCTATATTATTAAGGACGTAATAAGAAACAAGATCTGTGAAATGGGACAGGAGAGAACTAGAAGACACAAGAATTTTTTGTAACCACACAGTGGTCGATAAATCTTTTTCCAGAAAACAAACTTTTGCATTAACCATTTACAAACTAAGCTTTTTGATATAAACTTCAATAAAAGTAATTTAGTTGTTTACTCTTAAAGTGTCTTTTATTACATTATGTTTATTTTCTTCATTGTTCTGTTTATCTTCTTGATTGTTCAAATTCCTTTCCAATTCTTCAAAGGTTATATTTGATTTCATAAACATGGTATGAACACAGTCATTGAAAACACTAATTGAATACTCTGGCCAGGAGGTAAATTGTGTGAACACAGACAAGACTTGTTCAAGGGAAAGGTCACTGAAGCGAGTGTAAATGTTGAAGTTATTGTTGAAAATTAGGCGAGGCCCGGAGTTGGGAATATATTTCCTATAAAAAAGAAGAAAAAAATAGGTGATATAATCATTAATATTACTAATATCAATATTTAAATTTATCTGATATTTTTAAAAGAAACTGTAAATAAGTCTAAATTTATAATATTATATTCATTCTGAACTTTTTGACTTCTTCAGTTTAGGATGTACACAATGAAATTGCTTTTGAAGATAATGTTGAATTTATGTCAATAGATATGATTTAAATATTAAAGGTTCAAAAAGATAAAATTTTGCATCTTGGATTGCATTCATTGATGGTTACTTATTATTTAAATTAATCTGACATTTATAAACTAAACATCAAACAGTCAATAATACAGAATTGTTTTATACATTAAACACATATTATACAACATTTTGACTTATCAGTTTTTAATGTTGTTCAGTGGATGTGTGTTGTCTGATGCAACCCTTCATGCTAACCTATTCTGTGCAAGTGGATAAGGAACAAGTTTTTTTTTGTTTCTGGAGGAGGTCTGAGCGGTCATCACTGTCTTGTAGAAGGTGGGCTTAAGTTCTCAAAAATTGGACATGTTATATCTTCCCAGGCTGCAACATCTACTATGAATTAAAGTCAATATAACAACTTTATCCCTCTTTCCTATCCAAACGAATTAATTACTGTGACATTGTCAGCAGTACTGTCACATTTTTTAGAACCTAAGCCCCCTTATTCAGGACAGAGTCCAAACGGTGAGGTCACCAGTGACTCAATCACATATATGGATATGAACTGAGCATTTATACACTGTCTTCACGATAATGCTCTCATGTTAGCAGCACACATTTTCAATTTAAGAAAAGCTTAACTCTCTCTATTCTCCTATCCAGCTGAATTAATTGATATTTTTGCCATTAATCAAACCTACATATTGTAATGAATGACCTTCATATGAGAAAAAATGTTGTCATCCTAGTGGGATGTCACTTGTTTACAGGCAACAGCCACACAACAGTTAGAAGGTAAGAAAGATGATTCCAAGAGATGCAGGGGGTGGTCGGGATGGAACGTTTTGACGCGGCCATTTCAGCGCAAGAACATTTTGGCCCCGGCCTTCTGGACACTATATGTGTAATAAAATTATTGTGATGGGATACACGAAACTCACTAAACATTATTAAGAGTAAATTTTAATTTTTACGAAGTATGTAAGTATACACAAATTATTAAATGTATTCCTAAACACTTGGAAGGTGAGAAACAAAGACTAACTACAAAAATTGATTATTTATAGTGTTGTGTTATTAATGTACGAGTTTGAGAAATATTGTTCTGGTCTCTAGTAAAACCAATCCATTATAGCATAAAATAATTGATTTTTTTCCCCACTTTTGAACTATAAACCAACTGGCATTCTTGAATATTATAATATAAACAATATTGCATAATAAATATAATAAACAAATTACAAGTTCTTTGTACAAATTTATTAGGTATTAATTAATTAAGAGACCTTTAAATTAAAATTCCTCATTACAAGTTGGGAGTTATAATGAACTTGCCGAAACTCATTGCTTAATCAGATAGATATTTATTAATGAATCAAATTTACAAAATTTAGAGCAGATTATATATAACAACTGACAATTTCGGAAAACCAACGGAATTATTACTTTTACTGTAACATGTTTGGTGATTGGATTGTGTCTACCTGTAGACAATCTATAATTAGACTTATGCTTTTTAATTCTGATAATCAAAGTTCTCTTGGTTTATAAAATTAACTGTTCAAATGGTAGTTTCTGCTATATTGACCAATGAAGAGAACCCTGAATATAAGAATTAATGACCATAAGTCATTGTCTACTTGTGGACACAATCCAATCATTGTTTTGATTAATTTCTGAAATGTTACATATTTAAAATCAACATAATACTGTGAATGTTTCTTTGGTCCTTTACTGTTTCATTTCTTATCTTTCTGCAGTCAAATTGCAGTCTTTATGTTTTGGCCATTGGATAAGTATTCTATGCTTGCGCCGAAACATTAGGCCTGTTTAAATTATTTGGATAATGTTCTCTTTTCAGTGGGTCTGTTAATTGTTGTATTTAGCATTATAACATTTACATTCAATTATGTACAATTACTACTTGAACCAAAAATAAAATTAAAAATAAATATGTTTCTGGGATATTGATCTACTAAAGTAATAGTGTACTAAATTGAAGAAAACTAATAAATAACATACAGCTAAAACACATTTAAACATAAACTTAGTTTTTCAAATTGAAGCAATATATAAGATTGCATTTATTCACAAATTAGTACAATTTTTACTAAGTAAAACTTATTAATGTAATTATATAATTGTAATCTACATACAATTTAATACTATTGGTTAAAAACTGTACAAGACTATCTTAACTAAGTTCAGGTCATTGGCATGATGGATTTAGGTATGGAGCATCCAACAATCTAAAACTTATTGACAGACTTCTAAAAGTGCAGAAGGGTCAAGACATTATTTACAGCAGCATCTTTCTGGTCACAAGCCATTACCCAAGTGAAAAATTATAGTGACATATTCAAAGGAATTTTGTCAATAGTGAAAAATTACAGTGAATTAGATTATTTACACAGTATTGCTTAAAGTTATATGGTAAATAAATAATAAACCATTCATTCATAATAGTTAAACTTTTTTTTAAGTAAAGGAATTAATATGGCTTTTACTTAACATTTTAGGATGAAACTTTTTTCTTACCTACAGTTCAGTATTTGTTCAAATAATAATATTAATTTTAGCCGTGTAGTTATACAAAGTAACTTGAATAAAGAAACAAGTGTTCTGAAATTGCCATTTCTCACGCAAAAACAACCCCGTGCTGAAACGACCTAGACCAGGGGGCAGTTGCAACAAAATTCAAGAATAACCCTGTACTCATCATGGTGTTTGCCAGCTTTACACTTCAGGTAAGCCAGCACCTTTATGCCCCTCTGTCCTGTCCTTATTATTTATTTATAATAAAGTTATCAAAAATTACATTATTTAAAAATAAAGAAATTTGACTTACTCAAGGCACGGTATGACAAACGCCTTGGGACTAATAAAGCACATGGAAACAAAATACCACAGCTCACGGATCTTTTCTGGAGATACCACAGTTTTATAGAAGTCAGGACGTGCTGTTGCTTGTATTAGGTACATTTCCTGAAAATTTGGGTCTTCTTCTTCTCCCTGAGAAAGTATGTAATATATGTTCAATATCATTGCCTTTATACACAATCACTAAATGAATACAATTTCACAGTACTGAGAATTATAATATCTATTTGAATCAAATGTTGCCAGCTAGCATCAAATGATTTATTCTCCAAAAGCTTCACATATCTCGACAATGAAGAGCATCTCCAGACACATTAGCATAGTCTAAGGAAGAGGAAATATTTCAAATGAAGCTCAGCAAAGCATATAGCTAATTTTAGAAGAAAGACATCTCTCCAGTCACGTATTTCCTTGAATTAGGGTGTGAAGAGTGAATTGATAGGTGAGCCTAGCTTAGGTTTACAGGAATGGAGAGATATTGAATCAGTCCTTGGACGTCAACTTGGATTAGCTCAGTTGGTAGGGCACCTGGCTGAATATCAGGAGGTCCTGGGTTTGAGTCCCTGGTCCGGTTGACATTTTTCCATTCTTGTCTTTCTTCTAAAAATAATTGGAACATCAGTATATAATTTCTGAAGAAGTCTCATAAATCATTAGAATGAATTACAAGATTTAGTGGAAACTTTAAAAAGTGAAAAAAAGAAATTAGGAAGAATATATTTAGTTAAATTAGTGAGCACGGAGGAAAATTTTAACAAGTTACTGCAACATGGATGACAAAACCACGGATAAGTTAAAATTCTGAAAATAAGGCTTGTAATAGAACTGAAGAGTTATTTATTTATGTACTATAAAACCATATAAATTAATTTTATTAAGCCTCAGTGGAGAGTATTCAGTTCATAAAGCATTCACTTACAACCATCTATGATTTCTACCAAATTGTTCACGTAAATAGGAAAATATATAAACACCAATCCATGAATGTTTCAAGGATGTTCAGAACTGTCTTAATTTGTTGGAGAAACTCAAATTAAAGTAATAATAATATACAACTATTAACTAATAAGGATATTTATTTACTCCATTACCTTGCTACTCTCAATTACATACATTATTATATTTAAAATCATTCGTATACAAGTTTTTAACAAGCTATTGTGCATTGATGGAAAATGTTCAACATCTAATAATATTGTGACTATTGTCCAGTGTTGCCCTGGAATTTATTCAAATTAGACTGGAAGAGGAATAATTGGCCAATTAAAGTTTTTTTAACTTGCATGATGCAAAAACTGATAGGAATCAATTTGGACTATTTTGTCCCTTCTCATGTCACTTTCAAGTCATTTTTAATAACATACTCTCTTTCAACCACATATTGTGCATCATGTGTGAACCAAGTTTAGTCAAAATTGCTCCAAATATTTAAGATTATAGGTGGAAAACACACACTTTACTGATTACATTGGAAAGAAGGATATGAGATATAATATTCAGTACTAAAGTATACAAATATTCTTAAAAGATATCTCTTCAATTCTTAATAAAACTTATCATAATATTGTCAAATGATCTAACTCTACTACAACATATTTCTCTTATCAGAGAACATGTCTTATTCATAATGTAAACAATGTAGTGCTTATTAGAAATGGCTTTCTAAAATGTTTAGCTAAACTATCTGTTAGAAGCATAACATAACATACCTTTTTTGATGCCCTCTTAGATTTTTGCATCCATGGTAGGAAAGCCTCACGAGACACCTTTGTCAAGAGTGTAACTTTAAATGCCATTTGAAACATCAAGGATAAGACACGATGATTCCTACTTTCAGACATAAGAACCTGGAAAAAAAAGTGAAGAAATCGGAGTTACTGAGCAAAATACATCAAGTTCAGAAAAAGCAAACCCTTAGATCTACAATATAAAAAAATATACAGAATAATTCATAATTTCTCCTTTGTTTTTCTTAACAATGGATTTAGTATTTCAACAGCAACATAAAAAATGGATATTTAATTGAAAGCTATATTAACATTTTTATCAAATTATTTAATGGATAAATGTAATATAATTGTGCAATTAAAGATAATACATTTAACCTTATTTTAACAGCCAGGCATTATACAATAGAGAGAACTAATTTACTAATTTAGATCTGCCAACATTTTGATGCTGGCTTTGGATCTTACTCAAATGGCTTAAAGTAAATTGACAAAATTTAAAACAGGAGCCAAACAAACTTGTAATACCAAAGATAGACCAGAAAGTACCAAAGAGCTAAAATAACACATTGCAAAGCTTTCTGAGATTATCTGGGTCATGCTTAATATTAATGGTTTCAGGAACAATTGCAACATTTTCCAGGAAGTTAGTTCATAAGGTTTTATGGATGGTGTAGGGAGGTGAAACATGCATTTCTCATTCCAAACAGGTATAATGTGCAATATTCCACTATAGCCCAAGGTATACGTTGCTTTATCAGGGTAGAATGTACTGGTAAGCAGGTAGTTTAAAGTCTTCAATATCAAAACAAAATAATATTATTGTAAAGGTTCTTAAAAATACAAACCAAAAAAATTTGCTAAATTAATTTAAGTGACCTGGTACAGTTGCATATGTGCACCAGCCACCACTGTATATGACTCAGTCTTACACCTCACATATAAATTTTAACTCAAAAGCCCCGTTAAATTTCATGAAGGGGAAGCATTAATTTAGTAACTAAGTTTCTGTCCTGGACAAGTTGTAATTAGGCTTTAATTATGAAATAATTTAAATTTTGAAAATGAAAAAGTATGTTACATAGGGGGCATTACAGAAACATGTTAAAAACAAAGGTTGGGAAACACTGGTCTACACATGCTACACTACATACACCACTCTTAAAACTTAGGTGGCCCTTGGGTAGCTCATCCTTGCTCTAAAAAGTAGTTTTGATTTCTGGCATTCTATTTTATTGCACTTACATTGTGAATTAACCGTGGAACAATTAGGTAAAGCTCTGGTCGACATTGAATCATCAGCCCATTTTGCATGAAGAGAGACAGCAAGAGGTATCTGATGAAAAATGTAGATGTTAAAGTGGCTATGATAGGCACTGGTGGATCTGTATGCAAATACAAGAAAATCAATTTGAATTCAGCTGAGGAAGATGATACGATCTCTTCCAAAATTGGGTCACAGAAATTTTTTATCAATAGGAAACATTTAATTCTCATGAGGGAAAAGATAAAAAGTATTAAATACTAAACATAAAAATTAAATAACATTAATTTTAAATTAAATTTTACAATAATAATGATTTATTAACTATAATTTTCTGTGAGCAATATCCCCCCACCCCCGTGCACTCCCCTTCTGGTCACAACAGGCAGCGAAACCAGACCATTCCATTAATATTTACTCAAAATTAATTTTTGGAAGATTGTGTATGTTACAGGAAACCTTAAAAGTCAATCAATTCACAAATTGGCTGGCCATTTTGCCCTTTGGCGGAGAGGTGTATGGCCAACGCCCAATGTATTTCAAATATCCACTGTATATGCTACTTTCCCCAGATAAAATTAAACAAACTCGGTTATTTTTTCATTTGTATTTACTTGTTAATTTAAAATTGAGCATAAACCCATGACAGATACATGATTATTTTTATCTATATACATAATACTCCTAATCTAAAACAAACCATTGATCTTTGAAATATCTATACCCCTGAAAGAAAGAAAAAAAAAACACTACAATAAATATATTAACATATATTTCACTTTGGATTTAAGATTTAAATTGTACTATGCATTAATATTAATTTATATAATGAGGATAGCCACTTTACACCTTTTCTGAGATTTATCCTAAATTTATTTTCTTGAAGAGGATTTTCCCCAAATGTTCCTGCAGGTAAATTATTCCAGTCGTTGATGGTCCTCTTTAGGACTGAAAATTTGTCCACATCCGTTTGTTTTCTAGATTTTACTTTCATCCTAACTACCAAGATAACTGGGCTTTTGCCCTGTAAAAACTTTGAATAGCAAATGCAGCCTTGCTTTCTCCATCTTTTGTGTCAATAATTCCCATTCTAGTTGTCTTACCTTTTCATTCCTATGCCCCTGTGGCCATACCAGCACAAAAAAGTAGCAGCCCTTTTCTAAACTTTCTCTTATAATTCTAAATGAATTTTTCTATACGGATACTAACAACCTGCCCCATATTCTGAAATTGGTCTAAATAAGGTTAAATGGCACCTCCTTTGATTTTAAACTTCCCTTTTTTAAGTTCCTCATTATGAAATGTTAGAAATTCCATGCTATCAAGTATTTCTCCCACCCAAGTCTATTTTTTATATTTATCCCAAGATATTTACAGCTCATTACCCCAGGAATGTGTTTCTTACCTAGTCTATATTGACACATTTATCAATCTGCATTTTGTAAACAAGATTGTGTTGCTTTTCTTTCTATTAATTTTCATTTTATAGTTTAAAAACAACTACATGTTTCAGCCCTGATCTGGAGCCCCTTCAGGTTGAACTGAATTATAAAGAACGAAATTATAACATTCCAAAGATATTGCATTAGAGACAAAGAATAAAGTAAATAAAGAACCAAAAGACAAAAATATTAAAAAAACAAA
This sequence comes from Eucriotettix oculatus, assembly GCA_034510155.1. Classification (NCBI taxonomy): domain Eukaryota; kingdom Metazoa; phylum Arthropoda; class Insecta; order Orthoptera; family Tetrigidae; genus Eucriotettix; species Eucriotettix oculatus. The sequence continues at coordinate 213,865,069 of CM067377.1, read as the reverse complement.
GATGATAATTATATATTTGATAAATTACATTTCATAAATTAAGATATTATATATGCTACTGAGAAAATCAGTGTCAGTTTTTACATTCAGAGTGTTAATGTGAAGCATTTCTGAAACTAATCAGGATGTGTAGTTACATTCTTGGTCTAAAATTTGGAAATTGTCCCAGTCAATAGTGTGGTTATAATCTAAAATGTGTTTTGAAATAATGGATAATTTGTCTTGTGAAAGCTTAATATTAGATCTGTGTTCCTTGATCCTGGTGCTGATGGCTCATTTAGTTCTACCTAGGTATACACTAGGACAGTCATCGCAATTTAATTTATAAACATTCTGAATTTTGTTTTTATCATTAATTACAGATTGTTGAGGATCTCCTGATGATACAATGCCTGAATCTCTGATTTTAACTTTTTACAAAGTTAAGAATTTATTTACAAGTAATACAAGTGTGAATATTAGGAAATAATTACTAGAAATGTTTGTATGGAGTGTGGCATTATATGGTTGAAGAAAGGAAAAGAATAGAAGCATTTGAAATGTGGTGCTAAAGAATAATACTGAAAATCAGATGGATGGATAGAGTAACTAATGAGGAAGTTCTAAACAGAATAGGGGAAGAGTAATCAATATGGAGGACATTGACCAAAAGAAGAGATAGATTAATATGCCATATTTAAGGCAGAAGGGTCTTGTAAAATTAGCATTAGAGGGAAGTATGAGGGGTAAGAACAGAAGATATATATTGCATGACATGTATAAACATGCTGGTAGAGTTAAAAAGAGGTATTTCATTATCTGTAGGAGAGAAAAATATAGGCGAGGAAAAGGAAGAAAAATTTTCCAATTTTGGAATTGGTAAACATTTTTGTTGATCAGCAAGGATGAAGTTGGGAGTTAATATGCAGCACAAGCCTGAATACAGCCATACATATTTTTTTTCCGAAACTACAACTACAGATGAGAAAGTTGGGTGGTTAACTCCATTATACTGATCTTGGTAGATCTATACTTAAGATAGATCCACAACTTACGACATATTTCTGATTTATACCTTCATCCATGAAGACAATCAATCACTGATAGGCTTGAACCAAGTTTTGTACTAGCAATGATGTTGTACCCCCTCTCCAACCAAGACTGTAAATTGACATCAAGAATAAATCCCTTCATTTTGTGCATTTACTTAATGTGTGTGTTTTGGTATTCAGTGCTAAGACTAGTCTGATGCAACTCTCCATGCTAACCTATCACGTGCAAGTCTTCTCTTTCTACATAGCTACCACCCCTTCCTAATCTGCTTAGTGTATTCCACCCTTACCTCCTTTTTCTGTTCTTACCCCATAATAGTAGTTTTACATGAACCTCGTGTCTGAAAACAGGGCCTATAAATCTATTCCTTCTATTGGTCAAAGTCCGCCAAATTGTTCTCGCTTCCCCCAATTCTACTTGGAACTTCCTGATTTTCAGCATTCTCCTATAGCACCACATTTCAAATGCAACTCCTATCATCCACATTTCCCACCCATATAACACCACACTCCATATAAACATTTTTAATAAGGATTTCCTAATATTCATACTTATATTAACCATAAGCCAATTCCTCTTTTTTTGCATACTACACTCCATCTCCTTGGTTTTCCCTCTATTAATCCTCCAAGATCACATTCATGCCATTTACTATGTTTCCATGTCTTAATCTGATTGCCCTAGTATCAGAATATTAGCAAACCTTAGGGTTTCTATTTCTTCTCCTTGCATTTTCATTTCCTTTCTACAATCATTTTTATCTTTCTTTATTGCCTGTTCTACATATAAGTTAAAGACGATGGGCAACAAACTGCATCTTTGACTTACTCCTTTCTTGGTTTCTTTCTTTTCTTGCCCTTCATTTTCAATTACTGCTGACTGCCTTCAGTAGAGGTTGTGGATAACTCTTCTTGATATTTTATTCCTGTCATCTTCAAAATACTTGATACTTTGTTTGAGTTAAAATTATAAAAGGTTTTTTCTAAATCTATAAATGTCATATAAGCTGAATAATTTTTTTTAAAAAAAGTGCGGGAAAACATATTTTCATCTACATTTCTTGGCTATGACATCACTGTTGTTTCTGAACTCATCTTCTTCCCATTCTTTCTCCAGTTCCTCAATTCTTTAATTTAGACATGAAATTATATTTTTATGACACTTGAATTATGATTTTAGTCTTATGTAGGAAATGAACACTCAATTCATTTTTCACCATCCATTTAAGTAGAACCATTTTGATAAAAATAAATGTTACAAACATTTGACCAAATTTTTAATGAAATAGGTGCAATATTTCCATCTGGAAGGCAAATGCTTAGATTTTTTTTTATCACAAACAGGCTTTACAAATTTCTGCCATATATGGAGTTGTTTGGAACTGTATAGTAGGAAATAGCTGTATCACTTTGCTTGCTAGTCATACCTTATATATGTAAAATTTGCTGCGCTGCTAACTTAGGTCGTAAACAATTCACCCCACCAGGTCACCAACTTTCTCTCTCAATGAGGGTCTGGGAAGAGGCAAGGACTTGATGGGGGTTGGGGAGATGCATACTAACACCCCCATCTTGACACACATTCATTCAACCACATCCACCCTTAGAGGTGTCAATATTTAAATATTGATACACACTCTCATACATACTGTAACATGAAAAGTTACACGCAACAATGCGGGCCAGTTTGCAAGTTGCAATTGTCGCAACTTGGGCCAACAATGGAGTCTGGCGAGACTTGGACAGTCGTCATGGGGTAGTGAAAGAAGAAGGATGTGTCGGCAGTTGCGGACGGAGAAAGACCACGCCCTGTAGTGATAATTTTTCTCATGTTCTGAAATAGATTAAAGCTATTAAAATCCACTTTTTTTGGTATTTTTATTAAAAAATACCTGGTGCCCAAAAAGCATTTAAATCCTCGAATACGGAGGTACGCCGGATCTTCTACATTTGGCCCCGAACAACGTGGTTTGGTGAGGATGACTACGTGGTACCCTAGAATTATACGACGACTGAAGAAGTGGGAGGCACTGAAAAAGGAACGCTGGGGAAGAGAACTGTTCTACGCATAGCTGAGGGGTCAAATGTTCCTGTGACCGCTGCATGGATTTCGTCGAGAGGTGTGTGTGTGTATTAAAAAGCAGAGTACAGTGTGTGTTGTGTATTGGGTTAAAATGGAAGAAGTGCAGGAGGCTATTACGTGTGAAAGAGTAGATGAGAAGGCAGAGGACGCTATGCTCAGGGACATAATAAGATATTTGATGAAAAATGAGGAAGTTCTTGATGACATGGTTAATAGTATTATGAAAAAAGAGGAAGTTCTTGATGACAGGGTTAATGGTATTAAGGAAATGCATGCAGATGTATATAAGGAAGAATGTGTAAATAGTAGTGATAAGCAGATAGAAAATATGGTAGAAGTAGAGCGGTGTGTAGATACGAAGTGCAGTAACATAGAAAAGAATAGGGACTACAAAAAAAATCAAATAATACCAATTTTGGTGAATGGGAAAGAATTATTAGAAGAAATTGAGGATGAAGGGGAAGAGAAATCATCTGACCATGAATTGTTATCTGTTGATATTGACATTGAGGGAGATGGGAAAAGAAGAGCCATTATTGACACTGGAGCTACATCTACGTTTATCAGTAAGCAATTATATCTTGAGCTGATGGAAAGGAAAGCAATTCTAGAAACCTTGCCAATAACTGGGATGAGAGTGTATGGAGCCATTGGGAAGAAATTTGAGAAAAGCAGTAAACAGATTCTTTTAAAGGTTAGAATCCAAGGTCAGGAGATGCTTATTAGATGTATAGTAGTTAAGTCTTTGTTTGTACCTTTTGTATTGGGCTTAGATTGGATTGCCAAGCATAAAGTAGTTTTGGATTTTAGTAAAAAAGAGTTTCATATGGGTTTACCAAATGAGATAGCCGAGGAAATAGAAATAAAACTACCATTGGGGGCTAAGAATGGACCAAAACAGCAAAGAGATCATTTGTTAAAAAAGGAGAGTGTGGTGGCTGTAACAATAAAGGAAGATCTGATGCGGAAGGATCGATTTCATAATGTAGTTGCAAATAAGTTTAAGAAAAAATTTAAACGTGTAGAGCATCAGATGGAAGCTGATAAGTGTGAAGGTAATGTGAACACATTGAATAAGCAGGTTAGGGAACAGCTGATTATGTTTGCAAACAAAGATGAAGTAGTGAAATGTTTTGTTAATAGATTTAAGAATAACTCCCGAAAAACGTACAAGAGAAAGGTACGTGGGAGAAACATTCATCAAAAAACTGAGCGGAACTTAATGATTAGCGGAAAATGTGCTTCTATGTCTCAAAATTGTGCATCCTATGGTGAAAACAGAGCAGGAAGAAAGTTATGGAATAGGGGTGGATGTGGATTTCCTTGGAATCCAGGTGGAAAAACTGAATGCGGTATTCTGTTAATGTCAAACTAATAAAGATCAGATGATACATCAAATTCAGCTGGCAACAATTAAAATAAATGTCATATGAAATGTCAGAAACAGCTGATGGGATGTAAAATTTTATGTAATAACATTGTAATTAGTTATAAGAAACAGATGTTCTGTTGAAAATTTGCGACGTGCGTTGAACAGCTGTTGTGCAGAGACAGTTGACTATAGAAAAATTATGGCCAAAGTAATTTTGGATCTTGACAGCGAACAGCTGGAAAGACAGCAAACAGCTGATTACAGAGTTCTTAAAGAAATTGTTTGGGTTGAAGTTATGTGGTTATAATTAAAGTTAAGGATTTGTCCGTGATTGGCTTATATTAATTTTGAATTATTTAATTGATGAAATTGTATTTTACTGGATGTTTAGGCTGATGAAGGATTGAATGGTACGTCAGAAAAATTTGTAATTAATTTATGAGTGAATTTTTGTAAAACCTAATGTAATTTTGACTAAGGGCGTTGGTCAGTCAAATTGTTTACGACTGTGTTTCAGTGAGTGTCATTAAAAAATTGTACAATTTTTTAAGTTCATTGGGGGCGGGGATAATGTAACATGAAAAGTTACACACAACAATGCGGGCCAGCTTGCGAGTTGCAATTGTCGCAACTTGGGCCAACAATGGAGTCTGGCGAGACTCGAGCAGTTGTCATGGGGTAGTGAAAGGAGAAGGATGTGTCGGCAGTTGCGGACGGAGAAAGACCACGCCCTGTAGTGATAATTTTTCTCATGTTCTGAAATGGATTAAAGCTATTAAAATCCACTTTTTTTGGTATTTTTATTAAAAAATACCTGGCACCCAAAAAGCATTTAAATCCTCGAATACGGAGGTACGCCGGATCTTCTACAATACATACATACAACCACCATTCAAACAAAAGGCAAGGTATACACACACACACACAGAAGGTACAATTCCAATGGACTCGTGCTTTGGGTGGGGGGGTGGGAGGTATAGGGAGGCTTCATCTGGACTGTAGGACATGCTGAAATGAAAGTTCCCACACAGTTGCCACCCTGAACATACCAAACGATCCCTCCCCTACAGTCTTAGTTAGACTGTGTTAGTTGGTTTTATGTGGATAGTAGTGGTAATGAGGCCTGAATTTAGTTGGATGTCCACATTGAGGAAGGTGATGTTAGTCAAGGAATAGTTCCAAGTGAACTTGACGGGGAATTTAGTGTTGAGAAAGTCTGAGAGAGCATCTTGTCCGTGGGTCTTTAGCATGAAGATGTCATCTATGAACCGGAACCAGGTTAAGGGTTTCAGTGGAGAGGAATTTAGATGATGTTGTTCCAGTTGACCCATAAACAGGTTGGCATAGGAAGGGGCCATCCGGGTGCCCATGGCAGTGCCGCTGATTTGGTGGTAAATTTTTATTTTGGAAGGAGAAGAAGTTTCTGGTGAGGACAAACTGGGTGAGTGGTATCAAAAAGTAGGTTTTTGGGAGGAAATTTAGAAGTGTTCGAGTGCCGACAGGCCACTGGTGTGGGGGATATTGGTGTATAGGGAGACAACATTTCTATCTTTCTTTCTATCCAATTATCACATGCGTGACTTTGTCACTTATCCAATATATAATTTATTCCTAACGGATGCTCCTAATTCTTCCATCCCTCTTCTCTATCCATCCTAACTTGAAAACCTAATATATAGACTGAAAATGTTCAGTTGGTCGTACTCGATGTGGTGGCGGAATGGATAGACGCACGCCACGGCTCTAGTAGCGATATACACTGCTGTTTCGTGTATCCAGGTTCGAGTCCTGGCCACATCAAATTTTTTCAGTCTTTCTTCCATTCCCTTCTACGCTTAACACATGTATTTCCTTGTGCATGATTCCATGCCGTACATATGATTCAAAGAGCGAATTTCCTGCCTTTTTCCCAAATATTTCTATCTTTCTTTCTATCCAATTATCAAATGCGTGACTTTGTCACTTATCCAATATACATATATATATATTCCTTTATTTTTAATTTCTATTAATTCAAATAATTATAATTTATCATTGGATTTTCCTTCATTTCAGTCATAAATTGGCTTGGAGAGGTATGATGCCAGAGTTGCTACTGAACTTTATATTAAACTAAATGGATTCTTTCATCCATCTATCTTCACTTAAATGCCCCTTTTTGTATTTTTTATACTTTTGAATTTTTTATTATCAATAATAAAATGGATGTAAACTTTGTTCTTTCCATATGATCACAATTCAGCTTGTTTATAATTGTAGATGGACCATGAAAAAGTGTTAAAATTACCAGATTTTATTAGATGTTTATTTACCTTCAGCCCATCTCCGTTTTGGAAATGTCTGAACAATCTCTTCCTCCCGGGTACCGTTATCCATGCGATCTTGAAATTTTAATTTCATGCTTTCAAGCAGGTTTTTTTCAAATAGCACAATATTTTCTTCATAATTATCCCTTAGAGCCTGTAATAAAAACAAGGAAAACAGTAATGAATAGTAGTTTTGATCTATTTGTGTTCAATTTTAATATTTATCAAATTTGTAAATCATTGCATACTAGTTACAAGAATTTTAATGATAAAGAAGTGAGTAAATTGTTTTAATTTTTTTCTTAGATCTGTACAATTTCACTGTAAATGTTAACCACAATACATTGAACACATCTGTAATTAAATTCCTGAGTAAGCAATAAAGTAACTAACCTCTTGACTTGAATTTGCACACAAATTGCATATATAGATAAATAAAAAACCTACAAACAAGCTTTTAGATTCTGGTAAAGCAAAAAGTCTTTCTTGGTACAATAATTATAGATGGCTAACATAAATTAGATTTTTAACAGGCTCTTTGACACTGTAGACCTTGGAAGCACATACATAGCAACCAAAAGCAATAAATTGTAAGACAATTATGTGGCTGAGAACCAGACTTACAAAGATTTGTTCACTAGCTTTTAAATACATACATATAAATGTGGGAAAAAATGAGGATTTGATTCATACAGGTTAATACACTGTACATTGTTCTCCAGAAGTCTTTTGGTAAGGATACCCAAACCGGGGTTCGTTTCTACCACAAGAGTCTTGTCACAGAGATTTTTTCCAATTGTTTCTGAAATATGTCCTGTAAAAAGAAAAATATATATGTACCGACTGTGCAAACATTTGTAATATTGCACGCAAAACTGCATTAACACACCGGCAAGATAATCATCTATTAGATACAACTGTTCATTAGCTTTAGCAAATTTGAGAAGTTTTGGTGGTAAGAAGTTTTTCAAATTAACCGCATTGATTTCGTGTAAGTATTCATTTAATTTAATGTTGTGTGATCGATATTTTTTTCCCGATTTCGTATTTGTCTTTCGAATCGCTAATCTCAGCGGAAAGCAGTGAAAAGTTTTGTAAATATTACAAAACATTATGACTAGTCAGAGCAACATTTTAAATAGACGCACACCTACTGCGAGTAAAAGAGCTTCGTTAAAACTATCTTCCGGTGACAGCTTTGACGGATTTATAGACAACCATGTTAAGATTTTGATCTAAATTTGTTGACAATATAGAAACCAAGGGTCTCATGATTTATGTCAACCTCCGCATAATTACGGCAGTTAAAAACTTAGGCAATCAGCCGCCTTAATACTCTGATCTGAAGGCGACTAAATTATTATTTGAAACGTTCATACTCTTTCTCAGTTTGCGTGTACTTTCATAATTTCATTGTCGGTTTCCACTGCTCTAAATTCCTCTGTGTACACGGACTACTCATGTTTTTTTTTTCAATGTTACATTTAATCGGCGACAAAGTAAACAACATTCTATTTAACTTACAATTTGATACTTGTTGTAAAACCTAGCCTTTTTATTGTTTTATATTTTTCGATTATTCCAATTATTATCAATTTCAAATTGATACAAACATAAACTGTTTTCAGAGGCCATTTCTGAAAACCTGATCCTTTAAATCAGCCCAGGATTATGTTTCTTTGTTTACATTTTATCATCACATGCTATTATCTCCATAATTAACAAAGCCCATTATGGTTTTTTAAAATGTATTGGAACATCTATTTTACTATTAATTGGCAGCACTTTTCGTTTGGTCCCAAACCATAATATTAGATTATAAAACATTTATAAGTAGAAATTTATCCAAATTGCGTGTAGATTTAGATTTATTGTTGTTTCCATTAGCCCTCGATTGAGGAAATAGGATACGTCATACATTAAATATGAACAAAATAAGGTACATAATTAAAGACAAATAATCTTAAAATAAATTAATAAAAGAAAATGTATACAGCAAAAGTCAATATAAACACAACACGGACACACGATGTCACACACACACTGGGAAACACAAACAAGCACACACTGTAACAATATCATCCTTTTCAATTTAAACTTAAGTGCTTTAATTCTATTTAAATAATTGTGTATTAATTACAAATAAATAAATATTTTCCCCCTAGTTACATGATGCACTGAAACTCATTTTTGTGATTTTAAAAATAATATAACACATATGTTCTCAATTGGATTTTATTGAACTATGTTTTTATTCTAGTAGTAAATTAATCTTATACGTACACACAACTACTGGTATCGTAAATACTTCATACTATCATTTCAATCATTACCATTTTTACCTTTAATTTTATTGCCACTAACAAGTTATTTGGAAATATTGTAAATGATAGTTTCCTCATCCCATTAATACGATTTTTTTCCCTTCATTAAATTGGTTGCCTCGGGGAAACTAGATCTTTAATATTTTGAAAGCTGCTCTGTATTTCAATTTTTTTTATCTTTGTACAATAGTATTAAACTATGTCTCAATTTTAATAAATGGCGTATAAGAAACACATGAACAAATGTTTACTTAAAACTTTTGTACCAAATTTTTATCATTGTATAGCAAAAGTCAAAATTACATGAAAATGTCTCAATTTTAATAAATGGCGTATAAGAAACACACGAACAAATGTTTACTTAAAACTTTTGTACCAAATTTTTATCATTGTATAGCAAAAGTCAAAATTACATGAAAATGTATTTTGTTTGTAGTACATATCCAATATGTTGTGCTAATTTAACACAATTAAAATTATACTGTGTAAAATTATAAACAATTGTATATTTCAATCAATTCAATAAAATTATTATTGTTTATCATATCAGAACATGACTCTTTACATTTGTGAAAGGGAATCAAGACTGATATACAAATTAATAATAATAATAGCAAATCAATTAATGTTTTCTTCCAATATACATGGTCCTTAATTTATTTCAACAATGAAAATAGTTTGCTAACAATGAATTATTTATTAACCTTAAAAAAAGAACGCTAACCTTCAGTATACTTTACCTGGTACATGCATATTGTATTCCTTCTAATAAATTTCTTGTCACTTCTCACCCTAATATTTTAACTATTCTTGTACTTGATATTTTTATTACTGCAATACTCTGTGGCTTCATATTTCAATTCTATAACCAGCCAATATACACCGAGTCTCCAAATCATTATGAGCACCTGACCGTGTCACAGTGTTGTTGCTAGAAGCTGAAATAGCTATAAAATGGGAATCCAGGAGACTTAAATAAATGCAAAGATGAGGGTAAAAGATGTGATTAAACTGATCGTACCCACCCTAAGTGTTGGAACCAGTATCAGCAAAATGGCTGCACTTGTGAAGTGTTGGCAAGCAGTTATTTAATGTTTACAGAGAGTGGACTACCAAGCAAAAAACCTGGTCTCAATATAAATATGTTTGTTCATCACAGGATTACTTGGTGCTTGTGCTGAAGATGAGATAATCTTAATCAAGGACTAACTGAGAATGTCTGAATGAACTGTTCACTACACCTTTCACCATGTGGGCTACGGAAGCCAATGACCTGTTCGAAAGCCTCTACTGCCTGCCTTGAACAAGAGTAGATGTCTTCAATTCACAAAGGAGAACAAAAGTTGGACAGTAGATGTCTGGAAAAGGGTCGTGTGGTCTGATAAATCAAAATTTCAAATTCCCCATGAAGATGGCACAGTTCAAATATGGGGAAGCAACTTGAAAGCATGGCCCTGACTGAATTGCCATGACACTTCAACCTGGTGGCAGCAATATTATGGTTTGGGGGATGTTTTATGGATTCCTGTGGAACATTTGAATGCCTAAGGGTATTTAAGTATTAACACAGATCAAGTACATCCTGTTATGTTAATGGTGTACTCTAGCAGGACAATGTTCCTTGTCATAAAGCTGGAGTTGTCGTCAGATGGTTCAGAAAGCACGACAGAGACTTTACCTTGCTTTGTTGACCTGCACAGTCACCAGATTTCAATCCAATTGAGAATTTGTGGGTGAGATCAAACGGTTCATCAGGCAGCAGTAATTAGCTTTTATTAATGTTATAATGTTAACATCAGTTTTAAAGTGCTTATGGAATCATCTGCAATAACAGGAAAATGAAGATAGAGAAATAGTCATTGAAAAGGATTACCTCTGGACAACTTATTTATAATAAAAATTGGTTCCAATGCCATGTATACACTAAATTAGTTTTGCAAGATAGACATTAGAAAGATGTGGCAAAAATAAAAACAAGTTTCTTATGGTTTTAAAAACTGTCTACATGGAAGTGAAACCTGAACAAATAAAATACTCAGTTTTAAATATGTCATCAGAGATTTAATTAAGTGACAAAATAGGAAAGATTATAATAAAATTTGGCTGGGATTCTCTTCAAAAAAGATTAGTAAATATGCTTAAGGAATATTGATGGTGGTTTGTTTAGGAATTGTATGTGGATGTCAGAACAACTTTTACAAATTACTGTAAATGATTGAACCAGTTATCTTAAGAAAAATACTCTCTTTCGAAAAGCTATTCCTCCAGAAATTAGACTGGCATTCACATTGAGGTTTCTTGATTTGAGCGATTCTCCAACATCCTTGTCTTATTAATTCAAAGTTTCAAAACAAAGCATATTAAATATGTTGCTATGCATTTTAAAGACCATAATAGGAGTACTGTATATGTCAAGATAAGCTACGTTTAAATTAAAAATATAGGAGATTATTTAGAATTGTAGGAAACAATATTTATTAACTAGAATATAACACATCATTTCATTCCTACCCACAACAAGCCTATGAGCCAGTTGTTGTTAACATCAGACCAGTCTAAGAACTGATTACTACAACAACAACAACATGAGTGCTATTTGTGACAACTAACTTTTAATTAATTTGGAGTTTGATTTACAACTTTTTTTGGTTTACTTATGACTGTTTACACATGAAGAAGTTGCAATAATAGGAATCAAACATCTTGTTATATTATAGTCAATAAATATTGCTACCTACAATTCTGTCTAATTTGGCCATCATTAATCTCTTGTATTCTTCAAGATATGGTCGAAACAATCATCACATTTTGTTTTTAAAAATAAAAAATATTCCTGGGGTCTTTTGTGGTCTTGATGAAAGAAATTACTGGGAAAAATTGCTTTCTTACATATTCATAAAAGTACTGTGAAAAAGTAAAAAATATGACATTCAGTCAATGACAAATAGTTTGATGTCAGTGTCACTTAAAAGATAAAAATTCGCTCAGTGTCTTGTCACACAGTCCATGGGTAGCTGGATTTGGGGAAGAAATGTCTGTAGTACATGATTTGCACACACAAAGTTGAAAGCATATCCAAGTCGTTTGGATTTACGTGTGCTGCAGCAGGAGTCACTCAACGTGTTGAAAGGGAAGAGGAAAAGGAAAGATTATTAGGTAAGTTGAGCTATTAGGTACTTGTGCCCTTACGAATGACAGGAGTGGAGTAACAATGTTGCCCTCTCCATGTCGACCAGTTTAAGAGACAGGTGGCCGTCTAGTCCAGTAGGATCAGCGGATAACTCTTACCCCATATGCTCAAATTCTGTGACCCTCGAACATACATTTCCTAAATAATCCATTTCTTAATACAGAGTGGCGGTACCTATGTATCTCAATCTTCAGCTTTATATGTTTTATGTTAATGAAACTATACAATTAAATTAAAGCCTAACTATTAACTTTGCATGAAGTTTTATTCAATCAGACATATAAAGCTTATATTAGGGCAATTTTCATGAGAAGAAATCGAAGTGTATATTTACTGCAATAACATTAACTGAATAGTAATGAAAAAATAGTACCCATGATAAGAACTGTAAGGTTGCTTTAGAAAAAGGTCTCTTGGCTAAAATATTATGTGTGATGCTGACATTTATTCACTTTATTGCGATTAGTCATGCTGCATGATTCCGCTAAACCAAACAGAATTACTTACCGGAATCAATATCAACCTCTACTAGGTATTTTCATAAAAAGTAAGATGAGGTTTTAGGGAAGAAACTGTGTAAAATATTTTAGATCTGGCATAGCTATTTTTGTTCTTAAAATACCATTAAATGTATGGAACTGAAATTTTATGGACATTAGTGTGCTCTTTTATTAAAAGAAGGGTGCTGAAAGCCAATCAAATGCTTATTTTACATATAAACTCACCTGAACACTTTCTATCTTATTATAAAGTTATATTGTACTTTTTATTTTTTGTAATTTAATTAATTAAGGCCTGCTATTACAATAATTAAATGAAATAAACTAATGACTAGCTAAAGACAGAGTTTTTGTCTGGCCATTAATTTATTTCATTTAAATATAAAAAAGCTTTACAATTCTGAATGGCATAAATCTTTTTTGGCAGACTCAGTTAGTGCAGAGTCCATCAATAAGTGTTAGATCTTTAAAGTCACTTTGCTGGAAATTAGATTGTTTTCTTGGGATAAATGTTACAGATTTTAAAACTGAGAAGAAATGACACTCGGTCATGGCAGCTAGATGCAACTGTCTTGTATAACGTAACAAAAGTGTCTCCTTTGAATACATTATGTGTTAGGTAAAAAGTGTCATGATACAATGCTCATGTTGAAAACTTGAACACAATAGAATCGGAAATTGTCTATTGAACCTTACCCATAAATTTCAAGAAACCAATCAACAGACACCTCCCACTTTTTCACAGCAATCTGAAGAAAAAAAACCCTGCATATAACCAAACAATACTTGATATCTCAGCTCAACATTATGTTTACTCATGCAGAGTAAACACTGTTAACTTTCTTTGTGATACTTACTCATAATGCACAAAATTTGTGGGTATATCTGTGGAAAATAAATTAAAATGGAAGGATTATAATAAACTTATGTATATCTCTGACTCATTCAAGTTCTGCTTCTATATGGGATCAATGGAATATGATTCAGTAATAATACAAAGTCTGCAAGCCCAATTGTATATATATATATATACATACATACAGTTAATGGAAATGTAACACCTATTCTTAAGAGATGGAAACAATAAATTTATTGAATGGTTTTTACATTTTAATCTTTATTCATCACCTAAGCTAACATTGCCAGAGCATAAGCCATTCCAAAAATTCACAAACCTGACTTATCTTTTAGAACGATTATTTCATCTATAGGCAGCCCAATACATAAAATTTCTTCCTACATCCATAAATATCTCAATGAAGAACTCCATTATTTGATGAACAACTCTTTACCAATTTAATAATAGAATCATACACCAAACCATCCCTCAAGACCACTCTTCAATCTGTCTGAAGTTTTCTCTTTCCAACTCCATTTGTAATGACTTTAGTCATTGTTGTATTCAGTCCTAAGACTGGTCTGATGCAACCCTATCTTGCACAAGCCTTTTCAATTCCACATAGCTATCACATCCCATATCCTCCCTAACCTGCTTAGCATATTCCATGTTTGCCTTCCCTGTTCTGTTCATTTCCCTCTAATGCTAATTTTACAAGACCCTTAAAATGTGGCCAATTAATCTATCCGTTCTCTTGGTCAACGTCCTCCATATTGTTCGCTCTTCCCCTTTTCTGTTTAGAACTTCCTAGTTTGTTATTATATCCACCCATCTCCTATAGCACCATCTTTCAAAAGCTTCTATTATTTTCCTTTCCACAGCTCCTATTGTCCATGTTTTGCACCCATATAACGCCACACTCCATACAAACATTTTTAGCAACGATTTCCTAATATTCACACTTCTATTACCAGTAAGTAAATTCCTCTTTTTTTTGTGAAAACCTTCCTTGCCTGTGCTATCATACTCTAGTTATTACGCTTCCCAAGTAGCAGAATTCGTTAACTTCCATCAAAATATCACTTTCCAATCTAACATAATTTGTTATTCCACTGTTTCCCATACTACACTCCATTACCTTGGTTTTCCCTCTAATTAACTTCATATTGAACTCTTTCGTCATTAACAGTTTCAAAACCAGATGGCCCATCTCCCATGAGAAACCTCTTCAGCCCTTTTTTTGCCGAGATAGTCATGAGAGAATCAATGTCTCCTTTTCTTTTAGTCCAACCTCTACACTATATTAGATATGAATGACTCGATCCTTTCAAATTAACCTTATAGTCAATACTTTCAATAATTGTAGGTGTGAACACTGGCCATGCACTCTTCCAGAATTACATCCAAAATGCTACACGTAAAATTTAACATTTCTGCAATGTATGAACCAGACTGATTTTGTAAAACTCAACAATAGATGATGTAAACAAAATGAGATTAATTAATATACTGGTCAGAGAATCCTTCCAGTCTGAAATTATAGCATTGTGAATTATTTCACTAATTACTTGTATGAGTGAGAACTTGCAATGCAAAACTTTGGACATATTAAAATCACAATTTCTATGTTATGGATTAATTACTACCCAATAAAATATAAAGTGAGGAAAATGGGGAGGAAGGTCATACTTGAAAATAGCAATACCAATGAACATGATTACTTTATTAAGACACAATGTGACTAATTTGTGAAAACTGATTGAAACCACAAAAGATAACTTAAAACTAATCTGAGAATTAATAAGTGTGTTAATTTCAAACTTATTATGAAAAGATAGGTGATTTGGCACAGTCTAAATAAAGTATCCACAAGCATTGTCTTGTAAATCCAAAAACAAACAAAATGAAAAAATAGACTGAAACTTTTCTTCAAGTTATTTTTTATTTTTATTTTATGAACATGGCTTCAATTTGTAAAAGAAAGTAGCATGACAGGTATCTAAATTACATGCTTTCATTTAAAATTTGTACTGATAAATATTCATTTTAAATGAACTTGAACATTATTACATACTGAGCTTTCAAGTATCGCAAGAGAATCTTGCTTAGGATTCACTGCATTTATAAAACTGCAAAAAGAAAATGCTTTCTACATTTCAGAATTTTTAATACAAAATAAAACAATTGATTATAAGAAGAATTAACAAAAAGTAATGCAACTATGAAAACTGAGTTTCATAAACACACAAAAACAGAATTTGTCAAATGCTGTATACTCTTACTTTGAAAAGTTTGAGAAAACTTAACTGTCATAATGGCAACTAAGGTACTTATTTCCCAAAGTATCAGATACTCACATGGAATAACTAGTTTTTGTAAAATAGTGAATCTTTGAAGATTACAGTCAACACTCAATTTGAACAGTGACACTTTACTCCCCCACCCCCCTCCCCCCATTTTATACATATATATTGTTTAGTATCTATTAAAATGGTTAGGATGGCTGTTTACCTTTGTAAAACAGCACTTCATTTTATGTAGCATTAAACTTAAAAACTACTTATATAAATCACAGTAAAAGTGATTTTCATTAGCATGATCAGCAGGATAAGTTCAAAGAATATTTATTCAAACTGGGAGGAATCAGTGATATAAAAATAATTAACTTAACAGCATTTGGTATTAACGCAATTATGAAAATGTTTAACAAATTTTATGTCTAATGAAGTTCAAATTCATGAGCTACTTATCTTGTGTACCAATTTTGTCCTGCTGATCTCCAATTCCAATCTGATGATAAAATCAATGCTTTCTTGTGAATGTACAAAAAGGTTCCTTTTCTGGAAACCTCTATATCTTTTAAATTTAAAATTATTCAAATGTTGGAACTGAACGCTAGCTGTATACTGACGTAAAATGTAACTGAACTTCATTACGTTCTTTTAACTACTGCTTTAAGAAGGATCAATAGTACAATAATGCAATGTAGACTTCTCAAATGTTCATTTTATTTATTAATACACATTTTGTTTTTCCAACAATATCTATTTATAAACATGGTTTTGTCACATACTGTGTTGATCTTGCATTAATTATTGGAAAAAGCAAAACCACTTAACCCTACCATCACTGCTTTGATCTGGTTTTTACTATATCTCAAAAACCTGTGCTTATAAACAGAGCTCATTAGGAGCAGCAAATGTCCTCACAAACTACACCGTGCACATCACTGAGTAGGAAACTGCTGCATTGTGTACGCCATCATGCCTGCTCCTGGTTGTTGCATTGCTGCCCCTTGTGCTGCCATCTGCTGAGGTGGTTGTGCTGCCATCCCAGCTGGTTGCCAAGTGGTAGCAGGGAGTTGCATACCCATCCTTCCAGCCATGTAACTTTGTTGATAGCCAAACTGCCCGCCGTAAGGATAGCCTTGCATACCTTGCAGATATTGCCCTTGCATCTGTGCAGCGGTGGCTGCTGTTGTCGGGTAACTCTGAGGGTACCAATATCCCATTTGCTGGCCATAACCGTAAGGATACTGAGTCGTGGCAGGTGGTTGTCCTGGAACTTGACCATGATTTGGGTCTCCCGTTTCCTTCCCCCAAAAACATTTTACAGTCTGACCATTTATCTCTGTGTTATGTACTGACTCAATTGCATGTGTCGCAGATTCTTTAGTTGAAAATCTAATGAAAGCGTAACCTTTTTCTTTGAAGACTCTGATGTCTTGAATCGTCCCAAATGGTGAAAAGGTTTTCTGCATCAATTCTTCAGTAATACCATTGCTAAATCCACCACAATAAACTGTGCAGTTTGTAGGACTGGACTGATTATAAACTTCGTCAAATGTATGTGGTTTGCTATTTGCATGACGTGGTCTGTCATTTCTTGGAGGTGGTGGTTTTCTGGTAGACCAATTAGTTCGGATGCTGCGACTCCCCAGCCACTGGCCATTCATTGCAGCTATAGCATTTTCTGCTTCTGCTCTCTTTACAAATGAAACAAAAGCATAACCCTTAGATTTAAGTGTTTGAGGGTCTCTAACTATTCTGCAATTGGAGATTTCACCAAAGGGTGCAAAAGCTTCTCTAAGTGTGTGTGTTTCGATTTCTGGACTCAAGTCACCAACAAATATATGATGATGGTTACTTGTATCTTGTTTAGGTTGGTTTCCCGGCGAGGTGGCCCAATTTACCTTCATCTCTTTTTCCAGAAACACCCTCTTGTTCATCGCAGCTAACGCAGTTGCCGCTCCTTGGTGGGTAGTAAACTCCAGAAAAGCGTAAGGATCATTTCCGGGCTCCCGAATGATTTTGCAGCCTTTGACGGCTCCAATCTGCGAGAACAAGGCACAGAGAAGATCTTCTGACACGGTTGCATCCAAATTACCTACGTATAAAGTTTTGGGATGGCTTTCTTCACTCATCTGTCTTGACATTGTACTTTCGCACACTTCGTAAGTAATTTATTGTAAGTACTTCGATGATTAGTATCCCGCTGAATCCACATATGCTTGGAGAAATGCTCGACGCATCGCGATGCTTACTTGTTTGCAAACTTTGGAAGCGTCCAAAGCCAATGACGTTTTCTTCGATTTGTTCGGTATTAATTTTCTCTCGATTTATGCAGTAAAAGTAAAGCACCATCAAATCAAAACTTATTATTTCAATATATGAATTTTTATTTGTACAAATATGATGAGATTTAGGTACAGAAGTGTTTGGAATGGAATAAGAGAGACAATCCCTAACAGGCGTTATGATAACAATGTAACCGATTTACTTTAAATTTCGATTACAAAGTGCATAACAAAAGCATATAAGGACGTGTTGAAGGTTCACAATTTAATCTATTTTGAACTAACACAGTTTACGAAGTAAATAATGGGTAACATTATGTTACCTGAATTACTGTGTTTGGAAGTGTTTTATCTATTCAGACGCAAACGCAACGCTTTGAACGCATGCATGTGGAGAGTGTTTACTTCAGTATTACATTTGGTTATATGTGGCGATTTGAATTTGCTTTCGAGTCGCCAGTCGTATTGGGGATGAAGAATATATGGACGATGTATGTTTCGTAAAAATTGGCAATCTAGCGTGTATAAAATACGATAAACACTATTTTCCCATCTAAATCAATTAATATTCAGACGAATGGTTTCAGCTTACGAAATGTGACGTGAGATAGAATGGAAACACCACAAGAAAGACAAGAGAATGAACTACAAGCTCTTAAGGTATTAAAAACGTGACCAGATAAGAGAGTTGCTGTCAACTTGAGACCTAATAGTGTCGGACTGTGAAATCAAATAATGTTTATGTCCAATTTTCTACATATTTTCTATAAACACTTTTGACAAATGTGACTTCACAGATTCGGATGATTAAACTTGTATTCCCTGCCTTTCTTTTTTTTACTGAAGACAGTAACATTTTATTCCCAGCCCATTTAATTGTTAGTAATGTTAGGAAAGTTTTTAGTAAATTCTCCTCTATAATATGGGCTCAAGTATAAATATTGCAGGAATGTTTTGTACTTTTTGTAGATCAAACTAAAAATTAAATTGTAATAATCACACTCTCATCAATGTTCATTAATCTGTCTGATACTAGTTGCTCATGTCATTCATCCTTTCAATCTGCCTTCAATTAAATCAAATAAAAAACAAAATTAATTATGATGTTACAAAATATGAAGCATTCTATATGGTTTGTTCAAATGACTATTCATTTTTTCTAGGCAATATTTGCCCATGAGCTAAGAGACCTGCGTGGTGGTGATGTGTGGGAGCCTTTACATATATCTGTAACACTAACACCTCAGCAAGGTGGATCAGGGCAGCATGAAATCCATGCACAGATAGAAATGGTTGTACGTTGCAATGAAAATTATCCTGATGAGTATGTATAGATTCAGATTTTATAAAAGTTTATTTTTGTCACTGAATAATGTATGATCCAAATGTTTCTCATTATCTCTCTTAAGATTATTTTATGAACTGTATATGGTTAGTTCAAAGTAAGTAAATATGAGATTTTATTTTGAAATTAAGGATATTGCATTAAAATGATTTCAAAGTAAATATTTTTGGAACTGGTGGAGAGTTGTCTCCCATCCTCTGTTTGGTGCTGCGGAAGGAAGGGAAAACTGCTACTTGATTACAAAAGGCTAAAGAGGAAAGTTATCCCCCAAACTTAATAAGTCATGATTAAGCCCTTCCCAACTTTGTAATTAATTATAGCCTTTATCATTGACACTTTTGTAATATAGTGAAAGTTTTCCTTTCCTTTCATATAGATTTTTAAAACCCATTATTTAAAATTTTGTAATTAAGTAGCAGTTTTCCCTTTTGCAGCACCAATCAGAGGATGGGGATAACCTTCCACCAGTTCCATTGCAAAATTTTAATGAATGGGTTTTAAAAATCTATATAAAATAAAGGGAAAACTTTCACTCTTACAAAAGTGTCAATGATAAAGGCTATAAATTAATTACAAAGTCGGGAGGGGCTTAATTGTGACATTATGTTTGGGGGATAACTTTCCTCTTTGCAATTCAATTTTTGTGAATTGTCTGTAATCTATTTATCAAGGTTCAATTTTGAATGTTGACACTGTTTTAAACGTTTTTAATATTTACATTAACAACCTGCTAGTGTTTTAATGTCTTACATTTACTGATATATTTTTATCAAACGCTCCCCCACAGCCAAAAATATTATCTGCAATTGCTAGTGTGCTTTTATCACTAAGGTTTTATGTATTTCCTTTAGAGTGCCCAGAATAGAATTGCTGAATAGTAAGGGGCTGTCTGCACAACAGGTACAAGAGTTGAGATCTGAACTTGAGAAGTTAGCAGAGAAGCAAAAGGGAGAAGTTATGATATTTGAACTGGCACAACATGTACAGGTGAGTGCTGTTGAAAAGAAGTTTGCATTTTGAACCATGCTGTTTGAAATTTACCTGAATTTAGTTGTATTGTTTCATTGAGACAATGGAACATTCTTAGTTATCAAAGATATTTTATTGCCAAATAGAACTTTAATTACTAGTATCACATTTTGCTGCTTTAATTATGCCGTGAACATTATATTGACTTTATGTGGAAAAGGTGTGCAAAAATTTTTAACCTTAGGTTGTGTGCTTGAAATCCATATTGATGTGCTAAATGGTGAGGTATTTAAACAACATAAACTGTTAGCATTTTAAACTCAACCAGTATATAAAAACTTTGATGTGACTTTTTATCAATAAAAACTCACCTAATAAAAAGTTATGCATTATGTAATTTTAAACTAAAAATTGATTCATGAAAACATAAAATCTGTTAACATTTTTTAAAGTAAATTTATATATATTATATTATCACATAAGGTAAGAAAATTTTTATAAATAAATCTTCAAAAATAAACAAGAGCTTTTTAAGTAATGGTTTATAAACATTAGTTCCTTATTGTATTAAAAGTAGTTCAGGCAGTCAGTTTGTGATAATAATTTGAAAGGAACTGGATTGTAGAAATATTTTGTTTCAGATATATTGATTTTATTTTATATTTTTTCATTACTCTTCAAATGAGAAAATAGGATATATCGTTGCACAAAATTACAAAGTACTTCTTGCAAGCTACTAACAATAACAATTAGAAATTTAAGTGTATGTAACTAAAATTTGGGATACACAAAGAAGAATAATTAAAATCCTTCAACATTACTAAGAGAATAATTTAATATTTACAATATACATACAAATTAAACATGCACTAGATAAAGTAATCAATTACACAAATATCACAAATGAAGAAATACAAAATAGCACATCACATAAGAATTGGATTTTGGAACTTGTTACTGGTTACTGTGGCAACAGTTATCTCCTAGTAACAGGTTATTTTTATGATTCACATTAGTACCCGACAGTTTTCTTTCCCAATACCTCTAAAAATCCTTCTTCACTATTGCCTGGCATACATTTTCTGTAGTTCTGCTGTAAATCAAGCTCTGTATACTCCAAATGCATACAGAACCAGTAATGTGTGTGAATTATTGTAATTCTTGAAGGCAATGTTGTTTAAAAAATATTTTAATGTTTAAAGCATTTATTATATATTAGTAAATGCATTGTCATTCTTTAAATCCAGGTTTTTAAATTGTTATTTAGGTTTGTTAATAGTCTTGTCTTCATTTTGTACTTTGGTTGTTCAGGCTATGTTGACATTAATTGGAATTCCTTGTACAACACTGTCGATTAGGAAACTTACTACAATCCAGATTAGTATGATCTGCCACGTCACCAGGGTACTAATGTGGATTAAATCTATTTTGTTACTCCATCTTGCATTTGTACTAGTGGAACTCAGCATCAAAGGCATACATTGCTTTCTGTACTATTAATAATAAAAAACTTTACCCTTTCTCTGCATGGGAAACCAACCTTTTCGTATTTGTCAGTGTTGTGTAGGTATTAAATTACCAATAATTGTGAATGACCTGAACAATTGGGGCTGATAGATGCGAACAGCACAGTTTAGTATCTCATGCATGCAAAATATTAACGAACATAGTATATAGGAGGTTGGAACATCAAATAGAATGGAAGTTAGGAGAAGATCAATTTGGTTAAGGAAGAATGTAGGGACAAAAGAACAATATTAGATTAGGAAAGCGCAGACAAGGAAGTCTTTCATGAAAAAGATGAAGTCACTTACTGGTAATATTAGTGTGAATATTAGGAACAAGTTGCTAAAATGTTTGTATGGAGCATGGCATTATCTGGGTGCAAAATGTGCATGATACAAGTTGTAGAAAGGAAAAAAAATAAGCCTTTGAAATGTACTGGAGGAGAATGCTGAAAATCAGATGGGTGGATAGAACAACTAACAAGGAAGTACTAAGCAGAATAGGGGAAGAGAGAACAATGTGGAGGACGTTGACCAAGGTATTAATAGATCAATTTTTAAAACACGAGGGTCTTGTAAAATTTGCATTAGAGGGAAGTGTGTGTGGTAAGAACAGAAGAGGGAGGCCAATGATGGAATACTCTAAGAAGGGGGATGTGGCAGCTATGTAGATAAGAAAAAGGTTTGCGCAAGATATGCATCAGACCAGTCAAAGGACTGAGTACTACAACAAAAACATATATTGGAAGCCGGAAAGTGTAATTAAGTCATGGCTTGATTATTTTGCATTGTGTGTATTACATTGTCATCATACAAAAATAAAACCACCACCACAAAACAATGTGTTTATCATTGATAACAAGATACTTCGTAAAGAGAACTGTTTTTCAGTGTTAAGTAGATTGCATTTCATCTGAGCAATCACATTTCTTCAATTTTAGTTTGCCTTAATCATCTGATGTATTTTTTCTTTTTAGATGTTTCTGCACATCTACAACAAGCCTGGGTTTAAGTCATTTTATGAAGAAATGTTATCACGTCAAAATCAACAGAAACAATCTCAGCAATTGGCATTGAAATTGAAAGAAGATCAGCAGGTAATTGCACATATATTTTTAAGAAGCAGACAACATAAAAAAATTGGCACCCAGGAGAATTTGTTTATTTGTGAGGAACCTGCCCATAAGAATGTTTAAAAAGAGGTTTCAATGTTTCTAGAGCTGGGATATCCAGGAAATTTGCCACTTTCAGTTATCTTGTGACAAGTTTGATTGCTCCAGGTTGGGTTTCAAAATGATCATAACAAACTGAACATAATAATCTTAAAGTATTTTTTAAGAATTTAAGTACGTACTTACTTTTGTTTCTAGCGGTTGGCGATGCAGGGGGAAGTACTGCGAAGGCAGCAAGCTCTGAAAGAGGAGCAACGTCTTTGTAGACTTCAAAGTAAGATACATCAATTGGATGATTCCTCCAACAGTGATTTAAACTCTTCAGAAAAATTAAGGACTTCCACATCTAGACGAAGGTAGACTCTTGTGTTCGGGTGTAATTATTAATTTAAACATGTATCAATTTCACAAATTAGAATTTGTTGTTATAATTTTTTTAAAGTTTACCTTATGAAACATTGCTCTACTATTGGTTTGTTTTTATTTTGAAATATAAAGTATCTGTTCAGTTAGAATGACTATATATTTTTGAATGAAGTTATTTATGATAAATGGTGTATTGAAATTATTACAGTTTCTGTATAGTTATGTGACAAGAATCATCATCATCATATTCTCCAATTCTACAGTTTGGGTCTGAAGTATTGGCTAATATTTGTTCGTATGTTTATAAAATGTTGAACAAAAATAAAATTTAGATATTGTGGTCTTGTGGTCATTGTCAGTATTTAAGTCAGGCTGATTTGTTATGTTCAAAGGTAGTACAAAACGAAGACCAACCCCAAAATGTGAATAACAAATACTTTAAAAACTGCTGTAATACATTGAATTTAATTGAGAAGTGCCTTGTTTTGCATTTAGAGAGAAGTTATTGTTTTTATTGCTTAGAATTCCAGAAATTTATATATATTTTTTTTTTTTACAATTTACTTCCTAATCTAACATAATAGCATTATCAAAATTAAAATAATGATGAAGTTCCAGCCTGTGTTCAGTAATAGAATGTTTATAAGTTGGAAAATTTAAATTTGTCAACTAGAATTAAGGAAGATAAAGCTAATTAAAATTTTTCAACTTATAAACATTCTCCTTTCATTAAACATAGGTTCAAACTCTGGCATTCTTTTAATACTGGTAAAATGATACAGAAAGTAAATTTAAGGTAAGATTTATTTCTGAAATCCTTCACATTGAATCAATTAAATTTTCTGTAAATTTAAAACAAGACACTTCAGTTAAATTAAATGTATGATGGTTTTTATAGTCTTTGTTAGTCACATATTTGGATTATTCTTTTGTACAATCTTTTTTGTTTCTAATATTTCAGTCTGTCTTAAATATTGACAAGGACCTCAAGGGTAGCTTGAAACATGTAAGTGTTTTCTAAATTAGAATTTTTGTTCTAAATTTTTTGCATTGTCTGTTGTATAGGTTATTAATTCTTTTAGGTTTATTCTGATGTTAATTGTTGTTATATTTGCACAATACTAGTGGCCACTTTATCCTCCTCTGTCAGAATATTTTCTTGTCAAACATGGAGGCTATTGTCACACAAGTCTAGCTGTGATATGAACATTCAATCTACACTATAGTTTGTAGTCAAATAGATGTCCCAAGAAATTGTAAGTTACCACCTTCTATGGATACTACCTTTCATATTCAGCTAAACCACATCCTCAGCAATCTAACTTTCAAATTTATTATATTATAAAACTGCACCATAGTTTCCCTTAGGGTATAAATTTGAGGGAAAGAAAGATATGCGGAGGATGAATACTTGGTGGTTACACAGAAATATCTAGGCAGCTTTTTATTCACAATATTCACAGATTGTTTTCTTTGGGTGTTCTGTTACATTATTTGGAGAGCAAACACTGGAAATGACTGGTAAAGTTGAGAATTTCATAATAGGTAGGTGAGAAAAAGTGATTCAAAGTTATAGGCACTTAATCTGTCCATCCAGGTGTACTGTTCACTATCTGCCGCTTTCTTTGGTTGAAATTCTGTCCTTTCTGCTTCCATTACCATTCATCCCACTTATCTTTCTCTCTCTGTACCACAGACATTTTTCTTCTCCAAATTTGAAAATGGAATGGCAGAACAAAGTTTATCTGAAAATGGTTTAAATTTCAGCCATGCTTAAATATTTTTAATGACTCATTTGAATTATTATATTGTCACATTATCATAATTAAAAATTGTTTATCAAAATTTGAGATGTGGTGACTTATTCTGATTTTCAAATTTGTGAACAATGGTGTAGAAGTATTAAGAGTAGAAATGATTACAGATTGAAGGCCTGGAATGCGATGGCAGTGAAAGCCATTGAAAGATTGTGGTTTTTCGATTATGAGAAAGTTGAAGGAATAGTCCTACATTTCGAACAGTAAAACCCATGATAGTCTTCAAGGAAAATGGGTGAGAATTGCAAGAGTCCAATCCAAAAACATTTCAGCAAAATAAACATACTAGTGTCAGCTTATTATAGAGAGTTGGGTATCTAGCCCTTCACTTCAGACTTATTCGGGCATTAAAGTTTTTATTTCACTCTGGCCGTGACCGTTGTCCAAAAAAATGGGTTCAGTTACAGTAGTACATGAATTATATATGGATGTGCCAATTAAGGGTTTTGAAATGTCATTTTTGTGATGTGAATCAATGCTTTTACCTTACTGAAATGTAAGTAATTGGTTTTTTGTTACTTTTGAGTCAATGTTATTGTATCGCTTTCAAATGGTTCAATAGTGTTGCTTTGTTTGCTCCAATTTAATTTCTTCAAACTTCTGCCACATTCAGTTTCATCTTCACTGCATAATACAGACAATAAATAACCCCATTGCCGATAAAATTCAAATCAAATTACACTTGATTTTTCAGGAACTGAACATTGTACACTCTTTGATTATAACTTTGGTTGTCTGTAGCATAATTGCCAATATATTGCAGGTGCCAGAGCACTTCAGATAGTAGTGACGGGCCACTGTGTGAGCACCGTGGCTCTCAGCTAATGCAGTTTAGTAACAGGGGAGAAAGACAGATCAGGCGTGGAAGATGCTTGGGTGAGTTTGAGCCATTCCCAATTTCAGGATTATCATCATTTCTGAAATTCCACAATATTTGAACATTTATCTTCCCTTAAATCCTTTCCCTATATTCTTCACATTTCTTGAATTTAATAAAATTTCCTATTGTATCATTACATTTGTTAATCCTGGAGTTTTGTGCATTAAGTAATATGAAGTATTAATAGACAGTGATGAAGAATGCAGCCATTTTAAGGCAAATTCCTTAAGTTAACAATCTCAGTTGAGCATTAGTAAATATATACTTCAGTCATTTTCTCAAAATGGAGTTAGCTATAGTATTTGTAATTTAACTTAATTACAGGACTATACTTATCAGCATACCTTCTTTGAAAGTTCAGACAATTTATTAACTCTATAGGGAGCAATAGTGGGCTTGGGTTTAAGGCCCACCAGTGTGAGCTCAATTTTGCCCAGACTTCGAGCAAATATTTATAATTAAATTGTACCAATCCACATGATGTATGGAATGATATAATTTTTAAGGTATTTTATAAACTATTACAAAAAAAATCATCTGTGAACAAGATATTCTCTATAAGACAAATATAATTGGAGAAAAGTTAAATTTTATAAATTTCAAAGATGCAAGTGAAAAATTATAAACAAATGATTAAAACTGAATGATATATTAAACAACAATAGTTAATAATTAAAGTAAATATATTACACAAGGTTTGGTATTTTCAAATAAATAATAAATCGATAAAGTACAATTTCTGAATAAATTTTTACTGTACATTAGCTTTCTTACAAAATTCAATAACCTTAAACATTTTTCGAAACTTCCTGATAAATGTAAAGTAACTCTGAAGTTTTTGTACTCCTACATTTCTTCACTTTGATTTTTTGTACAAACTTTACAGTGTCTCCATGATCTTGACTTTGATGGTGTTGTGGCAGTATCCTTAGGAAAAGGACCCCAGTGTTGTGTGTGTGGATTCTGTGGTAAATCTCCATACAATAATTGTCCTTGTTCTTTAGTCTGGTTTTGGTATATTGACCTGGCCGACGTACCATGGACTGTACTTGTGATAGTCGTGGTGCAAATACCTGACCACAAGTCTCATATGTGGCTGTTGGGAAATAGGTTATCAGTGTCTAATGACACTGGGAGGGGAAGATTGAAAAGAAAGCCTGTCATCATGTGAAACAAATATGCAAAGTTTGAAGTAATTTTGAAATTTCTGGAGCTGATAATTTCTTTATCAGTTAAGGGAAAGTGACAGGAACATGGAGGTTGAATGCTGTTGTAGATATGACTGACAAACTCGCAC
Organism: Eucriotettix oculatus; assembly: GCA_034510155.1. Taxonomy (NCBI): domain Eukaryota; kingdom Metazoa; phylum Arthropoda; class Insecta; order Orthoptera; family Tetrigidae; genus Eucriotettix; species Eucriotettix oculatus. Next base: position 213,837,498 of record CM067377.1, on the reverse strand, counting down.
AATAAAGTTGAGGAAGAGGTGTGAAAACAGGGAGACCAACATGTATCATTCGCCAATTGTTAACGACTTTAGTAATGTGAATATTCTAATTTAACACACTTGCTCCAAAGGCATCAAGTCATATTTATTTGTTTGTTGATTTTAAAAATGTTGGTGGACAATCCAAGAATAAGCGAAAGAAATTTCTTTTACATAGAACTGATTTGTATGCAGTTGATTTAACAAAATGCCAAGACTGAAAGTATTATATTGATTCACTGTTCAGTTCACCATTACACTGAAGAAAAGTTGTAAATAACCTTAAATAGTTCAGTTATTTCCAACTTTCATATTCAGATAATTCCAACATATGGAATTCAACAACATTCACATAAAAAAATTATAATGTCATTTTAATTCATTAGTAGGGTTGGAAACAGTAAAACGATTGGTAAACTGCAGAATTGTTGTCTCAAACTTTCATATACCTGCAACCCTTTATCACTTTACCATCTTGACAAAATACTTTAATACAATTTTTTTTAACAATTCTTAATGACTTTTATTCTCATTGTTGTCGTGTCCGTTCCAGGTCACGGATGTCGAGGCTGTGTAACATATTCAGCCATGGACATTACAACTGGCGAGTTGCTTGTAATTACAGAGTGGGCATTGAAATTCAAAAGAATAATAAGTCGGAAAATAGCAGAGGGTGACAGTTCAGAGCTTGCCAATTACATGAAACAGGCAAGTGTTTTTACCAGCATTTTATACTTTGTATTTCTTGTGAACAGAGTTTTGCAAATGTGAATCCAAATAATGAATCCAATGAATGACAATGAAGATATATTATTTACTTTACTATTGTTTTCCATGTTTTTAATAGACTTAAGTGGAAGCAAAATTGAAATAGTAAATAATAAGAAAAAGTATTAATGTGAGGTATAATGGTCAATAAGGAATGGCTCGAAGAAGAAAATTCACTCTTTGAACAGTTAAAGGTGATTTTTGTGTCTCCAAGACTGAGAATCTCAGAGTATTAGCAGAGACACCTGCACAGTGAGGCATTTAAGGGTTCAGATTACTGATTCCATAAACAATGATATTCTCTCACATTGAGCTGGACTGAATGGCTCAATATTAGAAAATCTGTGTCACCTTTATGATCTTAAATTGTTAGTTTCATTTAGGAATATACAAATTTTATTTACCCCCTCTTAGCACCAATTCCATGCTCACTATCCTCACCATGGTCCTATTTCAATTAGATAAAAAACACTTTCAACAAGGTTTTATTTTTTCTGACATTTATCCTTTCTACATAACATGGTCCAGGCCAAAGGAAGCATACCATCTATTAATGTAGTGTCCTGGTTTTGTGGTGGTGTTTTCAGTTCACTTATTCATAGTGTGTAAATTGTTTTGTATTAATTTGCCCCCTCCCATCCTGAAACATTTTCTTCATGGGCAATTTTATGGTCAATTCAGTCATTTGTGGAGACTTTTTTTGGGGGATATTGCATTGTGATTAAGTTTGAGGGAGAAGAAAAAGTGTGAATAAGAACAAGTACCAAAATTAGGGTTTGAAGAAAGAAAAAAGGATAATTAGGTATGTAGCAAGAGTGACTCCTAAGTGAAATGAGTGATACAGAAAAATTGCCACAAAAATTAAAAGAAATCTATATTGAATACATTATTAATACTATTCTTAAATTTCACCCTAATTTAAAATTCTCACGTGAATTAGAACATAATCATACTATTAACTTTCTCGGAGTTTCAATCTTTCATTGTACTTATAAAGCTATCACTAGTTTGTTTTAAAAACCTGCCTACTAAGGTGGAACATTAAATTTCTATTCGAATCTCCCCTTCCGACATAAAAGAGGTATGTAGTTCAGGCTGTTAAATTATCACATCACAAATTCTGCAAGGAGAAAAAAGATTAATATATTTTTAACATATGAATAATTAACAATCCATATTAAAGACTTAAACAATAAATTTTGTAAACATTTTTAACATAAAAGACATTTCAACCAACCATTGTAGTCATTAGCAATCAAGTTTATTGGAAAGGTCAAAATGTCTACTTTGTTCTTTTTTTAAAAAAATTATTTTTTATACGGGTCTTTAATTTTTTATATGTATTCAGACTTATTTGTAAATTCTTATACTCCCAGTTTCATTAATAAATATAGTAGAAGTAGGTTGAATTCTTTGAGTTATGAAAACTAATTCACCCACAACCAATAACAGTAAAAAAATCTATGGGCTACATTGCTTTAGTATATTTAGAGAAAATGCAATATAAATTAATTAACTTGCCTGCCAGTTAGCGTTTTATTTATTTATTTAGAACAATTTAAATTTTGTTAAATATTTTAATGTATATTTAAAGGTTTTATAAATAATTTTCATAAACACAATGTTGTGTATAAAATCCAGCGTTTGGACTGTAGTAGCTCTTATATTGGTCAGACAAAACACAAGCTTCAAACTGGAATTAAGAAACAATTTGCAAATTCAAAACGACCTTTTGATTATAGATCTGTGTTAATAAAACATGTCTATTTAAAAAAATTATAGTATTGATTGGAGTAATATAAAATTTTTAGATTGATGAGTGAAATGCTTCATATCAGATTAAATGCAAATTCTGTAAATGCAAAATTAAACGCAAAATTTAAATTCCATGTAAACTTTGTTTTATTGTGATTTACTTGTTCATTCTAGCAACTTAGTGTAATTCTTGTAGTTAAAAAAAATTAATTAAAACAGCATAAGCTTAGTGATGTTTCTTTTCCTCATCAAGGCTCTGGATGTTGCAGGAGCAGCACAAAATTTCTGTAAAAGTTTTAATTGTAAGTAACCATATCTTACAAAGTTTAATTATTTGTGTGAATTCTGCTATGTAATTATAATTATATTAATTTTTTGTAGAAAGATCTGAAGAGGTCCCAAAAGTTAACCAAGAATTAAAAATTCTTCTATATCAGACTTTTGGCCATCTATTGTATTTATTTGTAAAGAATTTAGGCTTAATTCTTTTTTTGTAATGATCTCCTTAATCTGATTGAATCAAGACCATAACTGACATGTTAAATGACAACCATTCAAAATTTTTGGCTATAGTTCAAAGCTTTGGAGGATGGGTTGCTTAAGTTCTGTCTAATTTTTTTCATAAGTTGTGAAAGAAGTATGAAAATGTAGTTTGGGAGCTTTTGATGTGATGTCAACATTGCAGAGGGGACAAAAAAAGAAGGATCAACATAATAAGTGGTAATTTACAGAGTTTGTCATTTAGAAGTGTAAGAATCCGATCTATATAAAGAAATTGTGGTATAACAACACTGTTTGTATCTGGTGTACAAGTCTTTAACATACCATATTAAGATGTGACAATTTCTTATACCATTGCCATAAGAAAGTATTACTGAATTTATTAATATTTTTCAGATTTCAAGCATTGAGCAGGAATTGAATTACCTTCATAAATTACGTCACCCTAATCTAGTCCATTATGTTAACATGAAGTATGCTCAAGAAAAGGAAGGACTGAACATATATATTTTGCAGGTGAACCATTCAATTTGTGATTAAAAAGGGCATTGGCTCATTAATTTAGAAAGTTGAAAAGTATCTTAAAAGATTAAGATACAGTAGGAGTCTTTTTGTTTCAATTTATGATAGATTGAATTAATATGGTTTTGCTTTCAAATGGAGTTTTTGCTCTTATTTCTTTCTTTAACTTTTGTTAAAGCTGATTAACAAGTAATTAAGTGGCAAGCTTGGTGTAAAAGCAAGTCATTTCTGTTGAAGCTAGCCTAGTTTAATATAAATTTTTAAGCTATTCAATGAACAAAGAATTTGGGAATATACATTTCAGATAAGACTTCCCAAAGTAACCATATACTATTCTGAGGAATAAGAAAATTTTGTGTTGATGTATTCTTTACATAACGTGCAATTCCAATATTTTTCACTTAATGTTGGAAAACAGTTTTAATCTAATTCCTCTTTACAAGGACCTGCTAGCTTTACCTTAAATTGATCATAATTTATAATTTTTAATGTATTTGTTACAGCGGTTTTCTGTTGTTTATAGTTTTTCTGAAGTAATTGAAATTTTCAGGAATTTGTATTGGGTTCATCTTTGTCTTTCTACCTTTCTGAAAATATTCCTGTGGACGCAGATATGCTTCGGCACATTGCGGTTGGAATTTTGGAGGCGTTGGCTTTCTTACACCAAAATAATGTGACACACAAGGACTTGCGTGACACAAGTGTATTTGTTGATAAATCAGGTGAGGTTTATTAATTCCAATATTCTTATGTGAAAAGTTCAAAAAGTGTAGAAAAAGGATTGATAAATAGTACTCTACCAAAAAATTGCAACCTAAAGACATAATGCTTTTTATATTGACTAAATGAAGTAGCTCTGAACTTCGGAGAGCTTGCCATGCTTGAGTTTCATTTTCTTTTCAAAGCAATGATTTGAAGTTTCTTTATTCTGAACAGCTAGGCATATTTATTTTCTAACACTTATTTCATCTACTATCATAAATAGTTTTTTCTATTTTCTCGTTCCAAATTATCACCTTTAAATTTTCCATTTTACTTGTTACTCTTTCTTCTCCTGTGCCTGATGGTAAAATTGAATGGTTAATTTTACTAATTGTATTTATAACCTAAAAGAATAAATGTCAGTGGTAGGAGTAGTCACTAATTTACAACCTTAGTGTTTTCTTTTCTTAAGTATTAACATGACTTACAGGTATAATCAGGTTAGGTGATTACAGCCTGGACAAGCGTCTGTCTGATGTCTACCAGATGTCTGTGAATGAGAAAACTGAAAATTTGTATCCATCATTAGGCCGAGGTGGAAAGAAATCTGATATTTACAGATTGGGTATACTTGTGCTGTCACTGGCAAAAGGTTGTCTCATCACAGACATTTTCCCTGAAGTTCCTAGTGTCTTATCACCTGACTTGAGAGATTTCTTGCTAAGGTCAGTGTAGTTATACTATACCACAATTGTCGTATTTCGAAAACCGGAATATTCTGTGGCTTCCAGTATTATTTGTCTCTTGCTGTTATTCAAGTTGGAAATATACCAAATGCTTATCATTATTTGGGGTTGTTCAGTTTATGCTATCCGGTTATAATGAATGGTGGTGAATATTTCATGCAAAATGTAGTCAACAAATGAGATTTATTTTTAGATTTTGCAAAATGGGGTATGTCCAAAACCTAATAACTAGTAGATTTTATTGTCCGTTTTTCTAGATCGTAAATTAATTAAATCAATTTGCTTATAGAATAAATAGGAGTTGAAAAGACATTCTGAGCTAGGGGTAATATGTAGTTGTGTACAGAAAGATATAAGATGAAAGAAATAGGAATATAACAAGAAGAATCAAGAAACCAATGTTTTTATCAGTAAACCACCACAGTTTTTCTTCAGAGTCTGAGAGTCGGAGCAACTTGGTTCAGCCCAGTCATAGGGAGACAGCTGCACATTCAATGAAAACCTATGTTATCTACTAATGATTCCATGCTGTTGGCACAAAAGTTACATTTCTAAAAAATACTTATATTATGTACTTTCAGAATAAAATTTACATTTAAGTCTCTAATTGTACTCTGGAAAGCATTTCATATGTTAAGTTGATATTGTATTGCTAATAAAAATTATTCAAACTAATTGGAACTGTCCATATTTCGGATAACCAATTATATAAAATTTAAAAGTACCAAAATGGTAATGTTTTACAAAAATTTGTTAAAAATACAATTTTACTTCTTTATAGAATTTTTACTGTATCTTGTCATGTGGAGTAGTCATTGATTTTCCATTGTTACAGTGTAGTCCTTCTTTGTTTAGGGAAAGACCTCCAAATGCTTTTAGTAGAAGTAGAATCAAGCAAGTCACATGGTCTTTCACACATCATCACAGTTTCACAGCTAATGCTTCTGCATGTGATGGAGCATTATGTTTTACTGTTGTCTTAGTCTGCTAATACACTTATCTTGCACCAGTGTTATTTAATCTTCATTTAAAATTTGAAAACTTGAATCTGTATCACTTTCCAGCCATTAATTTGCATCTTTACTGCATTCTTGAAATCCTGCTATTGATGGAATCAAATTAGCAATTCCATTAGTCTATTGCTTTTGCTCTTCAGAATAGTTCTTGTTGGTTTCTTCAATTAACCAGAGTTTGTTCCATGCAATTTTTAAATTGTCAAATATCTTTAATTTTTCAGCTAACTGCATTTAAAATTTGTTTGTGGACAACACTGTGTATTGTCAAGAATCAGGAAAATATTCCCACTAATACCTTCCCATTCACGATAATGATTAATGGGGCTAATAATTCTTTTGCATTCAGAATTCATCTAGGCACTTTATTATTGTACATAGTAGAAATGCAAATTACATTTTTAAACACTGAAGTTTGTTGGACTCTTCAATCGCCAAGACAGGTATACCTGTGAGTCCCGCTAGCATTTTGTCAAACAATAACTGTAACTCTTTCTCGACTAACTTCAAATCCTAATGCTGCTAATTTCCTTTCTGAAGCAAGTGAATTTTGAGGAAGAGATTTCCAGTTTAGTCTGGTTTCATCCACATTGTAGACATTCTCTCAAGTATTAATAATTTTTTGCAACATAGTGAGTTTTTTTCATGTTGCTTAAAGCTTTAGCCTCACCAGACAAGGATTCTCCTTCAGTTATCTTATCCCATGACATGCTTTTAAAAAATTACTAGGGTTTAAAATATGAAGGTCCACGTAATTTATCGAGTTTTAATGCCTTTTCACATTACGAAAGGTGAGATAACATTTCTACTTTAGGATGCCTTTGAACAAACCACATATGCTTGTTCAAGTGAAGAATCATCTGTCTCCCTCATAGTTTACCCTTTTTTTTAAAAAAAAACATACAATTAAGTCCAGATGGAAATTATAAAATGTTTTCACAATTTTGTTTTCCTACAATTAATTCAGAAGCTGATAATGAATTGCTTTTTCCTTTTAAAGTCAGTTTAATACTTAGTTTTGTTTCACTTATTAACACATTACGATTTAGTTTAGGCATAATTGCAAACACCAATTTTGACAAAGCACAACTCTGACACAAGATGATCCTTAAACTGCAGTAAACTCTTAAAATGAGTTTTTGCTAATAATAAACATATCAAGAAAGAATCATAAAACTTATTTCCAAATTTTGTTGAGTAGATTAATAGAAGACAGTTTGACAATATGGTAACATGCAGTTTCCCTAGCAGTTATAATTTAGAAGAAAAAAAAACCTTCAGGTTTTAACAAAATATTGCAGTTACTGTATTTATGCTTTGGCAGTTAATATCCCTTTAGTATTTTAGATTAAAGAAAAGTTTGTACAGAAGTGAATCAAAAAGCAATGTCCTTAAAATTAAAGTGGAGAAAATACAAGTTCAGATATTTGATGTTTTTGATAGCTGACATTCAAATAAATGATGATCAACTGCATTACTTTTACAGCACCCACACACTTGTTTATAAAACAATTATCAAAACAATATCTTGAATGAGGGCTGTTTTAAAACAACATTATTATTATGAACCAGAAAAATAATCATTAGCAACTAATGTAATTAATTAATACATGTTCCAGTACTTATCGTATAGCCTTATTAGTTGTATTTCATGACTTAAAACTTGAACTTCTCATGGTCTGACAGTTTATACCATGCTTACAGGTGCCTGGCAAAAGATGAGCAATCTCGTTGGAAGACAACCCAACTTCTAGACCATCAGTTTGTGCGCAGTCCATTGGACCGGGGATTGAGTCCACAGCATAGCTTGGATGACCCTGAGGTTAGTTCTTTCCTCACTCAGTGAAAATTCCCCTTGTGAAGGATTAACTGTAAAAATATTGTCCTCTGTTACTACTGTTGTTAATGATATTTCATATTTGTATGTGTATAGAGCTCTTTTTGATGTCAATTTCAAAGTAAACTTTTTCAGAAACTAAATAATAAGGAAGCTGCTGATGAAGAGCCTGACTTGGAGGCCCAAGTGTTCCTGCCAACAAATTTTAAGGGTCAAAGTAGAATACAAAATGAGTTTGAAGTTCTAAAATGGCTGGGCAAAGGTGCTTTTGGAGATGTATTGAAGGTAATATTGATTGAAAGTAAGACTTTTTTTCTCTCATGAGTACAGTTATATTTGTTTGCTGTGACATTTCCAAATATTAAAATGGTAATTTTTCTTTTCTCCAATACAGGTTGTTTTTTTATTTTGTGTTACTATGTAAATAATTTGCTTTAATTTTGGTAACCACAGGAGTGCACTCACTTTCAGCACTTCTCTAGGCCTAGTGGTTAGCAAGCTCAGAGTCAAATGTACACAAAACAACAATTCAAATTTCTTTTTTAAACTTAAATTATAAAGTTCAGAAAATTAATTGCTTAATTAGTGGGTCTTTGTTAAAAATGTCCTTAATCTAGTGATGTATGTTTGCCGAGATTAACCCTTTTAGCTAAACTGTATTCTTTCTGTCATCTATCACCTTTAATTTACCTTCTCTATATGTCTAAACCACCTCTATATACTGTAGCAGATCAGTCGTTCCTCTGTATTCGAGGATTTCTAAATTCCTTTAGGGCGCCAGGTATTTTTCATAAAAACACCAAAAATTGATTTTGATAGTTTTAATTTCAATCGGAGCATGAAAAAAATTATTTCTACAGGGCGTGGTCATTCTCTCGTCGTCCCGCCGACACAACCTGCTTCTCCCATCACCCCATGACGACTCAGCCAGACCACATTGTTGGCCCGGGTTGCGTCAGTTCCTCAACAATTGCAACTTGCAAGCTGGCCTGCATTGTTCATCGTAACTTTTCATGTTACAATACCTTTATTAATCCTTAACTGTACATCTACTTTCATTCCACAGTGCTTTAGCGGGTTGCCAGTCACTGTTCTGGGCAGATCCTTTCTATAGTTGTTTAAGATTTCCCAGAATTATTTATACCATTAGCTTGTCTTCTCAAATCTTTGTATTCACTTTCTTATTTATTATGTTGTTGTTGTGGTATTCAGTCCTAAGATTGGTCCAATGCAACGCTCCATGTGAACCTATCTTGTGCAAGCCTTTTTATTTCCACATAACTAGCATGAACCACATCCTTCCTAACCTGCTTAGTGCATTCCATCCTTTTCCTCAATCTTCTGTTCACTTCCCTCTAATACTAATTTTACAAAACCCTCATGCCTCAAAATGTGGTCTATTAATCTATCCCTTCTTTTGGTCAAGATCTTCCAAATTGTTTGCTCTTCCCCTATTCTCTTTAGAACTTCCACGTTAATTACTCTATCCACCAGTCTCATTCTCCTATAGCACCACATTGCAAAGCCATCTATTATTTTCCTTTCCACAACTCCTATTGTCCATGTTTCGCACCCATATAATGACACACTCCATACGAACATTTTCAGCAACCTTTTCGTAATATTCACACTTATATTACCCGTACGTCAATTCCTCTTTTTTGCGAAAGCCTTCCTTGTCTGTGCTATCCTAATTCTTATTTCTATTATACTTCCACCATCTCTTGTTATAATGCTTCGCAAGTAGCAGAACTCCTTAACTCCCTTCAAAATATCCCTTCCCAATCTAACTGTCTTTGTTATTCCAGTGTTTCCCATACTACACCCCATTACCTTGGTATTTCCTCTATTAATCCCCATATTGAACTCTTTCTCCATAACCACATTCATGCCATTTATTATGGTTTCCAAGTTTTCTTTCACCTCCCCTAATATATAATACATTTGGCAGAGTGTAGGGTTTTTATTTCTTCTCCTTGCAGTATAATTCCTTTTCCATATTTCATTAACTTTCTTCATTGCCTTTTCTATATATAAGTTAAACAGCATGGGTGACAGACTGCATCCTTGTCTTATTCCTTTCTTGATTTATTTCTTTTCTTGATCTTCTATTGTAATTACTGCTGACTGCCTTCTGTAGAGATTATGCATAAGCCTCCTTTCTTGATATTTTATTCCTTTCATCTTCAAAATCCTTAATAGTTTGTTCCAGTTCATATTATCAAATGCTTTTTATAAATCTACAAATGCCATTAACGTAACCTGTTTTTTCTTATCCTCTCTTCTAAAATTAGAAAAATAGTCAATATTACTTCTCTTGTCCCTACATTTTTCCTAAACCCAAACTGATCTTCTCCTAACTCGCATTCTATTTGTCATTCCATCTTCCTATATTCTGTTTTTGTTAATATTTTGCATGCATGAAATGCTAAACTAATTGTCCTGTGCTGTACGCTTCTATCAGCCCCAGTCCACTTCAGTATGGGTGTAATTATGTTTTTACTAAAATCTTATGGTATTCTTCCTGTTTCATAGATTTTGCAAACTTTCCTGAACTGCCATGATATTGTGTCTTATCAATTCCTGGCACTTCTGAACTGCTCAGGTCTTTCAGCACCCCATCAAACTTTGACCTTAAAATTTTGTCTCCCAACTCTTCATCATCCACCTCCTCTTCTATTGGTGACTGATCAAGTTTTTAACTGTGATACAGCCTGTCTGGATAATCCTTCTATCTTTCTGCTTTTTCTTCTTTACCTAGAATTGGCCTTCCATCTGCTCTCCTGATGTTCTTGCTAATATTTTTCTTCATTCCAAATGTTTCTTTGATTTTCCTGTAACCTGCATCTATTTTCCCTTTCACCGAGAAATCTTCAACCACTTTGCATTTCTCTTGTAGCCAAGCATCTTTGGCTGGTTTGCAATTCCTATCTATCTCATTCTTCAGGCATCTATACTGCTCTTTACCATTTTCATCTGTCACATTTTTATATTTACACCTTTCATCAATCATTTTTATAATTTATTGTTATCCTTGCTTTCCTATTGTTCTGAGCTATTCTTCCTATTTTTTCTTCAAATGATCTAGTCATTTCTTCCTCTTCTATATTGTTTCTTTTTCCTTTCTCTATTAATCTACTCTTGATATCTCTTTTGAAACTTGATCCTTTCGAAACTTTGTTATATAATTTAGTTTAATCAAATAAACTACCATCCACTACATTTACTTAAGTGAATCAGCAAAAGCTTGCTTCTTTTGTATTTTCAAGATGTGACCTCTTTCAACTCTGTTATCTTCTCCTTCAATTGGAATAATTTTGAATTAACGTATTCTAAGGTATTCCTCTCAATTTAAAAGATGTTTAAATACAAAGGAATTTTTGTATAGTTCTCTATGAAAATGTAATTATATGAAAGATAGTGTGTTGAATCAGAAAAATTCCTTTTGTATTAGTTAATCAAATGTACGTCCCTGCAGCTTCTAAATCAAACATAATTTCATTATTACTAATATATTAATTTTATAAATTGTCCTTTTGTGTATTTAATTAACTACACCACTTGACTGGCCTGTTTGTATTAGGTTCGTAACAAGTTGGATGGAGGTATCTATGCTATAAAGCGAATTGAACTGAACCCAAAAAATAAACAGTTAAATCGCAAGATTACACGTGAAGTGAAACTCTTGTCGAGGCTGAACCATGAGAACGTCGTCCGTTATTTCAATTCTTGGATAGAGTCTGCAACTATAGAACCAGCGGTGGATGTTACCAGTATTACGACTACTCCTGCAAATAGTCTTCCCAGGAAATGTGAAGCGAAGCCTGTAAGAAATCAAAGAATTTTTTAATAACTTACTATATTGACAAATGTCTTAAAACTTAAAGAATTCCACTTGTACTGTGAAAAAACTGGCTGTACTTTTTCAGCATGTTCTGTAGCACAATTAGTTAGTATTATTTTCATATATTTGTCTTTCATGACATTAAGTATTTACTATCCTATTTATTTCCACTTCCTTGAATTGCTTGCAGTTTAAATAATTAACACCATGTCATACTGGCCTAAATATTATTCCCTACAATATTATTTAAATTGTTTCTGGGCATGTGCTTTCCTTGAACATTCATTAGACTTCTGTTTTTGGGCATTTGGACAACTATAAACTGCAATGTAAATATTACATTTATTCTATGTTTCAGTTATCATTGACACAAGACTTTGAAGTCGCTGTCACGAGAGATCTGAGTGTCGAGTGGAGCCTGTCGAGGAGCAGCGCCATACACGTTGAAGAAAGTGCAAGTTCGGATGAAAGCTCTGATGACGATTGGATAAGCTTTCTGTGAGTACACACGTCAAAGAGATTTGCTTGTTGCCACTATAACAAACTCAGTACAAAACTCTGCATCTCACCTGAGGTTAAAATTAATGTTATTTTTTATGCAGGTCTCTGAAATTCATGTTTCACTTCATGTCTTGAAATAGTAATTCTCTCTTGACTTTTTTGATTAGGATTTTATTTGGCAGTTAAATGACAATAAAAGTAAGGCGTCTTCATTAATAATTGATGTTACCTTTGTTCTATTTCATGTGATAATTATATCAATATTCATTTCAAAATCTGAAATTGTCTTCTGTAGGCCACGATCGGAATCATCTGAGGGAGTCATATTTGAAGGAGATGTTGGAGGTGTCAACTCCAGCTCCTCCAACTTAGAATCCAAATCCTCAGTAGTTGGGGAAGAATTTCCCCAGGAAAAGGGGGCAGCATCTGATGTGAAGGAAGTCCAGTTCATGTACATTCAGATGGAGTTCTGTGAAAAAAGTACTTTAAGGTTTGTTACAGGCACTTTCAAAATAAATTATTTTAGAGTATAATGTTATTTTAAGAACACTTGTGTACAGGATTTGAAACACATTTTCTCCACTTAATGTTTGCAAATGTTATGTCTGAAGTCTTTGATTAGAATATTTTTCTGTATACTCAATTTTGACCATATTTTTGACTGTCATTTGGTTACTTCAAAGTGTTACCTCTTAAAATTCCTGTATATATGCTTTGGTTTATGAGAATTCAAAAAAATGTTCTTAGCCATGACAATTTGTGGCAACAAGATTTGGAAAATACTAAAATATACAGACAATAGTATATAGACAATAATGTTGCAGTGATTAAGTCTCAACGGAGGTCACATTTAAAACTTTTTAATCTAGTTCTTTTCTTGTTAGTAGGCCGAGAAGGACATCTAGAATCTCTTAAAAAGTAGAATGAAATCTAATGAATTATTTATAGTGTTGTGTGATAGTGTGTTGAAAATTTCATCTTCCTTGTTTTACTTACCAGAACGGCAATTGACGCCGGATTATACGAGGATGAAGACAGGGTTTGGCGACTGTTCCGTGAAATAGTTGAAGGCTTGGCCCACATCCACCAGCAAGGAATGATTCACAGAGATCTAAAGCCTGTGAATATATTTTTGGACTCCAATGATCATGTCAAAATTGGGGATTTTGGCCTTGCGACTACCAACATCTTGTCGAGGTAAATAAGTTTATGGAATTACATTTGTCATTTTGCATTCTTGATTGAAAACAAAGTTGAAAATAACAGTGAAATTAATACAATGAAAAAAGATAAGAAAGCTGTGAAAGTACAGTTATTGAAGTTAAACATTTAATCATGTTCTGTGTAATATGAAACAAGTTAAAAATGAAAATGCTTGAATCAAGGCAGTAAATTGTAAGTTTATTTTAATAAATCATTAATAATATTTTAAACTATTTTTGATACATTATTTCCAAAATCATAATTATATGCATATTGTCATTTGGAAACTTATTTAATAACCGAACGAGATAGCTTATTGACATATCTACGAAGATCTTGAAGTTTATTGGTACTAATTGTATCTCCCACCAACAACCATATTCCGAGTCATGAGAAAATAAATCAAAAGATTCCATATGTGCAGTAATAAAATAACACTAATTATTCATTATTATTTGTCTTATTTCAAGCCAATTTTTTATTTTTGAGACAGGCCTGGTACTTTGGCACCTGTCGAGACTCATGACACTAGGTCATTTTCGCATGATATGGGCGACGGGTCCATGACAGGACAGGTGGGCACTGCACTGTATGTTTCTCCAGAGCTCAGTTCTTCATCTGGCAAAGCTATTTACAACCAGGTTCGTGAGTGTTCTTACATTAAAAGGGGAAAATGCAAGTTTCAATTTATTCACAGGCATTTATTTACCCTTTTTAATTGCTATCAGTCTAAATTATTGGCAGAACATTTTGATCAAATTTCCTGCCTTTCTTTTAAAAACATTAATTCATTCTCAGAAAAGGTTTGTATTATCTTACTATTGTTTCAGCTTCGTTATCCTTGTGACAAGGTAAATATAGCAGATATGTGGACTTTCATCTAGAGCAAATGTTTAGACTTTAAATGTTATATAAAATTTCTACTACATCGTTAAATTAATTTGATCTCTCTTTGCAATTACTTTCATCAGGAATTTTTTTTGAAGCAATACACAAGCCATAAAACAGCTTTTCATTCACCGCCAGCCCACCCCAATTGTTCTGTTGTATGTAACTTGTTTGACATTGAATAAGGTCAACTAGTGGCTTCTTCAAAATTGCAGAAGGTTGATATCTACAGTCTGGGGATTATTCTTTTTGAAATGTGCTACCACCCCCTGGAAACTGGCATGGAGAGAGTGAAGGTATTGGCCAACCTGCGGAGCAAGGAAATCATTCTGCCAACTGACATGGCTGATGAATCAAAACCACAGCAGGTATATGTCATTCGGTGAGTGAATTTCCTTCTGATATCTTTACTCCCTAATTTAGTTGCTCATAAATTATCTGCAGAAGTGTGTTTTAATTTATGTAATCCTCAACATTTCTTGGTAATTCTTTGAGAAAAAAAACTTCACCAAACCCGCTACTCAATCATGGGAAGTCATTTTCTGTATTCGGCCTCTAGGTCCATTTACACACACAGATCTACTTTCTTAACTATATGTGGCTTTGGGTGCTTTCACCTAAAAAAATCTCTTTTATATGTATTTAAAAATAAATTTAGCACGAAAAGTCCAAAAGAGTGAAACACTTGGTTATCCAAATGTTA
The DNA here is from genome assembly GCA_034510155.1 of Eucriotettix oculatus. NCBI lineage: Eukaryota > Metazoa > Arthropoda > Insecta > Orthoptera > Tetrigidae > Eucriotettix > Eucriotettix oculatus. The sequence continues at coordinate 213,822,497 of CM067377.1, read as the reverse complement.
ACTATCTTATTGGCTAGCTGATCACTTGAAATGTCTTTGCAACTTTCTGATGAAGGGTGCGGTGCCTCCGAAAATTTAAAGAACTCCAAACCTTGCAAGGTGCCTACCATCTATGAAACTCAGGTAAGTCACATACTTTCTATCACTCTTTCCTGTCCTTATTAATTGTTTTAATTAACACGACAATGTGATTTCCTGATGCATATTTATATCACCTCATAAGTAGCTCCTAACTCTTCAATCCCACTTACACCTGTCAAATCCCCACTACACTTGTTGTATAATCGTACCTTCGTCTTCCACATTTATCCTTTTGTCTCCCACATTTCTCAACACCTCTCTCTCATGCTTGCTATCTGTTTCGGAATACTAAATTCTGAGACAACACCCAAAACCCATGACACATTAGCTCATGCTTTTCCTTATACATATATTAATTTTATATATATATATATATATATTTCCAGTTTAATTTTCTTCTTTTTATATTTAGTAGATACTTTAATGTGACTTTTTCTATACACCCCACTAACCTTCACCAATTACAGAACCCCCCACCCCAAATCTCAAAAGTTGAGTCTCAGTCGTCGGCTAGCTGATAACTGGAAATGTCTTCCTAACTTTGTGATGAAAATTTCTGTATCTGGAAATTGTTTATGTTAAAATTTAAGCTGTTAGGAACATGTTAATCACATATCCATAAAATTCTGGTCTTACATTTTATTAGCTGATTGTTAAAGAAAGGATGCACTGGAGAAAAGTAATTGACATAAAAAAACACTATTTTATCTTATATGGTGCATCTTGTTGGGACCCGTGTAGTTAAAGCCAAGTTGAGTCACTAGAGAAATTGCAGTGTAAAGCATCTTAATTCACAATCATGTGGCTGGGGAACAGATTTGTAATAATAGTAGACTCTTAAAAACATATAATAGTAGGCTCTTAAAAACATATAATAGTCCAATGTATTAATTTATTCTTTTGATGTTGTCATTTTATTATTCCATAGGTATATTTGTAAATATAATGCTCAATAGTTTATAAAATTGCTTTAGATGGCTTCTGAACCATGACCCAAGCCTCAGGCCCACATCACTGGAACTACTGCAGTCTGAATATGTACCACCGCCTCAAGTAGAAGAAGCAGAATTGCAGGAAATGGTACGGCATACCTTATCCAATCCCCAGAGCAAAGCTTACAAGCACCTAGTAGCCGCATGCTTCAATCAGGTATTTCGCCATTTTTACCTTTTTTTTTCTTTTTTTTTTTTTTTTTTCAAAGAATAGTTTGTATTCATCTCCAACTATTTTGGCAAGAATAATTTTGAAGTACTGATTATTTCTAAAGTATTATGAATTAAACAATTCACATTGTTGTAATTTGTCTTTATCCTCAATGAAACTTTGAGATGAAATACATCTCTAAGAAGTTGTTTGATTCATTGAGTTATTCAATGGAATAGTGGTTGCTATCTGTTTCTTTCTTTTTTTTTTCATTTTGTACTGAGGTTAACTTGACAATTTTTTCATTTGAGAATACAAACAAGTATACACTAAAGTAATTGGACATAATTGAGGACCATTAACATGTTCACTGAAACTTGGTTTCATAATTTGGGTTACAAAGTGTCTCACCGTTTTGGATTCTCATGCTGCATTATTTTTGCAATCAACAGAAATTTTTTATATTAATTGTACATTGTTTGCAAGTTCATATTAAAAGTGATCTTTAACCTGATCTGCTTCTTTCTAGTTGCCCATTTGCCTAAATTTTGGTCAGGGTTCTTTCCTGCATATGTTCGTGGTCAGAACTTGTAGTTGCATTATTTTTATTAGGCGACACTTGTGACATTATGTTTAATGACAGTTGTCAGTCCAGTAATCAGTAACTCGCTAATTCTTCTGTCTGCAGGAAGTTACACCAGCTGAAGACTTTACATACGACATGAACATCAACAAAGCGACTAACTTGCCAATGCTTCAAGAGTTTGCGAAGGACATGGTGCGCAGAGTCTTTCACCGCCATGGGGCTTCCAGTTTCTCCACACCTCTCCTAATGCCACAAAATCAGGTCTACAATTCTGTTGACTCGTGTGTGTTGCTCATGACTCATTCTGGAGGAGTTGTGTCATTGCCTCATGACCTGAGAGTCGGCTTTGCACGCCATGTTGCATGGAACAACATTGCCCACCTCAAACGGTACTCGATAGATAGGGTTTACCGTGAGAAGAAAGTGTTTGGATTCCATCCCCGTGAACTGTACGAGTGTGCCATGGACATAGTAACTCCAAGCCCTGGTGGGTGCCTGATTTTTTGGCCTTGAATGTTTTTGTTTCTTGGATGTTTGTGACAATTACTTAGTTTTATGTAAAATACACAGTTCTATCTTTTTATGATGAATTAATTAATGCCTTGTGTATATACATTTAGCTTTATGAATGGCCTTCAGTATTTCTATGAACAGCAGTAGTCTACTCTCACAACACTAGCCTTAAATTAACTTTTCTGTGTTTTTGAGTGAAAACTTAAATAATGAATTAGTTTTAAGCTGAATAAAGTATTCTTGAGTTTCCGTCCAGGTTAACAAAATATATTGGCATGGATGTTAATGTATTAATAAAGAAATATAATGTTAAGGCATTGTTTTAGGAATCGTGCAGAGCACTGGTGTTTAGCTAAGTTCAATCTTGACTTGCTCGGGCTTACATGTGGTTCCGTCAAATTAGCAATACACACAAGCTTCTTTAGTTTGACCCTTGCCTCAAATGTAAAAAGTTCTACGAGAAGGAGCTAAATTTCATTTGTAGTGTACTGTAAAGTTTTGATGTAAGTAAGAAGCAAGAAATGAAACTTTCTCTTCCAGGGCAACACGTTGCAGAGGCAGAGCTTCTGTCGATAGTGTGGGAAGTCTTCTGCGAGTTCTCTACCCTCAAACATAAAAACTGCTTATTTAGAGTGAATCACACATTACTCCTCAAAGCCATCCTCCTTCACTGTGGCATAGAAGCTGAGAAACATGGAGATATCTACAACATTCTCAGTGAAGCCAGAGTGAGTCTGTTGTCCTGCTGGAGTAAACGTTACACGAAATAATGATACCCATTTGTCTGGTCACTTCCTTTAAAAATGTGGAGAATTCAGTGTAAAATATTCTACTTTATAAAAATTAATTAAAACTCCGCTTATTAATAATTGTTATAGAATCTTTTAAATGGACCCTATTCCACTTACTATGAACATAATAATTTAGAATGAACTTAATCGTACAACTAGTTGAAAACTTTGATATCAAATATTTTGCAATTGACAGGATGAGAAGTATTCAAAGTTCCAAGTTCACACCAGACTCATCAGCCTCTGTCTCACCGACCAAGCCATCGACACCCTGTTCACTCTCATCGAGGCGGAGTGTCCTGTGCCAAAAGCTTCCAGCATTTTCAGGGTAATTACTCGAAGAAAAGGGGAGGCAGCATCTCTGGCAAAACAAGCACTGAAAGAATTGGAAACTATTGCAAACAACACAGATGCCCTCGGCATAAAGGTAAACCCTTGCAAAATAATAAAATTGTAAAAAGCTTTAAAATAATATACTACTTTAGTTCTTTGTTAAAGAACTTACAAATTACTGCAAAATGTACCATTCGGATTTCTCATAAAAACCATTTGCTACAGAATCTTTCCATCTTCGATCCTTTAGAGCAGTGTTCAATTTATCTTATAATTTTAATCTCGTCTAATGACAAAGGTAATATATTTCAAACTTTTTATCTTACTCTGCAGTCATCCTCAATTCTAGTCTCTTTACAGGAATTGCAATACAAGGGAAGCAAGTAACAGTGGCAATGATGCTTTGATAGGACGTTAGGCAATAGGGGAAATACTGCCCTTGGAGTTCAATTTGAAAGTAATGATAAAATATTAATTTGTAGTGACAAAGGATATGAAAAACCCGAAACACATATGATAAAATTAAGTTTAGTGGAAGAAGTTGGGGACAACATTGCCGAAGATTCACATGAAAAGGAGGGTGGGTTAATTTGAGCAGGTATTAATTAAAGTGCAGAAGTCTTAAGATCAGTACAAAAGAATATTGATGATTAAACTACTAACAAAAGTATGAACAAACTTTTTAAAAGCAGTTTCATATTATTTAGAGAAGAGTATATTTAATCTGGTAAGGTTGTATAACATCACAGGTGCAATACCTGGATTTTCAGGATGTATTTATTCAATTGTCCGCATTAATATTTGCCAATTGTGTCCACAACGCAGGTTGTCGCAGTGACAGTACATAGGTAAAGTAATGAATGCTTATTGGATGTTGCAAATATTCTGATATGAACCAATCAGCTTGAAAATAAAGGATCATATGATGGATTACGAAGCAAAATTTATGGCCTTGGTATATTCTAGTATTATAATTATTTTTCTGCATCTTTCCAATGGAAGTGCAATAGTTGTTTAATGTCATATGTATCTTCATTCCCATTTTTTTAAACAAAAGTTGTTGCTTTTATGTTGAATGAAATTATATTTGTTTCAGTGCCCACTTGTCGTCGCACCGGGCCTAGTTTTCAACATGCCTCAGTATTCAGGTCTCCTCTTCCAGTTTGTCTGTGAACTGAAGAAGAAGCGACGAAAAGGAGGTCTGGATGTGGTTGCTGCAGGCGGGCGCTATGATCACTTGCTTTCTATGTTCAGGTTGGTTTCATTGGTAAATTAATGTGAGCATTAAAAAGACTATATGAAGTAGATAAACCTGAGAATGTTTTGGTTCTCGTATTTTGCTTCTGAAGCTATTATTTAGTTAACTAGTCGCCTGCCATCACAGATGTGATTGCTTCTTCACCAGAGTTAAAATCCTGCTGAGGGTGTCTGATTTGTGGAATTTATAATCTCATATTAAAGATAGAAAGGAATGAAGAAGAAATGGTATTAATCTTTTACAAGGTTGACGTTTCTTTTTAATAAAATCTGCAATCTGCAGAATTCTTTTCAACGAGGTGAGGTGAAATTCTTTGTAATTGACATACTGCACAGTTAACAGGGTTACATTTTCATCTTCCTATTTTTTTGGATAATTATCCATTTAACTTATTAATAATCCTCTGTATTCTTTCTAATAATGGACCGATACATTCTTTTAAATGACTCATTGGCTTTCCGAATCCCATCCGATTCTTTTATCAAGATCAGACAATAATATCTTATATAATAAATAGACACAAATTATAGAAAAAAATGTTTATTTTTTAATATATATATATATAAATTTATTTCTATAACAATGTTACAAAATTAATATTACTATTTACATAAAGCATTTGGAAAGTGAGCCGACTCCTTTTCCGTCATAATGTGTCCAGCTTTGAAAAATCTACAGGGAACTGATGTGGGAATACAAAGTCTTTTTAATACTAATAGATAAAGATTAGGATTTTTTTTCCTCTCATGCCACTAAACTTGAGGATCATCAAAATTAATTATCAGTCATGATTATTTTAGCAATAATTAAGACGTTACAATACTGGGTTTAATTAGTATTGCAATTCTTATTTTAATCTTTTTTGTGCATCCATCATTTCAGAAATAAAATTATAATAATTGTCACAGGCAGACCCTGGAAATGACAGGAAGTGTGGCGAAAGAAGTGAGCCAATCGGCTGCTGGAGTGAGCATATCTCTAGACAAAATAGTGTCTGCCCTGCAAGAACACCAGCATAGCTGCATGGCGCAAGGGGAGACTGACGTGATTCTCTGTTCGTTGGGTCAAAGGAACCTGTTTAAGGAGAAAGCCAAGCTGGCCCGGGACATGTGGACTGCCGGTATACGAACGTTACTTGCAGACGGCATGCAGGTTTGTCACGACTTGGTATAAGACACCTGAGAAGTCGACAAATGTTTATCACTAGCTTGTTTCAGCTACTAATGTGTTTCTTATCTATGTTCTTTGATTACAAGTACAAACATTCTTTGTTTTCTGTTCCTGTGATAACCGGTGTTTGTTAAAACATATATTAACATCAATAAAGACATGATGTGTGAGAAATAGGACCTTCATACATAAAACTATTTAATTCAGAAACTATTACAGTTCAATTTAGAATGGCAAATTTTTCGATGCCAGCTTAGTGTATTATTCTAATGGCCGAAACTTGGCACTAAGCTTGCATTTTAATGTCTGGCAATACTTACTGTCTAAATTTAATAGTTTTATGTATGAAGGTCACATTTCCTATTAGTTTTAGTGTGTTTAAATTTTCTGTTTGGTTCTTATAGACTCCTTTAAGTATTGGAGCAATCCATATGCGAGAGATTCATTTAACATACAGGGATAGTCTGAAATTCCCATTATGACTCTTCAATGTTCAAAGCTTTTTCAGGCCTCCAATATGTTAGTCTCTTAATGCTTTTATAGTTTTCATTGTCATTGCCAGATGCACTGACATAGGTGGGTGAAGACCAATGAATCCATAAGGGACACATTCCTCATCTGTTGTTTGGTTCTATAAAGTGGCATTTTATAAGAAAAAGATAAGTTGTAATACTCACTAATATACAAGACTTTCCTGAAATCCTTGTAATTAAATCAAATACATAAGGTTCTTGCATGTAGCCATTACTTGTGATGTAAAGAGGTAGAAAAAGGAGGAGAAACAAATCACTTTAAGGAAGGTTTTATTCACTCATGTTCAAACTGTTGCCACGTTAATACTGTAATTGGTAACTTCCATTATCTTTATCCAGACATTGGAAGAAGTACAAGACTTTTGCAGAGAAATGTTGATTCCACATATTGTCATGCTGAAGGACACAGACACTGGTACTGCACGGGTTCGCACTTGGGAGAAAGACAGGTTTGTCATATATTAAACTACTGATATGATTTTGTATGTTGGTCTAGTGTTACACAAATAAAAGTGAGTATTCGTAAGGTGCAAATCTCTTAAAATTTTCAGTGCAATACTTTGACACGTTAATAGGGAACTTAAATTATTTTCACCATGAATTGTGATTCACTTATGTCGCACAGGTTCCAGGAGCGGAAGATTGCGTCACTTGATCTCGTCGAATTCTTGAGCAGACAGCTACCAGATCCACCGGCGATAGTGAGGAGTGACAGCAAACCAGAAACCCAAGAAATGGTGATGGGCAACAGCCGCCTCAACGTCAACCTGAATTTTCAAGCTCTCGATAAACTGCAGCCGAGTACGAAACGTCGTTACGAGAACCAGGTATTCCCAGCTCGAGTGCTGTTCACGTCCACTGTGATGCAGTTATTTTGAGACAAACTGCTTTTCTGATAGCAAACAGTGTGGCACAAAATATATTTTCTGTGGAAGAGACATCTCTCCCGTTTAATGTTTACACCAGTTCTTGTCATAGACAGCAACTAATTCACTCTTTACACAATTGAAATACCTAAGCTGAAACTATCAATGGACTGTTAATAATAATATTTAGTATTACTGAAGACCTTTTACCAGTCTCAAAGTTTAATTTATTACTCAAAGTTGAAAACAGAATTTTTAAATAATTAAATAGGACATTTGCCAAATACAACAAAAGCTATAATTTTTATAACAACTTAACAGTGAAGATATAGACATTCGTCAATCATTGTACAAGTTTGTTTGTGAAACTTGTTCAGAAACTGAGCACCATTAAGCTACTTATGGAAAATGGCTGCAGCTACCTGAGGGAGATGCGTAGTTTATTTTGTTACAGTATAAAACCATTCTAGACTATAAGTTTGTTGTGTTATGTTCACTTTCAGATGAAGGCACACCTGTCTTCTTTGCTGGGGCTGCTCTCTCCGAGGGTACACCTCGAGGTCGTCGCCCTGAATCTCGACAGTGCCGTTGTCAGAATGTTGGCAGCTCATCTGGATTTAGACCACGAGCCACTCGAACTTCACAAGATGGTGCAGCCAGTTGTGGAAAGGTGAGGGCCAAATTACTCAGACTGATACTTAACTGAGAATACCAGAAATCTTGACACTGTTGTAGGACTCTCAATATATACTTATTAAGGAAATTTATCATAATAGTAAGTCAGTGGACATCACATTGAAAACCATTTCTTGCTTAACTTGACTGCGTTGTTGCAGGTACACTCGACACAGAAACGCCATCAACAGTTTATGCGAGGAAATCAGAGGGCTGAAAGCTGCTAACAGTAAGACTGTCATAGTTCTGTACAGCTTGGAGCACAATGTGTACAAGCTTATAACGTGAACTTAATGGTTTAAGAACTGTGGAACATTGTGCTTTTTAAAGAATGGAGATTGAGCATTTTAAATGTAAGAAATGCTAATCTCCAAACTATTGATAACCTGAGACTCACTCCCACCTGGTTGGATGTTTATCAAAAACTGTAATATAATCTCAAAATAATCAAATGCAAATGTGGCATGTCTTGATGGATTGTTTGAATTTTATTTAATTAAAAAATTTTATATTTCACAATTGCAGTTGAAGTAATGTACAATTCAAATAACACTGGCACAGACAATATTCAGGCATTCTATTGTCTATATTAGAAAACAGTGAGGTACAAAGATGAAACGAAATTGAAAGGGGTAACGAGCTGTGGAAAGGAACGCAACATTTCAAACTGTAAAAAAACTTTCAGCGAATTTTTTTTTTAAATCATCTCTACTTTCACTTTTCTAAAATAGAATATTGAATACCTGAATGTCTATACCAATTTCATTCAATCATTTTCAAATAAAGACAATTTAAATCGCTCCAACTCAGTTCCTCTCCATTCTGCTTGTACTTGATTTTCACTCTTGTCATATTGTCTCTCCTTCCTTGCCCTTAGACACTTTCAACTTTTGGTTTTAAATCTCATAATAGTTTTCATTTCACTTTTCATCAAGATAGTACTTACATGATCAATAATACTAGGTTTACAGATTGTCCCCCTTGAGCCATATTTTTGTATTTAAGCCTACATTAAGGTTTATATTTAGATATCCCTAGATAATGATTGTTTCTGGTTTGACAATATTACTGAATTCTAGGAAAGGCATTACAGAGTTGGGAAAACTGTAAATACTAACAATATGAATATCTTCAATTTTGGAATTGGACACTATGCTGTCCGGAGACACAACATTCGCGTCCTCAAGCTGTCAGTAACGCCTCATTATATAAAAAAAGTGGTGTTTTACCTCTTCAGTTCTCACTTATTCAAATTGTTCAGTTTGTATCAACACATTGTTTTGAGGATCCAAAATATGTGCTTTTATGTTAATCCAAGAAACCCCTGATGACAGGCAAATTGATCCTGACCAGTCTACCAGCGCCAAACAAAATAATCCTGATTGGGTGCTGACGGCATAATGTTAACAATACCTGCAATTTAAAGTGTCATATCGGCACGAATTTCTATCACTTCTACATTACAATTCATGTAGATGGCGACCCTCACCATTTATGTGCACTTATAAGCACAAAATTTTATTTAATTCCCGTTGCCCTATGCCTGATAGTATAACTTTCTTTTTTATTTATAAATACCTCTTACAGGTAATCTTTACAAAGTATATATGGAGTGTTTTGATGTATAATTCTTTGTCTCTTTCACAGTAAATTTGGTCGAGTTCTGGTATGTGAAGTCTTGCAGACTGATGGAAAGTAAGAATTTAGTAATTCTGCCCTTTGTCAGATTGTTTGCTTTCAGGGGTAAAACTAATGCAGTTTCTTTTGCCCTTAGTCATTTTTGGACTCCATAAGATTATTCTAAAGGAATACTTTTTCTGATAATAGTGTAGACAGTGCAGAAGCCTGCAAGTTATAATCTCTCAGCTTGTTCTTTAAAGTGAATACCTTCCGGGTTGGGATTTTAGTAACACTTGTGTGTGGTAGAAACATTTTCATAGCTTATATTAGTCTGAAATTGTATAAACTATGAAACGCTGTTACTGTCCTCGATTGGGGAAATAAGTGCGGACAGCTCGGGTTGATTTACTCGCAGGTCGACAAGAAGCTGTGACAGTTAATATGAAAGAGGCACTTTTACTTAATTACACTGGGAGAAAATACTATTGATGATTAAAGAAAAATGAAATGTCTACAATTATTAAATTTTAAAATGCCAATTTACGTTGCTATGATGTGCAAGAATATCATCAAACATTACACAAGAGTGGGACCATGAGAAAAGTATGCAAGAAATTGTTTTAATTGCCCAAAACAAATCTCATTTACTGGTTAATGGGGAATATGACCTACATAACGATAAGGGCAGAGCTGATTGTTTAAAGCAGCTTAGTTTTCCTAATTCGCCGGCTCTTTATCTCAATTCCCTCCCTTATAATACCGTTCCGCTTTTTCCAGCAAAGCGGACAAAACTCCGGACCAACCAACTAAAAATCGTGGCTTCGGAGGAGCGTTGGCTATTTAGTTTTCATATTGGGGCAGTTTGATGTAACCAAAAAAAACTTGAGGCTCTCAGTTACGACTAAAAATCGTTACATCGACAGTTTGTGTAAAGCTAAGATGTCGGCAAACGAGAATTTAGGTGAATACTGTTTCGGACGTCTTGGCGAATGAAATGTAACCGACATAAATTGCTTACGAGTCACGTCAGACTACTTTATTGATGATAAATATTTTAGACAGCCCAGCGTAAGGAGAGAGAGAGAGAGAGCTGCCGCCTACTTGACGTTAACATTCGCAGAATACGATCACAACGACCGATCGAGAACGTAACGAGTTAGCAGTAGTACAGCCTGAGTCAGATTCTGAAATCGTATCCACCTCAAAACAAGTCTTTATTGTTCGTATTAAACAACGGGAGGAGTATAGCCAAAGATATTACGTGAAACGTTACTAGTGGAGTGTCTTTGGAATTTTTGATATAGTTCAAAAATATGTCCTTAAGTTCAAGGACGTGTATCTTTGATCTATAAGTTAATCTTTGCCGTGTTCTATCGTGGCTGCTCAGCGTAACACTCGTTAACTTTCAGAACTGGGAACGCGTTCTGTAAAATAACTAATAAACATGGCCCGTGTTCTTGTCGGTGTTAAGAGAGTTATCGACTATGCGGTGAAGGTAAACATGCGTAGATTCGAGAACTTAAAGTAATGCAAACTAGCGTTTAAAGTTTGGCATAATTGTAATCATTTCAGATTAGAGTGAAGCCTGACAAGGCAGGGGTAGTCACTGATGGAGTTAAACATTCCATGAATCCCTTCGATGAAATTGCCGTGGAAGAGGCTGTACGCATGAAGGAGAAGAAGCTGGCATCCGAGATTGTAGCCGTGTCTTGTGGCCCTGCTCAGGCACAGGTTTGTCATTTTTATCAGACTATTACTCCAACTGCTAAACAGACTGAATTGTAAGTAGTTTTTCTCTTTAACTGGGATAAAATATTACCACGTATTCTACTTACCATTTTTCTTTGTGGGATGCAATATGAGGGCAGAGTAAAGAAAAACATTATTCTTTTATAATGAAAAGGATCATGCAAAAAATAACAAGTTGAGGAAAAATTCTGTTAGGTATAAACATTTAGATTGGAGGGGGAGGGGAGATGTCATTCGTTGTTTTTCTTCTTAAAGGAGCTACAACGTTTAATGAAATGTTTTGACCTGCTGTACAACAGCCTTCCATCTTTCCCTGAACCAGCCTTGTCCAGTTTTTGACTTTCATTGACTGGCTAAAGGAGAATATGATCCTCCAACCTATACATCAGGATTTTCCCTTGATTGTACACGTTAGCAGACTGTGACGTCTCTGGTTATGCACCAATCACAAGTTAGGGGCGAATACATGGGGAAATAACTCCACCAGTTCCCATTGACTTTGCTGGGTCTTCTTCTTTAAATCTATCCATCTGTTCCGAGGCTGTTGGTGTAGGGCATTTAGCAGTGTTTTGTTTTATGGGTGATGAGCTGGCCCAATCCTCAACTTGGAGGGACAGTAGGGTAAGCTCTTCTAGCTTGAGTGGCCCTACCAGGAGCTTAAGCTTCCACCAGCATAGATCTCAGAGTCATTGGGCATGCAAATCTCCCCACCACATGTAAGGTGGTAGTCCTTGGGAGGAAATGTCTTTTGTTGCTTCAGCCAAATGTGAAATCTTGAAAACCACTGAATTTTAAATTCTGTTCAAGCTCTCTGACACAGAATTGATTGTATCTCAATATGTAATGAAACTGCATCTTTTCCATGTTACATTTATTTTTCTTAAATTAAAATTACCCATTCCAGTTCAAATTTTGGTTCGGTTACGTTGCCTTGTCCCCCTCTGTCGCTCCTCCCACTTCCCCTCCTTGCCTTGCTCGACTCGAGCACAGACTTGTTATATTTTCCATTAAAGGTTTCTTACTTCTCTGTTCTGTGGAGTGTGAGATTGCATATTGTTTGTTTCACCATACGTCAGGCTCAAAGTTTAATTATATTTGAATAATTTTGTGTGGTGTTCTCGTCATTAAATGACATTAATTTTCTGTACTCCACACAGTAATTAGTGGGTCAACTTCAGTTATGTGACTAGGTGCCACATATGATGTAAGGCAAGGGAGGTCTACAAAGTGCCAAATTTTTGACAGATGCACCACATGACTTGAGCACATTTTATAGCATCATATGGTCATGATTAGGTGTTGGTAAATAGATATGAGGATAGGATCTGCTTTGCTTATGGGATGAAAATGTTGAACTTTGATGCAACTAAATTAATTAATTTTTTCCCCAGTTGAGCGAATCACCAATTTACGAAACTTGAGAACGATGTTCCTGTACGAGAGGATGATAGCTTCGTGATTCTCGTTTGGTTAAGATTACTCTGGACTAGAGTTGTTGGTTTTGAGAATGAGATCAACTTGGAATTGTGATTTCTCTGTATGCCAGAAGAACTGTTATTAAATTCTTTTATCTCTGACTTTTGGACATTCATTGTATTTATTTATAATACATGTCTAACTGTATAATTCTTTCTAACAGTGTTAAGGGACTTCTCTCACAAAATACAAACACACACAATGATGTAATGTGCTACTTTTAATTATTCAGAGCACCATGTTCAGCCACATCTGATGTAAGGCCTGGAATTTTCAACATATTGGGGAGATTGGTGACAAACTTAAATTGCAAATTTCTCAGTAATTGTGTGTAAGCTGTTGATATTACTTTATAAAGAGGTGTTAGAATGGTAGTGCTTATGAGAAAATAAGAACTCTGTTGAGGATGAATAGTTATGGAAAGGTAAACATGATTAAATGTTTATTGATCTCAAATGAATTTGTTAAGCCTACATTGTTTCTTGTACACAGGAGACCCTGCGCACAGCACTTGCAATGGGCGTGGACAGAGGTATCCATGTTGAAATCTCTGGTGGGGAGTACGACCTGTTACAGCCGATCCATGTTTCTAAGATATTGGCTAAGCTGGCACAAGAAGAGAAAGCAGATTTGGTAATAGTGGGCAAACAGGTAGGTAATGTTTTATGTTTCGGGTTTTTCTGGCGAGTAAACTTTTATAAGAAATTACATTTTTTTATCACTTTCAGGCAATTGATGATGACTCAAACCAAACGGCACAAATGACTGCAGCTTTCCTGGACTGGCCTCAGGGAACGTTTGCATCCAAGGTAGGTATTTTATAATTTATATTTGCCTATTTAATGTTTCCTGAATAGCACACTTAATGCATTTAAAGATAACAGCACTACACAAAATATGCTTGAGAAAGCAAGTGTTCAGCGGCGATTTTTTTTTAAAAAAAAGAAACTTTGTATTACACAAATGTACAAATCAATTACTTTATGCAAAGCGTCTTTTGTCACAAGTTTTATTCATTTGCTTAACATTTTCACTCTTCTGTGAACATTTACTCAAAACTTCTTATGCACAAAGTTTTTATTTTTAATGTGGACTTCAATGTGTACTGCATAATGACACGTAATTAGTCACGTTACCTTGAAAAGTATAATTCTTTCCTACAAAAATGATTTCAGATTGAGAAAACAGGTGAAGGCTTGACTGTGACAAGGGAGATAGACGGGGGCTTGGAGACCATCAAGATTAAGACTCCAGCTGTGCTTAGCGCCGACTTGCGTCTCAACGAACCTAGATATGCCACACTTCCCAATATCATGGTGAGTTGAGCTCACGTCGTGCCGAATATCTTCGATTAAGCACGGGTCGGCGAGGTGAGGCATTTTTGTATTTCAACAGAAAGCGAAGAAGAAGCCGATCAAGAAAATGACCCCGAAAGATCTGGGCATAAGCACCGAACCTCGCATCGAGGTCGTCAGCGTGGAAGATCCTCCGACCAGACAGGCGGGCTCGATACTGGCCGACGTTGACGAATTGGTGACGAAACTTAAGGCGGGAGGCCACGTATGATTCCAGTACCGTAGATTACAAATACATTTGCTTAGGAAATGATTCCTTAAAGGTATATTGATTTTGTAAGTTGTATATATTTTTTTGTAAGCCATTCGGAGTATTGTTTGTGTAAATGTTTTTCTTAAAGACAGAATTACCGTACGGTACTCTTGTGATTACTTTACATAAATAAAAGCCTGCTCATGTCCAAACTGTACGAGGGAAGGGAAAACGACAGATCGAACAGACAGTCGCGTAAAGTGTCTTGATGAGGGCAGGAGGGTCGGTGTCGTTTCCCGGTGAGAAATAATCAAATGTCGTTTTCGAAATTTGATTTATGACCAACGTATGGTTTTCACAGAGTTCACGTTCCTTTTAAGTTTAATGAATTGTTGATCCAAAAGGTTTGCTGACAAAAACAAATTTCTAAAATGATTGCTATTAAAGAATTAAGGTTGTCCCGCTGAATCTCTTGAATATAGCATTCTCGGGTTTCAAACTGGGCTAGCTCTTGCGCCGCAGGAGCTCCTCGATCACTTAAATTCGATCGAAGCCGGCGTCGGATTCACGATGGAGGTAGAGGTAGAGGCAGAGGCAGTTTCCTTCTTGGATCTGATGATTTACAGAAGACTGGACGGTAAACTTGGCCATTCTGTCTACCAGTAGTTTTCACAAGCCACAATGTCAACACCGGTTGAGTCTACAAACTCAACTGAACCACTTAAAACAAAACAAACTTTCAAGTGGAACGTCTAGACGACCTGACAGATCGGGACGGAGACAAATCGGAAACCTAAAAAAATGTAGAAAATGATTGCAGTTCATTAGTGTTTCTACTGTACACTGAGGATTAGTAGGATTTTGAAAAAATCCTAAAATTAAGAACATTTTCAAACTGCAAACAAATTTGTGATATGACTTAGTTTGTAAAAGACAGGGTAGGCCTTGAAAAGAGTGGTGTATACGAGATCCCAGGCTCAAGTACATCAGAGAAACTATTTGCACGGTGGGAATTAAACTTTCGATGCCTAAAGCATCACACAAAATCAGCCGTGGCGGAATACGTAGATCATAGCAGCTGAGCGAGGCTCGGGACAGGATCAGTTACGCGAGAGCTAACCGAGCTGAAACCGGAGAATGCTGTCCTCAAAATGATTGCTATAACTCTGAAATGTTTCTGATTGCAGGAGTTTCCTTCCTGAAACGAGTATATTCTCTATGAATGTCACCCTTGGAGTTTTTTTATCTACATAGTTTCCTGCATAAAATGTCTGCCATTGAAATAAAGATATATTTTTGTTACCACTTGGTTACTTTATTTCTTGTTTGTGCCCAAAATCATCCTATTTCTCCCTTTCACGTGAGTGCAATAACGGTCAATGATACTCATCACTTGGGGAGAGGAAATATTTGTTGGCCATTCTCCAAATTGAAAAATTTCAGGGTCTTCAGATCGTTCGAACGTAGATTGACGACGTTAGATGATGGAAATATCTTCCCAACCTTCCGATTTGACGCTACCGACTGTGAACCTCGGGTCAGTCGCCTACTTTCTATCACTTTTTGTTCCACAATATCCATTCGTGTACATTTATGGAATGACACTGGATGAATCAAGTGTAGGTAAGAAACCTGCAATCATTTACATTTAAAGTATTGTTGCAAAAGGAAGAATATTTAAAACTAAGAAAAGAAAATGGGTTGTTTAGAGTGGAGTCGATACGGTAACTCTCGCAGCACTCTACGATGGCTGTTATGCAATTACTTTCAGGCCCGACCGAAAAGCAAAATTGTCGAGTTTCTGCACCACACCGCGTGACAAATTTCCTGTCGACTTTCGTATCAAACGCTTCGGTGTTCAATTAACCTTGCGTAAAGGCACCGCTTCATTTTAGAAAGGATCTCCTCCATGTAAAAGAAATTTTTTTTTTATGCTCACGCTATACAACTTCCCCCCCGGGACGTACCTCATTTAAAAATTTAAGTTTCGGGCTGTTGCCCACGACATTTTCTTTAACTGTGTTTCCCTGACGTGCCTAAAGATATGCCGAGAGGTGACTGCGCTCTTTTAGAAGTTTTTTTTTAAGATTGGTTTTGCGGTCCCGTTAGGTTGTGGGATTTATATATATATACATTTTTATAGGAATTTACTGGAGTTTTATCTAGATGTTGTATTAGCCATTAATTTGGATTGCGCATTGTTAATTAGACCTAGATTTTGTATTGTTTTAAATTTAGATTTCTTACAGTTTTCATAGAATTTTCTGGTTGTGATTTTGATGCGGTCTGAATTACTCGGTGGAGGTCTTGTGTAGGGTGTGGCCGTTCTGCACCCCAGACTTCGCATCCGTAAAGGTCGGACGATTGTTTTGGTGGGGAGGGATCAGGAATAAACTTCGGTTTCGTGCTGCCTCAATGTGTGTCACTCTTGGAAGCCGTCTAGTGCATGCTGGAGCTTTCGGGACGCGTAGTTTAGTCAGTGTTCGTGGTTTATGTACATGCTGCAGTGTGTTGGCTGCCCTGGTCGCAGACCGGCGACGTAATTTGTCTATACGTCGGATTAAATCGTTTTACTGCCAAATTTGTTGAAAATTCTATCTGAGTTGTCTTTCAATTTACCCGAGATGCATCGGATGTGGGAATCTTTGAGCCTCCTGTGCGGTGGTAGTTCAGAAGTTTCTTTTAAGGAAGCGCAGATACAATCGGCAAGTTCTCTCCCACGCACTCATCTCAAACATTTCCAAGTGGACCTATTTGGTCCAGATGACTCTCGCACGAGGAAATCATGTCCTCGTTTAAATTAACATGACATATTGAAAATATTTTGTTTTTTCTGTCGAGACTCCATAAAATTTATTTAATTAGAAAATAATATTCTTGAAAAGCCTCTGAATGTTTGAAAGAATTACATTTTTTTTTATTTCGCCTGAAAATTATTCAATTTGGAATTCTGCCATTTCCTAGTAAGGAATAAGTTGTCTAACAGATACGATACAGGGCGGGAGCTGTAAGGTTAGATTCAGATGAAATATCACTGCATTTTATTAACATAGTTAAATATTAAGGACTTTCTGGGATGAGAGTAACGAGACATCAACGCGTGCTTCCGTTTCCACGATTTGTTTGAGGGAAATCTCCTCGTTTAACCTACTTTATTTTTTTTTCTGGAAAAAGAATTCTCCACAGAATTACCAAAATCGCAGGATATCGTGACAATTTTTTGCCAAAATACAACCACTGTTGACTAGATTAATTCTTTGTAGTCAGAAAATATAAGAGGCTGGCCGTAACTCGGGCAAGACACACCGGCAAATTTTCGGTGTACAAAGTGTAAAATGTTTAAAAAATCAAAGAATCATATTAAAATTTCAAATAAAATAAAATTTTTGATATAATTACAATTACAACAATTTCTTAAAGAAATGAGAGAGTAAAATTACTCCGAACAGAGATACACTCGGTGGCTCACAGCAGTTAGAAGTGGATCCAATACAATCTACAAGACTCGCAGAAGGCTTCATAAAATTTTCTTTATAGTGCTTACTTCATTTGACAAATATATACAGAGAGTAGTATAATCAAAACTTTACATACATACAATACACTTATTTGTACTATGGTCGTTCACACGTCCCCGCTCAGTTAAAACTATATATATTTATTTATACCGAATATCGACGCGGACAGAAAAGAAAGGTGGCGCCTTACTCGGAGTTTAAAAATGGCAGGCGCCGCCGTAGGTTGCATTCTTCCAATTTACGGAGGCGCCCCGCGTCGGAGGACACGCGACGTCTCCTAGGCGCCGGTCGCCTCAAAATACAACCGACGACAGTGTCTGCCATTTTTAAATTTGAGGTGAGACGCCACCTGGCCTTATCAATTATGTATATTTCTATAAAATACAAGGATAGGAAAGTACGGAGACGTAAGCGCTAACACGATAGTTAAATTTTTTGTACGCGGTCGACTGTCCGTCAAAATTTCCAAAGGATTTATCATCTTTAAAACAAGTCCAATTCAGTTGGCCAAGTGCTTCCTACACTCTGGAAAATCAAATGAAACAAAGCTATTTGACTTATTTCTTTCTCGACACCACAAGTGCCAAGTTTTGAGCGACTTTTGTGAACCGAGGCAGCTGATGTGAAGGACTTTGACACAACGCGCCCGGGGACTCAAAAATGTCAGTTGACAAACTGGCCGGTAAATATTTCTTTGAATAAGCAACGGGAAAGTAATTTAGAGACACGAAAAGTCAATTTCATAAGTCCGTGAACTTTTCTTCGAGCCAGCTGCTAACCCTGACAATTTGGATGAAAAATGAGTATTTATTTTTTTAAAAGAAGGCATCTAAAATTAAACTCGTTTTGTCGGAAAATTGTACAAAGGATAAAAAGTAAAATCTTTTTATAAATCGACTGTTCACAAGTTGTTGTGCCTGCATAGGTTTTCTTGTACAATGTCATCCATCAGATAGATCAATAGCTTTGTTGCAAACGAAGAAGCAGCGTTGCCGTAACTGTCGACTCCGCTTTGGCTGTGTACTATCCGCTTTGTTCAGAGATTGTGCAGATGTTGATCAAAGACCGGATGAGATTGATAATTTGACAATATCAGGTTAGAGAGAGGAGCGAGTGACCGATTGTCTTCGTCTTCAGCGAAGGAAGAGCGCACCTGAGGCAGCCGTTTGAAACTTCGATCATTCCCCAAGTCTGTCATTCGTACCTCTCAGCCTCCTACATCCAAGTTCTGTCCGCCACTCTCAATTCACTTACATCATGGCAACGGAACACGCAACCAATAAACCTCTCAAATAATCTTAAAAATGAAATTACTCGTCTCATCTTTTCTTTCCTATCCTTGTGAATTACAAAAAGTATGGCTTTGCACACACCCAAAAATATTTGAGGTTGAGACAACACCGGTCACAAATTACAACCTAAAATACTGTTACACAAACAGAAATGTAAATA
This sequence comes from Eucriotettix oculatus, assembly GCA_034510155.1. NCBI lineage: Eukaryota > Metazoa > Arthropoda > Insecta > Orthoptera > Tetrigidae > Eucriotettix > Eucriotettix oculatus. The sequence goes on along the minus strand of CM067377.1, from coordinate 213,803,185 downwards.
ATAAAAATGATTTACTATGCAACACAGGAAATAAATAAATCACTTTGTGCTTCGTCACGATGCAAGACGACGTTCAGCGTCGCATAAAAATAGAAATATACAAGTATACAATATATACATTCTTTTATAAAATAGCATCCATCTTTATTTTATAAACCATATATCAGTGCGTATGTTAGCAACCGACGTCATAAAAAAATCGCACGTCCAAAACCGCCAAGCCAGCTCGACCGCGCCGGAGATGCACGTAAAGAACTCTTACGGAAACTATCTCTTATATCAAATTAAAAATATTTCATACAATTTACAAAATTTACACAGCGCAATGAATAAAAAAATGCATTCATGGTTAGAAACTTCAAAACATCAGTAAAATGTTTGAGAGACTAACTTTGTACATTGACCAAGAAAATATTTTGTATTCATGTAAAAAAAGGTGTATTCTTGTACAAGTGCACAAGACGCTTCTACGAATACACAAACGCGCCCGCACACAGTCATGAGAATCAGAGAAACTTGGAACCTGGCAGCCATCATGAACAGGTAACTTCTTGTTTTGTTGCCTTTTCTGCTGGAACAGAGGTAAGCAACCATTTACGTCAAGATAAAGCGTCAATTCTGTGTCTATACCACAAGAAGCATTGCTTAAATATTGCTCAGGAGATAACTTATCTCAGTATTAGATTTTGCTAACAAATTACCTTCACGTTCACGTCTCCTCAACTTCTTTCTCCTTCGGTCGATGCAAGCAAGCTCGGCTTTGATGTTCATGTAGGTTTTGCGTAGTTCCTGTAGTTTCTGCTGAAGTAGCGCTATCCTTTGCGAACAGTCCAATTCTGGATCTGAAAAAACCATATAAGCTAGTTATTTATAGAAAAGATTAATAATACCAATGATAACAATTCAGACTGTTAATGAACTACCTAGCTCCACATAAAAATTGTACTTGGAAGGCCTGGGAGAACGGGCAGAAAGACTGTTTTCGAGAACGCAGCCCGTGGTAGAACCCTCGGACATGTCGTCGCTGTCGCTGGCGCATCCGTTGTGGGTCGAACCTGCGGCAAAAAGCGCGGGCGACTTTGTTGGAATTGCGATCGACTAGAAATTGTTTTAAAAAAAATTGTTGGGGAAAAAATTATTAGGATTTGACAGACTGACGAAACTCACTTCTGGGACTTCGTCCCGAAGACTGCCGTGACCTTTTGTTGGGCTCCCCTTCACTCCTCCGGCGACTCCTACGTCGTTTCTTCGGCAAGGATTCCTTCACACACGACGGTTTCTGCGTTCTCAACCGTGAGTCACTGGAGCATGAAACCTCTACATTTACCAAGGAATCTGAGGAGAGAGAACATAATACTTTAACGTACAGCACACGACGACACTATCAGCCGGAATCTCAAACTAACCGTCTTCACTGAAGTGGTCCACTTTGACACCTTCCACACAGCTGTCCAGGTCGATTTCAAAGGAATCCCTGTGGGATTTGCTGCTTTCGTTGTCCAATGTAGGGGACATGCCTCCCCTCTCGCTGAAACCACTAACTTTGTTAAAAGCTTATTTCAAGACAATACAACCTTTTATTTAAAATATTTTAAACTCAAAAATATAATTTTGCTAACTTTAGATTGTTTAAAATTTGAACCAGAGTAAACCAAACTGTTCAAGTATATCAATGCTCATTCATTCAGCAATGGCTTTTGTAAAGGTAAGTTCATGTGACAGTTGTGAAAATCCACCGGACACGTCGGGGCCTTCCCGTCGGGACTTTATAGCCCGAACAAAGTAATTTCATTTCGATTTTAGAACAAAATCTTCTTGTAGCATAACAAAATGATTCACATAAGCTTAGGAACTCCTGTCACAATAACAAATATTGTTTTTCAAAGAAGGATCAGGAAATCACAGCAAGGAGACTGCCACATAATCACTTTGGAGTCTAACCAACTTGCTCGCTACTTTCATCAAAACAGTGTGAATGCCAGTTGCCATACACGCTGAACGCAAAACATCCACACCGAAAGCCATCCAATTTATAATCATTAACTGCCACAGTTTCAGATGCACTTAACTTTCCTCACTTAGAACTATACTTTTTCAAATCGGGGCTTCCATCGCATTCACTCGACCTCTCTCATACAATTTAAATAATTTACAGAATTAGCCATTTTAAAGTGGAATGAAAACAAAACATATATTTCTCTATCTCATACACACACACACATTTTTCATTATGATGGCGTGATGCCAACTGACAAACCAATGCATTTTGATGTAATTAAGATTCATCATGTCCTTAATTGAACTCGCTTCTGAAACCATTTTAAAATATTCATCAAGGCCCCGGTTGACACTGCTCTGCTTAACGATGTTTCAGTTATTAAGCTGTATTTTTGGAACCGATTTCTGCCTGGTATTGAGATTACATGTTTTAGATTTCATAATGCTCGATAGCAAAGTAAAAGCGACAAGAAAAAGCGTTTCAATCTGTCAACTTCAAAAATAAAGAAAAATAGAGCCAAAGCTTCTGCAATGAGAATTTCTCGTTTCATAAGCAACGTGATTGAGGAAAATGAAATGTGACCTTCCATCTTATTAACAGTGCAGTACAATGGGATATGCCATTTAAGTCAAGGAATTATAACATAAACAGCCATATAAAGAATGATAAAGATTAATCAAGAGACAATTTCATAGCAAGTCGAGGGTTGTTCCATTGTTATAAAACAGAACCAAAGTTCATAACATACAGATTACTGGCAAAGTGCAACTGCAACAATAAGAACAAGCATTAATGATTGAATTATCTTCCTGAATTTGTATACTAAATATTTTAAAAACTGGGTCCAAAAAGCTATATTTTTGATTCATAATGCCAAGCAACGTACTTGTCCAGCTGAATAACAATCAAACAAAATATTGACTGTTTTATTCTTTGTTCATTTCACTAACTGCAGCATATGCTGCTCTCAAACTTATTGGAATATATCTCCCACATTAAGCAGGGTTTTACTGAATTTAGTCCGTAATTACTGAAACTTGATTGGGCTGTGAAGTCTTCAAATGTACTCTGAAAATGTCTCCAATGTAGCCAAAATTAAAAATTTCAATGGAATTTTCTTAGAACCATACAGTTTACGAGATACTTACTCAGACAATGTTGACATGCTGCTATCAGGAGTTGTAGGTGGAGTATTGTCCAAGACAGGTGCAGCGTGGCTCTTCCCCGAGGCTCCAGGAACGGGGGCCGGCTCGGGCAGAGGACGCGGACCCGGACTAGATCCTGGAGCACTGGCAAATGGCATCTCCACAGCTGGAGCGGCTGTCTCTTCTGCAGACGGTTGGGGGATGGCAGCAGGACTACCTGGTATAGTCTCTTGGCAGAGCAAGGACCCCAAAACTTCACACTCGGTAGCCTCGGTCGTTTCCACGACACAAACAGTTGTCTCCTCTTCACCGATTTTCAACTCCACAACAGGACCATGTACAGTTTCAGTGTTGTCCACCTATTTAAGTACAAAGACAATATATAGGTCAGTTATGAATGTTACATTATGTAAAAATACAAAGATCGCAGGTTTTCCCGGTGTATATGTTGCATTAGGAACTCTTGGGCTTCCGACCGGGTGAGAACAGGCATTGGCCACGACGTTTCGATGACATTCACTGTCAACCTTATCGAGTGATATCTAACTGTCCGGTGTTCTGTGCCACTTCATTAATACACTTACATACTATTTTGTACACCCCAGGCATTTTTAGTCCAACGTCATCTTTCACAGGGCAAAGTAGGTCACGGATTTTACCATGAGTGCGGAAGAACATCTTAATTTGGTATTTTCTTAGCATCAGCCGGATGCAACATAGATTACATTGGACAGACGACGAGGACAGTCGAGGATAGGTTAATGGAACATGAAAGACACATTTGGCTTAAACAACACACAAAGTCGGCAGTTGCTGAGCATTCCTTAATCACGGGACACAAAATTAAATTTCACAACACCAGTGCCATCCACAAAAGTTCCCACTTTTGGGATAGCGCTTTAATGGAAGCGATTGCCATCAAAACAAGTTCAAATAGGCTAACGAACTGTGATTGTGGATTCAACCTTAGCAAAGCTTGGGACCCCATGCTAACGGGTCTCATTGAGACTTGATTCCAGTCACAACGGAAGTCTTAGCGCCTGCTGAGCTTGGCTCGTTCGCCGCACTGATCCGAAGGTGGAACAACTGAACAGTGTACCAGGAAGGACGGTATTGGTTGAGAAGAAGAACCAATCAGTGCACAATACTTGACAGATAGCCCACAGGGGGGGTGGGGTGGGGGGTATAAATGAAGCGGCACAGAGCACTGGACAGTTAGATATCAGTTGATAACGATTACAGTGAACGTCATCGAAACGTCGTGACCAATGCCTGCTCTCACCCAGTCGGAAGCCCAAGAGCTCCTAATGCAGGTAAGATACAAGTATTAACATTTTTGAGAATCTTCTTAATTGAATACTAGGGCACAATACTCAACAGACCGTCCACAGAGGAGGGTGTAAACTCAATTGATTACAATAATTTAAAAGGTTCGATGAACTTTCCCAATAAAAGTATTCTTACCTTAACAGCAGATGAAAGGTCCACTTTAACAACTATCGGTCCGGTTTCAAGTTCGTCTAAGACTGATTCTTCATCTGTCAACTTGACCCTTTCCTGAGATTCATCAACTACTTCAACTTCCACCTCCTGCTGAATTTGGTCCTCAACTTCAGCCAATGGGCCCATCTTGATCTCTTCCAGAACGATTTCCGAAGTCGTGACGTCGACCACAGTTTCCTGTAACTCTTCTTGAGAAGGGGTCAATTGGGAAAACTCCTCATCATCTGGGGCAATAACAAGTCTAGGTCCTTCGTCACTGCTGTCTGTGTCTGAACTGTCAGTCCCCGTAAACCTAACTGGAAGCAGAGCAGGTTCCCTCTTTGATCGTTTGCCAAAAACGTCATCAGTTACTTCAAGAATAGGTTGTTGTGTAACTTGCTGAACGGATGCCATACAGCTAATTACGTCTTCTTCCTGTTCCTTCATTTTTAATTCTTGATCAAGTACACGATCATTCTTTTTTGGCATATGCATATCGGCATCTTTACTTACTTCCAGAGTGTCGGTAACTTTCTCAGTTTCATCAACTGAAATATTGAAATGCAGTTTGGGAGCAACTTTGTCTCCTCGAACTTCTTCAGACTTAAGTTGAAAATCGATTGCATGCGATGTGTCCTTTTCACCGTCATTGTTGGAAAACTGAAATTCACCAGAGACAGAACTACTATCTATTTTCTTTTGAGGTTCAACTAAAGTTGGGAAAAGTTCTTCGTGACTGCGAGGGTAAGAAAACAGCGGTTCTCCGATGCCTATGTCATCTGGTATGATGAGCCTATCTTCCTCGTCTTCTTGAGTGTTTTCTGTGAATATGTTCAAGGGTTCTAATTCTGCCGGAGTCGGACTACGCTTACTGACGAGCCGGAACGAGGGCGACTCACACAATTTGTCGAAAGCTTCTTCACAAGCCGAGACAGGGCGGTTACCAGAGGAGTCCAACATGACAGCTTCCTCAATCTTCTTTCCCCCCGATCGACGAACCTTTTTCTCCGGTGCTGTGGTTTTACCATCTGGTTCTCGCACAATTTTCTTTCTGGGTGATTTACTGCTATCCAGTATTTTTTTGCCAGACTTCTTTATATTTTGATTTGATTTATAATTAGTTTCTGGCTCAGACTTTATAGGTGCAATGGACTCTTCTCCATCAGCAATTTCCTTATGGACCCCAGAAATTTTAGGAACATTTCCAATGTTCAATTCAGAAGGCAATTTATCATTTGTCAATGAACCTTCAAATACAAGTTGACTGGAAGTAGATACAAGTTTATCAGACAGTACTTCAGTAACTACAGTTTCCATTTTGACTTCTTCATCTTCAAATAGTTTGACTGCTGAAGTAAATCTCAAATCTTTGTGACTTTCAATGACTAATTCGTTGTCTGGCTGTCCTAGGGTACACACTTCGTCCTCAAAAATTCCTCCAATAGACTTTTCTAGTATTACTGCCTGCTTCTCAACAAAATCCACATCCTCAACTTTTTTGTCAACTTTGGCGACATACTTTAATTCTTCAAAAATAAGCGAGTCGTCTTCATTTTTGTGCATTACCTCATCTGTAAGTGTATCTTTGGGGCTCTTTTTCCCAAAACTTATACCCTCTGTGGCATGAACAACAGTCATCACTTCTTCTGGTTGAATAATTTCACTGATGATACTATTCGATGAATCAATATTTTCCGTTTCTTTGATTTCCTCACTCAACCTGTTATCAGATGAAATATTAAGACACGCTTTGATTTCAATACCAGGCCTGTCCACGATTTCATTTAAGTCAAACTTGGAGATTTTGTCTTCTAAGTTATCAAAAACTGAAAGAGCAAATCTTTTTGCAAATTTAGTTTTAACCTCACTCTCTGGGTTATCAGAATCTGTTTTGTCTTCCGACATTTCATCAGAATCAAACAACTGACAAGCAGCCCTTTTTAATTGCTTACCTTCACATTGCGTCACTTCATCCTTTTCCACATTTTGATCATCAAATATCCGTCCTAAGTGTCTCCTTGTAATTTTGGGACTTCGGTCTTCAAAGTCTTTCTTTGGCCGCACTTCAAACTCAAATGGTTCTGGTTCCTTAAACTCATAGACATCTTCCACAACCACTTCCTCTTTTACAGATGATTTCGACGGCATCGATGGCTCAGCTTTAACTTCTTTCGATGGTGAAGTGTCTTCACTTTCAACATTTTTGATGTCTTCTAAGTTCCCTTCTCCTTTTACATCAGACCCACCTACAGCCTTCTGCGGAACTTTAACAGCTTTCTCAATTCCTTTCAATTCTGACCTTATTTCATTTAGATCAAAGTCTCTACCTTTTGGCTGATCGTCGTCACTTTCGGTGCCCGTTTCCGATTTTGTAATGTACCGTTTCAAACTCGAATCCTTCCTCTCGTACAACCTGGCAAAAGATTTCCTACTCCTGGTACTCCTCCTAGTTTCAAACACCAAGACTTCACTGGAAGTGTCCAATTCTGTGCTCTGATCCAAACTTTCATCCTTATAATCATCTTGCACTTCGGTATCCTCTTCCTCTTCTTGAGTAGAAGAGTAAGAAACATCTACCACCTCCTTCTTAATCAAAGTCTTTTGCCGAAGTACTTTCTCTTCTTTAATGTCTTCGTCTTTAGCAATGCCTTCCTTGGAGCTGTCATCTTTCTCGACTGCAGTATTTCTCTTTTCATTTCCACTTCTAAGACGAGAAAGTTCCACTTCTGGTTCCGGTTCAACTTCCACTTCAGATTCAAAATCTTCTGTGTCCGTTTCAGATGCCATAGAAATATCTGAAATTAAATATCCCACAAAAATGATCAACTTATCAGCAGCAAAACACAAATGTTTATACAAAACAATGAATCAACTGCACGACATTAAGAAGGGTCATATAATAAGTGGTCGATATATAATATTTAAATAACTAGTTTTCACTTTGAAACTTCAGCAAAAATTTCCAGACTAAATTAAATCATTTTTTTATAGTAACCAAAATATGGACATAACATCGTAGCGTTTAAGCAAATACAAATTTGTTTGCTATCAAATTAGCTATATTGTTTATTTAAATTTTATATGATCACAAAGAATTACCAAGAACAAGACACAAGAGATATTAGGGCAATGAATAAAATTCAGTGTTAATGTAATAAAAATTGATTTATCATCAACCATAGTTTAAAAAACCAACATTAGACTAAGTATCACCTTAAATCAAATTTGAGGAAATATTTGCAAATGATCCGCAGCATGTAACTTTTCTCAAGATTTCTGTACCCTATAAAATAATGGATAACTCAGGAATCTTTCATTTTTTTCCGAGTTATAAAAAAGTAAAAAATAGATGAAGACCTGAAAAGTTTTGATTTTATATGTAGACCATTTCCTGCTAGTACACATGCAATGTGGGAATCTTCTAAACAAAAACTAAACAGACTTTTACTAATTTTATTAAAAAAAATTGAAATATTCATTATCAATTTCTTAATGCATTGTTTTCTAAATTTTTGTAGTACGATATGAAGAAATTGCGTGAGGAAGACCTAAATTCAATTATTGCGAAAAAAAAGACATTAATTTACAAACTATACCAAATAAACTTGTTCACACTATGCTAGAGAAACTTAAAAACTTGAGTGATCAATTTACTTAATTTTAATATAAATTGCAACAAATTAAACAAGTAATAATTGTTACAATGAATTTCAAACAATACTATGATTATTTAACTAACTTTGTCTGCACTTGAATAATTTGTTTCCATTCCTTGTCACATATTTTATTCTTCAAACCCACATTTTTATCTACAGTCATGTCAAAAGTCACTATGTATTTCTCCAACGATTCCAGAGCAATGAATAAAATAAAACAATATTGCAGTCAATCTCACCAGTGTGTCCAGACGTCCTGCGAGTCCGTCTCCGGAACAAAGCCCTGCCTCTTCCTCCTCTGTAGCTGCCTTGGTTTTTGCTGTGATTACTCCCGGCAGGTGACTTTGTCCGACTCGAGGAAGAAGTAACAGAAGAAGGAGTGGCCGAGCGTGGCCTCGGAGGTGGGACAGAGTCTCTGGAGGGACGACCTCTGCGGCTACCAGACTGCTTCAACGCCTGAACGAATGAAGTGTTAAGTCGCCATGTGGCTAAGTCATGATAATGTATTGTGTTTTCAATACCAGTACAAAATAAATCGCAAAATGCATATGTGAAATACAAGTATTCGATAATGATGACTAATGTAAATATATTTTATATTCCCTAACTGCCATAATGTTAAGCAAAATTACGTTTGAATAACATCTCACCTGAATGAAACAACATACACTGAAATTTTTTATATGTACACCAAAGATAGAGGAAAGCAAAAGTGAAAACAGTAAATACACACACACAGACAGAAAAAAAATACAAACTTTACATCAAACGTTATTTATATATGTATTTGGTATGTATATATATGTGTGTGTGTATGTACAAATACATTTATACACATACACACATACATATCTTAGATACACACACAAACATAGGCACACACCCACACAAGGTTCATACATGCAGCACAAAGATAAAAGCCATGCAGAGCGCCACCCACACACCGGAGAGGGAGGTGTAAAGAGAGCACAAGAGCCAGCCGTCGTTACCTTCAGCTGAGCCTCCTGCTGCCTCAGCCTCTTTGCTCTAGAGGGACTCCAGCTCAGACTGTCTGCAATCCTGCTACGCTTGATCCATTCATCGTAGCGTGTGTTCCAGCCTGTGTAATGCACCAGATACATGCGGTCGAGACCGTCCTCTTCTATATCTAGCACCTACAACAGCACACCACCCCCCGTTTGTTAGCCTCTGGACTACTTGATCAGCCCTGCACAACCCTAAGAAAAGTTATTATTCACACAAGATTACAGATCTAAAATTGAGGACTGGGAGAAATAAAAAGGAGTTCCTAAGCGCAAATTGCTTGTTTGGTTTCCCATACCATCCCTCCCCTCCCAAACGTGATTTAAACACATTCGACATAGGAAAGATTCATGTTCCCTGAAAAAAGAAATTCATATTTGTGTAATCGAGGAATGTTTTGGGACTCGAGTGATAAGGGAAGAGCGCCCCATATAATTAATTTAGATGAGGTGACTAAAGAAGTAAAACCTAGACAAATATTTTTACCACAAGCATATTTTAACACACCCCGTGTCCTGTCGTCAAGACTAAAGATGACTTAAAACGCACCTATTACAGAAACTTGTGCACTGTTCCTGGATTCACAACATTGGTAAAGAGTTGTGCAGGATAAAGCCTGACATAATTCAAGCAGAGGTCTCCTGACACAGACTTATCATCATAATCTGATGACGCAGTAAAATTTGGTGCAAATTTTAGTCCACATATGGATGAAGGAACTTACAGAAGCCACCAGTAACATAACCGAGAGAACTTGCACAGAAAAGGAAGCTCACACAAGCATGGGCAGGCAAATATCAAGAGAAAGTTGCATTAACCTACAGAAAGACCTGCAGTAAAATAATGTAGACACAAATAGAAGAAGTGGCTAAACCAAAAAACATACAACCTTCACCAGCTACTTCACGATAATCAGCAAAAAAATTCATCCCTAATGTTATTAGGCATCAATTTATTTTAATTAATGTGTGATCGGACTTCAGATCACAAAGTAAAAATAACCCTGGCAACAAATTTCACGCCGCAACCTATCGTAGAAGTTGAATGTAAATTCTGTTCTGTGTGGTGGAGAATAAGCCATAGCACAAGAGAAGAAGTGCAAGGGAAGCAGCAGACACACAGTAGAACATAAGCTACGCAGAGCTACTTAAGCTCAGGACGTCGTCCTTCGGGCTCTCGCTCGCTCTCTCGCTCTCAGTCAAATGCATACAGCTAGGTTATGTACAAGGAAGACAGAATGTTAATGTGCAACAGGTGTCTTGATTCTGTTTGTGAAAAGCTCTACTAGTGTACAGGTATTAACAGTCTACAGAATTCTGTTAAATACAATGGAAGAATTAATTACCTTCTAAAAAAACACAAAACATCCTGTGTTACTTACAGGCTCGAATGAAGCAAGGAACACTATGCTACTTCCCGTACATTTCTCTACATAGTAGCTTAGGAATATTGTTAAGACAGCTTTCAACTTTCCCCAGAAAAAAGAAATATCAGTAACAATGAGTTGTTACAATGCATAAAACTTTAACAAATTACTTTACATGCCAAAATTTTATAGATTCATTGAAGTAACCAGATACTAAAGTCTGGCCAACAAAAGTAGTGACACAGGTCTTAACTTGGTGCAAGAAGAAGCAACATACCAAAGAAAAAGGGAGAAGTCTTAGTTCTGCAATTCACAGTTGAGAGAGAGAGAGAAAGTTGGGGAGGTGAAAATATTACAGTATAGAGGTTTACTTAAATAGGAATATTTTATATGAAAGAAAGATAATGGTCAGCAGTGCAGTAACTCAACAATGAATTAAGAAAAAACAAGGCCACTATTTCAAATATGTAATAGTAGAAGTAGGGTGTGCTTTTAAGGAAACATAATTATGATTATATTGTAAAATGTTATATCAGCAGAATTTTAGGGCAGAATTTAATTACCATAAATAAATTGCACTTACAAACTTAATACCCATCAATCTGTTGGACAAACGGACAAAGAACACACAACAATACCGAATATTTTCAGAAAGTTGAGGATGGTCTGAAAGGCAAAAAAGGAATATTTGAGGATTCTAGTAGAAAAGTGAAAAAAACCATTCAGGAAGCAAGAGGAAAGTTGCTGTGTACACTACCAGTGACCCTCCTTTAATTGGCCGTACTATAGTAACTTGGCAAATAAAATCTCTAAAATAAAAATATTTCTTCATTTAATGTTAAATAACTTAATAGTATGCTAGATGTCTTCAAATGGTTAATACACATTAATCTTAAAACTCTTTACTTAAAAATTTACTCTCTAGGCACAGAAAATCTAATAAGACAAAACATTTCACCGCACATACTTTGGTCAAAAGTGACAAACGTGTGGAGCTCAACGATTAGTGTAGAACTCCCGTCACTAATACCTGATAGCTGGAATAGCTTGACGACTGTCCATATCTTGTGCCAGCAATTATTATGCAAAGCAAACCCAAATGGAACAGCACAAGAAAAAACTTGAGTGTTTGCTGCCAGTTTGTTAGTAAGAGACAACACACTCCAGTGAGTAAAGAAAACATGCAATTCATAAGTAAAACAAACCAAAGAATAATTAACACAGCAGAATGTGACAGTTATGAAATTTTGTTTGTTATTCATAGAGCACAGACTTGATCATGGTATCTTAACAAGTTTACTAACTAAAATTCTCAAGTCATTTTGACAATATGAAAATTAATAATCTTCTCAAGTGAGGTAAATAATTAAATCAAAAGAAGCTGTCATCCATACTAATGTTACTTGTATTTTCTGTTTACCAGTGTTTGCCGAACATTCACACACATTCACTCAATTCTGGTAGAATACCTTGTGCATTTGAAAGTTTGCAGAAAAGGGACAAAAGGTAATGGACTGTTGACACAAATTAGATTTTAAAGAACAAGAAGGACAGTAAATTCATAATGAGTTGGCACTTGTATGAATGTTGGAATGCGTTTGAAAAAATAAAGGTAAGAGGACATCAACTACCTATCGACCCCATTATTATTTACATTGTCTTTAACAAATGATTGTACGAATTACATTTTACCTGTTACTGGTGTTTCCCCAGCAAAACTCACATCGTTCTCAGAGGACAAATGTCTTAAGACACCCACGGTCAGAGGCAAAATGCAACTAAAATATGACTAGGACAGTTTGTCAAAGTGCCTATTCTCATGACACTGAAGATTTCTACAGTTTAGCAATAATATTTTAAGTCCTTGCATATGGTCAAATTTGAAATATATATATGGGATAAGTGACGAAGTCACGCATTTGATAATTGGATAGAAAGAAAGATAGAAATATTTGGGAGAAAGGCAGGGAATTCGCAGAAATATTTCATATCATTCCTTATATCCATGAAAGGAACAAACATGCCAAGTTTCATTAAAATCTGAGACCATGGGTGTCGAATCGTATTTTTTTTGGGTTGATTTGACATGGAATGACCCATGTACGGCATGGAATCATGCACAAGGTAAGCGTAGAAGGGAATGGAAGAAGGGAGACTGAAAAAATTCAATGTGGCCAGGACTCGAACCTGGGTACACGAAACAGCAGTGTATCGCCACGGCTCTAGTAGCGATACACTGCCGTTTCGTGTACCCTGGTTCGAGTCCTGGCCACATTGAATTTTTTCAGTCTTCCTTCTTCCATTCCCTTCTACGCTTAACATATGTATTTCCTTGTGCATGATTCCATGCCATACATATGATTCAAAAGCGAATTTCCTGCCTTTCTCCCAAATATTTCTATCTTTCTTTCTATCCAATTATCAAATGCGTGACTTAGTCACTTATCCAATATAAATATATATATATTTATATGTGTGTGTGTGTGTTTTAATTAAAACCATTAATAGGGAAAGGACAGAGAGATAGAAAGTAGGTGACCTCCCTGATGTTCATAGATGGTAGTCGTCGGCTAGCTGATCACTGGGAATGTCTTCCTAACTTTCTGATGAAGGGGGCGGTGCCTCCGAAAATTCAAGAACTCTAAACCTCACAAGGTGTCTCCCATCTATGAACCTCAGGTAAATCACCTTCTTTCTATCTCTCTGTCCTTTCCCCACGTTACAAACGTTTCATTAATTTATACATATATATTGGCACGGAATATGAGATTTCTAATTGTCACAATATAAGTTTCAAAGAGGTGTGAAATTGAGGGTCGGTGCAAGGAAAAAAACAAGATTGCAAAGCCTCAAAGAGGTTTGTAATAGAGAAAGATAAAGTGACAGAATAAGCTAATTCACAATGCCACGGGTATCAAAGTGGTAACAGAAATGGCAGAAGAAAATAACTTGTCTACACTCTTGATATTCAGTCATGAAATTTTATGCCCTGATCTCTGCCACACAATGCTCTTGAAAAAGTTCCTTCATTCCATATGAGTTCCTAAGTGTTACTTTTGGATATATCATACATTAAAATCAACAAAACACTCACAAGTAATAAAGCTGACACACAAAAGATGGGTCCCAATAATTGAAATAATAAAACATTATTTTTATAAAAAATGAAAAAAGATAAGTTTCTCAATAAGCTATAGAATCAATACTAAAATGAATAGAAATTTCTAAGTTCCACTACATGAATTTGCTGATCGAGACAAAACTTGACCTCACCATTTGCAAATAAGAGAATAAGTATAAAAATAAATGGTTTATAATTAATAATTATGTATAGTTTTGCTGCACTAATATTTGAAATGCCATTTCCATTCAAAAACTTCTAGGGGGAAACAGAATGTATTTGTGGAGAATATGTAAGGGTGCCTACAGTTTCCCATGGCAAGCTGTTTAGGAATAATAGCATAATATGATCCCACCACAAAATTCTGACTAGTCAAAGATACCTACAGTTGTAATATAATTCCAAATGATATCACAACCCAGTCACGTATGTCTGGCGAGACCAATCGGTACAGATGTTTAAAACTATAAACGGAAAAGCCTACCTTAGCTTCATAGGTGACCTTTGACTCCTGTGTTGGACCATAATAAACTTTGAGCTTGTCACCGATAACTATATTCACATTGTTGGCAACCTGTCCCAGGCCCCTGACAAAAGAAAAACAAATATGAAATAAAAATGGGAACAGCCCCATCTTTTGTTAGTACTAAATTCAAATTTTTAAAACACTTTCCAAAATAAATTAATAGTCAAAGTAACTTCTCTGCAAAAGCAATTTAAAAGCTTTAAAAAAACTTGTAGTAACAACAAATGATAAGAAATTATAAAAGATGAAATGCTAATAAACACAGAAATACTCACTCTTCAATTTTTGTTTCAGTATCTTTCCGCTTTCTTCCTCGTTTCTTTAGAACAAATACCATTTCCTCTTTCTTCCTCGGTGGTGGTTTTTTTTCAGCAGTTTCTCTGACAGGAGTCTTAGATTCACGATTCTTAGAACGCTGTTCAGAAACACTAGGTTGTTCCTTCTTCAATCGTTGGTCCTCCTTGGATCGAGATCGAGTTAATTGCTGGAAGTGAAAATACTTTATTTTAGAACGACAAGAAAAGTGACATACTAAACTTAAGACAACTCAGTTGTTACGCTACCTTGTCATTGTCTACCCTTTTCTCACAATTATCTTTTTCCATGTTGCTATCCATTTCTTCCATGTTGCCCACTGCAAGTTTCTGCTTTTCATCTCCAGCTTTCAACTTTTCTTCACACTTGGTATCAGGTTTTGACTTCGTTTCCACCTTCAGTTCCTTAATCTTAGATTCTGATGCTTTTATTTTTAGATCTGATGATTTTACCTTTTCTTCTCCAAACTTCTTTTCATCATTTGCTTTATTCTTCAATTCTGCTAAATTTAACTTTTCATCTTGTAGCTTGCTTTTATCATCTGATCTTGTTTTTAATTCTGTAGCCTTCCCTTTCTCTTCAAAAGGTTTCACTTTTGAATCAGGTGCCTTATTTTTATCATCTGCTATCTTGCCTTTTATCTCAGATTTTGACCTGGATTCTTTAGAATTCAACTCTGATGATTTCTTGGAATCAAAATGCTTAATTTTATCTTCTGTGCCTTTTTTATTTCGTGCTTCAGTAAGTTTTTTCTTTGTTTCAGTCAGTTTTGTTTTTCCTTCTGAAAGTCTACTCTTCTCTTCCATGGGTCTCTTTTCCTCTGGCTTACTCCTCTCATCCATTAGTTTATTCTTATCTTCAGTACCTTTTTTGTCATCAAGCAATTTAAATCTCTCTTCATCCTTCGATCGTGTCCTTTCACTAGCAGATTTGGACTTTTCCTCCTTTTTAACTTTAGATTTTGTTTTATTTTCTATTTCAACATCAACTGAATCTTCATCTGCTATTTTCCCTTTCAATTCTTTATCCTTCATTTTGTCTTCTTTTTTCCCCTTTTTATCATCTTTCTCATCAGTTTTCTCTTTGAAGACTTCAATGGTTTTAGACTTTTCATCCTTTTTCTTTTGTTTTTCAGAAACGGATGAAGTCTGGGTCTCTTCTTTACTTTTCAGTCTTTCATTTTTTCTCTCCTCCCTTGTCAAAGTTTCAATTTTCTCTTCTTTAACTTTAATCTTTTCTTTCTTAACTTCCTTCAACTTTGACATATCTTCTTGTTTGTCTTTCTTCTCTTCCTCAGGTTTGGTAGCTTCTTTTTTCTCAACACCTTCCACTTCCACTTTATCCGCAGCCTGTACACTAGTCGTAGGCATCTGCTTTTCCTTGTCTTTGTCCTTTAGTGTGTTTACTGGGGTTGCACGGTCCCTATCTCTGATGAGACTTCTGCCAGATCTGTGTCTCGACCTGTCTCCTCTTGGATGGTTTACCATTGTGCAACCCAACTTTCTGTAGAAGTCTTCAAAACTATGTAGGAACCTGGATCAGAAAGAAGTCGGTAAATAATGCTTCCTTAGTTAGCAAGGGGAACCAATATTTTTATACTTACTTTTTATAAGCTTGTTTCACGAGGTTTGTGATGCTCGAGCTATTCTGACCGAATCCTAGTTTATGTGAAATGGTTTTCCACTGGTTATGATTTGTGACCCGATTATAGCCACCCAACTTGTCCACAACCTACATTGTAAACAATAATAAAAAGTATATTTCTCAAGATAATGTAAAGCAATGATTGAAGGTAGATGAAAACCTAAAAATTCTCAACACCAAAACAGATTCTTTGGTTTACCTTAAACAGTTTGTACAGGTCAACATCCCTTGTACCTATAGTTGGTCCCTTATTTATAGGAGTGCCTCGGTCATCCATGAATTTGTATAACTGGGCAACAAAGTGGTCCTTCTCCTCGCGTGGCTCGTCGTCCGAGCTCTTCAAAAAAATAAAGACCGTAATAATTCTTTGTAAAGTTAAAGTAGCAAGTAGGTGCACAAGAAAGAAAACAAGACATAATAATTCTTACATCAGAATCAAGCCCATCACTGTTGGCACTGCTTTCAGCAATTCCAAAGAGCAAGTCTCTGTCCCAGTGAGGAGGAAGGTCATCACGATCCAGGTACTGCAGAGCCTTTTCCACAGCAGTCTTGAGCGTGTTGTTGTCCACCTTGTTACCAATTTCTCGAGTGAAGGAGGTAGCTTCTTTTTTAGGCACAGTGAAACTAAAATGGAAATAACAGTTTTATACTAATCACGTTGAGTAACACAAGAACACACAAATGTAACTAAAGAAAATGTGTCAACTCCTTGCAGAAACAAACTTCAAAACCAGAATGTTTTACACTTACTATCTGCCATCCTTGAAAGAGCGAACCAGGTATTCATCCTTGACTCTGATCCTCACAGTATCCTGTGCAGTTGGAGCGACCACAAGTCCAGGAAACCAATTGTCCTTCTGCTTCTTCTTATCACCCAACTCAACACAGACAACTTTCCCAATGTCTGCCTCTTTCTCCTCCTTCTTCTTACCTTTTTTGGGCACAGACTCATCATCACTGCTATCGTCCCTGTAAGTTGATCAACAGTAATAGCATTACTCTCAATCTGTAGAGAGCACTTGCCTACACAGGAAAATTCTTTTAAATGTCTACTGACATAAGAAATGAAGCATACTAACTGAGTTTGCCTGCTTCTTCGCCCTTTACGTCCTCCTATTACTGGATTCCCAAAATGTTCTGGATGTGTAAGCGGTAGCTGATCCAAAGTCTCGCTCTCTGCAAAATGTCTCCCACTCTTAAGACACAAGGCACTTCGCCGCAACGTGGTGATGTCCCCATCATCAAAGACTGCAACACAAGTGAAGATCCTAGCCAACCACTTTATTAATGTCATGGGATTTAAATTCCCTGTAGAGAAGTATTTTCAGATATGAAACTACACAAAGAAGAGTCCATTTCACTGAGTTATCTATCTTCATAACTACCTTATTTTCCACAATTTCAATCCCTTTACTCAAGTTTCTCATTGTTTTTTAATTACTGTTAAGTAACATAATAAAATGTTAATTATTATTGTCATTTGGGAGGGAGGACAGAGCCCAGATTCTTCAGAAGCCGAGTGCCATCTTTATCTTCAACCTCACCCCCTCCCCCCCAAAGTATGTACAAGTGTGTGTGTTGTGTGTCAATATTTAAATATTGACACCTTTGAGGATGGATGTGTTTGAATGAGTGTGTCAAGATGGTGGTGTTAGTATGCATCTCCCCAACCCCCATCAAGTCCTTGCTTCTTCCCAGACCCTCATTGAGAGAGTTGGTGACCTGGTGGGGTCAATTGTTTGCTACCTAAGCCAGCAGCGCAGCAAAATTTCGCTGCTCAGTCGTTGGCTAGCCGATCACTGGAAATGTCTTCCTAACTTTTTGATGAAAGGGGCGGTGCCTCTGAAAATTCAAGTTTTCTAAACCTCACAAGGTGTCTACCATCTATAAACCTCAGGTAAGTCATCTTCTTTCTATCTCTCTGTCCTTTCCCCATTAATTGTTTATATATATATATATATATATATATCCTTACTTACTATCCTAATATCCAATACGTGTGACTTCGTCACGTTACAAACGTTTCTTTAATTTATATATATATGAAAGGAAGAAAGACTTAAAATATTCGGCGCCGCAGGGACTCGAACACGAATTGTCACAGAGCCTCCGCTGTAGCTGCAGAGCGCCTTGACCTTTAGGCTATGTCGCCCGTGCATCGAAGATAGTCAGTCTTGTAGGATATATATACACACATAAGGATAATTTACACAATTGGTAAAGACAGGAAAGAGAAATAGAAAGGTGGTGGTTTACCATAAGTGTGAAGCTGAAAGATACTATTACAAATATGGGTTTTTCTTCAGATTTTCGGAGGCAACCACCCACATTGGAGAGAGGTAATGAAAATAATTTTAAGCGACACCTAGCCATCAATTAAAAAAAATGTAATTCCAAAATTCATGCAAACGTGGCTCATTAAATTAGATAATGAGTAATGAGCCAGAAGAATAGCATGGAAACTTCATAAGTTTTGACAATGGACAGCAACACACAGATATAGTCTTTACTGAAATCAGTTATAATATAAACACAAATCAAGATTTACACACTGTAAACATTGTAAAAGTTGTACAAGGTTTATCAAGAATTTCTTACCCACAGTGTACTGGCTACAGTCCTGAATTTTGCTGATTGTGGCTTCAATAATCTCCTTCTTCTCTGGATGCTTCACCTCACACACAGCTCCCACCTGAAAATGTATGTGAATCATTTGTATAGAAGAAACCACAAAATTTCACCAACATATAAATGGAGAACTCACCCTAAGGGTTCCTCTGATGTGATCATCAGTAACTGTCACAGTACCAAGGCCTTGTTTGAAAGTAACCTAAATGAAAGAAAATAATCATTAGCTTAATTGCGGCCAGGGGGCAGCGAGTACATGAAATGAATTAAAGCAAGATCAAAAGAGTAGCAATTTGCTTTTCAAGAATACTTTTATTGACAGGGATTCATCTTTCTACAAACAGTAATTTAAAAGTAAATTCAATAACTGAAAGGAGCCAAAAGGTAAAAATATATTTCCATAAATTTGAAGAAAGTACTATGCCCATACTGGTTATGTGTATGTATGTATATATATGGAAAGATGTGATGACAATGACAAAATAATAAATTCATTTGAAGAGGAAATATATGCATTTATAAAATCAATATCCTACTGAAATTCAAATGCTACCTAATGAAGATTTATGTAGTTGAAGACATAGATTAAGAAAATACTGTAATAATATGTAAATGGCAAGATTATTCTAAAACCATCATTTAAATAGCTGTATCAGGGTGGAAATCTAAATCATTCAATAATAGAAGAATAAGAGAAGGTGGATGATGAAGTGTTGGGGGACAAAATTTTAAGGTTAAAGATTGAAAGGGCCTGACAGACCCGAGCAATTCTAAACCACCAAGAATTGCTAACATTCCAGCAGAGTTGATAAGAAGCGATATCAGGATAGTTTGTGAAATCTACGAAACAGGAAGAATAACAAAAGATTTCAGTAAAAACATAATTACACCGATACCAAAGAAGACTGGGGCTGATAGATGCAAACACCACAGGACAATTAGTTTAGTATCCCATGCATGCAAAATATAAACTAAAATAGTACATAGGAGGATGGAACATCAAATAGAATGCGAGTTAGGAAGAGCTTAATTGTTTTTAGAAATAATCTAGGGACAAGAGAAGCAATATTGACTTGGAGACTAATTTTAGAAGACAGGATTAGAAAAAACCGGCCTATGTACAGGACATTTCTAGATTTAGAAAAGTGTTTAATAATGTGAACTGGAACACACTATTGAGGTTCTTGAAGAGCACAGGAATAAAATATCAAGAAAGGAGGCTTATACATAACCTCTATTGCAGACAGGCAGCCGTAATTAGAAAGAAAGATCAAGAAAAGAAAGCTGAAATCAAGAAAGGAGTAATACAAGGATGCAGCCTGTCACCCATGCTGTTTAACTTATGTATAGAACAGGCGATGAAGAAATTTAAAATGGAATATGGAAAGGGAATCATACTGCAAGGAGAAGAAATAAAAACCCTAGACTTTGCTGGTGATATTGTAGAATTAGGGAAGTCAGAAGAAAACTTGGAAACCATAACAAATGACATGAATGTGGTCCTGAAGAAAGAGTTTAATATAAGGGTTAAAAGAGGGAAAATGAGAAACAGTGGAATAACAAAGGGATGGAAGTTAAGGAATTCTGCTACTTGGGAGTGAAATAAATAGGAATGGCACAGGCAAGGAAGGGTTTTGTGAAAAAGAGGAATTTACTTAACAGTAATACAAGTGTGAAAAATATGGAGGATGTTGACCAAGAGAAGGGGTAGATTAATAGACCATGAATAGACATGAAGGTCGATTAAAATTAGCATTAGAGGGAACTGTGATGGGGAACTGGTGGAGTTATATGCCCGTAACTTGTGATTGGTGCACTACTAGAGACATCACAGTCTGTTAACGTGTATACAATGAAGGGAAAATCCTGATGTATATGTTTGGGGGATCATATTCCCCTTTAGTCATGTGTGGGGGTAAGAACAAAGATGGAACACACTAAGCAGATTATGGAGGATGTTGGATGTGCTACTTATGTGAAAATGAAAAGGCTTGCACAAGATAGGTTAGCATGGAAGATTGCAGCTCACCAGTCTTAGGACTAAATACCACAACAAACATTATTTAAATGGATATGAACGGACATATTTGAGAGACCTTGGCCAACCATTCCACTCAAATTCAATAAATTGCAAGATCAATGAGAATCACTGAAAGTACTTCATTGAATGTATTACAGTAACTTGTAAATGAACATACCTTGCATTTAACACTGCGGACAACTTTCCGTACTTTAGCCTCACAAAAGGCACCCTTATACTTGGCACTAACTTCTGTGCCGACCGCAAGATAAGGAGGATCGTCTCCCTATATTAGAAACATACAAATTATGTACATTAAGTTTTAGTTGTACAAAATAGAGAGCATCATTAAGAATACCAGCTAGAATGTACTTATTACCATCATTCCTTGAACCTTAAACCACAGGCTCATTAAGTAGTCACATTTGGAGGACCATAGAACTGTAATTACAAAGAAAAGTATCACTCAAACTATTAAAAATAAGGCTGTAAATTATCAATGTAGTTAAACGAATTGGTAACCATATCGTCATAACAAAAACTGAAAATACTGCAGTTATGTGATTTAGAAAGAATTATAATCTGACATAATTCAAGAAAAGTGCTGATAACACTTGGAAGTTTGCTACAATACGTTCTTAAATCGGAAAGGAATGAGTTCGTTTGCCTACAACAGCTCAAATAACTTCAAACTGAGAAAAAGTGTTTAAGCGGGAATAATTAACACAAACCTGCATTTTAGGTGATGTCACGTGCCTTTTCAGAGTACTTTTAAATTCCATGAAGCCTTATTTACAAAACAACAAATTGTCAAACATATAAACAACGCATTTTGACCTCCTTCCTAGCCATCTGCAAGCTGAAATCTGAAGGGGAGAAAAAAACAACTTGTCATCCGAAAATCGATTCTCATTGGCTGGAAGTCACGTGACACGAACGTAAAGCAGTATCATTTTCTTGTAAATTTATATTAAGACTCCTTTATTTGTAATGTTAAATACCTGGAACAAGCGAATTTTTCATTTTTAAATTTTTTCCTTGTGAACTGTCTCTAGTAGTAACCAATCTGCATTTGGAAACAAATTCGGCTTAACGTTTGGTCTGATTCGCACTGCAAGTTTCAAGGTAATATGGCGGCTAGTTTGGTGAAACAAGCGGTGGAGATTCACGAAGTTGATGGGGATAGCGTCGTGTTGAAGGTAAGTGATTTCCAAGAAATTTTTCATATTTTTACGCATAGTTTTACTAGCGTTTTCAAGTTGCACTTACAATAACTTGTTAGTAAGGCTTATAAATTCATTAACAGTTTTGACTGAGGAAGTTCCGCAAATGAAGTGTATCGTCCTTCGTTTCTAGGGTTAACTTCAACAGTCTATTTCGTTGAGAAGAAAAGTACGAACATAGTTTCATGACTACCTAAAGAAGTCCTAGTGTTCTTTATTGTTTTATACTGATAAATCTTCGGAAACGTTTTTATTCTAAGGTGCACGTGGGAACGCGGGAAGGTTTGCTTTTTTTTCTCGACTATTACAGGTAAACTACAGCAGCAAAGACGCCGGTTTTAGACGCAATGTTTGTTTATACGCTTCTGTGAGGAGTATCGTTAATATTCTCAATTTACACGTGAATATACATGGAAACGAAATGAATTTATCGTTCATTATTTCTATTGTTCGCATTGATATTAACAATGTATATTGCTGACCATAAGTTTATGTATTTAATAGTTCATTTTAAAATCCAACTATTTTTCTCGTTCACGATTAATTTTTTTTTGTTTTGCTAATGTCTTTGATCCACATGCACACACTATAGTCTTAGTTATATTTCATGCCTTCCAGTTTCAGCAGGTCACTATCGTATTTAGAGAAGAAACTTTTACGTTTTATTTCTTTGGAACATTTTAAATTCATTTTTGCTTGTTATTTCTTATTTTCTCCCAAAAAAGTTTAACTTGTCAATGTTCTCAAATTGCTGCAAGTGTGTAAAGGTTTCTTATGCTGAAAATAGTTTTCTTACTAGTTTCTTTTATTTTAGAATGAATCGTAACTAAATATTATGAATGCTCTTGATTTTGAAGAGATTGACTTCGTTAAACTTGATCTTTTCTGTAAATCCAGTTTCAATCCATTGTATGAAATCTTCAAGTCATTGGACTACAGAAGGAAGCTTATTGATAAGTCAGGAAATATCACATTTTCTGCTGTTTGATTGTTGTATTGGCTTGAACATTGAAAACTGGTTTGGGCACAAAATAAGGTTTTTACTTTGTGTAGTTCCACTTACAGATTTTTATTTTAATTGTTGCATGTTCTATCAATTTTCCTCTTTGCATATTGACAGTTTGCCTGCTTACTGCTGTGTTAGGTCCCTCGCTTTGCTACTTTTTATATTACCATTTCATAACCAGGTCAAGAAACCTTCTATCAGTCTTTTCAGGAAACACATTAACAATGACCTGCGACTATCCTGATGGAATTAAGGGATATGGTCATTGCCAGTATTTAGAACTCTGTAGTTTTATGAAAGCGGAAGTTTACTCTGAATGCATTTCTGATGAAATTGGAAAGGCTGGTGTAGTTACTTTATTTCTAAGGTAATGTTAACATTGCCTGATTATACTTTTGCTTGCATTTAAACTGAATCTCAACAGCAGATCTGTTTACTCATTCATGATCAGAACACTCCAATTGTGATTACCATTATTTGCAATATTTTATAGTTATATAAATAAATAAAATCCAACCATATTTATGTTTTTGCCCATATTTGTGGACTTCCTGAGGTAAATTTAAATGGATAAACTTATATCCACTTCTGGATAATTTTGTGTTGCGGATTTCCTCCTGTGAATAAAAATAATTTATAATCTAAGATAATGTTTGATTATTGATTTATTAGATTTTGTTTTGTCAAGCTCTAAAAGTCACATGCAAATAACTAACATGTTTCCTCATTTATTATTTCAGTATGGTCAAAGTAGAACCTTATTTTATTCATTTTTATTTTTCTATCAGCAATTTGGATACATTCATGTTTTGTCTCTTGCTAAACAATTTGTCTGCAAGTTGATTGGCATTTATTAATGCAAAACTACCCTTTCCTTTGACTTTACATGAATGTCATTTCACAAACTTTTTTGTATAGTGTTAGACAAATTATTTTTATTTATTCTTCCAAATAATATCTCATATTTGGAAGAAGTTGCACTAATAGACCAGATCTACATAAGTGTTACTGGTGTGCCTGTTCGCAAATAGTTGCAATGTGTGGTTGTTTTCCAGGGATCAAATATGGAGAACATGGAAGTAAGCACAGACACTACTGCAAACAACCTGAAGGATGGATCCGACGATAAAGTTCAGAGGGAAGTCCACGTGGACGACATGACTTCTAGGGATTACTACTTCGATTCCTACGCTCACTTCGGTATCCATGAGGAGATGTTGAAGGATGAAGTTAGAACACTTACATATAGGAACTCTATGTTTCATAACAAACACTTATTCAAGGTAAGATTTCATGTCTTGTCACATTTTTATGTTGAAAGAAAATAATTATTTATGTGGGGGCTATTATTACTTCAAATATTTACCAAGATCCAGCACCATTTTTTTACCAAATTCATATCAATTTGTCAGCTGGTATAGAGGCACATTATTTAGTTGCCCTGAAGTGAAACATCTCCACTTTCATTTAAATATTGTTGTCCGGTAGAAGTAGTTGAGACTGCCAGGGCTTTGGAGAGTCTTCACATAATTTTAGGAGTGGATGGTTTTTCTTTCTCCCAAATCTATCTGGATATTTTTCTGTTCAAATGGTTGAAACCACTTTACGGCTAAAGACCAGTTGAGGTACAATAAATGCATTGTATCCACAAATACCACCTGAATGATCCTTCAAAATAAATATTTATTTTCACGGGCTAAGGTAGGCCAGCAGTAGACAACAAAATGAAACCAAACATTTACATGACGGTAACATGCTCCTACAACTCGTAACCAGTCCTTGCATACTCATCAATTTATAAACTTATGTTCATCACCACTCTGTCTCAATCATCCCACAAGTTGTCGAAAAAGCTCATTCCACCACAGGAATTAATGCGGAAAGATCAGGCCTTGCGTTGTGCACGGCCTTGGTGACTGTTTACTGTTCCGGCATACATTGAATATGTTCCCTTAATTATTCATATTTATTTATTCGCCATAGGAATTTCCCTTCATTCTACAAAGAAAAGGAATGCAATAAAAATAAAGATTTTATGATGTCTGGTGTGTCCAAACGAGTCTAGTCCCCACTTAAGCTGCATATTTTCATTTTCAAATTATGTGGTGGTAAATATATTAATATGGACAGGAAAGTGGGTGACTTACCTGAGGTTCACAGATGATAGCTCCTTGTTTTGAAGGCATCGCTCCCATCAGAAAGTTAAGAAGACATTTCCAGTGATCAGTTAGCAGACAAATTTGAACTAAGTTGACAGTCGTCTGCTTGCCGATCACTGGAAATTTCTTCCTAACTTTCTGATGAAGGGGGAAAATTTAAATAACACCAAACCGTACAAGGTGCCTGCCACATGTGAACCTTGGGTGTCACCTACTTTCGCTCTTTCAATTAAGAGTCATACTTTGTAGAGTATTAATGTGTTCATTTTTGTGAATTGTGTATGAGGGTACAGGCACTGAAGAAGTTGTATTTACATGAAGTTAAACAGTGATTTATGATCTGGCAATTTTTTTAACTGTACATCAGCTTCTGGAAATATTAATGTCTGCTTATAATGGTTAAATTACATTGTTGCTGACCAACCCTCTTTATGTAATAGGGAAAGACTGTACTAGACATTGGATGTGGAACTGGCATCCTGTCTATGTTTGCTGCCAAGGCTGGAGCTGCCCATGTAATCGGAATAGACTGCTCAAACATAGTGGAGTATGCCAAACAGATCGTGGAGGCAAACCAACTGGGTGATATCATTACTATTGTCAAGGGCAAGGTGTGTTCTAAAATTTTCTGAAATGGATTTTTTATGCTGTGTAAATTCAGTTACCAGTTTAATGCTTTCCTAGTTGACTGTGTTCATTAGAAGTGTTTTTATTTACTCGGTTATTTGTATCTGCTAATATATTTCTTTGATTTCAAACATGAATTCATTTTAATATAATTGTCAGGTAGAAGAGGTGGAGCTTCCACACGGTTTAGAGAGCGTCGACATCATAATTTCGGAATGGATGGGATACTGTCTTTTCTACGAGTCTATGTTGGACACTGTTTTATTTGCAAGAGATAAGTGGCTGAAACCAGAAGGTCTCTTGTTCCCAGACAGAGCCACATTGTTCATAACTGGCATAGAAGATCGGCAGTACAAGGACGAGAAGATAAACTGGTGGGACGACGTCTACGGGTTCGACATGAGCTCGATTCGAAAAGTTGCGATCAGCGAACCCCTGGTCGATGTGGTGGACCCGAAGCAGGTATTCGTCGTTCCATTTGTTTGACTTGTTGACCAAGAATATAGGCTAGTCATTCATATTTTTCTGTTGTAGGTTGTGACAAATGCTTGCCTGCTGAAGGAGGTTGATTTGTACACTGTTCAGAAAGAGGATCTGCATTTCTCTGCACCTTTCCATCTGCAAGTGAGGCGCAATGACTACATCCAAGCACTTGTGACTTTCTTCAACATAGAGTTCACAAAGTGCCACAAACGCATCGGTTTCAGCACCGCACCGGAGGCTGCGTACACACACTGGAAACAGACAGTGTTCTACTTTGACGATTATCTCACAGTCAAGAAAAATGAAGAGATCTATGGGATGTTTTCCATGAAACCAAATGCTCGCAATAATAGGGATCTAGATTTCACAATAGAGCTGGACTTCAAGGGAGAACTAGGCGAGGTTCATGAAACCAACGTCTACAGGATGCGTTAACGCCAAAAGTTTTATTTAATTGTGCCGATTTATGTTCTCTTTCCTTCAGAATTTTGTCATGGTTTCCGCTGTTGCAGTTCCCGTTTTGAATCTTGTACTGAATTTCCTAGGTATGCTGTGAAAGAACTGTTTGTAGAGCACAGGGGAAAGAAAATTAACCCCCTGCAAGTCGTGTGGGGCAACACTTCGGTTTTAAATGCTTGAACATTACAAACAGACGTCTCTAATGCGAGGATTTAAAATTTGAACTGTGATTGCCTTTCAAAAGACTTTTAGTGTGTGCGTGTGTAAAAGTATAAAAGGACAGTGTCAGATAATTATATTGTGGCGCCCATATTCATGATCACTACATCGCCCGTCCTTCAGCTCCAGAAATGTGTACCGTTTAGCCATGTGATAACTTGTATGGAGGAAGGAATGGATATGCTTTGGTTTCATTTTGTAATAAATTGCACGTCTGTATCAGGAAGTGTCCATTAGTATCCAATCAATAGTTCTCTGGCTGCTTAAGTTTTTTTGAAACTTGTACATTTATTGCTAATAAAACATTTTGTTAAAGAAACAGACCATACATTTGACAATAGTTAACATTTCTGTATTTAAATTGTCCATCTGATATTTCCTGTACATGCGCATTCATATTTACTACTTTTGTTTCTTTTATAATTATGGAATAAAAATCTCTGTGAATGTGCTATTGCATTCTTAAATGGATTTATTAAGCCTGTTTCTGCAGCAATTCTGCAAAAGACCTACATTTAGGTATAATGGAACATTTATTTTCTCCCTTTTACAGAACTTTTGGTCATGAAATTGAACACCTAGAAACTGCCATGTGATTTGTAGTCTTATAATAATTACCAGATTGATGTTGCATGTAATAAAATAATGCCATTTATGTAAATTGTTTACAAACCGATACAGGAACAGCACAGAATAGTTTATACAGTGCCTGAAGAGAGATGTAAGGTCAATTGTTTTAAGTGATTTGTTTTAGTCAATATGTAATGAATCGGTGAGGGAGTTAACCTCCACCTAGGGAAAAGTTATGCTGAACAGAGTTTCAAGTCATGTCCTCCAGAAGATTGTCACAATTGTGTGTTTAGCTATTAATGTTATACTAAATAAATTAGATTGCCTGTGGCTGTTGTTTACAATGAAGGCCGGGACAACCAGTGATGGCACCAACACCTCCTCCATGTCGTAACCCCCCTTAAAGATAGTTTGTCCACTACTACCATGACTCACTTCAAGGTTTGTTTTTTAAAATTAAATACAAATGCACACCAGAAATACTTTGTGTAAACCATTTCTTAGTTTAGTTTATGAAATGTTTTACACGGGAACTCTGTATTTGCTGCATATAAAAACTTGTGGGACACACTTCAGTAGACAGAAAAGCACAAAAAAATAAAACTTCCTCAGGTGAGAGATATTCAAGGATCATCATACACCAACTGCCAAAATATAACGTCATGTTAAATGTAATAATTTACTGTTGCTAATCTATACATTTGTTCCTTACAAAACTTCAGATTAGTATCAAAAAGTTGAAAATATTTCTACTTACACTTTTTATAATGAATAATTACACAATCCAAAACATAGACAACTGTAATTGTGCGACATGAACCAGTTCTGCCGACTAATCTATGAAGTTGTTCTCGTGACTCCGAGGTTAACATTACGAGGAGAAGCCTCTCAGGCTGTTGGCCAGTTTCTGCGTTTTGTAATCGCTGCGGAGTTGTATAAAATTCAGCAGGATCGCGCGGTCCAACCCGGCCTGAAAGTAAAACGGAGATTTAAATTGCAGGAAATGACTCTTGTCGACATCTGCACAACTTCCCTTACCAGCTGGTCTCCTGTGCAGACTTGCTTCAAGTTTTCTGGTTTCACCAGCAGCAAGTTGCAGAGGGCGTGCAGCGAGTCAAAGAGCAGGTTCACCAGGGGCACTTTGAATTCCTTAACACATTTCCGATACTCGTTTACGTCACAAATCACGCACATAGCTCCTGTAAAGTTTAGTGCGTTGAGAAGTTTTCACAGAGTAGTAGCCATTTCTTTAACCACATTTCTGACATTTTTTTCTATTTTAATAATAGATTTTATTTCTCTATTCCAAATCAATTTCATTTCTAAGACAATAAATGAAAGCTTGGGAGAGGATGAAATAAGTGACAGCTGTTCTGAGTTAAAGAAATATATCCTTGGTAATTAAAGTTTCATCCAAATATAACAAGTGATATATTCATGCGTGTCAAGCTAGGGTTTCCAAATACTTAGTCTCTTAGATCATGGCCCCACTTTATTATTAATCTTAAGTCTGTGATGTGTCAGGAAAAGGTACAAACAGTTCCATTCTTCAACAGTGGATGAAATAGGACCAATGTAGAATTACAAGAGCTCTAATGCCAATTGTGAAATGTTAAGACCATCATTAATTATCTATACATACATAATAATGGATAATTAAGTTGAAAACTCAAAAAAACAATTTAATAAATAAAAGTATGTAAGGGAGATTTTTGCATATACTCAAATACTAAACGGTTTTAACTGAAATTTCGTGTGTTAATCCAGGTGGAAACGCAACTACACTTTCTGAATCCAATATGTGTAATCGGTCATTTCAAGTTTGTCTGATTTGATCAGAAACGCTACTGATGTTCATGAGGCGAGTGTGCGAAGGGTTAATTATAGAAATTAATCCCTGTCCCAGTCTAACATAAATAAATACATCATCACTTGGCTAGCATATATAATAAATATTTGTGGCTGAATAATCAGTTGTTTTACTGTAGCATATTAACGTAATAATTAAAGTTTATTTAAAAAATTTTATGCATGCGTGTTAAATGAACACCTTGTACTCCTTAACCGAATAAATATAAAATTGACATGAAAACTTTACCAGCAGAATTATACTGGAACTGCTGTAGATGCTCAAAGATTACTCGGTGGAAACGAGTACCAAGTTCCATCATGAGAGACTCCACGTTCTTTCCATCCAGGCTGTCCCTAATTCTATCGACCACGGTGCTCATGTATTGCACGACTGCGAGGCTGGCCTGACACACGGCCACAAAGGAAATAGCTTATAATTTTGATCACAATAATTAAAAGGTTTATTTTGACTCAGTTGGCACAAGTCCACTCAAACACACAAGAAGTTTAATACTCACAGGAGAGGCGAGTGTGTCCACGTCAGTTTCGGGCTTGAAATCTGTTTTCTTCTGTTCATTCTGCAGGTAGATCTTCACACCACCCACTATTGCATTGATAGACCTGGGAAAGTCACAAAAAGAATCAATCCCCTTTTAAAATGAGACCTATGTGTGAGAAACTTATGTAAAGCATTATTGGAGTATGAATAATAATTCCAAATATAAAACTGTATTATAATAAGCCAATAGTCAGAAAATTAAAATCTTAAAATTACATTCAACAAAACATTTTATCCCTATGTCTTCAATTGTATCTAGAAATAAATAATTAAATATAATCAAATAATTACTTACATAATTAACCAAATTTAATAAGAATTTAAATAAAACCTTTAACAGAAGAAAAATAGACTGCTTAAACAACTTGCAGGGCTGAAAGGAGGGAAAACGACATTCAACCAGAAAAAAAAAACTTGCATTGTACTGACTTTTAAATCAGAAGAATTTAGTACTTGGTTTTAAATAATAATACTGAACCATGTGTGGAATTTAAATATTGTGAAACTGTTTTTACATCATTGAATTTATAATGGACCTAACATGCAACATTTTCTTCATCAAATGAGGATGATAATTACATTCCACATCTAAAATATAATGTTACTCCTATTAATCCTGTGATTATTCATGATTAGATGCTTTGTTAAAACAAATTTGTAAAATCCTCAAACCAAAATTAAAATACATTTATTCTTGATAAATTAAATTTCTGATTTTTGGCCATAATACTTTAAATTTCTTTCATTTAAGTCAGATTGAACTTAAAATATGTATTTTTTAATTTTCAGGCGACATTTAACCTGACAATTATTTTGAAGTCAGTCTTTTTTTAAATATATAAATAAAACCTTTATTATATATATATATATATATATATATATATATATATATATTATATATATAAATATGAGATAGGAAATGACATTGTCATGTTTAAAACAATTAATGGGGAAAGGACAGAGAGATAGAAAGAAGATGACTTACCTGAGGTTCATAGATGGTAGACACCTTGTGAGTTTTGGAGAACTTGAATTTTCGGAGGCACCGCCCCCTTCATCAGAAGGTTAGGAAGACATTTCCAGTGATCGGCTAGCCGACGACTCGTCGTCGGCTAGCCGATCACTGGAAATGTCTTCCTAACCTTCTGATGAAGGGGGCGGTGCCTCCGAAAATTCAAGTTCTCCAAAACTCACAAGGTGTCTACCATCTATGAACCTCAGGTAAGTCATCTTCTTTCTATCTCACTGTCCTTTCCCCATTAATTATATATATATATATATCTATATCTATATATATATATATATATATCTCCTTATCACTGAGATAATTTTTTAAAAGCCACAGTATTGTTTTACAGCAACTAAAAGAAAATATTTACACATTAAAGCTCATATTGTTTCCCACACACAAGGAATGGCAAGTTTCAGGCATCCAAAGTTGAGAAATGGGGGTAGCATAAAACATTTCTGCCAGAGTCATGTTAGGAGAGTAATGAACAACATAATGCAATGAAATGAGGAAAGGGAATTATAATAATGATTTACACTTTTATAGTATAAATTAACCTAATAAGAATTGTCTCTCATTTACCTGTTTATGGTTGCAGTATTAACAGATACGTTGATACCTAATAATTGTGAATTGATGTGGCATTGTGTGGGTTTTTGACTTTTAAACTGCAATAACTATTTAATATTTTAGACCACATTATTAATTCTGTTTTGTTACATTTTGTCAATTTTCTGTTGTTGCTCCTTTAGCAAGCAAACATTATCAGGATGAGTTCTTTATGTATTTTAGTAATACTGAATTATTATTTGCTAAAGAGGAGATTGGTTATTATGTGTGGAGATGGAGTATCTTTGAGAGGGAGGAACAGTCTCTGGAGATTGATCGTAATATCAGGTCTTGAATTTATGAAAATGTGTATAAACAAAAATATTATTCTGTATTGAAATTAAAGTTCAAGATGATATAATTCTTCAATTTTGCAAGACAGTGTTTTTACTTGTTGAAAAAGTCTGGAAGTTTGTCTTATTATTAAGTTTCATTTACATCCAAGCATTAATAAGATCTTTGTTCAAGTTATAAACTGTTGCACAGCTAAAAGATTGGAAATTTGGAATTTTTTACTTCCCTTCTTTGCTTTTTAACAGATGTAAATGAATACAAATCATTTGTTAACATCCATATGGGCCCATATTAATTTGACCAATTTGTTTAAAAAAAATCATATTTCAACATGTAATTTTGTTATCGAGTTGCCTGGGAACTTTTAAAGTATTATTATTATATTCTTTTCTGGTTGATGATAATGGTTATGTAGCGAAGAGCTCCTAAAAATATAATGATTTTAAGGATCGTTGGTTGATTCCATTTGATTGATATACTAATCCTTTCTGTTTTAAATTCAAATTATTTTTTATTGTTTGGAAGTCTCTCTGATAAGAGAAAATCAAACAAAGAATCTCTAAGTCAAATTTGGTATCAAAATAGTATCTTAAAAATAAGTTTCTGTTCAGTCAATTTATAAAATTCTCACCTGTCGAGTCCAGTGTCAAGTTTTAGTTCTATCTGCTCCAACACATACTTCTTCTTTTGTAGGCAGTCGCCATGCTTTGGGGTTGAACTGAAAATGTTAAGAAAAATCTTAATAAAACGAAAGTAGCCAACAAGAAATAAAGAGAATTTCTACTCCCACTAAAACTGATATTGCATACAAATTTCTATTTTTGCTACACATACATTACAATTTTGACTCCTTCACCTGATGAAATATGTAATTATTTAGAAAGGTAAAAATAACTGAAAGATTCAGGAAGAGAGAGAATTGTCTGAACTTGGCGATGTTTTATCGCAATAGTCTAAGCGTTGCAATAAAGCTTTGAGCATGGCTATGTGTAGCGTTTAGGGACAATAGGGGACCAACTTGTAAATAAATGCCAGTTTGAGATTCACCATTTCCAGAAAGTAAAAAAAAGTTCACAATTTCTACAAAATTACGAACATGTATTGTTCAGTAGCATTGTTTGGGGGAAGAATTATATGAATTAAGAGTGGTAAAGAAACAAATCAGATCTTGGTGAAGAGGAAATGTAATTAAAGGTGAGATGGACCAGTATTTCAATGGTAAATGAAATGACTCAGAATTCATTAAAATTTACAATTGCTACAAAACATTTCCTCCCTATATTCAGGGACCTTTTCAATAAAAATAATTAAAAGGACAATAGTTGACTAACTTTAATAAATTATTAATTTTGGCCAGGCTTCATTAATTTTATTTATTAATACAAGTCAGATTAAGTTTCCAATTTTTTATGTACAAATTACGATTGTAATCAGATTTGATCTTCTTCAGATATGAAGTTATAACATTTCTGACCATAGGCAGGAAAATGAAAACTTAAATCTAATTTCCTTCTCCAAATCAGGAAAATGGAATGACCGAACATTATTGGGTTAAACCCACCAATTGCATAAAATTTCAAATCTGAGTCACTTCAGTGCATATATATTTTGGCTCCTTTAAATGAACCACAAAATACAGAGGTACATTCCTTACATGACCAGCGGGACCAGGCTATCTGAGAACTGTTTCTCCAGCAGATGGACGACGGCGTTGCTCTGGCGGACCACATCGAAGAAGTAAATCTGAGGCTGTGTCTTTGTTTCTGGCACAGGTATACCCTGCAAGCCCAGTTCTAGGGCGTAGTCCAGGTGTTCTGTCACCAGATACAAAAGCAGGATCTCGAAAATCTGAAGTGCGTTTCCAGGAAGATCCGACTGTTTTGACAACTGTAAAAACCAGAAGAACAGATAATACACTCATACTCTGAATATGTTACAGTTTTACAAATAAAATGGTAAATTTTGTCTACTATTAATAATATGCTCAGGAAAAACCACAAGTTTCATAAGTCAGCCTTAATAGCACATCCACATTAATATTAAGTACATTTACTACCAGTTCACTGGTAAGTTAGCATGTAAAATAGCACTCAACTTTTAAATTTACCTGGTATTGCCTTCAATCTGATTAACTTTCACATAATGAATTCAGTTGCAGACAGTGAACTTAACATATATACAATTCTATGTAATAAATAATTCACAACATAGTTTTCTGACTTTAAAATTTATAATAAATAAAAAGATGACCAAAAAGTCAGCTTATAAATTTATTACTATTTATTCAAAAGTGATGTTTCATCTCCATTTTGAGACTTATTTTTAGGCCGTCTTTTTATTTATTGTAAATAATTAGTTCACTATACTTGAATATATAGGTACGAGAAAGAAATTCTCCCAAAACATTGTTTAAAGTAATGTCAAAGGTCATAGACTATAATTGACCAAAGATGAAGGTAGTATTTAGTAGCAAAGAGAAGAGAGAGAGAGTAATCAGCAAGCCACAATAATGTAATGTGGATTTAGACAATGCAGAAATCTGCAGATACCGAATAACGCTGAAATAAACACAAGGCACAATTACTGTGTACTTGAGGGGGACAATTAAGAAAATACACTCTTTATTAATATTTAGATTCAAAGCTATAAACATTTTAATGTAATTGTTCTACATACATATATACAGCACACAAAAAAAAAGAAAAAACAATTTACCATTTCACACCTTCTGAAGGCAAGTTTGCTTTCTTGCAGCAGAGCTATTGCTACTTCTTCAGACAGAAATGTCTCTCCTCCATAGTTCTCTACCTGGGCAATGTTCAAATTTGCTCTGGTCCCTATCACCGCTTGGATGTCACGCCGTAAATCTTGAAATCTGAAATGTCATCAGGCATCACACAATACTGTGGCAGAAAAAGGAATTTGTGAAGGTAAGGATATTAAAGTAGACAAGCAATCATTGAATAAGTTGCCACATTTACCAGGCCCAAAAAAAATTCGGGCTTTCGTTGATAAATCAGTGTCTCAGAGAGTGATGTACGGTATTCTCCAAGTCTTAAACATGCAGTATCTATAATATTTTAGAGCTCTCCTTATTCATATAAGAATTGCCATGGCACTCTTTTTCCACTGTTTCAAGATGCTAAATTTACAAAATTAAATAAATTCTGATCTGAACAGAAACACTGCTCAATGAAGCGCAGTGAGTATGGCCTCTAATCTTAAAAGTTTTCTGTACTGAAACAACAAAGATATAAGTTATCATTTTCACACCCATCTCATGTTTTATAAAATCCCCCTGAAGTTCATAAGGCAACATTAATAGATTGATAATACATGGGTTGATATTTTTAAACACTTAACTCACCCTCCAGTTTGAATCTGCTTCTTCTGATGGTTCTTTGAGTCATAATACTTCTGCAGAACAACTTGACTCTTCTCTTTTAAGCACTTTGTTTCAACACTGAAAATTAAGAGGAACTTAAGTTTAAATTCAGTTAACAGTAAATCTGTCATTATGCAAACTGAAATAACAATTCCAGTCAATGTAGTTAAGCTTATATATATATATAATTTATCCTTAACGGATGCTCCTAATTCTTCCATCCCTCTTCTCTATCCATCCTAACTTGAAAACCTAATATATATAGACTGAAAATGTTCGGTTGGTCGTACTCGATGTGGTGGCGGAGTGGATAGACGCACGCCCCGGCTCTAGGGGTGATGCACTGTTGTTTCGTGCACCCAGGTTCGAGTCCTGGCCACATTGAATTTTTTCAGTCTTTCTTCCTTCTTCCATTCCCTTCTACGCTTGACATATGTATTTCCATGCCGTACATATGATTTAAAGAGCGAATTTCCTGCCTTTCTCCCAAATATTTCTATCTTTCTTTCTATCCATATATATATATATATATATATTCAGGAAATGACATTGTCATGTTTATTAAAACAATTAATGGGGAAAGGACAGAGAGATAGAAAGAAGATGACTTACCTGAGGTTCATAGACGGTAGACACCTTGTGAGGTTTAGAGAACTTGATTTTCGGAGGCACCGCCCCCTTCATCAGAAAGTTAGGAAGACATTCCCAGTGATCAGCTAGCCGATGACTGAGCAGCCCCCACCCCCTCCCCCAAAGCACGAGATCATTGGAATTTGTACATGCAATAAAACCTTCTGTGTGCATACTGTGTGTGTGTGTATACCTTGCTATTTGTTTGAATGATGGTTGTATGTATGTATGAGAGTGTGTGTCAATATTTAAATATTGACACCTTTGAGGATGGATGTGTTTGAATGAATGTGTGTGTTAGTATGCATCTCCCCAACCCCCATCAAGTCCTTGCCTCTTCCCAGACCCTCAGTGAGAGAGAAAGTTGGTGACCTCTTGGGGTCAATTGTTTACGACATAAGTTAGCAGAGCAGCAAATTTTGGCTGCTCAGTCATCGGCTAGCCAATCACTGGAAATGTCTTCCTAACTTTCCGATGAAGGGGGCGGTGCCTCCGAAAATTCAAGAACTCCAAACCTCACAAGGTGTTGACCATCTATGAACCTCAGATAAGCCACCGTCTTTTTATCTCTCTGTCCTTTCTCTATTAATTATATATATATCTCTCTGTCCTTACCCCATTAATTGTTGTAAACATGACAATGTCATTTCCTATCTCATATATATATATATATATATATATATATATATATATATATAATTGGATAGAAAGAAAGATAGAAATATTTGGGAGAAAGGCAGGAAATTCGCTCATTAAATCATATGTACGGCATGGAATCATGCACAAGGAAATACATATGTCAAGCGTAGAAGAGAATGGAAGAAGGAAGAAAGACTGAAAAAATTCGATGTGGCCAGGACTCGAACCTGGGTGCACGAAACAACAGTGCATCACCCCTAGAGCCGGGGCGTGCGTCTATCCACTCCGCCACCACATCGAGTATGACCAACCGAGCATTTTCAGTCTATATATCTTAGGTTTTCAAGTTAGGATGGATAGAGAAGAGGGATGGAAGAATTAGGAGCATCCGTTAGGATGCCGTACATATGATTTAATGAGCGAATTTCCTGCCTTTCTCCCAAATATTTCTATCTTTCTTTCTATCCAATTATCAAATGCGTGACTTCGTCACTTATCCCATATATATATATTTAATTTATCCTAACGGATGCTCCTAATTCTTCCATCCCTCTTCTCTATCCATCCTAACTTGAAAACCTAAGATATATAGACTGAAAATGCTCGGTTGGTCGTACTCGATGTGGTGGCGGAGTGGATAGACGCACGCCCCGGCTCTAGGGGTGATGCACTGTTGTTTCGTGCACCCAGGTTCGAGTCCTGGCCACATCGAATTTTTTCAGTCTTTCTTCCTTCTTCCATTCTCTTCTACGCTTGACATATGTATTTCCTTGTGCATGATTCCATGCCGTACATATGATTTAATGAGCGAATTTCCTGCCTTTCTCCCAAATATTTCTATCTTTCTTTCTATCCAATTATCAAATGCGTGACTTCGTCACTTATCCCATATATATATATATATTATTGCAGATATGCTATTTATTATCTGGATAATTCATGGTAAAGGCTACTTTCCCAAAGTTAAAGTTGCCCTCTATTCAGCTGTATTCCTAACTTCTCCCTGACCACATACTGCAACTCTTGACAAAAAGCTAGTTTTTTGAGCTCTCTTCGTGACTTCCAGTCAATATAAATACTAATGAAAGCAACATTAAAAACAAAACTAACCTGATGTAGGAATCAAGATACTTTTGAAATATGTTCCTTGTGAGTTTGCTGAGGTAAGTACTGTCACTGCCCATGTCAAATTTTTGCAGTTCAGTTGAAAGCCTGACAGTCCTTAAAAAACATACAAACCACAAAAATAAAGTATTGCAAAGAATATTATTATGATATTAGCAGGCAAAAGCATTGAATAACATACCTTGAGTAAAGATCATACAAGTGGCTCAGATATTTTTCAGTGTCGCTTCTGTCTGACAGAATACTCAGAACATGTTTCTGAAGAATTGTAATAATAACGTTAAAAAAAATTAAGGAAATCTGAATGTTATAAACAAGCCTACATATTTAATGGTCTAGAAATACAACGGTTTAAAAGTTTCACGAATTGCATGTACAATATTTAATTAAATAATAGCACTATCATCAAATGCTTACATCAATAAAGGTAGAAACATAATATTTTCCACAGCCACAGTAAAATACCTGAAGTTTCAAATGGTAGATGTTGAGGACAAACTTGGCCATAACTTGTTCAGGGTTGTTAAAGACCTCAGTAACGATAGCAAAGCTTTTCTCACACAAAGGAATGACATCGTTGAAAACTTCCTTGCCGACAAAAGCCCCCTTTAAGGAAAAGCATAAGGAGGTCAAAAGATATTCTCACGAGTACTCACGCCATGCTTACATAAGAAAGACGCCTCTCACCATCTGGCTCTCCTCAATGAAGGCGTCAATACACTGCGAATAGCCTTTGAAATGCGAGAGGATTGAGGCAATCTCTTTCATTCTTGCCTTGTCGTTGGCACGGTGTTCCTGCACAAACTTCTCTATCAACGACCTCTCTATCTCATCGTACTGAGCAGAAATTTTCTTTTTTGCATTCTCAAATCTACCAACATAGTAAAAAATTACATATTTACAATTACAGAAATTTTAGAGAATGTAGGCTTTAACTATGGATAGACTAAATAAGAAGTTCTCGGGAAAGACGATGGCGGCGTTAGCCGCCAAAACATATTTTAAAAATGACATAACCCAGGTGAAATCCCGAAAACTTCTTATTCATTGCAGAAATTAGTATGTCAGTTCATAAATTTTAATAAAACAATAACTATATGGCCAAACAAACAGACAAAAGTGCTATTAAACTCACTGTTTCCTCCACCAATTGGCGTACCTTATCAAATGAACAAAACTGGATAAGGTACAATCAAAACTGAATATTTATAAACATTATATAATTCACCACCAGTGAAGACTTAATTTTGGTCTGATGCAATCCTCTATACTAACCTATTCTGCACAAGCCTTTTCCTTTTACATATCTACAACATCCTCCCTAATTTGCTTAACGTTTCAATCTTTGGCCTCAATCGTCTGTTCTTACCCCACACATTCCATCTAATTCTAATTTTACAAGACTCTTGTGTCTAAAAACCTGGGCTATTAATCTAACCCTTCAAAGTCCTCCAAATTTTTCTCTCTTCTCCTATGCTGAACACAACTTTCTACTTAGTTAGCCTATCAACTCATCTCATTCTTCTGTAGTATGACATTTCAAAAGCTTCTCCTACTCTTTTACTTTCCGCAACTCGTATCATCCATGTTTCACACCCAGATAACGCCACACTCCATACCAACATTTTTAGTAATGATTTACTAATATTAACACTTATATTAGCCATAAGTAAATTCCTCTTCTTTGCCTGCGCTATCCTATTCTAGTTATTACGCTGCCCAAGTAGCAGAATTCCTTAAATTCCATCAAAAATATCCCTTCCCAATCTAACAACCTTTTTCATTCCTTTATTTGTCATACTACACTACATCATTTTGGTTTTCACTCTCTAAATCCTCATCTTGTACTTTTCCTCCAGGATCATGTTCATGCCATTTATTATGTTTTGCAAGTCTTCTTCTGACTCCCCTAATAATACAATATCATTGGAAAACTGCAGGGTTTCTATTTCTTCTCCTTGCAGTTTGATTCACTTTCCATATTCATTTTTAACTTTCTTCATCGCCTGTCATGGGTGGCAGACTAAATCCTTGTCTTACTCCTTTCTTGATTTCTGCTTTCTTTTCTCGGCCTTTAATTCTAATTTCTGCTGACTGCCATCTGTAGAACTTATTAATAACAGTTCTTAATTGATATTATATTCCTGTCATCTTCAAAATCCTTAAAAGCAGTATTATTAAATACTGGGAAATACAAAATGTGCACTTACAGCTTGGAGTACATGCAATATCAAAAGTGACTGCAAAGAAAAGTATGTGAATGGTGCAACAAGATTAATAATTTTTTATTTGACACTTGTAGAAGTGTAAAATACATTATCTTACTTTCCAGAAGGCAACTCCTGTGCTATGAGGTGCAATTTCTGAATAATATCAGCTGCTTCGTAAATCTAAAACAACAAAATAGGCCAAAGTTTAATTTTTAAAACTACTGATTCATTCCATACTTCACATAATACATGATAAATGCAACTGACATTTTCTTTGTCTCTGAAAACCTCAGAGAGCATTTGCCCTGGGCTGAGGAACTTAGAGAAGTGGTCCATGAGTCTCTGAGCTTCCACTGCCCTTGCCCTGGGCGTGTTCACACTCTCCAACTGCTCTCCCAGGTGAAGAACCTTCGTGGCTACAAAATTAATTCGTTCATCCAATGATTGAAAGAGTGCCACAGATGCCTGAAACAATTGGAAATCAAGTTGGAAGAAATCATTAACAACACAGCATAGGTATGAAATTATAATAAAACTGAAAAATACACATAAATCAGATCAGGGGTGGCCAACCTTTTGCATACAAAGTGCCAGTTTTTTGACAAACAAGTTCAGATGCGCCATATGACTCGAGCACATTTTATAGCATCATATGTTCATGGTTAGGGGTTGGTAATTAGATATGAAGATAGAATTTGCATCGCTTAGAGAATGAAAGGTTAACTTTGATGCAGTTAAATTAATTGATTTAGGCCAGTTTAATGAAACACCAATTTACAAAACTCATGAATGATGTTCATGCAGGAGAAGGTGATGCTCCTTAGATTTGGACAAAAGTTAAAAATAAAACTGCAGTAATGATGGATCTTGTCACCCTTATTTATTCTCTTTGAAACTCTTACCATATCTGCCACCCTTTATATGGTTTTTAAATTCTTCTCTAGCACAACATTTAAAAGCTATCCAAGTATTTTATGTCCCCATTTCTTAATTCCACTGTTTTTAATCCATACAAACCCCTATCCCAGGTGACACTTTCCCAGACTATTCTGCTAACATATAGTCAGTTATATTTTTTTTGTACAAAAACCTATAATAGTGGTTAGCACGAATATTCATTTCCATCAACAATCATTATAATTAATTCTGTGATTGTTGAACATTTAATTTTACTAGAAGCATATGACATAAGACATCAAAAGCTCCTGTGACGACAATATACATAAAATTAATTTGATATCTAGTTGAAAAAACATTTTTTCTAATTGGTATTTTACTTGGTTATAAAAAATAATGATAGTAACTTAAATTTCTATCACATTCAGTAAGAATACTCAATGCCGACAATTGCTCGATTATGTGAAGCAGTGCAATATGAACAACACATACATGTTTATCAACATAACAAACTTCAGATGAGGTGAACTTACAATATCTATTGCATACCTTGTTCTGTTCCTGCAGGCATGACACATGCTGCCAGTGGTTTGACTCCTCTTCCCTACAAATCGCTTCAAGTCGCTCACATTTCTTCTGTTGCTTATCTTGCAAGACTTGGAGGTCTCTGTACAGGGAAACATGGCATTAATAACATTCTGTACTTTCCAAGTATTATCATCGTAGGCAATACATTATGATAAAAACTGAGAATATACAACAAAATAATCATAGGTAACCACATTTACAGGAAAAGTTAATAAATATTTGATGTATACAAATATATGTGATTGTAAATAGGTAGATACTTTTCTCAACCCACTCACTTGATGGCCTTCAGAAATGTTTCGTGAAGGAGTACAGGGTCATAGTATCCAGTGCCTTCATCTCGAGTTCCTGCCACTGTGCGCCATGCCATCCTTTCTACAAATTCATCTGGATCAAAAGGCTCCTAATCAAAATAATCAAATGAATAGAAAATTAATATATAGAGATGAACGTCAAGTAAGAGCTACAGACTTGTCTGGCCTGAGATAT
This sequence comes from Eucriotettix oculatus, assembly GCA_034510155.1. Classification (NCBI taxonomy): domain Eukaryota; kingdom Metazoa; phylum Arthropoda; class Insecta; order Orthoptera; family Tetrigidae; genus Eucriotettix; species Eucriotettix oculatus. The sequence goes on along the minus strand of CM067377.1, from coordinate 213,761,229 downwards.
TCAATTTTCTTACTCACTATTTTGTGCTATGTTCTAGTGAATATTAATAATAACTAACAGAAAGTTATATTATGAATTTTGTGGTGCTGAGAAACATGACAGAAATCAGTCAATAATTGTGTAAAGAGCTATAACATAAAAAGTGAATAAATTATTGAAAATAAATAGATTTGGATGGAAAAATCTCTGCCAGACTGTAAATAGATCCTAGCTTGAAAGCATTTTTTCTGTGTTTGAATTACAAAATCGTATTTTATTGCAAAGACAGTGAAATCAAGTTGATTACTAGTTTCTGTCACCTCATATCAATGCATATACATTTGTCGTTGCACGTTTATAAGGGATAACATTTTTACAGGCAGATAACCAAGCATTACTGTATAATACAAACTAGCTTTACTCCTATCATGACTCAATTTCTAAATTGAATAAATTGATTCTACTATAAATGTCAGTAAAGCAGCCAAGGTTTTAAAAGGAACTGATTCATACCAGATAAGTACTTTGATGAACTAATTTAATAAAAAAAAAATCTTAAAGGTATGTCAAAATATCATTACGCTGCAAAAATAACATGGAATATGTTAGTTGTCGTTAATTTTATTCCGTTCCTAACCTGTTCAAATTCTTTCATGTATTGCATCATTTTGAAAAATCGTACGAAATTATTTTTTTAATATATATATATCACAAAAATTACGGAAAAATTACAAAAGTTAATAACTCATAAACATTTTAAGGAATTTGAGTTATATCAGTGTCAGGTAGAAAAACACCCATTTTTGACATTTAATAATTCTTTGCTTTGAAGATATTCCACTGTAGCGTAAAGATATACCTTACTATGAAATAGCTTACGAATTAAAAACCGAATAAATAATACTCTACAAAATAACCAAATTTTCAGTACTAATTATTTAAATATATATTTTAAATATGTAAGTTTTGTGTCAAATTGCTTTGAAACCTACTTTAGTAGGTTTCGTGAATCCTTCTTATTACCGATTTCGAAACATGCTCAATATATTTAATATTCCCTTTTTTTGCGTTGGCAGGGGGAAAATCTTCGGAAAGACGCCGTGAAGCCCGTACTTCACGGTGTGTGGGATTTTTACCCACTAAAAACCACCTCAGTAACTAAAATTGGTCTGTAGAGACCAACCATTAGTTTTATTTTGTTAATTCTTATATCTAGTTACAATATTCCCATTTGAACTGATTATTTTGCCTTATATATTAGGATATACTAATATATGGTGTAAATAAATAATCCACTTAAATTTGTCTTTTGCTGCTTTAAGAAGGATTTTAGTGGATTCAAAAAGCACTGTTTTAACACGGGCTCTTATGGGCCTTTGTGCGCTCTCATCGCCTCTATTGCCCCTCTATCTATTTAAGATACTCTTAGGGTGTAATGACATCTTTCGAAGAGGAGAACTTTGAGAAGGACTGGAGCATCTTGAAGGGGACTAAGAGTATCTTAAACAGATAGAGAGGCAATAGTGTGGCGCTCATCCCCACTCCTGTAGCCCCATAGAGCCCATGTAAAAATAGCACTATTTGAGTCCACTAAAATCCTTCTTCAAGCAGCAAAAGACATATTAAGAAAAGTGAACAGGTATAGAAATCAGTATTACGAGTTGGATGCGAACTTATATCAGCATATTTCTCAATTAAATGTTAAAAATATATAATTTTCTATTCGCAAATGTTGTAGGAGAATGTAAATTGTTTTTTCTTGGGTTTAAATTCTGATAAGAAGGTATTTTCTATATGCTTGGGACGATTGAACTTTAAAAATGAAACACTATCTCATTAAGTTATTGAAATGTCACGTTTTTTATTGAATCATAAAACATTACAATACGTTATTTAAACATTATTTAAACTAATTATAAAAATTCAAATTACGGAAATGTGTTTTTTAAACTTTTGACACAAAGTTTTTAATTGAAAATAAATTTTTTAAATCTTTTAAATTATTTCATTGGGTGGTTTGAAAATATTAAGGTTTTATTCACTTTTATAAAAAAATCCTAACTGACAATCAAACAAATTTTGGTACTGTAGTAATCTAGGAATCAGAGAAAACGACTTCTTTGAAGGCGGAGTGCTTTGGGAGACGAGCGGAGCATCTTGGGGAGGAGTGTCTTTGAGAAGAGAGCAGGATCTTTGGAAGAAAGAAAAGTTTGGGCGGATAATAAGCAATATTACGAACAACAATAACAAATCCGTTACAGGTTATCTGTACTAAAAATATATTGTTTTTACGGCTGTGACACTAAACTTATAAAAAATAAATTATTTTCACAACCCACACGAAATGTTATCATTTGCTTATAGACATAGTAGTACCGGGTTGTTACATTGTGGGGAACCAACGTGGAGGGACGAAAATAAATTAAAGAATAAATCTAATGGAACAACCAAGTAGTTTTGAATAGTCTAATTGAAAGATAGAAGAGTGTTTGAGACAAGAGTGAGACTCGTATTTGTTTAAACTTTGTGTAATTGTATTGGTGATACGAAAATACTCATTAGGCGTGACGTCTGATATTTTTAGAGAATATAAATCTCAGGTTGAGTGAGAACAGGAAATAGAGATGTCGGATGAAGCGTATGCTAAGAAAAGGCCATTGAGAGACATTTTAAGATTAATTTTGAAGAAATTAGATAAGTTCGATAAATTTCAGCAGAATGTATTAGAGAAGTTAGACAAATTAGAAAAGAATCTGTTAAAGATCGATCAGAAGATGACAGTTTGGGATGAGAAACTAGAACAGACATTGAAGATACGTGACAGGAGAATTGAAGGGATGGAACGAAAATGGATTAACAGAAAACTGGGTAAGAGATAATCTAAAAAAGTAGCGAGGATAAGGTGAACAAATGACACGAGAATTAAAGAGAGATGTTAATCATTCAGGTGATAAATTAAATGGAACTTTAAAAAATCGGAGGTAGGAGTTCGAACTGATTTAATGAGCCATGATCAACTATGTGAAACAAATCAACAATTTTCCAAGGATCTTGAAAAAATGGTTATAAAAGAAATTAGTAAAAATATTCTTGATTGAAGTTTTGACATGGAATTACAAAAGTACTTTACAAATGAATCAGTACTTAATAATAAAGCATTCAATCATGAAAATACTGAGAAATGTTGTGAAGAAATACATCATAAAATTAAGAATGAATGTTATTTATCTATGTAAAAGGAGTCAGATGTATTGGAGTTTTTAGAAAATAGACAAATTCTGAGCTGAAAAAATGTATGAAGCATAGAAAATTGATATGATGAATTTGATACGAGTGTCTGAAACAAATTGAGAACATTTAAGTAATATAAAATTCAAGCTCTTGTCCTATTGCGACAGATTCCTATAAATGTTTTATAGGTAAAGACGAATGGAATGGAACACAATCATATGAGTACTTGGGATTTATTATTGACAGTATAAGGATAAAAACTAGCTGAATGAAACGTAACCAAGTAATGACAGTATGTATGACTTTAAGGAATCAAGAGTAAAGCAACAGTCAAATCAGTTTAAAAAGAAGAAAAGTGAGGAGGATAATTCTTTTGAATATCTTTATTATTGTTTGAATAAAACGTGATATTGCACACTATGTGTTCCCAAGAACAGAGTTATGAGAATAAGTCAGAAGCCGTGACACCAATCATTACATTTATTCCTGACAAAGAAATGGGAAACAGGAACGACAATTACGAAATTTATTTCTACAGTTAGCCTGCAAAAGTTAGGAAGAGATGGAAAAATATTGTAAAAATATATGTATTTATTGAGCACAACAGAGAAAGAAAGCTTTGTTTCAGTGAGATATTTTTTGAATGGTAATATTTGGTATAGTTCATTCTTGCAGATTGCTAGCGATGTTTACGAAAATATGGAACAAATAACTTTCCCAGTTACATGTGGTTAGTAATGAAAGAGTTGCTGATGATTATGACGAGTATATATTTCACAAACAGTCAGAAGATTTGGAGATTGGGGCTGACAAAAATGACTTCGAAACCGTGATGAAATATCACTGGACTAATATAGTGAAGTCGTGTGTGTGTTGTCGTATTAACTCCTAAGACTGGTCTGATGCAACCCTCCATGCTAACCTATCTAGCGCAAGCCTTTTCATTTCCTCGTAACTATAACAACACAACATCATCCCTAATCTACTTAGCGTATCCATCCTTGGCCTCCCTCTTCTGTTCTTACCCCCACACACTTCCCTCTAATGCTAATTGTACAAGACCCTCGTGTCTTAAAATGTGGCCTATTAATCTATTCCTTCAAAGTCCTCCATATTGTTCGCTCTTCCCCTATTCTCTTTAGAACTTCCTCTTTAGTGATTCCATCTCATTCTCCTATAACACCGCAATTTAAAGGCTTCTATTCTTTTCCTTTCCGCAACTCCTATCGTCCACGTCATGCACCCATATAACGCGATGCTCCACACGAACATTTAAGACAACGATTTCCTAATATTCACACTTATATTACCCGTAAGTAAATTCCTCTTCCTATCCTACTCTAGTTATTACGCTTGCCAAGTAGCATAATTCCTTACCTTCCGTCAAAATATCCCTTCTCCATCTAACAGCCTTTGTTATTCCACTGTTTCCCATACTACACTCCATTACCTTGGTTTTCCCTCTATTAATCGCCATATTGAACGATTTCTCCAAGACCCCGTTCATGCTATTTATTATGGTTTCCAAGTCTTCTTCTGACTCCTCTAATATTACAATTTAATTTGTCAACCTTAGGGTTTTTTATTTCTTCTCCTTGCAGTATGATTCCTTTTCCATATCCTGTTCTACATATAAGTTAAACAGCATGGGCGACAGACTGCATCCTTGCTTACTCCTTTCTTGATTATGGCTTCCTTTGTAGATCTTTTATTCCAATTACTGCTACTTGTACATTGGTTTTCTGTGATGCACATTTTCTTTAAGAGCAGCAAGATAAGTTGTTGTTTGTTTGTTAAATATATTATAAAACTTTAAGCTTTTTTTTATTAATTATTCAACCTGCTCTTTTTTTTTGCTCCATTTTTTCCGTATGACCCTGTATATGCTACATATAGCTCACTAGGGGAGAATTGCTTTGAAGGCAAAAAAAACCCTTATTGTTGGTTACCCAGAGAGGTTACGAGGGTTGCCACTGCTCGTCCCTAACCGATGTCATTACCATGCGCCCAGTATAGGCATCCTGTTCATTAATTTAAAGTAAAAAGAAATTTTAAAACCTTAAGACTTTGGGCAGAGCCATTCACCGCACTTACCGCCGATGTTTGGAGAAAATACGAGTCACGGAGACACAACGATTTTAGGAAGCTCAGATGGGCGCCAAACTGTCTAGGTTTTATTACCCTGTCTGCAACCTTCTTAAATTCCGCATTTATTCGTGTTTTATGATTACAATCTTATTGCTCGTTGCTAAATATGAGAGGATGATATGCAACAATAGCCGACGAGGGGAAAGACAGCACAAATACGACGGTAATAGGCTGTGTATTTTTAACACAGGATCAATCAAAACTATAACCCAGCATTGAAGGTTTAAAATAGTAGGTGGGACGTCAAGATCAGGTTAAAGTTTCTGTTCCGTTCGGTAACAACTCTTCTCTAATACCTGTGGTGATCCTTATTAGCCCCCGACTCTGCATATATGTGTCGGATTATTAATTGCGAGCTGAGTTAAGAGCGGAACAGCCGGGTTAACCAGAAATTAAATATGTTGCCTGTTACTGGAAGTCCCCGAAATTCCACTAATCACTCTTCACGGAACCGCTTGACGAAATACTGTGAAGCAGAAAACACACTCATCGTCCTCGAAATGTTCCACGGAACGGAACAGGGGGGGGGGAGAAATATATATATCGTAACATGAAAAGTTACGCCGAACAATACAGGGCCAGCTTGCGAGTTGCAATTGTTGAGGAACTGACGCAGCCCGGGCCAACAATGTGGTCTGGCAGTCGTCATGGGGTGATGGGAGAAGCAGGTTGTGTCGGCGGGACGACGAGAGAGAGAATGACCACGCCCTGTAGATATAACTATTTTTCATGCTCTGATTGAAATTAAAACTATTAAAATCAATTTTTGGTGCTTTTATGAAAAATACCTGGCGCCCTAAAGGAATTAAGAAATCCTCGAATACGGAGGAACGTCGGATATGCTACAATATATATATATATATATATATAGTGATAAAAAGGGGGATTTTGTAAGGTTGTGGCGTTATGAGGCGCAGTTCGGCCAACAACAATGGCTAGTCAGCCGAAAGATGGTGGTTCCCCGCGGGGGAGGCCCGCCTTGCCTGTATAAAAAATGACGATGGTGAACCCCCGCGGGAAAAATGAGGGCGGGGAACCCCGAAATGTTGAGAAATAGGGGAATTCCCGTCAGAAGCTTTATAAGGGAAGCCGATGGGTGGCTCGCGACCAGACCCCAGAAGACAGGCGAGTGGAGCAGACCCCAGAAGGGAGGCGAGTGGAGCAGATATCCAGAGAGCAGATAGTCAGACCCGAGAAGACAGGCGAGTGGAGCAGAGCGCAGAAGGCAGGCGATTGAACAGAGAGCAGATATCCAGAGGGCAGAAGGCGGGCAAGTGAAATAAGGCGAGGAGAGGACGTGGCTCGACCCCAGAAGGCAGACGAGTGGACGGACGTGAGCAGACGTGATCAAATCCTGCAAGACGCCAGAGACGCACAAACATTCGAGAGGTGGATGTTTGTTGGGCCAGTAATTGTGGCTAATGCATACTCCATCCATCTCTTGAGAGACCCAAAATCCCCCGAGATTAAGCCCGTGTCTTCACTTAAATTAATAAACAAAAATATTAAAATTGATCATATTTGTACTTTAAATTAATAAATGTTTTATACACAAAAAAAGCATATTACAATATATATATAATGCGAGTAGTGACGTCACGTGACGCATGCGCAGGCAGGAGAATGGCCGCCGCTCATCACGTGTTGCAGAATAAGGGTATTGTGTTTATTGTTTGTCTACAATTGTCCTATGGCACATCCAAAATGAAATTTATTAAACATAAATATTACTAATCTAAAAACTGATCATAGTCCTTTAAGAAGGAAAAAAGAGAAACACTACAACAATTATATTAACTTCATATTTCACTTCACTTTGACTTCAACATTTAAATATCGAATATGCGATATATTATTGAGAGTAACCACTTCACACGTTTTTTTGAGATTCGTCCTGATTTTATTTTCTTGAAGAGGATTTCCGCCAAAAACTCCCGCAGGTAAATTTATTCCAGAATTTGCCGACAACTGTTTTTGGCTTTCTACATTTCAGTTTGAATTGATGATCCCATCTACCTATGTAACTGGGCTTTTGCATTTTTGACCTAATTCCAATCCATGTGTGACAAGGCATGTGTAGACCAATCCACGCGTGTCAAGGACGATCGAGAATCACCTTTGCACGCTGCCGGAGATTGCGAGAAGTCAAAGTAATTAACATCAAGTGCCTTCTTAAATCGACGTGGAAAATAGTTTTTAGTCAAGGGAAGTAGAAATAGCTTCAATTGAAGCAGAGGTTAACAACAAATAGATAAATTTAGAAGAAAGACTAGAATGGGACCCGGGCCCGGAACCTTCCGATTCCCGGGGGGGTTACTCTATCCGCTGAACTAGTCCGAGTCGACGTTCAGAAGAACGACTGAACATCTCTCCAGTCCCATAAACCTAAGCCAGACTCACCTACAATTCACTGATTACATTCTCCACAACCTAAATTGGTTGTGATAATTTTGAGTTGTTGCAATATTTTTCATAGACGCTAAATTGTCACTACTTAGACTCGTCTGTCCTATTCTGTGCAATCCTTTTCATTCCTACATAACTAACACATCCTACATACTTCCTTAACTGCTCCCTCTTGTGTTTACTTCCCTTTAATGCTAAGACCCCATGTCTCAAAACGTGGACTTGAAAGCTCTTCCCCTATTCTGCTTAGAACTTCTTGGTTAGATACCCTATCCTATCCTTCCTTCCCGCACAGCATTACAACACTGTGTGGGTCTTGGGCTCCTTCACCATACGCCTCCATGCCTTTCTATATAATCTTTAGATCCTCTAGCACATCTTCCACTCATCTCGTTCTTGGTCTTCCTTTCTTCCTTGTACAATATAGTCTACCTCTGAATACTTTTGACGGTGTTCTATTTGTGTCCATACGATTTAGATGGCCCATCCCTTCCAGCCTTGTAGATTTTATGTATCGTCTTATATCTTTTCCCTTTATGATTTGGTTTATCTCTTCATTCTATCGAATTCTCCATGTTCCATGACAGGTCCGCATAATCTTCTTATTATCTTTCGTTCAAATTTCCTTAGAGCATCTTGTTCTTTTTTTGTCAATGTCCAAGATTCTGTCGCGGTCTTATTAGTGTTTCATATATCTGTATTTCATCTTTCCTGAGTAATATTTTGTTTTTTAACAGTTTTGAGTTTGACTTTATTTCCTGCATGGATTCGGTCTTTTATTGTGATACTTATTTTAGACTCATTGTCTATGATGTTTCCTGCATATCTAAATTTTGCTAGTCCCTCAAATTTTTTCTCTCCAATTTTGCAGCTCCTGTAACGTTTTTTTTTTGATTTTGAAGCCGAAATAACCATATATTTTATTTTCCCTATATTCACTTTAAGCCCCATTCTTTCTGCGTTTTCCTCTAATTCTTCATGTAATTCTATTAATTTTTGTTTATGTCTCGCTACAATGGCGATGTCGTCCGCTCATCTAATTGAAAATTGTCCTTTATGCATTGTGTAGAGCCAAGACATTCCATCTCCCTGTTAAAATGAAAGCTATCACTAAGTCTGTTATCTTAGTGTTTGTCATAGTCATCATCATTATCAAACGGACTGACTTCTGTGGGACTCCCATTGGATGCAAGGCTTTATATAGCTATTAATAATGTGAAGGTTTTTTTTTGGAAATCTATAAACAGTATATGAATATCTAATCCAAATTTATAATGTTTTTCCAGTATTTGTCTTATAGTGAACAGCTGATCATTAGCTCCCTTATTCGGCCGGAATCCACACTGATATTCGCCCATTATTGTCTCCGTTATCTTTTTTAGCCTTTTATTAATTACTGTTGATAATATTTTGCAGGCTACGTTAAATAAGGTTATGCCTCTATGGGATCAAGACTGTTGGAGGATCGATACGCTGACCACGTGAATGTCACTCCAAACTCGACAGTCCGCAGTCGACTCGGTAGGCCCGGGCCCTCAGTGGGCGTCTATAGTTGCTACGTTCTAGTTTGTTTCCTTTTTTAAAAATGGGGTAGATTATTCCAGTATTCAATTTTTCCGGCATTTCCTCCTTTTCCCATTTCATTGTTATCATGTAACGCTTGTTTTTTTTTGGGTCTTCACCATCCTTGAACATTTCCGCGATTATGTTTTCTTTCCCTGGTGCCTTATTCTTCTTAAATCTCCCTACGATCTCCGTGATTTCTCTTAGTGTTGGAGTGTCATATGTTTACGTCTTCTGTGACATTCTCATTCTCGTTCTTCTCCTCTAGCCATTCTTCGTTTATCACATTCATATCATTTAGTAGATCCCTGAAATATTCTTCCTTACCACCTTTCTTTCTTCTCCTATAAGTTCTCCATTTCTACTTCTGCATCCGTTAATCCTCATTTCATCTTGTCTATTGCCTTATAAAATTTTCTACTTTCAATCTGTTTACTCAGTGTTTCTATTTCTTCCATTTGCTTAATTATATTATTAGCTTCCCTTCTCAGTTATTTATATTTCTCGGCGTTTGTTCTGGTACGCCTTTTCTCTAGCTTTATTTTTCTCCTGTAGGATTTTGACTCACTCCTCATCAACCCAGTCTGCATTTCTCACCCTTTTCCTCTCTCCGATCACTACCTTAGCTACTTCCAACACTATTACTTCTAGAGCCACCAATTCTTCTTCAACCTTGTCACAGTCTCTATTGTTTCTCTCTCCCAATCTACCTTTTAGCGTGTCTTGATATTTTTTTACTTCATCGGGGTTTTTCCTTAGTTTATCCACGTCCCATAGTATCCTCTTCATCTTTGACACTTTTTGTATGTTGGCTATTCTTTCTCTTAGTTTGGTTCTTACTAAGTAGTGGTCCGAGTCACAATTAGGACCTGTGCAACTTCTTAGATCTATCACAGATGAATAGCGTCGAATTGTCACCCAAATATGATCAATTTTGGTTCACCTTAATACTGCCAGGTATTTCCCGGTTCCTAGGTGGTTTTTATGTGGGAATGCAGTGCTCTGAATAAACATTCTATTTCTAGATGCAAATTAGTCTCGTGTAGAGTGCATGAACCAGCCACTTCACGTTGTGCTTCATTCTTGCCGATTTGGGCAGTAACCCTATCCACCCATCTGATTCTTCCTTAGCACCACATTTCCACGGCTTCTATTCCTTTCCTTTCTGCAATTCCTATCGTCCACGTTTCGCACCCATATAACGCCGCGCTCCTTACCAACATTTAAGGCAACGATTTTCTAATATTCCTCTTCCTTGCCTGTTGCTATCCGATTCTAGTTATTCCGCAGAATTCCTTAACTTCCGTCAAAATATCCCCTTTGTTTTCCCTTTATTAATCCTCATATTGAACTCTTTCTCCGGGACGACGTCAACACCATTTATTATGGCTTCCAACGACAACATGTAAAGGTTGGTGGAATGGCGTAGTAATGTAATTTGTCGTAATTGGTGTGTTTAAGGAGAAGCTCCAGAGTAAGGAAGGTTTGCAGGTGCAGAGGGTGACACAGGTCCATCGTTACCGTCGACAGGAACGGCGAAGAGGATTAAAACACGGGATCGATTACGTCTTTGTGCTTCAACTACGTCACTGCTTGTAGTGAGTGAGAGAGACTTTGGCAGGTTTCCTTTAAGTGGATTCTCGCACACTCTCGCCAACTGTAACCGTCCGTCTTCCTCCTCGTGACCCATCTTCTTTTCCCATTGCCACGCAGCCTACTGCTTTTTTTTTTCTCTCTTTTCAAATCAATTTCTGCGAGGTCCTTCAAGAAAAATTTGTCTGGAGCGAACCTTTTCTCTCGTCGACGCGTAACGTTCACATCGTGTACAACTTCCCCGTCTTTAAGTCTGCTTCACGAGGGTCGACGAGTTCCCCACATATAATAGTCTGCCGAGGACGGTCGTCAAGCAAAAATTATCAAATTTGTTTCTGCACGTTTCGAGAAGGAGTTTTCCGGGCATCCTGCACGATTGGTGTGCGGGGCAGAACAAGCACCAGCCAGCCACTGCTCTGCTCAGAGCGAAACTTTTTCCACGTTTATGGGCAAAAATAAATAATGCGTCACTTCTTTTTTGTAATAATTGGTATGTTTACATTAACACGAAGTACGAAACAATTCCGAACCAGAATTAGATTATTGTCTGTAAATGAGGGGGGAATATTAATTAATGAATTTAAACTATATATATTTATTAATTATAATCTCAGGGTATTAATGGTTTGGGTGTTGACCCACGTGTAGCAGATCAGTTCGTTGACGAACCTGAGTTGTCTTCATAGGCGTCTCATGGCTGTAATTTCCGTGTTGTGGAACTTGAAGCAAAGGCTTCCTTCCCTTGTTGCTAAGACCTTTCTTCCCTGCTTCCTGGACTGATCAAAGCATGGTCCACCTCACCACCAATCTCCCAAATCTGTTTCTCCACTCTCCTTCAATCTCCTCTCTCCATCCACTGCAAAAATCTCTCCAATCTCCTGCAAAAATCTCTCCAATCTACTGCAAAAATCTCTCCAATCTCCTGCAAACATCTCTCCAATCTCCTCAAAATTGTCTCCGCCAGCCTGTTTAAAGCCTTGTCCACCCCATCAGGGCATCAAAAATAGCTCATAGAGCCTATTATCCTGATTGCTGTTTCTATGAATAAATTTTAAAAAAGTATGTTCAGTCTCTTTCATCAAGGCTTTCTTTGCCTTAGTTTTCACTTTATTTTCCCAGAGTGTCACAACTACATGCCGCAGTCCTCATCATGATTTATGTTACAGCTTGCATTTAGAGGTTTCCTGTGTCGATTTCTCTCTAATGTCCGTTGTCAGTCTGCTTTAACAAATGAATTAGGTATTGTCCCTTTAAGAGGAAAGAGGAAGCTTCGGACAATATTTGGGCTTTGTCACGTTTATAAACGTTGAATAATTGATACTTGTGTATTTCTTAGCGCTCAATCTGAAACCAAACTTAGTTTTTCCCCATTACATCAGAATTTTTTGCAAATTTATAAAACGTAGGAAGGTTTAGAAAATATGAGACATCAAAATAGGTTTAATCTTTTCATTGTTATAATTTTTGGGTTTATGCTTTCCGTTATTACAGCCAGAGCTCGTTGCCCCCTTAAGTTAAAACGAATATTACCCATTAAATCAAGCTAAATTTCTATTTAATTTCAGTGTTTTTTAAAGTTTATTTATTCTTATTTAGGTAATTATTTTTCTGAGGTACGCGATCCACCCCCGCCCTCCCACTCTTAAAGACCAAGTCATCTCCCCTCTGTGCTAACAGAACACGAATGTGAAACTTTGGAAGTGAACCTTCAACTCTCTTTGTTTTTTTTGTTTAACAGGCTACATGAGGGTGATCCTGAAACAGGCAACTCCCCTTTAATAGCATAGGAAGGGAATTGAAAAGGGGGGATGTGGAAGGTAGAGCAAGGTAGCCAAGCAAGGGTTGACTAGGGCCCCCGGGCTGTAGTTTAAGGATCCTACCCTGGCGGTGTTTCACCTAAAGAATGCAGGGAAAACCCCTAGAAAACCTGTATCAGGTAGGTCGGGCATTGGCTACTATTCTCACTCCCTACGGAATTGCGGGACACGAGTTTACTGTGGGGTCGCAGCATTCCCTGCCCCCATGTCTCCACCAGTTTTAGGAGGATGACTGATACAATGGGATCAGCGGACATCTCTTGCCTTATGCCCAACGTCTTCGACCCCAGTACATATACCTCCTAAAAAAGGTGAAGGTGCCTCGGCATGTGACAACTTTGAAGAAACCCAGAGAGAGTGCAGGAGGCATCCCCGCAGTCACTCTGGGGAGAAAACTCTCACAGACTCTCTTCTCTTCAACTCTCTTAGCCACAACGGCTTTAAATTCTCCTGAGACTTGTTTCTCTAAATTAACAAGTGTCGTAATGACAAAATATGTGGAAATGATGTATATTTACGTCTAATTTTGTAATATTAAGTAAAATTTCCGATCACTTTCAGACTTTATTGTTAGTTTAAACAGCTTCCAAAGAGGAAAAAAAACAACGTTTAGGTGAGTGTTCTAATTTGTGCACCTTTTTTCATTTATATGTTACTACTGTAAAATGTGTAAAATGTTTGGGTTTTCATGTTAACGCATGGTTTATCAATGTTTCTGCACAGAATAACAACATGACCAAGGTTCCAATAAGTACCGAAACGTTATTTTTTTCCAATTTGGAAGCTGCTGTTAAAACTGAAAATAGTCTGATAGTGGTCGGAAATTTTTCTTAAGATAAAATTTTTCAATAAAAATGAGATGAAATATAAAATGAAAGCTCACTTATCATTGGAAATTAATGGATATTTTTAATGAATTATGAGGAAAGGAAACGTTTTTGCAGCCATCTGACGTGTAACTTTCTAATTTTCACAAGCATGGGATAAGTTTTGATATTGCAGCAGTATGCAGGATCTCTGGGTTTAAAGAGCGTAGTCTTTCAGATTCCATTCTTCGATTGAATGTCGCTTCTGGAATCGGCGCTAAATAATAAATACGAATCAACAGGCTCGTGCGGGGGAGGATTCGTATTTAGTTTATTTGGCTTTCAGAGTAGAGTAGTGAATGGGGTGGCAAGGAACAAAGAAAAGGAACTCTTCCGTCAGACACTACCCCGGGCATGCCAACAAAATGGCGTCTGGAACTGTGACGCGAAACTGAGAGTTTATTGAAAAGGACTTTGTGTAAGGCCCAGGACTTTACAGCTTCCTTTCAATGTTCCCTTCGCGTCTTTTGAGGATTCCTCCTCTCGAGGGACGTTTAGGCTCCGAGGTGTAACGTGGAGGATAGGAGTTGGGGAAAGGAAAAGAATAGAAGCCTTTGAAATGTGGTGCTGCAGGAGAATGAGATGTGTGGATAGAATCAGACACGAGGAAGTTCTAAGCAGAATAGGGGAAAGGCGAACAATATGGAGGACGTTGAAGGGATTGATTAATAGGCAACGTTTTAAGACTCGAGGGTATGATAAAAATTACTATTAGAGGGAAGTGTGTGGAGTAAGAACAGAAGAGGAAGGAGGATGGAGTACGCCAAGAAGATTAGGGACGATGTTAGTTGTATTAGTTATAAGGAAATGATAAGGCTTGCGCAAGATAGGTTAGCATCAGGCCATTCAGACGACTTAATACCACAACAATAATAACAACAACATTAAGGTTGAGTACTTGTTAAATTAATAGTTTTAATATTAGGCGTGTATTTGTAGAAAAGAATTTGGGCAGAAACCGTCAGGAACTGGCCTCCACGCTTTGCTACTCTGAATTATTTTACCTGAAGATGTCACAGGTGAGAACAAAACGTCTTCATCAGTATTTTTGGTAATGAACAGTATTTTGACTCGAGCCTATATATATTGGTGTATTTTAGTTTCCTTTTCAATAGAGAAATGCAAGTATATACTGTACGTTCCTGAGGGAGTTCGTCTAATCTCAGCGCTCACACGGCATGGTTATTGTTATTTAATAAAACACTCTACTTATTTCTTTTCGTCTTGTAAACTTGGGTGCACCCGAAATCTCACCTCTGCGTGGAATTGGAAGCGAATCGAGCGGCGACTCGCGGCCCCGGATATTAAGGACTCGCTGACGCTGACGTTCAGGAAGGCTGCCAAATGATTTGTCCTGTTGGCTATTCATTGCCCACGTGGAAAAACTAGACGGTTGTCACCTTCGCCTTTAATCAGTCCGATGACGTCTCTGCGCAAGCAAAGGGTTCAACAATTCCAGTAATTTTGTATACCAAAGAGCGAAGGTTTTCCCGGTGGTGTATCTGCTGCTTCCAACTGCATTGGGCACGACGTTTCGACGGCGGTCACTGCCATTGTTGTCAAGTATTCAAGCAATTTTGTTTACAATACCTTCTTCTTTTAATAATTTTGACACGACTCCGGTTGACTCTAGTCAGAGTCATTCCCGTCATTCCTCCAATAGACTTGACTGCAGCAGCACTGTACCACTACTCCAAACACAGTCCACTAACAAATCTATAGAATACATGTCAAGATTGGCTGCTGAAAGAATGGCAAACCGGTGAGGACAAAATTGAAAAATGCCTTCGGATGAATCACGATTACAACGCAGCTTCACAACTACAACAAAATAAGTAGTTTGATTTTTCTCTGGACACGGACCATACAATTCTAAATTAAAACAGTTAAATCTAATAGAATCTTCTACATGTTCTTTCTGCAAACAGGAAGATGAAACACCTTATCACATAGTATGGGAATGTGACACCTTTCAAGACTACCGAAAAATGGAACCTTCAGAAATTTTAGGGCGTGACGAAATTTACCTTGAAACAATTTGACTTTCAAAAAAAAAATATCGAAAATATAAAGGAGAGAACAACTAGTTTTATTCAAATTAACCGAAGTTTTTTTTTAGGTCGGGTAAAATCCCCCACTATCCTGCATATAGATTCACTATAATGAACACGATGAACAGATACTGGACGCATGGAGTTGCATCTTTTTTTATTACTTCAAAGCAATTATCCCCTGGTAAGCTATATTTATCATATACACGGTCATACGGATTGAAATGGAGACCAGTCTTAGGACTGAATACCACAAGACACGCTGCTTGACTACTTAAAGACCTCCAAAAGGGCTGCCTTGTCGTGACGTCACAAGATAGTACACGGGGAAACCGGCGTTGCCCACTTCGTAGCGATTTCGAGGAAATGACTTATAAATGGTGCGTGCAGAACCGCGACGTCGATAACAACACCGGAAAAAATATTTGTTAATATCCCTAGACATGGAAAAATGAGAAAGAACACGCTCGAAAGATACGAAGGACAGACTCCACGTGTGTATTTTTCTGTGAAAATCACCTCCATGTAAGTAAACAATGTTAATTTTACTT
The DNA here is from genome assembly GCA_034510155.1 of Eucriotettix oculatus. Lineage (NCBI taxonomy): Eukaryota > Metazoa > Arthropoda > Insecta > Orthoptera > Tetrigidae > Eucriotettix > Eucriotettix oculatus. The sequence continues at coordinate 213,745,024 of CM067377.1, read as the reverse complement.
TGAAATTATACAATATTGTATTATATTTACATTACACTACAACATCTATTTCACAATGGTTCATTATGAAATAATGCACTGAGAAGTGTCTCACATCATTATACTTAAAGTCATTTTGGTATTTCAGAAGTTCAGCATTTTCTATTTTTCTTCTGTTTGATTCCTTAATGAACTCTGAGGAGTGCAGCGTTTCCCTTTTTCCAATAACATAGTACACACGAACGCCTACAACCTTGCTCTGCCTGTTAACAATATCTTTGTTTTGGATCCAACTCTCACCGATGTCTAAGATCCGGGAATTCGATTTATGAGCCAAATTACAATACCTCAGCTGAAAATTTTTCAATATCAAACTTGGTATTAAAATTTAATTAATTAATAATATGTTCGTATGCAATAAATTTACGTATTTTTAATTTTTTTCTTTCATATTTAACAATTGTTTTTCAAACGGAAGTTCCATGTTCCCCGGCCAATATTTTTGAAGGGGTCTGAAAGTTTATTAAATATACTAATAGAGTTATAATGAACACCGTTTTGTATAATAGTTGGAGACTTTCGTCCCGTCCTTCTGTAAAGTACCAGGTCTGAATTAGGTGGTTGTTATTATTCAGAAATAACACAATTGAGGAAGAGTGACGATTTCTCATTTCGTCGCAGGATGTGAAGCCTGATTCACCTTAGTTTTGGATGATTCTGACAGCAGAGGTTGTCACACACATGATGAATATTTTTTTTTTGGTTAACAGGCTACATGAGGGTGATCCCGCAACAGGCAACTCCCCTTTAACAGCATAGGAACGGAATTGAAAAGGGGGGATGCGGAAGGTAGAGCAAGGTAGCCAAGGGTTGACTAGGGCCCCCGGGCTATGGTTTAAGGATCCTACCCGGTGTTTCACCTAAAGAGATGCAGGGAAAACCCCTAGAAAACCTGCATCAGGTAGGTCGGGCATTGGCTACTATTCTCACTCCCTACGGAATTACGGGGGACGAGTCTGCTGTGGGGTCGCAGCATTCCCTTCTCCGTGTCTCCACCAGTTTCAGGAGGAATGGAATCATTTAAAAAGTCACACCTGCATTAGTAACTGTGGCGGAGATCATACTTGCCGACATCAAACATTCTCGACGATTACATTCATAGGAGTAATGTGCCTTACATCGTACCCCTTTTTAAAATTTGATTTATTTGTGTTGATTTTCAAGCTAACTTTTCATTAGTTTATAAATAGCATAACCAATATCCTTCCTAATCTTCTTAGCGTCTTCCATCCTTGATCGCCCTATTCTCTTCTTACCCCACACAGTTTTCGCTTTTCCCCTACTCTGTTTAGAACTTCCTGGTTACTGATTCTATCCTCCCATCTCATTCGCCTACAGCACCACATTTCAAAGGCTTCAATTCTTTCCCTTTTCCCAACTCCTATCGTCCCGTTTCGCAACAATATCACGCCACGCTCCATACCATCATTTTTAGCATCGATTTCCTAATATTCACACTTACATGCCTGTGCTATCCTACTCTAGTTATTACGCTTCCCAAGTAGCAGAATTTCTTAATTTCCGTCACAATATCCCTTCCCAATCTAACAGCCTCTGTTATTCCACTGTTTCCCATACTACACTCCATTACCTTGCCTTCCCCTCTATTAATCCTCATATTGAGGATTCTGTTTCTTCTGGACTACGTTCATGCCATTTATTATAGTTTCCAAGTCTTTTTCTGCTTCCCTAATACTACAATATCGTCGGGAAAGCGTAAGGTAAATATAATACCTTAAAGGATAAAATATTTTCAACATGTAAATCCACAATAAGTACATTTCGAAACTTCCAAAAAATCTTTTCCACCAAGTGTGTTCCTAATATCGCCCTGTGCGATATTATCAATACTATTTCTAATAACTATAAAAAGTAATATGGCAGGCAAAATTATTTAAAGATAGCTATTTGTTATTATAGTGTTTTGCAACAAATTCAATTCAGTGTCATTGTGATATTATTACAAAGAACAGAGTGGTTATACAATATATTACTATAGTATTTATCTGTTCAAACAGAAATCACATACATAGGTTTTATAATTAGTAGCTCCAGAACATTTTTCATGACACCAAATGCGACATTTTGAACAAATTATGTATTTTTCTCCACGTTTGTCAGTTGAGTAAAGCAAGGACACTCGCAGTTGTCTTCACCCTCAGAATACACTAATAATAATAATAATATTTTATTTTCATTAGGAATAGGGCGCTGCGGGAGTTTCCTCTGCTGCAGGCGCTTCAGCCCAGAGTGACTGCGGGGCTTACCTGATCATGTCGGGAATGCCTCCTGCACTCTCTCTGGGTACTTTTTATCTAATTCCTAAATGCCGAGACACATTCACCTATTTTAGGAGGTATATGTACCGGGGTCAAAGACCTTGGGCATATGGCAAGAGCTGTCCGCTGATCCCATTGGATCAGTCGGCCAACTGCCTCCTGAAACTGGTGGAGACACGGAGAAGGGAATGCTGCGACCCCACAGCAGGATCGTCTCCCGGAAGGCGTGAGAATAATACCCAATGCCCGACCTACCTGATGCAGGTTTTGTAGGGTTTTCCCTGCATCTCTTTAGGTGAAACACTGGGTAGGATCCTTAAACCATAGCCCGGGGTCCCTAGTTAACCCTTCCTTGGCTACCTTGCTCTACCTTCCGCATCCTCCCTTTTCAATTCCCTTCCTATGCTATTAAAGGGGAGTTGCCTGTTTCAGGATCACCCTCATGTAGCCTGTTACCCAAAAAAAAATTGTCATATGGCAATACAGTACAGGAATATACAACGTCAATAGATTAATTCAGACAATTATAGGTTCTACAAAATAATCTGTCAACGCTTGGTCAAGTTTTCTTTTCCTTCTTAGCAAGATCTTCGCCAATGAACGGAGTACTGGGCAGAACTGTTGCTGAGCAATTTTGTCGTCCTCTTTCGTTCACTTCAACCTTATTATCGTGCAGTTGGGGCAAAGGGCTTATATCTAACTTCGAATGCCATTTGTTTGCAATCCTTAGCCGTCAATCCCTAAAATATGGCCTCCATAGGCTGGCAGTATTTTACACGGGATTGCTCCAGCTCAGCTCACCGTCAAGAACAGACTTACTACCAATTTAGTTGTAACTATTTATTTAAGTCGAGTTCTCCAGAATTAACTTCATCTTCCTGCGTTGATTTGGGAAATTGAAAATGTTTGGGCACACAGCAGTTAGTTAGTCATACTTTCCTCGGTCCACTGATTTTTCTTTTTGGTGGCATCTGCTGCAATTATTCCGACGTTGCAGGCCACCAATAAAGCAAACAAGTGTTTAAAATCAATAAAATAGAAAGTGTGCGTAATATGGCACAGGCGACACAACACGACTTTCTAATATGGCTGACCTAACAATAGACAGAACATTACAGCTATAGCTACTTAAACTGCATGATCTTATGGCTGTAATTAATTACGTTATAGTGATTAAGACTATCGCTTATCTTTAAGAAGTTTGGTCAGCGTTTGATGAAGGCGTCAAAACTTTATGTTTGCTCAACACTTTCAAAAATTTACACAAGGTAAAACGAAACTAAAGAACGCTGTGAGGCAGTCATGACACACGTCATCATGAAGGCTGGGTACTTGTTTGCATTAGCTCCGTAATGTGATTTAAGCTGTACAGAGCGCGTTGTCAAGCCTCCCTACATTAACAGGAGATATATGTAATACAACTATGCAGATACTCGTCAAATAACGGAGAGATCTCCCTGTGACGTCACGGCTCACTCCGCTACATTCCCTAGCCGTTTACATGACGCGCACTCAACCCTAAGTTGTGTTTTAAACAACTTTGCAATTTTGTTATGTCAAGAGCTTAAAATTTCAAATACATAACCAATTTTATCAAAACTGTAATTCATAGAATTTACAAAAATTCTATTTAACTATAAGGATAAAAATACTTAGGCAAATGTAGTTTGAAATCTGTCGAGGTTGCTTGAAATGGGGAAAAATGAAAGGATTTAATGAAATGTTTGGTATTTCTATGTTGTTGGCTTTTGTGAATGACGGGAATAGATTCTATATAAAATTGTTCGTGGACGACTGCATAATTTACAAAATTATAGAGAATATAGATGATGAAATTTTGAGAATTTTGGGAAGGCGTGTACTCCACAATCAATGTAAATGAGAAATTTGATTCATTTCTGAGAACATTAACATTATATTTTGAATTTTACTTTCCAAAAACTCGTGTAACAAAGTCTAGTAATACTAATAAAGTAGCAGGGTGGTTAACTAATGGGATTAAAGTTTCATGTAAACACAAAAGGGAACTGTACTTGATAAAAGGATAATCCTAATCACATATGAGTGGGCCATTAAAGCAATACTGTAAGAAATATTGAATAAGACATAAAAAAGCTGCAAAATGTGTGCATATTAAAGAAATCAGTAGAACAGAATCTGTTACTAAAGCTTAAAACTATTTTGGAAAAGAAATAAAAAAGAACAAATAAAAAAAAGAACTGACAAAGCCACAGTTAGTCAAATTCAAAACAGATGAATGTACTAATAAATTTATGATCACTTTTAACCATTGCAAAGAAAATCGGGATTAATACAAATAAATCAATGATAAAATGCCTACAAACTTTTTGAAAGAAAACTATCCAGTCCAGTGAATATTTGAACTTTTCTTTGACAACTCCAACCGAAATTAAAAAAATAATAAACCAACTCTTAAAAAAATAAACATTCATCAGGGCGCGATGGCATATATACTCAAACAAATTAACAGGTACATTAGTTTCAGTAATTAGTATTACGATTTGTAATCATTCACTTACTTTCTGGAGTCCTTCCCAGATAAACTCCAATGTGCCTTATCACTCCACTGTACAATCAGGGGAATAAGAAGATATCTCATATTATCGCCCATATCACTTGTTGGCCAGTATTATCAAATTTTTTGAAAGAGTAGTTTATACAACAGATTATAAAACATCTGAACAAACTAATTTACTACACCGATATTCACAAGATGGGTTTTTAGAAAAGGATATTCCCCCAAAAAATAACCGAGAAAGCGATCTTTACATCTTTTAAGACTACATAATAGAAGATAAATCATAAAAAAAAACGCCCATTAGGTATATTCTCTGACTTAAGTAAAAATCTTTTGATGTGTATGACCATAGCATAATTGCTAGAAAAAACTGATGGTACTATGAATAACAGGAAACTATCATTTTTCTTGGTTTAATTCATACTTACAAATAGAATGCAAGAGTAGTATTAAAAGACTCGTGCACAGGTGAAAACATAAATCAGATTGGGGAATTATTAAAACTGGTCCCACAGGGATCAGTATTAGGGCCAATAATAATTCCTTATGTAATATATACAATGATTTCGCTAATACCATAGATATCAACTTCTTAAAGCTATCCTCTTTGCAGATGAATGATAGCTAGTTGTAATAGTAAAAAATAACAAGGACACACTAGAAGAGGCAAAGTAACAATAATAATTTAATTAACCTGCTAACATGTGTTTAATGCGAACGAACGGACTAACAAATAACTGTGACAAAACCCACATTTCAACATTCAACACAACTTACAATCTATAATCACGTTAAATAAAAACAGCAAAAGTGTGTTAAATAAACATCCTCTGGATATATTCTTAGGTCTCTAATTAAATAATAAATTAAATGGACTGATCAGGATTAATCAATTACTAAGAACTCTGCTCAGCTACAATGCTGTCAGAGCAATATCCTTCCACCGTCAGTGTATTTTAAAAACAAAAAATTCGTATACTTTGAGCATATTTTCATACTAATTTATCATATTATGTATTAATTTTGGGGCAACTCAGTAGCAGCAGGCATCGGATAAGATGTTTATTAGATCAATAAAACGTGTTTATTAAAGCATTATTGAGTGCAGGTTTACCTCACCAACTTCTTGCCGAACTCTGTTCAAAAAGTTAGTATTTTCACTTTGACGTGCCAATACATTTATTCATGATGTTATTTTTAATCTCAAATAGGCCACTTATTTTTTAATAATTTTCAGATATTCATCCTCAATACAAGGAAACAAAAATAATCTGTATAAAAAAGGTAAAACATTGTCAATTGCAGAGAGGAAAGGGTGCCTTATCCAACTTCAACAGACTGCCGCAGTGTGTCCGAAATCAAGTAAATTTACCACAGAAATACGCTCATTTTTTGCTTAGCACACATCCTTCTATCAATAAAGGAATTATAGAAGAACCGGAGAAGAGTAATTTATTATGTTTTATAAATACAAAACTTTGTTATAGAAATATTTCTTTTATACAATAAAATAATGTAATAAATGTACACCCTGACCCATTCCACATCCTTGAAGCTTAGCTTCTTTACAGGATCTACGGAATATGATTATTATTATTATTATTAAATCGCTCTTCAAACACATTTAGATAATATATATCAATGGACAGAAAATAATAAGATGAGAATAAATCCATCTTAGAGTAAAACCATTACTTTTACTAAATAGAAAATGGTCATCCCCAGGGAATATAAAATAGGAAACGAAAAAGTGCCGCTTGTTGAAACGTGTAAATATCTAGGCGTAACTTTTAATAAAAAATTAAACTGGGGCGAACACGTAAAGGGGGGGGGGGAGGGGATGGAGGTCGTTACACTTCATAAACAGGATATTGAAGAAAAGTACAACGCACGTCTCTAGTTAGACCTATGATAGAATACGGGCTGGAGCACTTCAATGCCCTGGATAAAATTCAGAAACGGGCTGGGATGGTTTTTTTGTGGAACTACTCGTTGATAGGAGGAAAAAGGCTAAACTTTGGAGAACTCTATAAAGCTTACACGGTCTGGACAGAAATAAGGGAGCGGCTAAGTATACCTAAAGTTTTCTGTAAAAACGACCATATTTATAAAATAAGGAAAGGGACCAAAGAACGGATGTGGGCAAATATTCCTTCGTAAACAGGGCGATAAGGGACTGGAATGCAAGGGAGGATACTACAGGCTTTCCCTAACAATACAAATGTTTTCAAAAAAAAGTTAGAAACACTGAAAAGTTAGCTGCTTATTTTGTGGAAAAAAGAGACGTGAAATATTTTAAAATTGTATTTTCAATGTTTTTCTGTAATTTATCCTTGTTCTTTTTTTATCAACAATTTATGTTTGCACTTTAATTTTATGAACAAATTACCACCGGGCAAATGCCAGACCACCTCTAGGAATAGTAAATACAATTTACTTTCATTATCCTTGAATGGTTTGAAATATTAAGTTGAGGTAATAAAATATGATAATTTCTAAGTAGTTGTAACTCAAGTGTACTATCTGAACGAAGCTAAAGCCGAGAGTTACTCAGGGCTATTATGTAATTAGGGATGATACGGACACGGTAACATTCCGAGGCGTTCCTCGGTCTGCATACAAAATTACTGAAATAGTCATTCCTCAACAGGACGAAAAATTGTTTTGTAATAAGCAGTTTCTTGAGTCGAGGCCACTTAACTATCTGGTTTTTCAGGAAGGTATGTGAGGTATTAACAAAAATCTTTTTTATTTGAAAGGGCTTAGATGGGCATCGTTAATACCTCACACACAGCTTGCTTGTCTTATTCCATTTCAACATCCACCAGACCCTTATCGAAATCGACAACAATATCTTGGTGACAATCATTACACAGGTGTCAATAACAACCTCTTTGCCTTGACGTCATTATAGCTCCATCCAAAGGGTCACGTCGCCGCTTATCCGCTGCGTGAACAACAATAAGCATCGTTACTTACATGTTGAATTTAATCATAATCTACCCTCTTGCAGGAGCAAAGGAAGGAACCCGAATATCAACCCAATCGCATAATGGGGCGAGTACAGGGTGTCCGAAATTACCGCGAATGTAAGAGGGATTGATCAAGAGTTTGTGTCGACGAAAACGGATTGACTTCTTTCCTCTTGTTGTGGTATTCAGTCCTAAGACTGGTCTGATGCAACCCTACCTATCATGCGCAAGTCTTTTCATTTCCTCATAACTACCACATCCCACGAAATGTGTTTAGCGTATTCCATTCTTGGCCTCCGTCTTCTGTTCACTTCCCTCAACTGACAATGCTAAGACCCTCAGGTCTCAAAACGTGGCCTATTAATCTATACCTTCAAAGTCCTCCATATTGTTCTCTCTTCCCTTAGAACTTCGTCGTTAGTGCTTCTATCCACCCATCTCATTCTCCTATAGCACCACATTCCAAAAGGCTTCTATTATTTTCCTTTCTGCAACTCCTACCGTCTTTTTTATCCACGATTATCACTAGGTTGTAGTGTGAAAAATCTTTCGCGCTATACGTGTCAACTTATTTTCTTAAGTTATAATAGTTTGAAACAATTATTTGTAAGTTTCCAGTGATTATATATTCTGAAAACATGAGGGTATGGTTTTGTTTCTAGGAATCGCAAAGGATACTCTTTCTTTTCTGATAAAAAAAAGGGGGGGAAGACGCTTTTGCTTAAAAAATGGAATATCGCACGTGAAGTCTTCTCAAAAAGAATATTTTATGTGACCGTATTAATATCACACAAAAAAATTTCATTCAACATAAATTTGTTTTCAGTTTTGCCCATTTGATCTGGCGGGTAATTTCTTTCTGTTGTATTTCCCGTTATATATACAAACATCAGCATTTTCTTCTTCACTTCAACTGTCTGTAGATAATACTTTTATTTTGTTATGATTGATTCGGTGAAGATCCACGATCACTAGAACCAGAAGCATGTGTACAATTCATGTTTTAAAAACATTCACTGCAAATATCACTATAAAAATGAATTAAATAGTAGCTTGGTGCCTGGCAATTCATTTATATTAGACCGCATCGTCATATCTCACGCCCCCTAATTTACGAGAGCTGAAAATTCATCTTTTAAAAACTGTACAATACCGAGAAAGACGATGCCGTTTGGTGGTGGTAGTAGTTAGTGTCTTACCTCTACGGTCGTTGCTCGCCTCCGGGTTTCAGGAACACGCCTTTACATTAGGATGCGGCACAATATCAAAATTATACCTGAACCGTCTCTTCTTTCGTCTCATTAGCCCGAAGTAATGGCTGCACTCTGACTCATTTTTCATATTTATTAAGTAATTTAAAGTATCTCACTTATACTTATAAACCATAAAATAACATTTTATATAAATAATGGTACTTTGTGTTTCGGAAATGTAGCTCCAGGTAAGTCACGTTTAACTGTAGAAAAAAAGACGAAGTCAGCCTGTTAGAAAACTTTAACCTACAAATTGTAATTACTATTTTTTGTAAGAATAAAACGTCCTCGCGTTTGGAACTCATCAGCTGCAAATAAAGTTATTCAGGTTTTCGATTAGAAAAGAATAAGTCCGAAACGAACAATACCTTTATTAAAATCTTTAATAGATAATAGTTTTACGATATGGTTTGCAAGAAACGCTAAGTGTTGTAATGTTGGTCATAATGACGTATAAGAATGCACAGTATTTCGGAGCGCGCTTCCCAAAGCGATCCCATTGTCCCAACTGATCCACAATTAACCGCGTCGTCGCAGTGTTGCCAACGCACAAATGCCAAGTCACAGTTCCGCAAATATTCCGCGCGGGTTGTCGCACTGACGCGTGTCGTGTCACGTCACGCCCCCATAAAATAAAACCATCTTCATACTTCGCGTTCATTAATACAAAGTCTACCAAAAACAAACCTGTATGATGCCTTTTTTTGGCTACAAGAAGTGATTGTCCTTTCTTTTGCTTACAGCAATTCTCCATTTCTCTTTGACACATACATTTATTTTTATATTATGTCTGCTTTTTAATGATTACAGACTGGGTAAGAAAACTGTTTATTTGATGATTCTTTTCACACTGTACAACAATATCTGATGCGTCTCTTCCTCAGCCACTCACAACACCTTGCTAGATTCCGGATCACCCCCCAATAACTTGTGGACTGGGGAAATTAAAGGATTTTTTTCTCATTCAGGACTCGACTCCACGATTGTAAGAAACTAAATTAATATATTTATTGGTATTACCATGTTGAGTGTCTGGAAACCCATTTATATAATATTAATTTTTTGCATTAATTATGTGAATAACTTTGTGATGTATACACTGACATTTGATAAAGTTTACAAAGAATCAGTTACCTGACCATCGTAAATTGACAAATAATGCTCACATATATTGGCCGTTTTATTTCTAAAACAAGTTTTAGTGCGTCGACTTCGGAACAGTAAGACACGTATCACTCAATTTTATCTGTTAATTAGTCACATACCTCTACTTTAAAATTAATTTTCTTTACATTATACATCTAAAATACTCCAATGAAGACCTGATGACATACTAAATTAAGGACGAAACTATGTGTGATTATATTATTTAAACTTACAGCCATCTTATTTATTTAGTCAAATCAAAACGGCAATTATTAATATAAATAATAACCAGTATTAAAGTGTTGAAATAAGCTTCCTTCATATACTCTTATTTCAGTTCAACTCGCACGTAATTGCAAACTTGTAAATGCTACCAACTTTAAGTTTAAATTACAAAGTAACTTAGTGTGATGACGATATTATACATTTAAACACTGGAATTAATAACGTAAATAGTAAATAACCTTATAAGTCACAAGAATTTAATAAACATTAGCTGTTGCACACTTTTCGTGGTTATCTTTGGAACTTTCATCTTCCTGATTTTAAAGAATCTAGAAATTTTGACATGCAGAAGACGAGGCCGAATAAATTAATAATAGTTACTTTAAATAAACAATCAACAAAAGCCAGAAATTGAATAATGTTTAAAAAATGAAAACGTTTCGTCCAACCTTTTCGTACACAGAAGCTATGTAATTAACTATACAAAGTTGAATATAAATAAACTTGGTACGTTGTAGGTGCATTTGCAATTCAAATAAATTATTCCATTTCTAACTTTCGGCATTCTTTAGGTTTTATTTATGGTAAGTCAGCTTATTTTATCATTTGAACCGATATTTTCTTGAAGGCATTAATTCTGTGCCATGATTTTAACGTTTTGTCAAATTACAGCCACTAAAGTTTTTCGTATCTAGGACAAATATATATATATATATATATGTATGTAAATAGCTATAAAATTTATTTTGTAGAGAAGAAATGACACGTTCTTTGGATACCTTCTTGGCCATAGGATATTTAACGCATGTAAAATGTCAATTTTCCTCGACAAATAACCTATTTTATATAAATAATTTGTAGTTAAAGTTTATTTTTTCTTTGCAAAGTTTAAATAGTATATAAAAAATACTTCCTTGTCGCGTGAACATCCTCTGCATTGGCGGCGATTTCGGAATGTGGTTAGGTTATGGTAGAACAGTTGATCGATTTGCTTCCGCACGCTTGAAAAAATATAAATCAATTGAGCTGCGAAGAAACAAAGGCAGGCTGCTTCCTCCAGAGATATGCATAGCTACATCACTAACATCGCATGCGCATACATTTCATTTATAAGATAAAAATTTCTCATCCGCCGTAGTTCGTAATTTTTTCATAAACGTTTCGTTACTGCGTCTCTCATAACAACTTCGTATTAAATAATAAACAACAAGTAGGCGTAAATTAAATGTATGGAAAACAATATAAACTCCGAGACGTCATTTGAATACAAATTTGGCGTCTCGAAGTTTTGATGAATATAGATGTTCTTTTATTTATTATTAAAGTATAGTTCCCGACGAACCCCAAAGGAAACCGATCGAAACGTTGGACTTGTTTGTGAGGTGTAAATATCTCCGATTAAATTAAAATTATAAATTAAAACAGAATCAACACGACGTTTCGTCCTCAATTTGGACGCTTGGTGAAGCGAAAATTCTACCGCATTTATTTGCGAGACATCAATATATGGACGACATTAATGGAAAAAACTTTAATATGCATGAAATTTATTTATAATGAATTGTACACCTGACTAAGTTTTACATTGTGGAAGAAACGTCTCAATTTAACTAAATTATTTCTCACAAATTTGCCTCCAACAAATTCTAATTGCATTAGACAGACAAATTATCCTCTGCACACCCCGAAATGATAATTCAAGTGGGACGATTTTTATAAACTGTGAAGCCAATTCGGCACATGGCTAACAAGATGGCGATAAAGTTGATGCCCAGTAATTATTTGTTTCGTTCTACGGCATTTCCCTGGCACGATTAATATATCAAGTTTAATTTAATATTATTCTCTTTAATTCAGAAAGAAATCAATGGGGTCGCCACAGAAAGCCGCCATATTTGTTGACAGGTTACCGACAATTGAATGTCTGTCACAGTGTGGAGGTTGATAAATAGCCGAGCACCGTTCAGCTGGGACAAGTGTTTAAAGCACGATCTACTCGATGCAGGTCTTACACGGTTCCAAGAAAAGTTGCCACTACGTGGATTGCAATCGCGATACGGGAAAAACGTTTATTCATAGCCATAATTTGGAAAAAGTAAACTGTGTGTAATATTTTGAAACGCCACGGTTTACGGACTGTCGTCGTGTCGTGGCATTGGCCCTTAATTGCACGTCCCCCGAGACGTCTATTTCGGGGCGAGTACCGACCGACCGCACCGTCTTTCGCAATTACGCGCGCGTTGCCAAGTAAGTTGCCGCCATCGGCTCACCGCTTTTCCAAATTTGCATTGTTGTCGACGCCCGCGAGCAGGAAAACCACGAGACGTCGCTAGGATAACCAGGCTTTGAGGATGAGATGATCTAGACGCCAGCAAAGTCACGGGGTAAAATTGAAGTGAAGAGACAGGCTTATAGAAAATGAGATTTAATAAATTTTTGGAATGACTAGAAGGCGAGTTTCTTCATGAGCAGGTACATGTTCTGGTCCACCTCGAAGCCGTGCAGGTTGTTGGCGTCCCCTTGCAGCCTCATGAGCAATCCTCCGAAGGACACGAAGGCGGACCTGCAACAGAGAGGGCGCTACAGGCTCTGTCGTGCGCGTGGCAGACGAGGTCGTGGGTTCGTACCTGCGAGAAGGCGCCGAGGCTCGCGTCAGCGGGTCACAAGGCAGTGCAGATAGTGGCGGTGACTCCATCTACACAACCAGCTAACCACACTGCCACTGCGGCCCGCGTCCGCCCGGCACGCCGCGGCCAGCCGTCCCTCGGACGCCGCACTTACCTGCGCCATTCCTTCCTCGACTATTTACTTATATGTATAGAATGTGCATCTCGCCGACTCGGTCGATGTCGCGTTTGTTACTCTGCAGGACGGATACAAGTATTTTTCATTTCGTTTCACATCCAGGGAAGTGTAAGGTAGGGTATGGCAAACCTTTATTCATTTCCGTGGCTATTTTAGTGAGAGACGTTGGACTGCGCATCCTCATTTACCTCGCCCCGTATAGCCTCTTTTCGCGTTGCACGTGCGTGGCTCGGGGCCGGATCGGATGACACGCGGTCGTATTTAGGCAGGTGGTGAGAATACAGGCTAGAAGTTACGATCTCGCGGCTCGCCGTCGGGAGTGCCGGGGTGTCGTACCAGATAGTGCATTTACAGATTCTCTCGGTCGTGTAAACGCGCCTCTGGCACGTCTCCCGGCACCGTCCCGTCCCGTCACCGTCCGCACGCCGCCGCCGCCAGGCCCCGACTGCGGGTAATTAAGGCCTGCACTCCGACACAGTTGGCACGCCTGCTCGGCTCTATTATAGCGGCGGCGGCGGCTGCGGCGGCGACGACGACGACGCGGCTATATTTACCGCGAGCCCGACGCGCGCCGCCGAGATCGTAACAACGTGACTGCGAGTACGTACCTGGCTGGCAGAGGCCGCGGCCTGGGCTGGAGAGGCGCTGAGATACCACCAGCTGTGTTCACTCTTCGCTATTCCGAGTGAACCCAGGGTGGCTCCCTGCACCGCAGCAGCATCACGCACGTCGTCTGCGGACCGCGACTGCTACCTGTCTACAGTCAGCGCGTGGGTACTCACAGTCGGCACGACGGTTCCGTGGCGGAGGAGTCGTCGCCCTCGATGCGGTACACCTTGCCGTACATGACGTACTCGAAGCTGTCTGCGCGGGATCCCTCCGTCTCCAGCGGGTTCCAGTCGCCGCTGTCCGGGTAGCCGTCCTCCTGCAGCGTCGTCGCCAGCACCAGCCGGAACTTGTCCCCTGCGGACCAGCGAATCACGGTCAGAGCGACATGACATTTGCACGAGGTGTGAAGTTTTACGGCCGTCGCCCGTTTTTACGACCCATATTCGCGGACACAAATGTCGCGTGCCGATCGGCCCGCCATCTCGCGTCCGAGACGACCATCGATCTGCCTGGCAGCAGCGTCGAACTGTCGAACCGACGGCCGAAGGTGCATCCTGCATCCTGACGTAGGCGCCCGCGAGGTACGCCATTTTGAGGGCTAGCCCAGGCCACGCCCTCGGGGGTGGAGCCAGAGGCGCCACTCCCCTCGCCCGGGCCCAATCAAACTGTAGCGCGACCCCACTTGCCACCTCCTCCATTCCCCTGCCGGGAGCAACCCAATATTTACACTTATGGAAAATTACCATTCCTGCTTGCGCGCATCTCGCCAAATCCGAAACGTTCTCCGCCTTGCTTTACGCTCACTTCCCTGCTCTCCCTCACGATTTAAACCTCTTTTCATCAAACACGAGTTAATCTAACTTTTCTGTCCCACACCCCGACATCTCTCACCTGATACCTTGCGATTTGTAAATATTAAGTTTCGTGCCGTCGACCTGAATCGACAAACTTTTCTACGTGTGGTTCCACGCGATTCTTCGTATAAAACGAGTGTGAAATCGCAACGACAGACTGACTTGATCGAGTGAGCTGTTACCGCGATTGCGCAACATCGCGCTATCTTCTCTGGCGTTTCCAGCGGCGTTACGTCAAAGCAACCATCCAGCTGTGCACACCGATAACACTTGCACGACCTCTAAACGGAAAATTTCCTCGTCACCTCGCGCGAACG
Source organism: Eucriotettix oculatus (assembly GCA_034510155.1). NCBI lineage: Eukaryota > Metazoa > Arthropoda > Insecta > Orthoptera > Tetrigidae > Eucriotettix > Eucriotettix oculatus. Next base: position 213,729,986 of record CM067377.1, on the reverse strand, counting down.
CCAGCGATACTACACTTCATGCAGATATTTCGCTCATGACGTTCGTGGTCGCCGCGTTGCGCCAACTGCGTACTCACCGTCGGCGGCGCCGCCATTTTGAAAGGGTCGTAAGATGGCGTAACGCGGAATTGATGAGAGGGTCGCCCGCAATTAACGCGCTCTCGGATAGGACCCGCCGTCACGTGCCACAACAGCTGACCGAGTACTCACCTAGGTCCATGGGGTACAGCCACGTATTCACGTCCAGGATGAGGTCCATCTTGAAGGACTCGCTCTCGCAGTGGAGCCGGCTCACTGCAACACACATAAACACACGTACATTCACATGAGCGCCGGAGCGTGGGACGGTGACGTCACCGTGACGTCAGCCCCCCCTTGCGGGAGCCCCCCGCGCCATTTTGCGGCCGGCCGGTCGCTATCGATCGTCGGCTTGGCAACGCGGGCGACCTTGACATTGGCCGCGGTGACGTCAGCCGCGCATGCGCCCGTTACGTAACGCCAGGTCAGTGCGGCCCCGTCCAAACGCGGATTCCGGCGCAAATCGATTACGCGCAAATAACAGCTCCCCCCCGCCCCCCCCTCCTGGAGGAAGGTCAGGGCAGGGTACGACACGGCTAAGACGCGGACAGGATCGATGCTGCAACGAGGTGCCGCAGTGCGCAGTGCCGGCGATCGATCGGCCGACCTTGCGTGGGTCGCGTGGGCGGCGCCGGTCCGCTCTGGCTCGCGGCCAACGCAAGCGTTATTTTCACGGTGAAGGTCGGGCGACGTTGCCACCTGCGCGGCTGGCTTCAGCTCCTGCACAGGGCACAACAGCTGCTGGCCTCGTGACCTTGCCGCCGCAAACTCGGATCGAATCCGCTCGCTCAGCTGCTTCGCAAAACAAAACATTGCCGATTTCTGCTCTCAGCTGACACGGCTTTTCTGCGCACTTGGCAGCTCAACCCGAACCGTCGAAACAGACTGAGCGGGCGAACCTTGACAGCCGCTCCCCAGGAAAACACCAAAATAAAACATTGCTACCCGCTACGTTACTTTTCCAACCAACAAGCGACGGTCAAACAACGACGACGCTAGTTAGCTAATTTCAATCGTTCCGATTCGTCATTTACTTTCGCTAGTCTTCGTGTTAGAAGGGCCTCTGCGACTGCCGAGGAGCAGAAAATAGTTGTCTGTAAAAGGAATTCCTCTCACAAATTTTGTTCTGGAATGAAGTCCGATAAATTTACCTTCCGATCCGTGATCCTGGGGGGCTGTCGGCGTTAAGTGCAGTGTGGCAACAGATTCACCTACCCGAAGATCACGCTAAATAATCATTGCCGTCGTAAACATATGTAAGTCGTTCTCGCACTGCGCCACATCAAACAATAACGTCTACATTTCAAACTGCCGCTCCGATGTGTCGACGTGGTTTACGGATGACTGCACACGATTATTGACCAACTGCGTGCACAGGTGACATAAGATGGAGGCCACTACGACGTGTCATCAAAATACGGACAAAAATATACCATTCATGAAAATACACATAAAAAATAGTTTCATCCCGTCTTCGGGACTTTGTCAACTGATAAAATAAAATTATAGACAGTTTATTTATATTATGATAATAAGATCAATATGCTATACATGGGTTATCATAACCTACGCATTATATTTCAGTATTCAGACTAGCTTCATTAATTATAGTTTAACGTGAGAAAATATCTACTAGGTGTCGATGCTATGACAAGGTGTCAAAATTGAAGCGCAGTCGGAATGAAAATATCGACGAGTCGGCGAGGGGTGAAACTGTAACTACGTCACACGACATTGCCACCCACACACATAGCACAGCGTCCGTCGTCCTCCGCGGTCAGGAGACGAATATACAGTTTCCCCCCCAAAGTGCAGCCGATAAAAACCAAAGACGGCAAATCAAAGATAGTCGACGCGGCAGCTGTTTCCAGTCACATTTGGCCTGCCGTGGTGTTATGAAAGTCCACGTTACACCGTCAACCGTCACGGACACGTTAACACACCGCAATAAACACGCGAGCTGCCATTTCATTTGCGCAACGAGTCCCACTGACAAACACACGTAGGAAACACCGCGTTCCCGGAAAATTCCACGACGAAATTTAACCCACAACTACACATGCACCGACTGACGACGTTTACGGAGAATAAAACTAAAAACAACAAGTACCTCGACGAATGCGTCAGACAATTTCCACATCGTTAACCAGCGAATATAATGGATTGAATAATTGAAACTCTGGAACTGTAATTCAACTGTCACTCACAGATTACAATAAAAAAGCGTTCGTCAGAGATATTCAACCGATGAACCATTACACATGCAATCACATTTAGCGTTTAATGTAGAAACAAGAAACCTAATTTTAATAAATACGTACATGTGTAACTATTGCATTTACATCCTGAAGCAAAGTACGGCCTAGAACAACGAACATTTGTCATCTATTTTCAACTGTCGCGCAGAGAGGACGACTTTCGTCAAAGACATTCCAGCAATCGACTGGATCTGTAATTTATTCACAGTTTACAATAATATTTGGCTTCATTGCGTCGGCTCTCTAAAAACATATCCCTGGTAAAGTAAGGTGCAGAGGACTAGAATTGAGACGCAGTGACTGTACACAACATTCGATTAAAAAAATGGTTGTAGCTTTAGAAATTACGTTATTAAAGCTTACCTGTCAAGTAAGAAGTTATGATAATTTGGGAAATGAAGTCAGCTGTGTCGGGTTTTCGTCCATTGTGTCGGTAATCCGTCCCACGCCCAAGGTAGTGCCTGCCTGCCACTCACAGTTTTCGGAGAATCGAAAGCGAGTCGCAATTACGAGAAGGCCCAGGACCGCCACATTTGCAAACGTCGCTCCTAACTTCTTTGCCAGCGCAAACAGCCATCATTGTCAAAACGCTTAACCTGATATTTATTTTAAGTGAAATGACGACGCGTGTCGTTGATTGGCCCGTGTTTTCGCAAACAGACGGCACTTTTAAAAGGAACGACCTTATGGTGTAATTTGACATATGGTTTCCGGATTTTCAATGGGGGGGAGGGGCGGAGTTAGCTCATCCCTCTCCTCCATGCAACAAACTTCTACGCCTAAAGGAACGGGCTCGCAAGGTGCTCCGAGTTACACGTCACATGACGTCTATATACACAATACCGGCGTCAATTTCGTCCCCAACATGGCGGACTCCTCCCGCCACAACCCCGACCTAAACTTTATTTGCGAATAATAGTGCAGTTATCACGCGTCACCAACGTGTATATATGTATATTTATATATATGCGCTTTAATGGCCGGTGCGGCGGAGAGCCGCAGAAACCGTCAGTCGGAAAGGAAAAGGTCGACCTTGACTTTGAGAGGTGCGTTCCAGCGGCCGAAGTTGATTTAAAAGCAGCGATGTTGTCGAGTACCGCCATATTGTCTTTCCGATGACCACGGGGTTTCCCCTTGAGAGGGAGGAAGGCGGGGGTGAGAAGAGAAAGACGAGAGCTACTTTACCTTGCGGAGGAGCCGAGTTCGACGCTCACCTGTGGCCGCCCGCACTGGCGCTGCGCCTCCCGCTCACTCACTCCGCCACGGCGCGGCGCGAGCGGCGCGGAGGGGAAATCCCCGTGACGAGGCACCTGCGCGCCATCCGGCGGCCGCGGCGGTCAACTAGCAGCGCCCTGAAGGCCGGCCGCTTAGTCAGCAAGAAACACACAACACTACACTCATTTACATACCCTTTCAGCCCATCTCCGTCCGCTTCGCCTTATTTTCTTTCCTGTATTGAGTCATCGGTGCTGTGCGATCCTCCATCTTGCGAGTCTTCCCCCTCCCCTCCTCATCTCTCGGCTGTTATGGCACCCGGACTAGCAACTTTCCGTGGTCGGATCACTTCGGTGAAGAGGGTTTGAAAAATTTCAAATTTCCTTTTTGGGGAACTTGAAAAAAAAGTTACTTGCCAACCTCTACCCTGCTGAAATTAGTTCCATGGCTTTTCCAGTGGATGGACTGAATAAAAAAGTTCTCGGGTTTTTATCCGGGTTATATCATTTGTAAAGTACAACGATATGCAGTATTTTACAAATGATATGATATGATCTACACAGAATAGGGGAAAGGGCGAACAATATGCAGGACGTTGACTAAGAGAAGGGATAAATTAATAGGTCACGTTTTAAGGCACGAGTGCCTCGTAAAATTAGCATTAGAGGGAAGTGTGTCGAGTAAGAACACAAGAGGGAGGCCAAGGATTGAATGCGTTAAGCAGATTAGGGAGAATGTGGAACGTAGTAATTATGCTTAAATGAAAAGGCTTGCGCGAGATAGATTAGCATGGAGGGTTGCATAAGACCGGTCTTAGGACTGAATAACACAACAACAATAGGGACACGAGATATCGTTTTTACCATTAGAAAGAACATGATTTTGTGTAAATGAAAACAAACGTTCGCTTTGGTGTTTTGCGCATAAGGTCTGAATCTTCGGGTCAAATTCCATTACATACAAAAGGTGTCAATTAATCTCGTCTCTTTGTGTTTTATTGGACAAAACACTCGAATAAGATATTATAAATGCTATTTGACTTCCGTAGCAGAAAGTCTTATATTTAAACTGAAATTAAGCTTGTTTCCTTTATTTATTTAATATTATTTCCCTGAGGTGAAAGTTTTCCTTGCTCTAGGCATACAATGATCATCATGTTGTCCAATCCATTAAATAAATATATCAACAAAAGAAAATTTAACTATACATAGCTTTTAAGTTAAACAAATATTTATACAAATATAATGTGGAAGAGCTAATGAATAAATATGAAGTAAACTTGTAGAAAGATTTAACAAGAAAAGTCTGAGAGAATGCAAAGTAAATTTAGCGGATCCTTACAGTAGTAATCAATGGAAAGTGAAAATACTTGAGTTATTGAAATATACCTGGTAGAAGGTACTCAAGGGCAGAATGAAAACGAAATAAGGACAGTTATGTCAAGAAGGTAGAAAGCATGTATTCGTTTGACAGAGTGAAGAATCTTGGCACAGTTAATATTTTTTTTTAAGTTTTGGGTGAGAAGTTTAATTGTTACAGATCGGATGGTGCGAGGTTATGTAGGAACTGGTTGGCTCAGACAGAAACAATAGTAAATTTTTTGGATACAACTGATGCACACAAAATGTTTGAGGAACCAAGAAATGGAGGTCGCGAGTGGTTATATGGAGAATAGGGGTAAAATGAAGTTAAGTCCTCTTGAAAAGAAAATTAGGGAATGCGAGATTGAAACGATTTTTTTAGTAACAATAAGAAAATTTGGTTAATAAGGTCAGAGAAGACTGAAAATTAGGACTGATGGTGGAAGTGGACTATAACAATAAGACGATGAACCGATTAGGAGACAAGAATAGAAACTACGAATAGAACCAGGAAAGATACACATTCGTAGATATATACCTTTTTAGAGAAAAAAATAAGAAATTTTTAAGAAATTGAAATTATGCAGAACCGAGTATCAAGGGCCTACACAAAGCACACTATCCGGCGGGAACAATTGTAAATGGGGCTATCAAAATATGTAAATAAAGCTTTAAATGAGTTCAAAAATGAAAATCCCTTCCACGTGAAAAATAGTATTGAACTCAAAGAAAGACTTGAAGAGATAAAATTGGACAAAGTTAGGATGTAAAATCTTAATACCGTCACGTTTCTGAGGGATCGTGATATTTAATAACACCAACACGTAGAGGTTATATGTGTTTATTCAACGGTGAAGTGCTGTACAAAGCTCGTACTGCGTAATACTGACTCCGATTTGGAATCCAGTCCCATTTATATATACATGGAATATTCCAGAAGCAGAACATTCTCGAAACAGAAAATACTAGAAAGTAAAGGCAAACAATGTAAAAAAGTAAACAAATAAAAATGGTTGGGTCGTGTGGGACTCGAACCCGAGTCTCCGCTTCTGCAGTCCGGCTCTATACCCCTCTGCCATCACTGCAGGTCTTGACATGTGGCAAAATACGAACGTACCAATAAAGACAGTACTGCAAGAAATGAATAAAAACTGGGGAAAATGAAGGAATAAGTCTGTGTACAAGCAGATACATGGAGTAAGGAAAGAGAGGATAAGAATTTTCACAGTGTTGGCAGCACTGTACAGAACCTTTTTTGGTACTATTTTAGTGCGTGTACAAATGCAAGGTAACATGCAGGCCGTAATGACATCAATTTACTGCTATTTGTTACTTCTGTAAGTAATAATTAGAGTTTAACACAACAATGAATTATAACTTTGTGTTACATTTCATATCACAGAACAATTATTTAGCTACAATTTTAGGCCAGTTAGGGTGCAGGCGCTGGAGCAGGAGGCTAGTGACGATTTTGTAAAACACTACGTGGGAGGCCAAGACCTAACATCTGTTCTTGAATTTTATTGCACGGTTATTTTGTTAATGCTTATTTTCCCTTTACAAATAATGACAATATGTTCCTTTCGTATTTTTACAACAATTTTACCCCATAGTTATACAGACACAAAATAAGGTTACTGCTAAAAGTGGAAAGATTAAATTCCAAGACACCTGTTGCCGAAATTCATTCCATTTTACCGCTTCCTAAACTGAAGGAAAAGGGAGATAAAAGGAAAAGACTTTCAAAGAAGTCAGAAATAATCTCTACACCGTTTAACAATGGATTAGAAGAAAATGAACGAATGGAAAATAGAAGGTGACAGGAGAAATCATCAATAAAAGGAAAGGGTTTAAAAGTTGACCCACAACCCAGCACAAGTACCCCTGAAATATCTACTGATGATGACGATTGTCCAAGATATTGAGAATACTTTTCCGATAGCTGGATGGAGTGAGGTATTTGCTAGGACCGTCATGTTCCGCCATTTGTTAATGACCATGGCTAGTGCGTACTCTTAACCTCATAGGAGGCCAACAATACGCAAATGACATTTTTTCCTAACATTTTTAATGGCAAGCTTGTTTGTTGTAATCTTATCAAACGTATTGTGATTAATTACTAAATATTAAATAACTTTGTGATGAATTCTGATGTTGATATCTTCATTACCTCTATAGATATCAAACATTGCGTGCATACTCATACCGTCCCTTACCTTAGCCATGAGAAGACGCCTGGACAGCAACATGGCGACTGAACGTGAGTGAGGCTAAACTATCATAGATTATAAAATATGTGGATGATTTATCATTTTTAATAAAAGAATAGAAGTGGATATCGCCTGTATTTGAAATACCTTAATAAAATACGCGAAAAAATCAAGTTCACTGTTGAGAAGGAAATTGATGTAACTATTACAAGGAGTAATGAACAGTTAAAAATAAAGTGAATCAAAAAAGGAAATTGTCAACATTATATTTTGAACTATGAATCAAATTTTTAATTTATGTATTGGGATGGGATATTTTGACAGAAGTTAAGGAATTTTATAACTTGGAAAGCGTAAGAAATGGGGCAGGTAGAAGTATAGTAGAAATTCAGAATAAGATAGGACAGGCAAGGAAGGCTTTCGCGAAAAAGAGACATTTACTTACGGGTAATATAAGTGGACGATACGAGTTGGGGAAAGGAAAAGAATAGAAGCCTTTGGAATGTGGTGCTATAGGAGAAGATCAAATGGGTGGATAGAATCAGAAATGAGGAAGTTCTTAGCAGAATAGGGGAAAAGCGAAGAATTCCGAGAACTCTTCATCCAGCATCTACGTCGGGAAAATCTACGTTCTCTAATATGAGAAAGGGTAAATTAACAGGCCACGATTTAAGACACGAGGATCTTGTAAAATTAGCATTAGACGGAAGTGCGTGGGGTGAGAAGAGAATATGGAGACATTGATGGAATACGCTTAGAAGATTAGGGAGAATGTGGGTTGTGCTAGCTATAAGAATATGAAAAGGCTTGCGCATGATAGGTTAGCATGGAAAGTTGCAGCAGACCAGTCTTGGGACTGAAAATCAGCACAAGAATTTATATATATATATATGTATGTATTTTTCTTTTAGTGAAATGAAGTGTTTATAATTGCAGTATTTGCACGCCTCCGCATTTCGCTGGTTATTTGAGTGACTGGTTGAGGGGGAAATCCCCTGAGTTTCCTCCGCGACGCTGATTACATCGGATGGCGACGCATCCTCGCCTACGTTTCCGCGTCGTCGTATCAATTACCAGACACGAGGCAATCGGCGACGAAGCTGTTCCGTGAAATACAGCAATCACGATAGCTCATTTTCAGTTCGCGGATGAGACGCGCCGCCATTTCCTTTACAGTCTGGCGGCTCCGGCGGCTTGCGTTACGGCGGAAAAGCGGTTAATTAAACCAATGTCGGGAACTTCATCGATCAGACTAAAATATCCCCCTACTTAATCGTCGCGTGGCACAGTGCTGACAATTGCCCGAAAATTTGGAGCACCTAATTTCATCTTTCTAAAAATTAGTTTCAACTACAACTACATAGTATTCTCCCAAAAAATAACAATATGGAGGACTGGAGAATGCTGTAGTTCAACTTCAATGAAATGGGATGTATTCTTAATTTATTCAGTCGTTGCTTGTTGTTGTGGTATTTAGTCTTAAGACTGGACTGATGCAACCCTCCATAAGCCAACGGTCCAGATACGACCTCGAACTTTACGTTTCAAGTTCACGATTACTTTTTTAAAAAAAGCTAGTAATTAATATTTTTTTATAACAAAAAGTACTTTCATTCAGCTCACGTTAACGACATTTGTAGATTTAGAAAAACCGTTTGATAATACACTAAGAAGGATTTTGAAGAACATAGGAATAAAATATCAAGAAAGAAAGCTGATACATAACCTCTACAGAAGCTGTAATTAGAATACAAGGTGAAGAAAAGAAAGCAGAAATCAAGGAAGGAGTAAGACAAGGATGAAGTCTGTCGCCCATCCTTATTTTGTAGAACAGTCCATGAAGCAATTTAAAACTAAATACGGAAAAGGAATCATATTGCAATGACAGGAAATAAAAAAAACCTACGCTTTTCCGATGATATTCGCGGAATCAGAAGAACGGGTGGAAAAACCTTATTAAAGGACTAGGAGCGGGATCATGCAAAAAACGAACAATATGAGAATTAATAGAGAGAAAACCAAGGTAATGGAGTGTAGTATAGCAGACAATGGAATAAAAAAGGCTGTTAGATTGGGAATGGAAGTTAAGTTGCGGAAAGGAAAAGAATATAAGCCTTTAAAATGAGGTGCTATAGGCGAATGAGATGGGTGGATAAAATCACTAACGAGGAAGTTCTAAACAGAATCGGGGAAAAGCGAAAAAAATGGAGGACGTTTACCAAGAAAAGGGATAGATTAATTGGTCACGTTTTAAGACACGAGGGTCTTGTAAAATTAGCATTAGAGGAAAGTGTGTGGGGTGAGAACATAAGAGGAAGGCTAAGGATGGAACACGCTAAGCATATTTGGGAGGATGTTGCTTGTGGTAGTTATAAGGAAATGAAAAGGCTTGCGAACGATAGATTAGCCTTGATGGTGCATCAGACCAATCTTAGGACTCAATACCACAACAACGGATATTACCCGTAAGTAAATCCCTCTTCCTTGCCTGTGTTATTACGCTTCCCAAGTAGCAGAGTTCCTTAACTTCCCTTCAAAATATCCCTTCCCAACCTAACAGCCTTTGTTATTCCACGGTTTCCCATACTACACTCCATTACCTTGGTTTACCCTCTATTAATCCTCATATTGAACTCTTTCTCCAGGACCACATTCATGCCATTTATTATGGTTTCCAAGCCGTCTTCTGACTACCCTAATTCTACAATATCAGCAAAACGTAGTGTTTTTTCTTCTTCTCCTTGCAGTATGATTCCGTGCCCCATATTCAGTTTTAACTTTCCTCATCGCCTGTTCAATATATGAGGTAAACAGCATGACTGCATCCTTCACTTACTTACGCCTTTCTTGATTACGGCTTTCTTTTCTTGATCTTCTATTCTAATTATTGGTGCCTGTCTTCTGTAGAGGTTATGTACCAGCCTTCTATTTCAATATTTTATTTCAGTGCTCTTCATAGTGTGTCGTCGACAGAAATCTTCTCTGGACTCAACGCTACGATACACCAAAATTTCACGGCATCCGGATGAAGGGAACAACCCTTATTATTCGCAGTGTGTTTCAACGTGCCCGGTATATAAACCCTGCAGTGCGGCTTTTATTTATTGCCCACGATTGCTCGGACTTTTGGCGATATGGAGTCAAAAGAAAGGAGACAGCATTCGAGCCAGGGGCAAAAAACTGCGACTTCACGTCGCGCCTGCCCTCAGGTTTTTCCCTATTTCGGTAAGATTTGGCTGCATCGTGTAGCGTGTTTTTCCCAAAAGTGTAACTATAAATGTTATTGGTCAACATCCATCCCAGCCGCCTAGGTGATATGAACCAAAGACGTGGGATTTTAAAAAGGCGTGCAGAGAGACTTTAGTGAAGATTTGGACAGATTTTTTCGAGGGCGGAGATGGCAAGACAGATTTTGCTGGATCGGTGGTTGGAATTGTGGAAAGGGAAGAATAGAGGCGGCGGCTGTGTTCCGGAGATAGGACGACCCAATTAGGAGAAAGGGGCTGGAATATTCATTAATCCGACACGGTAATTACCAAGGCTCTGACTCTTTTCTGATTTCCTGTACTACCAGGTCCGAGTAGATTTGTGTAAAATATATTTTTCTATGAGAAGGCACATAATATACGACCTTGAGGTTAGAGATAGAATTGTTCAGTTTGAAGGAATTTATTTACACATGTAGTTATAATTTAAGGAAGAACTACCGCTAAAAAGATCGAAATATCAAAATTGTAATTATTAATGTAAATATGTTTTTGGATCAAGTAAACTATTGTCTGTCTCTTATATTATAAAAAACTCATTATTAATACATTAATATTCCACTTAAAATAATGAATATCCCTCTCCCTATATCCATTACATTATTGATATATGTTTTTCTATGAGAAGGCACATATATATATGTTTCCATTTGCTACTTGTGTACATATATGCAAATAGTGGAACATTGAAACTTAAGAGTTAGAATTGGAATAATTCAATGTCAAAGTAATGCGACAGAATGTATTCAAAGTTCAACAAAGACCCTAACGGCGGAAGTTCAAGTCAACCCTTCGCCTAGGATGACGTCACCTTGCACTGGCAACCTGAGGGGAGGTAAAGATAACAACTTGCAGCTGAGGGGTTGACGTCACCAGTCAATGTGGAGCTCCTTCAGGAGTTTATTCATAATCAGAGCTGTGACAACTGTCTCTCTCTCTCTCTCTAAATCTCACAACTGTGAAGATTAATACAGTCATGTATAGCCTTAATTACGAGCGAATATTCATAAATACATATTTTGGTTGTAATTTTGAATTTTTAAATATTTGAAATTCCAGAAGATTTTAATAAAAACAATTATATACATACCGAAAAAAACTTGGACTGATAGATTCGAACAACACAGGGCTGTTAGTTTAGTATCTTAATGCATGTAAAATATTAACGAAAATAGTATATAGGAGGATAGAAAGTCAAGTAGAATGCAAGTTAGGAGAAGAGCAGTTTCGTTTTAGGAAGACTCTAGGGACGTGAGAAGCTATATTGACTTTGCGACTAATTTTATAAGACAGGGTAAGAAAAAACCGGCCTACTTTATGGCATTTGTAGATTTGGTAAAAACGTTTGATAATGTGACCTGGAACACACTATTAAGGATTTTGAAGAAGAAGGTAATAAAATATTGAGAAAGGAGGCTTATACATAACCTCTACAGAAGACAGCCAGCCGTAATTAGAAGATCAAAAAAAGAAAGCTGTAATCAAGAAAAGTGTAGAACAACGATGCAGTCTGTCACCCATGCTGTTTAACTTATATAGAGAACAGGCGATGAAGAAAGTTAAAACAGATTATGGAAAAGGAATCATACTGCAAGGAGAATAAAAAAAATTAGCCTTGCCGACAATATTGTATAGTACTAGGGGAATCCGAAGAAAAGACTTGGGAACAATAATAAATGGCATGAACGTGGTCCTGGAAAAAGAGTTCAATATCAGGATTAATTCAGGGAAAACCAAGGTAATGGAGTGTAGTATGGGAAACAGTGGAATACAAAGGTTGTTAGATTGGGAAGGGATATTTTGACGGAAATTAAGGAAGTCTGGTACTTGGGAAGCGTAATAACTCGGGATGGTAGAAGAATAGTAGACATAAAGGAATTTACTTACGGATAATATAAGTGTGAATATAAGAAATCGTTGCTAAAAATGTTGGTATGGAGCGTGGCGTTATTTGGGTGCGAAACGTGGACGGTAGGAATTGCGGAAAGGAAAAGAATAGAAGCCTTTGAAATGTGGTGCTATAGGCGAATGCTTAAAGTCAGATGGGTGGATAGAGTAACGAACGTGGAAGTTTAAACAGAATAGGGGAAAAGCGAACAATATGGAGGACTTTGACTAAGAGAAGCGATAGATTAATATGCCACGTTTTAAGAGTCGAGGGTCTTGTAGCATTAGAGGGAAGTGTGTGGGGTTAGAACAGAAGAGGGAGGCCAAGGATAGGATAGAATAGAAGTAGGGAGGATGTGGGTTGTGCTAGTTACGAGGAAATGATAAGGCTTGCGCAAGACAGGTTAGAATGGAGGGACTGAATACCACCACAACAATTCAAATCAGTGCATTAGAATGGATAATCTAAAGCAGGGCGTGGTCACTCACTCAATCCTTTCAATCGCTCGTCCTTAACTGAGTTATTCAAAAACGTCTACGGGTATTGAACGGGAATCGACTCCAGGCTTACTCGCTAGCCTTTATACACACGTGGCTGCTAAGCTTCGTAGTCCACGAAACACGTCTTTCATCTCCACTAACCCACCAACGACTGTCAAAATTGCAGATATTCTGCGACGTAAGCTAATGAAAACACTCAAGGCGCATGACTCTGCGGTTGATCCGATGGCCGTTTATCATCACGTGGTCGCCATCGCACACGCGACTGCCGTCAATGTTCAAGTATGGTCTTTACAATCCCGCGCAACATCACCCCATCACGTGCAACCCGAATGCAAAGCCTACATTTCCGCGTTGGCTTACGTCAGACAGCGACGTGACGTCACCTCACCAGGTCAACAATAAGGCCTCGGACAAGCGGCAGAGAACCCTCTGGCTCACGCTCAGCGACAATAACAGCCGTTTATGGCTACGAATTTGAAAGAAATGCAAGAATAACTCATTAGAAACAAGTTTTGTTTCCTATACTAATTAAATACAAAAAATAAATAATTATTGGAGGGTACGAACGTTTCATGACCTATGTTTTTCTTTTACTGCCATCAGCAATTTTCTTGCCGCATAATACAACCTTAAAGTCGTAATGCATCCAAAAAACATTGCGTCTGCCTTTAGCAAAATGTTGTTTTGTTAAGTTGTACGTAGTTATTTCCTTCCATAAATTAATCACTAAATTATGATTTGAAATAACTATATCAACACTTCCTTCACGTATCAATTTGTTAATTTTCTCGAAGCGGTGATTGCTCAATATAAATACAATATTTTTATATAAAAAAGTAAACAAATTTTCTTCCTTTCCTTTCCTTTTCTTAATATTTAATAAACAAATTAAATGATTTTATACTAACGGAAATTACATTGTCCTCCTCCTCTCTTTTTTGCATTCAGTTGGGCACGAGTTTTTATATGACTCCTGCCACTCGCCGGGGGCAAAAAATTGAATTATATTAGAACTACCTGCTCCTTGCCGATTTTAGCGTAGCCGTGGTCTAAGACTGCGCTTGTGTTGGCAGGCGACCCTCTAAACATGTCGTACCTCGCGTGCTACATTACCTACTTGCATTGATTTTTGCTGGGGCTGTAACTTTACATGTTACAATATATCTACGGAATTAAAAGTTGAGGATGGAAAAGTCTCGATCGGACAGGGAATCTTCCCCGGCACCTCCCCTTGGTGTGCGGTGGCTCTTCCCTCTGAGCTGTCCATTGCATTGCACACTTCCAAGTCCTAAAACTACGTCGCGTCGAGAATAATTTCATATAGTATATAGTTGATGAGCCTGTAGAATGCTACGAGCGCTGCCTCTTCCTCCGACTTCAAGCACACTGCAAGTTGCTTCATTACAATCGCCGCAACGAGGATGTACAGTTAAACCGCATTCACCACCAGATTTTATATAAAATTTCTGTTTTGTAACAGGGTCACTCCATGCCAAGTGACATTGCTAGACGGCGTCCCCGCGCGACTTTTCCGATTTGATTGAAATTCTGACAGTTTGTACGATGAAGTCTTAGATGAACGTATGCAATATGTCAGTTCCAAATATACATTTTTAATGTGATACGGGATTTTTCGTCGGAGTCGACGGTGATTCAGAAGTGTCATTGTTGAACGTCAATAATGTGACGGTTATTAGAGAACAGATCCTGAAAATTCGTTTCTAAGGGAAACTACACGCAAAGATTACGAAAATAATAATGAAAATTTAAATAAAAATCATTCGTGACCGGTATTACGCCCCCCCCCCCACAAACACAAAAAATTATTAATTTTTTTCCACGTTTTCAAGGAAACCTGTTTGGATAAATAAAGGATAATCTGAATGTTTATAATTTGACCCACAACCCAGCACAAGTACCCCTGAAATATCTACTGATGATGACGATTGTCCAGGATATTGAGAATAATTTTCCGATAGCTGGATGGAGTGAGGAGTTTGCTAGGACCGTGATGTTCCGCCATTTGTTAATGACCATGGCTAGTGCGTACTCTTAACCTCATAGGAGGCCAACAGTACGCAAATTACATTTTTCTTCAAATATTTTTAATGGCAAGCTTGTTTGTTGTAATCTTATCAAACGTTATGTGATTAATTACTAAATATTAAATACCACTGTGTTCAATTATGGTGTTAATAGCTTTATTACCTCCACACATATATCAAATCAACAACCTCCGTTACCTTATATATAGACAGGGTGACTGGACACTGTAAAGGAATGTATGTTCAAAGGTGAAGCGTCGAATCACAAAACAGGAAAGAACAAATAATAGGGAAAGTGTTTCGTAACCTCTTTTACAAGTGGAAATTATTTATAATAAGCGTTCAAAATTCCGTCCATCAGCATTGATGACGGCGTCGGTGCAGCGATTGACGGACGAACACTTTCAGCAACAAGCATAACCGGCATTCTTCAAATGTCCCCATAAAAAAATCAAATCGGAAGACCGGGGTGGAAAATTAATTTCCAATGGTAAACGATGTTATGAAAATAAAACACTTTCCCTACTATTTCTTCATTCCTTTGTTTGTGCTTAGACGCTTCACTTTTGACCGTACATTCCTGTACACAACGTGATTCTTAGTGTCCCGTACCATTAATTAACAGATCGGTCGTTTCCGGCCAGAAGTTTAGCTGCCACGAGCCGTATAATGGCCAAGGGTTAACGACGAATAAGTCGAATCGAATACCGCTTCATAGTGTCGTCGGTAGGTGAATAAGTGATTTGAGAATGAGTGAATCATTAAACCCTGCTTGTATTATCAATTTCGTGCTGTGAATCTTAATTAAAACGGAATTAAATCTTTTGATGTTTTTGTGAAAAAAAATATATATACGTTAGCTTTATTCTCGACTGTCCACTTCTACGACGTAACTTAATTACTCAGCTATTTCGTCCACGTTTCGCATTCTTATAACACTACATTCTATACCAACATTTTTAACAATGATGTCCTAATATTTAGACTTAATTTGGAAACTATAATAAATGGCATGAACCTGGTCCCGGAGAACGAGTTCAATATGAGGATTAATTGAGGGAAAGGCAAGGTAATGGAGTGTAGTATGGGAAACAGCGGAATAACAAAGGCTGTTTCGCTGCTTAGGAAAAAAGTCAGAAAATTTGCATTTTCCTAACTAAACGCCGTCGTTTGTAAGCGTGGTGTTTTTCCCCCGTTGAAGCTGTTTGATGTAGAGTTCTGCGGATTCCATCCGGATATCGACGTTCGGTCGCACACAACGTTCCGATGACGGGCAAAGAAACGTCGATACCCGGATGGAATCCCCAGAACTCTACATCCAGTATCGATTCTGTTCTTAAATTGTAACGAGGCGTTGCCCTCACATACGTTTTGTCCGCATGTCCGGGCATACGTGACGTGACGAGTGCCGCGCCATGATTTCTTCTTTACGTGCGAGATAATACTTTCTTTTAAAAAATATTCGAGTCCTATTTCTTCTTCGTGTTATTTTTAGTATGAATAAGATAATTTATTCCTCGTCATTGTGAAGATATTTAAAAGGATTCGAATTGGTTTATATTTTACAACTAAGAATATTCATCACATTGCGTTTTGAAAAAAAAAATACACAGAAAAGAATGTCTATAATAGAGAAGGTGAGGAGGGAAAGTGTTTCGGTCCGCGCTTCTTATTGCCGTTTCGAGTTTAAAAGGCTAAAACACGCCATGATCAGCATTTCATTAACTGTGTGAAAAGTCTACACAATGCTGATTTCATGTATTCCGCACGTAACCCTAATTTCGAGCTGCATTGTTGCTGATCGAGATTGCAAATTTGACTGACGATTCATCGCCTACTTCTCAGGTGAAGGAGTTGTCCCACTTGGCCGTGTATTCAACTTTACAATTCCTGTTAAATTATTATTTGTGCATGTACATGTGCAGGGGTATTCATTCCTAGGACAGGTCTGATGCAACCTTCTTTGCTAACCCATCTAGCGCAAACCTTTTCATTTCCTCATAACTACCACATCCCACATCCTCCCTAATCTGCTTAGCGTTTTAAATCCTTGGCCTCCCTCTTCTATTCTTACCGCATTTCCCTTTAATACTAATTTTACAAGACCCTCATATCTCAAAAGGCATACACATTGTTCCCTCTTCCCCTATTCTGCTTAGCATTTCCTCCTTGATGATTCTATCCACCCATCCATCTCAATCTCCTATAGCACCACATTTCAGAGGCTTCTATTCTTCTCCTTTCCGCAACTCCTGTCGTCCACGTTTCGCATTCTTATAACACTACATTCTATATCAACATTTTTAACAATGATGTCCTAATATTAAGACTTATATTTGGAAGCCATAATAAATGGCATGAACCAGGTCCTGGAGAAAGAGTTCAATATGAGGATTATATCTCGTGCCAGCTAATGTCTCCCTCCCGTCTCACTCTTCTCCAACTATCTCAGGAAGTACCCTCCAAAAATCTACTAAACATTTCTCCTCTCACCGCTCTCGAACAATCTCCAATCTGTAAAATCTCCACCACCAAAATGCTCAAAAATGTCTCCGCCTGCCTTTTTAAAACCTACTTCCCATTTCTTTAGCAAGAAAGGGATTTACTTACGGGTAAAATAAGTATGAATATTAGGAAATAGTTGCTAAAAATGTTGGTATGGAGCGTGGCGTTATATGGATGTGAAACGTGGACGATACGAGTTGCGGAAAGGAAAAGAATAGAAGGCTTTGAAATGTGGTGCTATAGGAGAATAAGATGGATGTGGATAGAATCACTAACAGAATAGGGGATGAGCGAACAATTTGGGGGACGTTGACCAAGAGAAGGGATAGATTAATAGGTTACGTTTTTTGGCACGAGTCTTGTGAAATTAGCATTAGAGATAAGTTTGTGGTGTAAGAACAGAAGAGGGAGGCAAAGGATGGTATGTGCTAAGCATTTTATGAAGGATGTACGTTGTAAGGAAATGAAAAGGTTTTCGCCAGATATGTTAGCATGGAGGGTTTCATCAGACCAGTCTTAGAACAACAATTAAACTGAAAACTTTGCATTGCGAAGACGCTTAGTGTGTTGCCGACAAATTGAATGACTTTGCGTTCGTTTACTTGCCATATGGAATTAGGATCGTTTTTTTTACTTCGCGAGAAGAACTGTAGTATGTACGTCTTGCGCCCTCGTCTTCTAATTTTCTTACATACTCGAATTTGACTGTAACTGACTTGGCGATACAGGGATGATCCTTTCTTTCTATCCGTAGTGAATTCAATCTCCAGTGTGAACAGTTGGACGCGGTAATACGTAAAAAATGTCATTACCGGAATCCCCCGTTTCTTCCGCCTCAGACAGCGACTACATCAAATTGAACTTTTTCATTCGGGAATGCTTCTTTCAGACAGAGAATAATTTCATTTTCCGTGCAGACTCCTCCATATGAGCTCATCGTAACCCTATTACGAGGTATGATTTGCAAGATAAGGCGTCGGCTGAGCGGATTAACCTCCAATTCCGCCATTGAGAGTGCGACGAGCAGCCGCAGCCTGCTAATGGCCGATAAGGCGATTTGCCAAATACAGCGGTTCCCAATTAAACCAACAGTGTGTCATACAACGAGGCTGAAAATTCATTTACGTTTCAACACAATGTAGCGGATGGACGAAGAGTTATTTTTAGTAAACAATAATCTAACTGCCGGACGCGCAAAACATGCCAGATGATTCACATTGCCCCCACGGTCACTTTCTATTATGATTATTAGGGGGGGGGAGACAGGCAACTCCCCTTTAATAGCATAGCAAGGTAATCGGAAAGTGGGGGAGGGTGTGTGTGCAAGGGTTGACTAGGGCCCCGGACTATAAGGTAAGGGAGGATAAGAGTACGCAGTGAATTTTCATAGCGTTGGCAGCACTTTACAGAAATGTTTTGATACTATTTCAGTGCATCTACAAGCGCAGGGTCACACGCAGGCCGTAATGGCACCAATTTGTTACTATTTTTTTTATTTCACGTACTAAAACATACTTTTGTTACTTCTGCATGTAATAATTAGAGTTTAAAACCTAAAATTTTCGAGGAAAATAACAATTAATTATAACCACATACAGTGACGTTTCGAGAGTATTTAAAGTTATGTGCTACATCACTCTAAGACTTTTTAGGAGGATCTTGTGGTATTCAGTCCTAAGACTGGTCTGATGCAAACTCCATGCTAACCTATTTAGCGTACTCCATCCTTCTCCTCCCTCTTCTGTTCTTACCCCACACACTTCCCTCTACTGCTAATTTTACAAGACCATAGGGACTTAAAACGTGGCCTATTAATCTATTCCTTCAACGTCCTCCATATTGTTCGCTTTTACCATATTCTGTTTAGAACTTCCTCGTTTGTGATTGTCTCCACCAATCTGACTTTCAGCATTCTCCTATAGCACCACATTTCAAAGGCTTCTATTCTTTTCCTTTCCCCAACTCCTATCGTCCACGTTTCGCACCCATATAATAGCGCTCCATACCAACATTTTTACCAACGATTTCCTAATATTCACACTTGTATTTCCCGTAAGTAAATTCCTTCCTTGCCTGTGCTATCCTACTCTAGTTATTACGCTTCGCAAGTAGCAGAACGGATCCTTCCCAATCTAACAGCCTTCGCTATTCCACTATTTCCCATACTACACTCCATTACCTAGGTTTTCCCTCTAGTAATCCTCATATTGAACTCTTTCTCCAGTACTACGTTCATGCCATTTATTATGGTTTCCAAATCTTCTCCCGAATCTCCTAATACTACAATTTCGTCGGCAAAGCGTAAAGTTTTTATTTTTCCTCCTTGCAGTATGATTTTTAGGAGGATAAAGATATTAATAATAGTACAACACCTACAGGGTGCAATGGACAAACACATCTGCTCGGCCTTTTTGGCGGCATGGAGTCAAAAGAAAGGAGACAGCAGTTAAGGCAGCGGCAATAAAGCACAGACTTCGCGTCGCGGTTTCGGAATTTTCCAATCTTTGTGAGAATTTGGCGTCGTGGGGTGGTGTATTTTCCCAATATTACCATAAATGTTATTGGTGGATATCCATCCCTGCCACATTAGTGAAATAAACTAAAAAGTGGGAAGGAGGTTTTAAAAAGGCAGGCGGGGACATTTTGGAGCATATTGGTGGTGGAGATTTTACAGATTGGAGATTGTTCGAGAGGGGTGAGAGGAGAATTATTTAGCACATTTTAGGAGGGTACTTCTTGAGATAGTTGGAGAGGAGTGAGACGGGAGGGAGACATTAGCTGGCACGAGATATTTGGTGTGAAATTCCGTGTTGAGCTAAACTTCCTACACATGACAGTGGTTGGAAATGCGACAAGGGGAGATTTTGAAATTCTTCCTGAGACGGTACAATAGGAGGTCGGCAACTTTGATCTGGAGGGAGGACGAACCAGGAAGAAGCTGAGACCTGCATTAAGCCGACACGGTAATTACATCGGTAAGCCTTTTTGCTGATTATATTCATTATAAGAGGGTTGTTAATATTTCACGACCCGTAATATGCTACTTGTAATTTCGTCTCCGTCACGTGTAATAGAAACTAAATTTTAAAATTGTAACCATAATGGCGCAAAATCCTAACGCGACAGTATTTTTACTCGTTACATATTTTAAATAAAGAAAGTTATTTTTAGGAAAAAGTAACATATTATATGGGAATATTGTATGTGGATCGTACGGTAACTTTCTCTGAATTATTCTTCGAAATGCCACCTGTTAAACGTTTTTTATTTTTAATAAACTTCGATTCAAGCGAATAAACCATAACAAGTGCATAAACGGTAATCTTTATATTAATTCGTCGTAAACATTTAAAACTGTATCCTGATGATGTCAGCACGCTCTGTGCCTTTGGTAGCTCTTAGGCGAGCAGGGAAATGGTAAGGTAATACTGCGCATGCGCATCGCTCATTCCAGACAAGATTCTCGAGCTATGAAGAATGTAGCCAAGATATGGACAAGAGGGAGCGAGCTAGAAGGCGGACAGTTTAAAGTTTTCGAAATCGAAGCAGAAATTCATACTCTTAAAATTCTATTTTTTTAGTGTTTCTTAAAATTACTAAACAAATAATTCCTCCTAAACTAATTCACGTGTTTCAGATCATGAGCACAAATATACCAGTGACGATTTTGTAAAGAATTACGTGGGAGGTCAAGAGCACTGCGTAGGCCTATTTTATGGCCATTTTATCTCGTTTTCTTCCACTGTTCTTTTCTTAATGCTTATTTTCATTTTACAAATGAATGAAATTATGTTACTTTCGTATTTTTACAACAATTTTACCTCTTATAGTTTTACCAAACACAAAATAAGGTTCCTGCCGCCGCAATTCATACGATTTTACCGCTTCCTAAACTCAAGAAAAAGGGAAAGACTTTCAAATACGTCAGAAATCATCTCTTCGCCGTTTAAGAATGGATTAGAAGAAAAAGAACAAATGGGAAATAGAAAAGCGAAGCGAAGCAAAGACTGGATTGACCCTATGGGAAGATCACAGATGAAACCGTACAGAGAAAGACGCCCGCGGGACAGATCTCTCGCAGAAAGTTTCTCCCCAGATTGATTGCGGGGCTTTACCTTTGGGGGATGCCTCGTACTGGTCTGGTTTCTCAAGGTTCTCACAAACCGAGATTTATGTACTGGGGCCGAAGACCTTGGGCATACCGTAAAAGTTGCCCGCTGATCAGTCGGCCAGCTGCCTCCTCCGGAATGCTGCGATCCAAGAGAAAACTCCTCTCCCGTCATTCGGAAAAATAGTAGCCAAATATCCCGACCAATCTGATGCAGGTTTTCTAAGGTTTCATCTGCATCTCTTTTAGGAAAATCAGCGGCTAGGATCCTTAAACTATAGCCCGGGGGCTTCAATAAACCAATCTTTGGCTACCTTCTCCTACCACCTTCCACGTGCCCCTTTTCAATTCCGTTCCTATGCTATAAAGGGGAGTTGCCTGTTTCGGGACCACCCCTCATGTAGCCTATTACTCCCTCCCCCCAAAAAAAGAAACCGTATAGAACTTAAAACAATATATCGCATAGCTTGGTAAGATGATCAGTGCCATGTTTAACATTCACAGTATTGATTTCAAATATGTAACGTTTATTTTATTTACCTCCCTTCGAGCAACCAGTAATTGCAAAAAAAGTCACCTCACCATTCTAAAAAATATCAGTTAAGGTCTATACTCACGCTGTGCGTCGGTTGTCGACTTCTCGGTCACTGTGACGATAGTCTGAACCGTATATCTGTTCCAAATTATTTCATTTACCTTGGTTAAATTAATGCTCTTTTCCTTCCTGATCGGGTATTCCTATATACTTCCACGTTTAACAGTGAAGTTAATCTGACAGTTATTTACAAAACAAACTTCAACGAAGTAAGTCACAATTTTTTTATGTTATTCATCAAATTGGGTACAACGTTTGGGTACACTTTTGGGTCTTCCTCGGGTAAACAAACACTTAATCAAATTACTTCAGGTATTAAATCTTATTTAAATGAAAGCAAATTCATATAATTTAAAAATAAATGTAGTAGTCTGAAAGTGAAAAATTTTCGACCTATATGTACCCATTTAACAAAGTTTTATGAAGTATCTACGTACCTTATGGACCATCCAATGGAAACTTAAGTTAAATGAATTAATATCCATTCATGTTAACTTTACGAATAAAAGAATGATTGAGCCTCCATCTATGCACATAAACGGAACCTCAGTCCCATACGAAAATAAAGCGAAATATCTTGGTATGACAGTAGATAACAAGTTAAGATGGAAAGAACACGTAAAAAAAAGAAATGCAAGAACTCAATATAGATATCGGCAGATAGATGGCTCATTCATTGGAAGGTATGCCGACCTGTCTTTATATAACAAAACTTTTGTGTATAATTAAATTATTAAAGCAACCTGGTCGTATAACTACGGGGATGTGCAAAAGAAAATAATATCAACCAAATACAGATATTCCAAAATAAAGTTTTACGTGCTATGGTGAATGCCTAGTGGGGTACATTAGAAACGCTGATATCCATAAAGACCAACTGTCAAAGAAGAAATTAAAAGATTGCGGGCAAGCACGAAGAAAGGCATGAAAAAACACAACTTCATCTCTCCGACAATAAATACCTGTTCAGAAACTGAATTAGTATGGGTGATAAATTAGTACAAAATAGAGCACGCTGCGTGCACGTGAAATAAAGTCGTGGGACAACAATGGAAACTGAAGGATGTCATTGGACTAATTTAGCTAACAAGTAACTAGACTTAACAAGGTAAAACTAAGGGTTGGTATCTTCAGCCTTCACGGCGTCTTTCTCAAGATTTTCCACGTTCGAAAAAATGTGGACGAAACGATGCATTTAGAGAGTTGAACACTTTAATATTTTAAGCGTGGCCACCACCAGGAGTAAGTAAATGCAGAGCCAGCCAGCTGAGTCCTGTCCTGTCGGCGCCTCTCACCTCGTCACGTGACACCAGCGCCTATCAATGTTTCAGCCAACCGCTTGGAAAACGAGAGCAATGCTTTATTCGTCTTTCTTTCTACACTGACGAAAATTAACAATTCTTTGGATTTCATAAACAAATTAAATGAACCATTTCATGCGGCAATGTTGCAATATGACGTCATGGTGAGGGTCGGATGCAAGTAAATGACAGGAGAACGGCTGTGACGCTCACGTGAAATATTCACTCTCACAGGCCGGACTGGCCTCAATTTCGCCTTTTATTATTTATATTCGCCAGCGCGGTCGGCAAAATTTTTAGCAGGGAATATTTTCCTCTTTACAACGGTGTCGATCAGTCTGGACTGATGTGATCGACAAGGATCAGTTCTTCTGCGCACCTTCTGTTTACGAATGCCGGCCCGGGCCTTCGGAGAGATAATTTAATTTTTCGATGATCAGAACTTGATAGGAAAGGGTGGTTTTTCAATGGTCAGCATGGTTTTCGGTAAGGGTTCTAGTGTGAAAGATCAATGATAAATCTATTTCAGGAGTTAGCAGATGGAGGAGATGGGGTTATCAAAGCCTTCGATGGAGTGCCTCATGATATCCTATTGAATAAATTAGATAAAACTATGACTAGATAAATTTTTAAACGACAGATCGCAAAAAGTCAAAATCGGAGAACAATTTTCGGATTGAGGCATTGTAACGTCGGGAGTTCCTCAAGGCTCTGTCATCGGACCATTGCTGTTTTCAATCAGGCTTTTCGCTGACGACTGCAGCGACATCTACAGAAAGGTAAGGAACGAGCAAGACACGATAGTATTACAAGAAGATATAGGTAAAGTCAATAGCTGGGCTCAGGAAAGTAAAATGAAAATAAATGAAAAGAAAAGCAGCTCAACTTCGTTTACAAAACGCAACATTTTTTAATTTTTTTTAGGCAAAAACAATATTATTCGTTTTAAAAATTCATCTTCTAATAATATGATTCCACACTTATTTATTAATATTGAATATAATTATATATTCAATTATTATTATTATTAATTATTGTTTAAGTTCTATGTAACTGCCACCGGGCATCTGCCCATTTGTAGATTTAAGAAATACATACATAAGACAGAATATAGAATAGGCGAGCGGGGAATTAATTACAAAGGTAACGAGCTGCAAATATCAGGGGATTTATTTAAACAACAGTCTTGGGTGAGAGGAACAGCGTGGAATTCCTTACATTTCATAATGAAAGAAGTTCACAATCAAAGCACGTGGCATATTTATCCTTAGTTAGACCAATTTTTGAATACGGGGTGGTTTGGTGGGATTCCCCATAGAAAAAGTCAAATAGAATCATTAGAGAGATTTGAGAAAAGGGCATCGAGTGGGGTCACAGGATCATAGGAACGGCAAAGTAGAACAACAAAGGAGGGAGAAAGCAAGGATGCTTATACGGGGCAAAAACCAGTGATTGGAATTAGCTCCAACAGTTATATAGGTAGATGGGATCATCGGTTCAAAGTAAAATGTAGAATCAAATAACAAATGTTGACACATTCTCATTCCTAAATAGGACCATCAACGACTGCAGGAGTGCCACCAGACAATTGTAGACCAACAACAAATACAATACATTGCAATTAATTACTAATCTAGTACATTTCCTGTCTAATGCAACGAGTGATTCCAACACGACTAAACGCCTCGTTTTACGTTTAATTTGCCTATTTTAGTTGGCCGAACAGCATCTATCGATCAGACGCCCTTCGAGTAGGTTCGTGGCTGTTTGTGTGTGCGTGGAACCTCAATATCGCCTTCCTGTCTCCTGCTCTTCCTTCGTAAAGGCAGGAAGCATGCGATTTTAGCGGATCCTTCCTACACGCTCCTCCACTCCTTCTAGTCAACGTTCCCCACTCCGCCATTGCTCGGTTCAATTTTAGTCCTCCTTTGCATCGCACTTTACCTTCATTGCTCTTTTACAGTAAGACGCATTACAGATCAACTTTTTCTTTATTGGTAATGACCCGTTTTCTAGATTCAATAATAGGTCGCTTTTTAACAATGTTTTTGTTGATACGTTAATTTATGTTACATGGATATATTTATGATTACAATAATAAAAATATACATGTATATTTAAAGTTTGTTTTAGCATGTATAATATTTTAGTGATTTATATTTACATTGTACAAGAATAATCTGTTTAAATTTTTTATTATTAATTCTTATTTTATTGTTTTCGTGGAGAGACTGAAGGAAAGCTTTCCTAAATTCCTTGTCTCCTCATTCTTCTTACGAAGGTTGGGAGCCAAAACCGTCCTACATACATTCCATCCTTTCCACTTTATACATTTTGTTTGTGGAACAACTCCGGTTTTCCGGTTACGACCCACGTTTCCGGATCTCCATGAAGCTTTGGTCGAGTAGTTGTAGTTTCAAAATTATGCTAATTTTATACTCTAACTATTTATGACTTTATTATTATGGCCAATGTTAGCAAATGTTAATTTTATTTTTGATATTAGGTTTTGCATAATTTGTATTAGCAGAGTTATGTAATTTGTTTTATGATAATTATTTTATTAATCTTACTATAATTCATATTCTATTTCATGTTATGATGTCTATATTTTGGTGTTTATACTCATCCTGTTACAGGATTTGAGAGTTCGGTCTGATGATGAGTAGATTGTTTCTAATAATGTCGTGATTTATGCATAATTGTTTATTATTATTCATATTCATTGCTTTAAAGTACTGTATTTAAGAGTGTATGTTTTTAGAGTCCTTTATTTGGTCAGTTCTATAGCGGATATCTGATTGGTGAGTGGTGGGTTTCTTATTATTTTCCATAGTCTTTCTTTTCTTAAGATTTCTCATATTCCTCTCTATCCACAGGCACATGGTCTGCTATTTATTTATTTATTGCCCGTATGGACCATGACCGGTACGAAAATGTAAGAGACCCTTGATTGGGTTGAGGTGTCTAAGCTGTAATCTTTCTCTTACGTTAGGTAGAATTTTGTACACCATTCTCCCTTTATTTGATGAATTCCATCTTTCTTACATAGCAACTATGAGAACTTGTCACACGGCATTAAATATAGGAAAGAGAGTGTGTTTAATCCCTTGTGACAGAAGGCCACAGAATCCTGACCCTGGCGGAAGTCAGGTTCCTCGCTGGGCCTTCACGGCTGCAGCCTAGAGACGCGCCGCGCCCAACAAGGATCGCTCTCCAAACGTATATCTACTAATCCGCGCGTTGTTCTCGTGCTTCAAAAAAACTCGGTAGGTTATTGGAAATTTAAAACGTTACAATCGGGTCTGTGAGAACGTCAGTCCCATCTTTCCGACAATATTAGGGAATTGGCTTAATTATGAGAGGAGGCAGTAAAGGCCTGCCTAGAAGGCGTTTCCCAACGTGGATCCCACAGAGGTTTAGGAATTGTGCAGAATTTAAAAATCAACCACCTACTATAATTATACTCGACGAAAAAGGTAAATTGGTTGGAGTCTCAATTTTTTTTAATAAACCTTAGAGTAGACTTGTACTTTCTATAGAGCTACAGGAGTAATATACAACGGTCACACTAATCTAGAGTTGACCACACATTGAGTATTGAAGTAATTAAACCAATAATAATTACTAAAAATTAAACTATTACAGGAAAATCTTTCATATAAATTATTTTCCAGATGAATTTGAACAAACGCCTAGAGACTTATTTGGTAAAACCCAAGGGTTTTTGTCCTGAGCAAGTAGGAGTCAGGCTTAATTTAAAGAATCTTCCATTTTTGAATATAAAAATTACATAGTCCTTGACGAAGAGGCACGAAAGTGACAATGGCCGGGACCTCGCTTCAAACACTCGCCGACTTCCCGTCTCAATTTACAGCGATTGTCACAACGAGCAGCGCGAAAACAGTTCAAAAATAATATTTAAAAAATTACAACACCATCTTAAAAATATTTAACGTATTACACTAGAAATCAGAAAAGTAGAATGGCAAAGATACTACCTAGCGTCCTAAATGGAAAAGAATAATGGAAGAAAATGGTTTTTGAAAAAGGGAGGGGAACCAGTGACGCCAATGGAACGCTCAGACTAAATTGTGAAAGATACATTAATAGAAACAGAGAAAGAACTCTTAGAGCTTTTGATACGGGAGAACTCAGAAAAAATATGCTAGAGGTTATTAAAAGAAAATACATTCGAAATGTAGGAGAGAGAGAGAGACAATTGTATATAAAATAAAATGAGCTTATTTAGGTACGGACGCCAACCATATCTAATACAAACATTGAGGATAGGATAAGAAAAGTAGTAAATGTATCAAGTTTACTAATCATCTTGGAATGAATACGATGCTTCAGAAAATGTTAAGAGGATTGCAAAACGACATGAACGATTATGAAAAGGAAAAAAAATATTGGAAAAATAACATTATGGAAGTAAATAAAAATAAGGAGAGAGGAAGGAAGAATTGATAAAGTAAAGCATTGTAGATTTCAGGCACATGGTTGAAGATAGGATAGCAATGGCAAAAGAAGCGTTCAGCAAGAAATATAACTTGTTGTGTAATATAAATGCTGATAATCATTGAGTTTGCGATAAATTTAAGAAGAAAACCGGCCTATGTTTATGTTTATGGCATTTCCAGAAAATGAAAAAAAAAAGCGTTTGATAATGTGAACTGGAACACGCTATTAAGGATTTTGAAGACAACTAAAACAAAATATCGAGAAAGGAGGCTTACACATAAACTCTACAGAAGACAGCAGCAGTAATTAGAATAGAAGACCAAGAAAAGAAAGGAGTAAGACAAGTATGAAGTCTGTCGCTCATGCTGTTTAACTTATATATAGTACAGGCGATGAAGAAAGTTAAAACGGAATATGGAAAAGGAATCACACTGCAAGGAGAAGAAATAAAAAACAATAAGCTTGGCAGATGATATTGTAGTATTGGGGGAGATAATAAGACTTGGAAACCATAATAAATGGTATGAACGTGGTCCTGGAGAAAGAGTTCAATATGAGGATAAATAGAGATTAAAACCAAGGTAATGGAGTGTAGTATGGGAAACAGTGGAATAACAAGGCTGTTGGATTGGCAGGGGATATTTTGAAGCAGGTTAAGGAATTCTGCTACTTGGGAAGCGTAATAACTAGAGTAGGATAGCACAGGATAGCAAGGAAGACGGAATTTACTTACGGGTAACATAAGTGTGAATATTAGGAAATGTTCGTATGGAGTGTAAACGGTGTATGGGTCCGAAACATGGACGATGGGAGTTGGGGAAAGAAAAAGAATAGATGTCTTTGAAATGTGGTGCTATAGGAGAAAGAGATTATGGAGGATGTGGTAGTTCAAAAGGATAAGGTGTTTATGTAAACGTGGAAACTGAAAACAACAATATTCCTCGATTTCTCAAAAGCATTTTTGTTAGACTCCTTTGGACTTATAGAGTTTTAAACATCTGTGGTCTTTATGAACTTATTACATTCATATTTGTAATTAGTATAAATTTTACTTGTGCTTCTTTCTCAGCAGAGGAGTAAAGGAATTAATAAATGAAATCACCTTCTCGTTCACTTATGCAACGTAATACCCGAACAACATTTACCGTAATAGACGAAAAAACAGGGCTGTGACGGTGCTTCGTCGCTACACCACGGGGCACCGGAAGACTATTTTTAAAAAAAATGATTAATGTAATTCTGACGGGCAAATGAGGAAAAGGCCTCGAAAGCTTGGTAAACGAGGCGACGGAAAGGGGAGGGAGGGAGAGAGGCGGGGGTTCTGACGTCGTCACCGAAGCGCCTCGTCTGCAATGTATTTTTTTTTTTGCCCGAATTCCATTTTCTTCCCCATCACGTCAGGTTATTTGGCAAATCACAAATTAATTGAGGAAATACGAGACTTCAAAATAGACTTGCACGTTATTAAGTTTTCTTTCCCCTTCGTCCAGGGCGGCGGCCGTCGCAGAGCACGGCGCTAAATTACCCACTTGTATCTATTTACAAAGAAACGTCGTCGCTACAACAAATAAATATCCATTAAATATTTATGTCCACAAATCGTCTGCATTATTTGATGCTGAATAATTTTTGGGTGTTACAATCAAAATATTTTTTATAATGTGTAAATCTTGAATTGATGTGATCGTTTTATCATTTGTTGTTGTAATTCCTCACAACCAGCACATCCCACAACCTCCCAGATCTGCTAAGCGTATTCCATCCGTCTCCACCCTCTTCTGTTCTTAGCCCACACACTTCCCTCTAATGCTACAAGACCCTCGTGTCCTATTAATCTATCCCTTCTCTTGGTCAACGTCCTCCTACCGTCCACGTTTCGCACCCACACCAACATTTTTAGCAACGATTTCCTAATATTCACACTTATATTACCCGAAAGTAAACTCCTCTTCCTTGCCTGTGCTATATGTACTATACTTCTACCATCCCCATAATCTAGATTGACATCTTTAAACAAAATTGAGCTGACTTTCCCCAATGGCCTCAACACTTCTGTCGATGTGTGCCACGTAAAGGGCCTTATTTATTAAATAGCTGATAGGTGCCCGGCGTTAACCGGGAAATCATTTGTATTTAAGCCGCTACAGTAATATATTTTTGTCAACACGTGATGAAACCATGGGCAAGGTCTTCGCAACTTTACCTTTTCTCGCCCTGCTCCTTCCTTAGGGCGAAACATATTTCTGCGCAATAGATTTAAAGTACGGAACAATTTACATAAAGGTTTGTTCCCAAATTCTTCGCGCCCCAAACCAAGCATTTTGGAGAGATGGCGAACACCCACATGGAGGGAGGCGGGGTGGAATTAGCGGAATTTCTAGATGTAACAAAGTCTCATATTTGTGTCGAAAAAAATCCTTGAAGTCAACTACTTTTCCAGTGTTTTCCCGACAATTTCTGTATAATTTGGGGGTGAAAATAGCAAAGTAACTGTAGAGTCTGGCGACGAAAACGGTGTTATGCGAGTCGCTGTCTTACATTCTCACTTCTAATAAGCGACTCAAGTAAGCATTCATCCCTTAAGTGGAGGAATGTTTGTTGTTGTTGTTGTTGTATTTAGTCCTAAGACTGGTCTGATGCAACCCTCCATGCTATCCTATCTTGCGCAAGCCTTTTCATTTCCTTATAAGGAGCACACCCCACATCCTCTATAATCTGCTTAGCGTATTCAATACCTCGCCTCCCTCTTCTGTTCTTACTCTGCTCTCGGTTATTTATATTTAAGTCGGAATTTTAAAGCTACATTAGCATTTTTTAAAGAAATAAATCCCCATCAATACAATAATATAATACTTAAAGTATTTGTAAGGGGCAAACGCATCATCTCGGGCTTTTGGCGCTGCGGAATCAAAAGAACGGGAGACAGCAGATGAGCCAGGGCCAATAAATCAATCAAGACTGGTTGGCAAGGGAGATTTTGAAATTCTTCCTGAAACAGGAATAATAAGAGGTCGGCAGCTGTGATCTGAAGAGAGGACGAGCCAATTAGGAGGAAGGAGCTGGAACCTGCACTAAGCCGACACGGTAAATTACACTTGTAACCCTTCCTGTACTGCCAGGTCTGAGTAGATTAAGGCCCTGAGGTTAGAGTTATAATTGTTTAAGTTTAAGTAACTAATTTGTATCATGTTTGTAAATATATATTGTAATGAAGTGAATGTGTTATTGGGTGTTCCGGACATGAGCCGCCGCGAAGGCCATTAATTAGCGCAACTTAAAATTGTTAAGCCCTGAATAATGTGAGGGTTTGTTGCCGCAGGATCTGCTGTCAGGGGTGAACCCAGTAGCGACCCCATAATTTACGCCGATCATTGTCGCGGATGAGACAAAAGCGCGTCAATGATTGGTCGGAATTCTGCTGCGCAGTTTTATTTAAAGAAAACCGATTGGTTTATGAAAGTATTTGCGGGGAAGAATATCTGAATGTCAAGAAGAACAGACGCTTAAAATTGTACCGCAATACGGAGAAGACGTGAACCAACTGGAGCTGCGTCGACGCGACGTCAACAGTAAGAAACGACATATGTAACGGGATTCCAACAGCCTTTTTAATCTTTTAGTAAATCAAATTTCCACTGCAATAATTCTCCCCATCATTTTAATTTCCTGATCAGGACTCTCATGTGACTGACTGATTGAAACCGTAGAAATGATCTAAATTAAACCCAATCGCCCAATTTTGGTTAAAAACAGTTTCTATTATTCCCCATCTATGAATTTATGTTCACTAAAACAGTAGAAAGTATGACAATATATATATAGTTTTAATTCACGAAAGAAGTGCAGGCATAAAAATAAATATTGTAATTATTATTGTAAAAATTTTTTAGATCAAGAAAATTATTGTTTTTCTTTTATCTGATAAAATCTCGTTATTAATACATCAATATTCCACTTTAATAATATAATTACTCCCTATATTCATTATATAATAAACTAAAATCACCCCACCCAATAATTAACCATTACAAGACGAATGTTTTTATTTGGGGCGTCCCGGAAATACCGGACACACATAAAGGGCGTCAGGGACGAAAATAGTTTGCGAATCACTGGTGTAGATTATTTAACAGGTTGTTGTTGTGGTCTGATTTGATGAAACCCTCCATGCTAACCTATCTTACGCAAGCCTTTTCACTTCCTCATAACTAGCACAACCCAATCCTCCCTAATATGCTTAGGGTATTCGATCATTGGCCTTCCTCGTCTGTTCTTACCCCACACACTACCCTCTAATCCTAATTTTACAAGACCCTCGTGTCTTAAAACGTGGCCTATTAATCTATCCCTTATCTTGTTCAACGTCTTTCATATTGTTCGCTTTTCCCCTATTCTCTTCGGAACTGTTTTCGTTAGTGATTCTATCCACTTATCCACCTCATTCGCCTATAGCACCACATTTCAAAGCCTTCCATTCTTTTCCTTTCCGGGGCTCCTATCGTCCACGTTTCGCACCCATGTAACGCAACGCTCCATACCAACATTTTTAGCAATGATTTCCTAATATTCACACTTATATCACCCTAAGTAAATTCCTCTTCCTTCTCTAGTTATTACGCTTCCCAAGTAGCAGAATTCCTTAATTTCCGTCAAAATATCCCTTTCCAATCTAACACTCTTTGTTATTCCAGTTTCCAAACTACACTCCATTACCTTGGTTTTCCCTCTATTAATTGTCATATTGAACTCTTTTTCCATGACACATTCATGCCATTTATTATGGTTTCCAAGTCTTCTTCTGATTTCGCTAATACTACAAAATCGTACGCAAAGCGTAAGGTTTTCATTTCTTCTCCTTGCAGTATGATTCCTTTTCCATATTCCGTTTTAACATTCTTTTCGTCTGTTCTATATATACGTTAAACAGCATGGGCGACAGACTTGATCTATTGTAATTACTGCTGCCTGTTAAATGCCGGGTCTTGTCTCAATTTGCGAAACATAAGAAAGTTTCTGTAATAGAAGGTGCAATTGTTATCTGCATGAAGTCGGCGTAGTGCGTGTCGCGTTGCGGGCGAGAGAGAGTTGCGCAGGTCGATAGCGCGTCCTTGACCTAGGCCTAGCTCGTCGTATCGAGCCTGCTTGCTTGCTTGCCTGCCTGCCTGCCCCACTGACCTTTACCTCACTTGCGCAACCCTAAGCTCCTTCTCTCTCCTTCCTTGCCGCGCCTCTCCTCGCCTCGCCTCATCTCGTCTCGTCGGACTCTCCCTTTCTTTCAATCTGACAACTCACGGACGGAGACACACACACACAAAAACATTCGCCATTTTATTTTTGAAATAACCCGCTGCATGAGGATAGGTTATGGGCGGGCGGGACTAACCTTGCCCGCCTAATTGAAGGTTAGGAAGGGACCAGCTTGATGCGGAGCTTCCGCGTGACGCGCAACAATTCTTCTACAACAACAATGCGACTCTTAATTTGACTTAAAAAAATAATACCAACACCACCACTATTTTTAAATAAAACAGGGAGATTTATCTGCCCAATATTAACTACTAAACGTACCGAGACTATTTGTACCGCAACCGGTCAAATGAACCGGTTTTTAGAAAAGGACTGTATTTTGCACATCCCTCCCGTTGGACCTGGTTCTGTTA
The DNA here is from genome assembly GCA_034510155.1 of Eucriotettix oculatus. NCBI lineage: Eukaryota > Metazoa > Arthropoda > Insecta > Orthoptera > Tetrigidae > Eucriotettix > Eucriotettix oculatus. The sequence goes on along the minus strand of CM067377.1, from coordinate 213,696,529 downwards.
TTAAGTATTGTCTTCCATACAGTTCCATCAACTGAAATATGTTCATCTTTTTTTTTTTCATTCTCTTCTTCAAAACATTTTCGTCGTCCACGTTTATTCATATTTTCTTCCTCAGACTCGCCGTCTAATAGATCGTTATCAGTTTCCAAATAGTATTTCTTCTTTTTCAGAGAGTTCATCTTCATCACTTCCCTGAGTTATTTCTTTCTCCTAAGTACTTCGAGTGCCTAGATTGTTTCGACATTTTTCTGGGTGTGACGGAAATGATCCAACTAGCTGCCAACATATTTCGTTTGTTATTACCTTTCGTTCCACTAAAACGATATTTCCAACTTGAAATTTTAGGTGCTTCATTGAAATTCACAACTATTCTTTACAGAGTTTACCCGAAGTGTACCAATGCTACGAATGCTCTTATGAAAGAAAGGCTCTCGGTCAAATGACCAGTCGTGGTAAATAACGGCTACGTTACACGCCTTTATCAGATTTAACAAATAAAAATACAAAGGAATGATGTAAAGTTAATTGTGTATATTTAAAAGAAATAATCATGAAGTGAAATGAGGAAAAGCGAAAACATTTTATGCGAATTTTCTAATAAAAAGTTTACAACCGGTCATGCAACGTTTGGTGTTAAATAAATTACCGTATACTAGTCATCAATGAACATTAAACAAAATGTTTCACTAAATGTATTTATTTCTGTGGAATTCAACTACTGTGTCTGTCATTATATTCCATCACTTATTTCTAGATGTAACTGAAGAGGTTCCTCAACTTAGGGGTGAATCATTTTGTTTAATGAGATTACATTTTCTGCAATTCATTAGAAACTCTACCTGTAATCTTGCAATCTTGACTAATTTGTTAGAGAAATTAAACCAAGATTTAAATTCTGGGTGTGCTTCACACCCATACTTACATTTAATCAAATTTAGGAACGACATTTGACTACAAGTTTGGAATTGGATATACAAAATTACAAAATGTGAACCGATTTACATACAAATTTTCGTCCGTAACCGCCAGGGGCTGCAAACGATCCTTTCTGCGACACTAAATTCTTCACGTGTAAATTCAATTTCTTTTCGGTTCAGGGAATCAAGGAATAAATATGATGTATTGCTAAATTTTCCGTCTGAATAAGTCTCAAAATGGAGACGAACGAAACGTCGCTTTTGAATAAATAGTGATAAAATTTATATGCTGACTTTTTGGTCGTCTTTTTATTAACTGTAAAATTTAAACTCGGAAAAGTATGTTGTAATTTATGAGAATTTGCATCTAAATCAGTTAACATTTGTAATTTCGTATAACCAATTCCAATGTCATTCCTAAAATTTGATTAAATACAAGTGTGGTGACTCATGACCCCTACATTGAAGCGGTAAAGCAAAAATAATTTAGTTCTTGGTATTTGCGTACAGCAGGACGAAAAGCGAGGGTGGTTTGGTTGGGACCGAGTAGGCGGGAAACGTCGCCGTTTACAACATTATTTATTGCCAGAGTGCATTGTATTTGGACAGTTGGTCCCTGGAGCTGTCCTGAGAAAGACGGGATGAGAGAGAGCAGTGGCTGAAGAAACAACATGCGTAAAAGTTAAATTCGTGAAAGAAGATTCATTTGACGGGAGTACGGAAAACAAAAAGATAACATTTGATGGAGATTTAATCTGAAGAAGAGGCGCTAGAGGATCTAGAAGACGGCAAACCAAGAACGTCACCACCAGGCAGAACATCTGGTAACGGCATTTTTACCCGGTTTCCACTTATACCATTCTCGTTGATTCGCGATTGTATTTATTTCAATTATATCGTTCGTCACCCGCGTTCCCGGCAGGAGCCGTTTAGAAGCTGCATAGATTCTTTTTGCTTTACCGACTGAGCCAATAATACATTTTACTCGTAAATTAATATTTTTAATAAAACTTAATTTGAGTTATATTTGTTTTGGAAATTTTATATTGTAATACCACGATTTCGATTTTTATTATCATCTTAATTAAATGGAATATATTCAAGTTAAATATACTCTTTTTATTATTTAACAATTCCTTGTTATAATAATATATTTGCGGTGTAAACAAAGAGTAAACACCACATAAGTATGGGCGTGAAACATACACAGCATTTAAATCTTGGTTAAATTTCTCTAACAAATTTGTCAAAATTGCAAGATTACAGTAGAGTTTCTGATGAATTGCAGAAAATGTAACCTTATTAAACAAAATGATTCACCCCTAAGTTGAGGAACCTCTTCAGTCACATCTAGTAATAAATAATTGATTGTAATGACAGAGGCAATAGTTGAATTCCACAGAAATAAATTAATTTAGTGAAATATCGTTAATTACATAATTAAAAACGTGTAAAGAATAAAATAGAAAATTAAGACTTCTTACACAGTAGTGTAAACGAGGGAGAAGAGTGCAAATAGAACAGACCACTAAACTTGTGTGGAAAAAATAAATTTCATGTTTCTGAATAAAACATTTAGTGACTTTTAAATTGAATTTATATAATATGAAGCATTTCCCTCACCGACCGAGAGTGATAATTTACTTTCTACGTTTTTAATAAATGGTAAAAAAAGGCATGTAAGACAGCATAGTTATTAAATTTATTGAAATCGGTTTTGTGTCGTACCTCCGTTTGGGACCTCAGCTGGTGGATCGAATCAGTTTTTAATACTACTCCGATCAATGCTGTTATTATTCAACTGTACACTTACGGGTAATATAAATGTGAAAATTAGGAAATCGTTGCTAAAAATGTTCGTATGGAGCGTGGCGTTATATGGATGCGAAACGTGGACGATAGGATTTGGGGGAAGAAAAATAAATGTGGTGCTATAGGAGAATGATATTTGTGGATATAATCGCAAACGAGGAAGTTGTTAACAGAATAGGGGAAAAGCGAACAATATGGAGGACGTAGGCTTTCCCGGTGGATAGACTGAACAAGAAGTTCTCGGGATTTCACCCGGGTTATGTCAATATCTAATGATTGGCATAACCCGGGTGAAATCCCGAGAACTTCTTGTTCAATATGGAGGACGTTGACCAAGAGAAGAGATAGATTAATAGACCACGTTTTAAGACACGAGGGTCTCGAAAATTAGCATTAGAGGGAAGTGTGCGGGGTAAGAACAGAAGATGGAGGCAAGGATGGAATACGCTAAGCAGATTAGGGAGCATGTGAGTTGTGCTAGTTATAAGAAAATGAAAAGGCTTGCGTAAGATATGTTAGCATGAAGAGTTGCATCAGACTAGTCTTAGGACTGAATACCACAACAAGGTAAAACATCTTTAAAAAATTTAAATTATTATATGATCTAAATATTAACCTAACACCACAATAAGCAATCAGGTTGATTAATTTAAATTTTATCAGTATTCAGTAACCACATAATACCGAATTTGATTATTTAGAATTCAAATATTGTCAGTGTAATTATTTTAAATTGATTATCTCGGCACGAAGATATCCCTGAACTCGAGGATGAAACGTTTGGTTTAACGTTGATTAAATTATTTTTACAAATTACTGACGTTTGCCTACAATACTGAAATTTATTTATTATATGAGTCACATTAAGCTCTCTTTTCTATTGACAATACTGACTGAAATTACTTTACTGAATTTTTGACATGAAAACTGGTTATAAGAAATCAACAAAACAACTAACACACTTTTAGTACCATTGGTTTTTCTTTGTTTTTGGAATTATGTCTTCAAATACTGTGTTTGTAATAATGTGTTATTGAATTGCTGGTTTGAATGTGGACTAAAGAAAATTATCATCACTACCTACTGGCAGGTTTCAGATTATATTACATAAGTATTTTTTTTAGATAGATTCTCGGGTGATGAAAGGCTACAAGCACGTGGAAACTGTCACATGATATTGTTTCTTAACTTACACTTAATTTCTTAGTAATAAACTGAAATGAGTATCCTATATCAAAAAAATTACAAATTCTAATTGCACTGTAATTTAAATTTAGAGTAGGTTAAGATTATATATATATAATTTTAGGTTTGAACTTAATGTTTCTCCTATTGCAACATATGAAGACTATAACACAGACTGAAATCTTTGTTGGCTAGTAAATTAAATAAAAGTTATGAAGAAAGTGTAAGTGTTTTACTTGTGTCAACTGATTATAATCTGGGGTCCTGAAAGAATTATAGTAAATATAAAAAAATCATTGAATTTAAATAGACTAGATAATTTCAGTTGCTGGCATTTCTTTTCTCAACTCCCAATTTAAAGGAAGTGAGTCGCCTCCCTCCATATGTCCATTTTCCAGGGTCACAGACCTTGGGTATATGGCAAGAGCAGCCGCTGATCCTATTGGAGCTGGTGGCCAGCTGCCTCCTAAACTAGTTGGGGCATAGAGAGGGGAAAGCTGCAACCCCACAGCAAACTCCTCTCTCATAATTCAGAAGGGCATGAGACAAGCACACGAGATCCCCACCTACTCAATACAGGTTTTTTACAGTGTGCCCTGAAAATTTTTAGGGTGAATCACCAGGTAGGATCTTTAAACTGGGGAACCCCAGTCAACCCTTTGTTGTTTTCTTCTCCCGTCCAAATCATCGTTTTTTAAAATTCCTTTCCTATGCTATAACAGGGGAATTGCCAGTTTCTGGATTACCCGTATGTAGCATGATACTGTCCCCCTCCCCAAAAAACTGTAGCTATAACTGGTGTACTATGTTCCAACTACTCATTTGAATAAAACTTACACACTTTTTCTACTGTACAAATCTTTTTTCTTTTCATTTATACACTCTGAATTCCTTGACTATAAGTAGAAATTTCTTCCTTGTTTATGCTGTTATGTAAATAATTTATTTTCTCACAAATTCATTTTGTAATTCAAACATTGTCATTTTAAATTTGGGCAACTTTAATTGACAAATTAATTTAGCTTTTCCCAGCTAACTACGACTGCAAGTGGTAGTTTTTCATTGAATACTAACTTTGCATTCTGTTTAGTTTTAACTCTGTACTCGGCTCTGGTAGTTTGCAAGGAATTCGATTTTTAAAATGATTTTATTCACCAGAATTGTTAGCATGAAATGCCACCTGCAATATTTATTTACTTAATATCTTAATTTGCAAATATAAATGTGTCACAAGAATCATCTCAAACTTTCCCAAATTATTTACTAGTGTTCATTCCTTGTTTTGTTCTCGACTTCCACTGCCAGGTTTGATAGATTTGGACTAAGATAGTTATGAGGTGGACAAGTGAGGATGATACACAGTGAGTAAAAATAATAGTGAAAGAAACCAATGCTCAAACAGTAAAGAATTAGCATTGGCTGACTGGTATCTACCTGATTCAGCAGGCTCTAGCCATCGCTACCCCAGATTCACAGAAGCTCCAAATAAAACAACCTGAAGACAGAGTTTGTCCATAATGTTTGAAACACTGATTTTGTACACTCTAATTTATTGCCCTTTAAAACCCTTATATTCTGATTCTCCTTAAATTCTCTCACATTGATTTGCATTTTTTTATTACAAATCTCCTTTACTTCATGTAGCCAAAGAGACAATATTTATTACGTATGTATATAAAGTGTACTAACAGAAAGAGTAAATAAATAAAACCATCATAGAAAATTACAAAACGTCCATTCATTAAGGTTTTGAGTGATGTAAACAAATCATTATATTGTACTGTGCAGCATAAATAAAAATTTCAAATATCAAGACTAAGAAGTGATGAAGTGCTTGCTGTAAGGTACCAACACTTATGTTTTGAACAAGTTAATTAACAGATACTCAAATACAGTTAATATCAAAGCCGAAAGTCTTGCAAATGACATCTCATCACAACGAATAAAAATCTTAAAAAAATTAATGAATACTCGTCTAGAAAATTACATAAAATGGGTAAATTTACTTTTTGAAACTCAACTGCCAATCATTCTGATTACAATCAGGGGGGTGGGGGTGACAAATAATAATTGTTAGTACAGAATAAATGCCGACCTCCTGTGGTGTAGTGGTTAGCATTGCTGCCTCACAACTCAAGAGGTCCCGGGTTCGAATCCTGGCATGGGCTTCGATGTTTGTGTCGTCACGAGGACCGGGATTAAAGGCTGCTGGGGAATTGATACACTGACCACGTATCACCCCAAATTTGGAATGTGTCACACCAGATGACAGTCCACAGCCGCCTCGGTAGGCCTAGGCCCTCTACAGGGCTGTTGAGCCATTGAAAGAAAGAAAGAAACAGAACAAATAGTTAACTGTTAGGAAGCAATAAATATGTCCCTATTAGTTGCTATATTATAAAGGAGTGAAAACCTGTACGGTTGAATATCTCACTTTTCCCCTTAATGATGAAGGGTATGGTGAATGTTATTACCCAACTTGGTGAACCATAAAACTCTGAATTCAACAGGCATCTCAGATTAATTGGTTTTTTTATGATTAACCAATTTGGCACCCTTGTTTAAAATGCTGAATTCATTCAACCAGCATTAGATAATATAATCAGTTAGAACAGTCCTCTAAATTTTATACTTGTGAAAATATTAAACAAGAAAGGATTGAATACAAAACAATAACACATTTTTATACCTGAAATTCCAGAAGAGGACGAAAATTCGTCACATTGAATATTTTTTCTGACAAAAGACCATTTATTTATTTATAATAATTGTCCGATGGTTTCTTTAATATTTAAGAATATGATAATGTGCAAATCTTAAACATGCAATTATCTTACTCAAAGTGATTTATTTGCCTACGTATTTAAGGTATATATTTAAACATAGGATATTTGGATAGTGAGTAAAGATAGAAATGAGGGAGGAAGGTAGGAAATTTACTTTAAGCAATATGCTTGGTATAGAATTATGTTCAGAGAACGGCATATGTTAAGTGTAGACAGGAATAGGAGGGATCCTCACAGAACCAGCGGGTCAAATATTTTCAGTTTTCTTTCTTCTTGTGTATGTATACATAGACAAGTCAGAAAGTTTTGGAGGCATTGCCCCCTTAATTAGAACATTAGGACTTGACTTGTCTATGTATACATACACAAGAAGAAAGAAAGGCTGAATTTTTTTTCCTAATGTTCTATTGAAGAGGGCAATCCCTCCAAAACTTTCTGACTTGTCTATGTACACATACATAAGAAGAAAGAAAGACTGAAAATATTTGGCCCGCTGGTTGTGTGAGGATCCCTCCTATTTCTCTCTTCACTTAACATATATATAGGGAAAAGACAGAGAGGTAGAAAGTAGGTGACTTACCTGAGGTTTATAGATGGTAGGCACCTTGTGAGGTTTAGAGTTCTTGAATTTTTGGAGGCACCGCCCCCTTCATCAGAAAGTTAGGAAGACATTTCCAGTGATCGGCTAGCTGACGACTGAGCAGCCAAAATTTGCTGCGCTGCTAGCTTAGGTCGTAAACAATTGACCCCACCAGGTCACCAACTTTCTCTCTCAATGGGGGTCTGGGAAGAGGCAAGGACTTGAGGGGGTTGGGGAGATGCACATTGTACTGAAAACATCCAGCGCACAACATTTTTAGCTCCAAATTGCACCTCGGAAAACTTCAATTTAGAGCTTATATCTGAAGATATAGATATTTGATCATTTAAATTACGTGCAGTTCTAAGCAGAATAGTGGAAGATAGAACAATTTGGAGGACTTTGAAGGGATGGATTAATAGGCCACATTTTGAGACATGATGGTCTTAGAATTAGAGAGAAGTAAACAGAAGAGGGAGGCTAAGATTGGAATATGCTAAGCAGAATAGGGAGGATGTGGTATCTATGCAGAAATGCAAAGGCTTGCACAGGTTAGCATGGAGGGTTGCATCAGGACTGAATACCTCAACATCAACGTCCAAAGTGCATTAATATATTACAGTACATAATGATAAACAATACTCAGTTCAAATTTAAGTTTATTATATCTGATGTAACATTCATGAGCTTTTGACTGTTACAATTATATTCACCCTATTACTTCAGTGGGACTTGTACACCACACTTATGTAATATTATATTGTGTTGGTTACAATTATATTCTGAATCATCTAACAGTCCTATTCAATGACATGTTGATTTATTTTTTGCATTCTTAGTTATATTGTTGAGCAAGTGTTTAAAATTTATCTTACAATTATTTAATTAGATATTACTTAATACTATTAACCCTAAGTTTCCTTCATTATAAGGGTAATTCACACGGTATTAATTCCCATTTAACAGCATAGGAAGGGTAATGTGGATGGGAGAGCTAAGAAACCAAGGAATACTATAGGCCCTGAGCTATTGTTTAAGGATCCTACGCAGCATAAAAATAAAGCATGTTATACCATAGAAAACATACATCAAGTAGATTGGAACTTGCTGTTCACATAAAACTTTTCATGACAAACCCCTGAAAATCTGCATCAGGAAGGTCAGGCTTATGGAACTTGTCCCATGTTCTTCCAATGATGGGACTGCGGTTTGCTATGGGAGGCATTTAAGCATATTTACCTGATTCTGATATTAAAACCTTAAGAAAAGTTTCAAAAACAAAACGCTCAAGGTAGTGTATTAATGGCTAAGTACACGCGACAAATAAAATAGAAATAAGGAAAGAAACATTATGTGCAAATATAGAATATGAATAATTTGAGTCATAATCAGGGTCAAGAAATATCTAACCTTATCATTAACTGCACGAAACAAGAGAAATATTTTTTTAAAGGTAGATAAACAAATGTACACAACAATCAGAAGAATAAAACTAACAAAATTCGATATAAAAAAACACAGTAGCAAAGCTAACCTACGAAACTAACGTTCCCCGAGGTGTCTAACCTCAATCGGACATGCACAAAAAAGTGACAATACTTGTTTTGTAGAAATAACAACAACTTTTACTTAACAGTTCTAAAAGATCATAATAATTACCTCTGTCAAACTTTTTTCCTTCAGGATCTATATCTTTTACGTTGAAAATATCTTCAAACAGCACACCCGCCATCGTAGCCTGGTAGTAAACAGGATGTTCCCAACACTCAGCTGTCTCGCATACTTTGTTCGAGATTACTAAATCTGCCAAACTATACAATAAACCATTTGGAAACTCCGATTGAAATTATTTTTAAATTTTTAACGTATGTCAAATTCTAATTTGCAAATCTCATAAGTTTTCACCAAACTAAAGTCAATTTAAAGTGTAGGTTATAAACATGGCGACTCTTCCACCAAGGAAGAATTCCACACCTTCCAAAATATCGCGGCAACATGTGTCCCCTCTGCAAATACTTTTGCAGATGGGGTTTCCAAAATTTAGAGCGTAAGGATATTTATACAAATAATATAAAACTATAAAAAAGTACTAACGCTAGCTTCCAATTGACCGTCATATTTAACAAGATTAGGAAAACTATGGTGTTTATATATATATATATATACGACACATAGGCTTTAAATTCCAATATATTGTTAAATGCCCGGAAACTTTCATCAAAGAACCGACCCCTATTCTATTTTCAGAGTAAAAGCCCTGGCAGCTACAGGTAATCGAGGTGTTCAGTTAGCATCAGATTGGCTTCTAGCACATGTTAATGATCCAACACTAGACGATGATAATCCTCGAGAATACATACTGTTTGCCTGTCCTACCGGCCCTTTCCTAGAACAATTGCAAGCGTTCTGGGAAACATCTTTTGTACAATGTGGTTGGAATGGGGTACACAGTTGTATGCCCCATATAACACTAGTTACATTCTTCAAGGTATATTTTAATCTTCAGCATTTACCTTACATAAGATCGCAGTCTGACTTAATATTCACCGATATATTATTGCCCATATTAATAATAGGCTCCTGATGAGTGTGCACCTCAGTTGGCGAGGATGTTGAAACATGTTGTTGAAGTGCAGAAAGTTAATTTCAAGGAGCCCATAAAGCTGGAGACTTACATATCACAGAATTTTATGGGATTCTTTGTTACTGATGAGCAATCAGAAGTACTGGAGCAACTGGCAATGCAGTTTGTTAAAGAAGTGTCAAATTCTGGTATGTTGATAAAACATCTTTATGGTGGCAGTACTTTAGTTTTGAAAAATATTCATTTTTAAACAGATATTAAATACTGTTTGAAGAGATAATCAAAAGTTAACTTAATCATATATTTTTTGTTGTTTTTTTATTCAATCCTAAGACTGGTTTGATGCAACCCTCTATACTAACCTATCTTACACAAGCCTTTTCATTTCCACATAACTAACACATCCTCTCTAATCTACTTACCTCATTCCATCCTTGCCTCCCTCTTCTGTTCTTACCCCACACACTTCCCTCTAATGCTTGTTTTACAAGTCACATGTTTCAAAACATGTCCTATTAATCTATCCCTTCTCTTGGTCAGCGTCGTCCATATTGTTTGCTCTTCCCTTATTCTGTTTGGAACTTCCTCATTAGTTATTCTATCCACCCATCTCATTCTTTTATTGCTCCACATTTCGAGGGGTCTATTCTTTTCTTTTTCACAACACCTATCATCTATGTTTTGCACCTGAATAATACCACATTGCATACAAACATTTTTCTCTATGATATTCTAATATTCACATGTATATTACCCATAAGTAAATTCCCGTTTTTCGCAAGACTTCCTTGCCTGTGCTATCCTACTCTAGTTATTATTACTCTTCCCAAGTAGCAGAATTTCTTAACTTCCATAAAAGTATTCCTTCCCAACACCCATTGTTATTTCACTGTTTTCCATACTACACTCCATTACCATGGTTTTCCCTCTATTCATCATCATATTGAACTATTTCTCCAGGGCCATGTACATGCTATTTATTATAGTTTCCAAGTCTTCTTCTGACTCCCCTAATACTACAATATCATCATCAAAGTGTATTTTTTTTTAAATATGCATTATTTTTTACATTCCATTCTCCTATATACTGTTTTGCATGCACAAGATACTAAACTAATTGTCCTGCATCTATCAGCCCCATTCTTTGGTATGTGTATGATTATGTTTTTATTAAAATCACAAAGTTAACATTTTATTTTAAAAGTTACGTGATACAAAGCATACAATTGTATGAAATTTTAACTTCATACATGTTAAGAACAATCACATGAACAAATCTGTTTTGTCTGGAAGAAACTACAAATAAAAATAAAAATTATGATTTTGCCTAATTTTTTCTCTGTAATAAGAATTAAGATACTAGAGGAATTAGTTTTAAAATAAATAAATATTTTCAATAAAGTTATAATTATAGATAAGATATATTGAATGGCCCATGGATAGACTTTTTTTATATAAAAAATATTTATTGCACTACAGTTTGGTACTTATTTGAACACTTCTTCATGTTGTTGCCTGATTTAAATATTTTTTTTATAAAGTTTTCCTTAGACAGGCTATGAATATTACTTGTTAGTAGTGGAACATGTATTTTGTTATTATGCACAACACGATTTTTTAAAATTATTTTTATGGACAGTAGCATCAACCGATTGTGTCATTATCAACTTTTTATTTATTTTGGGTTATTAATTAGTTGGCATTAGATCTTTCTCAGTATGGATTAATACACACACAACATCCATGCTATCACAAGAATTTGAACTCAGGAGCTCTGTGATGTGACACTGTGGTGCTATCCATTACACAGTAGGACGTTGGACAATACAATTTTATTGATAGTCCAAATATGGTTACTAAATGTCAGTCCAATTAGAAATTTATTCCATTTAGCAATTTTATTTAGTTTAAGAAGCCAGATAAATAAAAAATGTAAAAATTCCAAATGCAAAAGACATAAAACAATACTTTTGTAGAATTAAATACATCAAAAATGAAAACAATACTTTTTTCTCAAGTGATACAAGAACAATATTTCAAATCATAAATTTATGTAACTAAATTATGTAGAAGGATAAACAACCAAATTGTTCTAAATAAAGTGAGGACAAAAAATAAATTATCAACATACAATATTTAAATTCGAATCATAAAGTATATGAACAATATAATTTTTCAAAATAAATTCCAAATCAGTAACTTATACAAAAAATAAAAAAATAAATTACATCAAAACTTAATAATTTGTCTAATAAATATTATGTTATAAGGTATTATGTTCCTTGGGTGTGTTTACAGTTTTACTAATACATAACATCTCTGATATATTAAATTTTAAAGAATTTTGTTCTGTCTAAAATTTCAACATTATTCTTATCAAATTTATTTTTCTTTTTTAATGTATGGAAAATATAACATTATAATTTAAAGTTTTTAATTGTTTTTGTGTTCTTTCAGTATTGTTTTGAGAGAATGCTTAGTTTATCCTATAAAACTTTTGCCTCAATTACACTGACTAACTTTATATATAGCATTATGTCAATAATAAAAATTGAAACAATCTGTTTATGTTATTAAATAAAATTATTGTTTCATGGCCAAAAGTAAGGAATTATTAAATTTACATTTACTACAAAAGTTCCCTCCCAATGTTCTGTAATCTCTTCGCCTCAGGACAATAATTGAGTTCCAAATGTAGTACAATGAAAGTTTTAATTCTTGAGTATACAAATCACTTACAGTTATGTAAATTTTGTATTGTGTTTCTCTCCTTTCTGCCCTGTGAGTTGTTGGAAGAATAAAAAAAAAATCAGTTTAATGGTTAATGGAAATTCAAATCATTTTGTTATGTAAGCAACAATGTTATACCAAATTTATTTATTTGTTTGGCTTATTCATTATATTAATTTTAAATATGAAAGAAGAGGGCCCCTGAACATTGGGAGCAAATGCTTTGAAATCAATGTAAATTATATTAAATTCCGACTTAAGATCCATGATATATAAATTTTATTACACTATGTTGTATTCCTTCTTAATTTTGCATTTACATCTTTTTAGGATTGTAAGTCTGTTATTAACAACATAAATAACCTTACTGTTTAAATTTTGTTAATAGCTATTTAAATTTTCATTTACTGTATTCTGCTAATGTCTCCAATTGTTTAAGCATGTTTTTAATTGATTATTTTTATTTTATATTTATTTTTCTTACTAAATTTAATATTGTGTTTATTTATTTTTTATGTATAAGTTAAAAGGGTAACAATTATTCATAATTAGAAAATTATAACTGAATAAGTTTTTAGGTATCTTGGTAGAAACAATTATGGTATTTTTTAAACAAATTTGTTCTGCAAACCAACCTATTCAGGATAAGTTTTACATTTTTTATCTCATCGGCCAGCACATCAGAAAAGAAAGCTGTGATCTTATTATCAAATTTACTATTATGAAATTAAAAGTATTACACAAGGAAATTGTTTGTTCAGTACAACATTTAGGACAGAAAAATGCTGTTGTGTTTTCTTTTAGTTATATATTTTCTAAAGACTTATATAAATATGTGATTTGAAATAGTATATTTTTTATTCCGTTTGCCATTTGTGACAAAAAAAAATTATTTTTCTGTCTGACTTTTTTTCTTTTTTAATTTTATTTATATATAACTATGTAATTAAAAATATTCTATTGTACCCTTCACCATTTGGAATCTTTACATCTTTTAGTTATCTGATTTATTAAAGTAAATAAAATCTTATTGTGTACTCTTCGCTAGCCGAAGAAAACTTATAATATTAAGACAAACCTTTCAGCCTGAACAGAGTACAAATCTGTACAGAAACATTGTGCATTAAATAAAATTTTATGATTAATATAGAAATTGTAAAAGAATGTCTGTTAATATATTGATAAATATGTCTTACAATAGTAAAAAGAACACACACACACACACACACACACACACACATATATATATATATATATATATATATATATATATATATATGTCAGGAAATGACATTGTCATGTTAATTAAAACAATTAATAGAGAAAGGACAGAGAGATAGAAAGAAAGTGACTTACCTGAGGTTCATAGATGGTCAACACCTTGTGAGGTTTAGAGTACTTGAATTTTCAGATGCACCGCCCCCTTCATCAGAAAGTTAGGAAGAAATGAAAGTTCCAATAGATGGAGTTGAGCTTCTGAAGAGTCGGGAGGTAGGGCTTTGAGGGGAGTCAGTGTGAAGCACTGGTTGAATTGGTTGGTGTTGTGGCTATGGGGAATTGGGTTTTGTAGAGTTTTACTGTACTATGGTGGTTGGCAATCAGCTCGGGGAGGGGTCTCTTTGTCTGGTCAATGTAGAAGGCTGGGCCGAGTGTGCAGTTTATTTTGTAGATGGTGTGGAGGACAGACAGGTTATGTTTTCCCTAATTTTGTATGTAGTGCTGTTGGTGGGGTTCTGGAAGTTTGTGGTAGGTTGGAGTATTGGGCAGACATGGCATCTGTTTCTGCCACACGGTCTGCAACCAATTGTGGGTGTGGGGTTTGTATGGTCTGACCAGGATAATACGGAGGTTGGGTGCAAAATGACAAAATCTACAAACTTGTCCCAACCTGTCCCAACCCCTCCATTATCCACAAAATGGAAAAGTTTGTTTGGACTCATGGCCCTCTTCAAAAACTATCCTCTGCCTCAATTGAGCTCATCATCCCAAAAAGCCCAAGAACACCCAGTTTTACCTTCTCTCAAAGATACACAAACCTGGGGTCCCTGGCTGCCCAATTTTTTCAGCATGTCCTACAATTTTGGCTGCTCAGTTGTCGGCTAGCCGATCCCTGGAAATGTCTTCCTAACTTTCTGATGAAGGGGGCGGTGCATCTGAAAATTCAAGTACTCTAAACCTCACAAGGTGTCCATCTATGAACCTCAGGTAAGTCATCTTCTTTCTATCTCTCTGTCCTTTCCCTTTAATCATGTATATATATTATACAGACATAAAGTAGTTTTATTTAATGGTTAAATAAAAGAAGGAGCTTGCATTCTTAACTTCCCCTTTATATATTAAGTTGTACACAGTTAAATATTTTATTTGATGATAATTTAATAGCAATTAATGAATTTAGTTAATGTATATTATATTAATTAAATATGAGAGGATTAAGTAAAATAAAGTATATATACAGTACCAAATTTAAGCTTTATAAAAACTTCTCCATTTTTAAATTAAATGAAACATCATTCATTACGCCATGTGGACAAATTCTTGTTCAAGTATTTAAAACCTCTTGATCGTTTTCTGTTTTGAAAGTGTATAATTGTGATTTTCACATTGTGTGTGTATTGCACAGAATAAAGCTGTATTGTATGTGGTATTTCTGATGTTTTCTCATGTTGATCAAAATCTTCAGCAAAAGTTGTGAATGTTATTGATCATAGGCTGCGTTACACTTGGTGAGATGTAAAATTTGCACTACCTCTTCACAGTTTTTACAGACAACTATGAGCACCTTGATGCCCTCACAGCCTGTTTCCCATGGTGTGCTGTCGCCGGAAACAGATGTGATTCACGTCCTCACATGTGTAAGCAAGGTTGTACACTCTGTATCTGAATGTTGCATGCCAATACATACACTTTTCATGCTTACTTCAGATGATCAAAGTTGTTCTCAAAAGCTTTTATTGAAATACTTGTATAAGTTATTCCCCAATGTTATTACTTTGTTGCCTTATTTATTTAATTCTGCCTCAATACATTATTATTGTTTTTAATTTATATTAGATTCATCTGTTATGTAAAGTGCATTATAAAGATCTTTTGGCATTCTGTTAATTTGCAACATGCATTTTTAGGTTGTGTGTACCTTTTCTTCTAAGGCAATTTCCACTGAACCTTTGATATTGTTATTCCACGCCAGAGTTATTTTCAGTGTATGTTGAGTTGGTTTTCAATGAGACATTGTTCACCTCTTTGTTGTTTGATCATCTGATTGGTGTTACACAGTGGAATTAAAATGACATATTGCATTTTTGTATGCAATTTCAATAAATTTACATAATTAATGATTCATTATTAACCTATTCATATAGATACATTTTTGAGGTTATTCTTTTTAAAAATTAAATTTTTGTGTACTCTACACATTTGGCGCATTACAACTGTCAAGAGTGCATAAATTTCAGTAACTGCAATTTGTAACAAAAAAAATTAAATAATATATATAAATTTATAAGATCACATGAAATAAAAATATTTGAAAATTATAAAAATATTTAACACAATACCATTCTTTATTATAAGTTACTTATTTGTTAATTTGGTTCGACAGCCCTCTGCAGACTTCCACCTACTGAGACATGATGCAATCATTGTGGCACATGGCCGTTGTGGCCAGCTTTATTATAATATTGACCAAGTACTCCAATGCCTGAGTAAACAAGAGGAAGAAAAGAAGAATTAAGATTAAAAGGAAAACTGTAGAGAAAAAATCAACATCCTTAAAAGCAGAAAGATAGCACGAATATACTAGGTTTAGGTTTATTGAATAAAAGTGATATCAACACAATAGTTAAATGTAAATATAAAAAAACTGATTAATAAGGATAATATGAGATAAATCTAGTGTTTTGAACTGCAAAGGAACTGTTCAGCTTCAGGGAAAGAGGAACATTCAGAGCTACAGTTCGAAAGTCCAAACACTTGTGAAACCATCGGATTTCTATATTTCGTGTAGCCTTTGAGAGAGAGCAAGAGCTATTTTGGCACTGGTATATAGTTCATCCTTTTGTTCCCTCAGTTTGTGATTCTATTTTAATTCAGCTATTCCTTTTGTTTTCTCACAACATGAGTGTGTAAAACAAAACCAGGAGTAATATAATATCAATTATTAAGACAAATGTCATACATTTTGGAGACTTCGGTTTTTGTTGCAATTTTACTATGGGAGGAAGTTTGGGGAATGAGCTAATTATATAATTTTATTTATGATTCCATCACATACCTTTGCAACATATGCTGATATAAAAAATATTAACTTTAACAGTAATTTGCCTCTTTTTTTATTATACATTCAGCTTTAAAATAAATATCCAAATGAACTCTTTTTGAAGCTGTAACATTTTTCATCATAGTTTTCTGACTTAAATATTTACAATAAATAAACAGCCAAAAAAGTCAGCATTAAATATATAACTATTTATTAACAAAAGCGACATTTCATCTCCGTTTTGAGACTTATTCAGGCTTAAAATTTAGCATACATCCTATTTATTCCTTGACTCCCTCAATCATAAAGATTATTGAATTTATGTGAACAATTTGGTGCCATTCTGGACCTTCTCCAGTGACGGTTAATCCCAGGCAAGGAGTAAAAAGGATGTATTCCTAAATTTTAAGCCTGAAGAAGTCTCAAAATGGAGATGAAATGTTGATTTTGTTAATAATTAGTTATATATTTAATGCTGACTTTTTTGGCCATTTATTTATTGTAACTTTTTTTATTTGTTTTATAATTTTTTTAAAAATATTTAACTAAATCCTCATATTGTGGTGCACAGTGGTGATTATTCTGTGTTAATGTAGAATAAAGTGCCTTTAGTTAAAGTTAAGCTTGTGGTTTCTCAACTTTTCCAGTGATAACTCAATAAAGTATATACTTATAAATATGCGTCAGGAAATGACATTGTCAGGTTAATTAAAACACCTGAGGTTAACTGATGGCACCACCCCCCTTCAATAGAAAGGTAGGAAGACATTTCCAGTGATCAGCTAGCCTATAACTCAGCATACTTATAGTATATTTTACAGTTCTACTAGGAAGCGTTCGTTCAGTGCATTTATATAGATAGGTTTGTGATTTTTCTGCCCAGTCTGTCATGCTGTGGTAAGTTTTGAACTGGTGTCCTCATTATAGATAGGGTCTATTTGACACAACAGATATTTCATACTTCAACCTCATCTTTGTCTGCTTTTACTTTTCTTCACTCCATGAAGGATGGAATTTAGTTACAAGTCAAGATGTCCAGAAAACTTGTAGTGTATGTTATACTGTCTTTCTCTTTTTCAAACATTTCCACTTGGGTTGATAGAAAGGGATTTTATTTTTAAGAGTTAATTCAGTACCATATTTTAGTAAAAGTTTGCTGTGATTTTGTAAAAGCTATTGTGCTGAAATGTGAAATGCCACAACCAGATTTTAAGTTTTTAGTTTGCATAACTTTTTGCTAATTTTTCTACAACAATTTGTACTCCAACCAGTGAGCATTTGTTAAAAATCTTGAATATCGACAGGCATTCCTGTGGAACCACATATCAAATCTCTCCACGTGACTCTTGCTTACCACTTTCCTACGATGCACTATCCCACACTGAAAGGCCTCGTGGAGAACTTGGACACTTCGGCGCCGGCCAATTGGGAGCTACGGCTGTACTCGCGTGACGCACGGTTGGCATCGAAACAGGTAGGCGCTAAGGAAAATGCAGAGCTTGTGGGGAGGATTAGGCTCCTAAACTCTTTGTATGTAGTATATGACATGTGGACTGATAAGTAAGTTGATGGAAGTGAGAAAGTTATTGAAAATATTTCTTTATAATTTGAGACTAAGTATTAAACACTATATGACAACGCACGGGGTTGCCAATTGCTATGATTAGGTGGGATCAGTATGTGGTGACAACACTCGCAGAATATATAAATTGCACAGTAAATTTTATGAGACAGGATAAGTTCCATCAAATTTTAAAATTAATGTCATTATACCATCACATCACATTGTGTAGGTGTCGACAGATGGCAGTATTATTAGTTCAGTATTGCATGCCTGCTAAATCCTGACAAGTATTACTTGCACAAGAACATAAGTATAAAAGTTCGAAGAAGATCAGTTTGGTTTTAAGGAAAGAAGGTTGTGGCACAATACCTTGCTTGTGATTATAGAGGACAGGATATGAAGAAAACAGGCTGGCCAACTTTCATGGTGTCCATAAAAAGATTTCAATAATGCTAACTAGAACAAACCCTTTAAATGATTGGGATAAAATAACAAGAACTAAGCAGTGGAGATATCTACAACACTTACAGAAGTTATGCAGCCGAAATTAGGATTGGTGTACAAGGAAAGAAAGTAACAATCAAGTAGGGTTGCAGTCTGTCAGGCCAAGACTAAAACATATTTAATCTATACAATGAAGTAAATTAAAAAGAAAAAGAGTCATAGTTTAAAGAGGAGAAATTAAGGCATCAAGCTTTGCCGATGATATTGTAATATTATTAGTGTCAGTATAAGAAAATTGGAAAAAAATTTAAAATGTCGTGAAACCTGCACACAAATGGAAAAAATGTAATTGGGAGCTGCCGTGAAAAGTGGTGATGCAAAGGATATCAGATTAGGAAATGACACTTTGACAGAAGTAGGCTAATGTTGCTATTTTTGGTAGTGGAATGAACACTAATGGTAGAATCAAAGTAGTTATTAAAAGATGAATAGCACACGCAAGGAAAGCTATTTCAGAAAAGACAGGTTACCTCATTTGAAGTTTGGATGAAGTAATTTCTAAAAGTTTTTGTGTGGAGCTAGGCATTGTAAAGGAGTGAAACTTGGACAATCTACAGTGCAGAATGGAAGAGAATAAAACTTTGATTTATGGTGCTACAGAAGAATGCCCAAATCAGATGGGTAGTTCATGTCTAGAATGTATTGGTGAATAGATAACATTGTGAAGGACACTGATGTGATAGACTTGACGGGCCACATTTTGAGACTCAAATGATACTTTTAATTATTATGGAAAAGGAAGGCGGAGGGTGGGAGTGGGGGGCTAGGAATATGTTAGGCTAATCAGGATAGATGTTGGTCACAACAGCAGTTATTTGGAAATGGATAGATAAACACATGATAAATTAGTAGGAATCAAGCCAGTACTGCCTATTGTGGGATGTAATAAGAGGTGTTTGAAGTAAATTGTAACAAGATAAAGAACTTAATTGTGTGATGACTTATAAAAAATTGTTGGTGCAATAAATCCAAGATCTTGTCATGAACTGCAACAGTTTCTTTGAAAATAATCTTCCATGCAATGAAATGAAATGAAATATTTCATTGTGCCTAGAAGAAACAATCAGTACAGACTTAGTGATTCAACATTTTTTACACTTTTAAATATTTGGGATTGCTGATCCATTAGTGGCCAAATCGTAAGCTCCTTCATGAAGTGACACATAAATATGTTTAACTTCAGATCCTTAACCCATTCAGCTCAAATGACGTGACGTTCACATCATTCGGAAATGGACTTTTAAATCCGTTGACATGAGCAGAGGACACTTGTGTTAGCTTACTTGATTTCTTGTGACATTGGGAGAGTGACTTTCCTTCATTAGGTTCCTTTTTATAAACATTTAAGTGTGAAAATACATTCATATTCAGTTGAGAGCAAAATGAATTTAGATATGTGGTATTTAAATCAGAGTTGATTGGGTTAATATAGTGAAGTGCTTCATTGAAATCTTCAGCAATAGTGGAGAATATATTCTACATATTACGTTGCTTCCAGAAAAAAAAGTTACATAGATAATTCGCTATTGTCATCTTGTGGGAATGTAATAATAGAACAGTTAAAGATCGAAGGCTTTCCCACCATAGAAACAGTTCTCAGGTTTCCACACAGGTAACACAGTGATTAACATGCTGTGTTACCTGCGTTGAAACTCTAGAACTGTTTCTGCAATAGTTCATTTTATATGTTAATGAAAAAAACATTGTTGCCTGTTAGTTCTAAAGAATGAGTTAAAGAAGTGTGGAATCTGTATACTAAATATAACTTTATTAAATTCAGAAATGTATTTGACTGAGTCTGGCTGTGTTGATTTTCAATTAGGTGCACAAAGTTCTTTACCCTCACACGCCACGTGAACCGGATGAACTTGAACTGAGGACTGGAGACTACATATACCTTAGTAGTGAAGCGCTGAGCAGTTCATCTGATGGTTGGGTTGAAGGAACTTCCTGGTTGACAGGTAAGAAATAATTGAATGTAGTTTGAATTCATCCAACCAAATGCTAGATTTCAGTGGCCATGGGCATGCAAAAAGTACCTTATTGAACCTGTGGGTCCAATTTATCTTTATGTATATGAAGATTTCATTCATTACATAACTCCTAAATTTGGACTATCAACTGTTTCTTGGTGTGGTCCTCTCTGAAGTATTTTCATGAATTTTCTACTTGTGAAGTTTATAAAACTCATTAGTTCATATATATTTTTGTGAAATTGGACCTTTTCCTGTATATTAAGAATATATTTATATTTAATGTGTTAAAATTATGCAGATATTGTCTGATAAACTTGATGTCTGTCTTGAATTTCTCCTTGTTACTCTAGTTTGGTTGAGTTAAAGAATTAGTTAGGTTTCGTTAATTTAAAAGCTTTTCAGAATTTGGTGCACCAAATTTTGTAAGTAACTTCATTTTACCTCTTACAATTTCCAGGTTGTAGTGGCTACTTACCTGAGAATTATACAGAAAGAACGGCTGAGTCAGATGCATGGACCCTTCATAGGTACCTTCTTAATTATCAATACTTAATAATGTCATAATTATTCTTCTTAGTGTAAGTTATAAGAATGGTTTATGCTCTATAAACTAACCTATTTTAAAAGAATTAAAATAAAACTTTAAATATAATAAAATCATTGTTATAGTAATTTTTTATTCAAGTTCTATTTAATATATAAATAATGTTATAATATATAAATTATGCTTTTCCAGTGTATGGTTTGAACAGATGAAGCATGAAATATATTATGTATAATATTTTAATTAATGGACTGAGGAGGTGGACAAAGCATTTTCAAATCAAATTCTTCTTTTTATGACTTTTGGCCATTCTCTGTATTGTATTTACTTTAAAATCATCCAAGTATGCGTTTATTCTTCGTTTGCCTGTTACACACAAAAGTATTACAAATATATTGTTTTCCTTTCATTCCAAGTTTCAGCATGCACAATGGTGGTCACACTTGTCTTCTTTAAGCATTCATAAATTGACACAATTGATGAAAAATTATTTTGAAGCATGCATGTCAATGATCCTCGAGTCTTTTGGTAAGGTTATTATTGTGTTTTTCATTTTCTATAGTAAAGGAAATACTAAAAGAGTGAAATAAATAATTCTGCAGCTTTACAGCTTTAAAGCATGTTATTTCACCTTGAAGCTAAAAGAATAGTTACAAACCAGAACTATGGAGTCCTAGCACTCACACAGAAATAAGCATACTAAATTAAGTCTGTCGAGAGAATGTTTGGGTAGATTACATCTAAATGACTGTACTTTTGTAGGTGTATCAATTCCTAATTTATAACACTAGAATTTTTTAAAAAACAAGTATATTTTGAGATCCAAATGTATTATATTTTCTTGCTACACAGAATTTTGTAAGGTGACTCCAATTTTCAGCCAGTTCACCTCTTGAGTATATTTTGCAGAACGGTTCCCTTGTACGAGGTGACATCAGTCACTAGCACTCCGACCAGTGACCCACCAGCAGTGACAGAGGCTACGCTAATGACCGATATGCCGTTACTGTCTGCCGCCGTTCAGGTACCCGTCGACAAAAAACTGCCTGACGTCACAAGTGACATGGGAGAAGAGAAAGCTGCAGATCTGTCTGCCTATGAGAATGTAAAGGTAGTATGCTGTTGTATAAGTTGTTTTTAAAATGAACAAAGTTGAAGCAAAGACAGATAATGGATTAACAAAAATGCTTCTGAATGATTAATCATTTCTCAATGAAATGAAGAGTAGTAGTAGTAAATTAGTTTATTATGCAGCTGGCTTGCAATGAAGTGTAAAATGTTATTTTATTTTTGTTTGTGAGTCAAGTGCCTAAGTAACAAGTGGTTTATGTGATATTTCTTTTTCTGTGAACCAGGTTGTCTCCGTCAACAGATCAGAAGGTCAGGTGATAGCAGGTCCAAGGTATATTTACATAGTAAGGCACGGAGAGAGAGTCGACTTCACTTTTGGCACCTGGATACCTTATTGCTTTGATGAGAAAGGTGCGATGCCATAGTAAAATTTAATAGCAGTTCTCATGTTATTTTTTCAAAGGAATCTCGTGTTGCTGACTATTTTTTACCCCTCTAAGTGATGTCAGTTATCGAAAATGTCAAATATCCGAACTCATATTTTCTCCACTTTAATTTTAAGGGCTCTGCTTTTTTTTTATAGTGTGTTAAGTACAAACTTCTTTCAGTTTACAATATTTAAAGGATGTTAAGCACCAAAGCATAAATACATCAACTACAGGTTTTTTCCCTAAATTTTAAAGGTAAGCTTGTGGTTAAACCTTTGTCTTCAACTATCTAGGACTGGAATAAGTTGCCTGCAGTCCTCTTTCTATTAGCAGATTTAACAGTAATCTTAAAAGACTTTAATGAAATGAAGTTTTTATTTGGGATTGGTATTATTATTTTCCATATCCTATTTCTTATTTATTTATTGTGCTACTTAAAGAAAATACATTTATGTAAATAGCACTGGGCTAATGCCCATTTGTAGTCTAATTAATAGAAATATAATAAAAATATTAAATGTGTCTGCTAATCAGGAAGAAACAATATTACAAAATACATTTTTTCAGAATTGTTTAAACATTTTGCTAATTGCTGTTAATCTACAAGGCCTTCTCATTGTCCATTAGCTTTACTGAAAATAAATTTAATTTAATTGTTTGGCCTTGCATAATATTATTCATAGCAGGTTAATTTTATTATTAATCAATTCTGTCAATGCTTTTGACAAGTAGGATGGCTAAGTGTAATCCTACAACAGTACTTAACTTGTACTCAATACTAACACATTTCATATATGTTTTAATGCAGTCCAGGAGTTTATTAAATGTAGCTTTACCATTATAATACATTCTGTGTAAATGATAGTAATTAACCTCATTTTTATTTATTAAGTTATTTTTTAGAGTTTCAGAAATTTGAATCACAAGTCTAAGAATTTTTTCTTGAAGAATAAAAATTATCACTAAAATCTAGACTTTTGACCAAACCTTATGAAATTAGAAAGAACTATCTTCTAAAGTTGCAACTGCTACTGACATTAATCATGTTTGCAGTGTGTTTATAATAACATATATTAATAATAACAAGGTACTTAAAATACATTTATGAAATTCAGCACCCATAATCCCCCACAAAAACTAAAACTTTAAGAATCCCCATTTAGAGTTGAGATCAAGTAGCAGCCTTTTTGACCATTTTAAAATTTTTATGACTAGTGTAATCATTGGTGAAAACAAATTCCAAAACACCTATATAAGATAAATTTCTGTGAGAGAGACTTGGCTACCTGAATACAAAGCTAATTAACACACACATTTCTGTTACACAGGTAGTTATTTACGAAAAGACCTGAACATGCCACATTCAGTGCCGAACCGCAAGGGTGGGCCACAGGGTTTCTTTAAGGACTGCCCGCTGACCAGCGTCGGGGAGCTCCAAGCTGCTCTGACTGGAGAAGCATTGCGTGAAGCGGGAGTTCAGATTCATCACGCTTTCTCTTCGCCCTCCCTACGTTGTATCCAGACTTGCAGTGGGCTCCTCAAAGGTATAGCAGTTCATTCTATGACTGAATGGTGCTAATTCACATTTTATTGGCTCCACTCAAGTTCATTTTATAACTTGTGTTGATATAAAACACCACAACAGTCTATTTTCATCTCCAATTCATACTCTAGTCAAGAAAACTTTTTGAAATGCAATGAAAAATATTTTTACCCTTGTAGTCATTATTCATGATCAGTGAACAGAATGATTATGTATCAGAGGCCAGATAACATGAAAAGAATATGATGCTTGGGATGAATACCAAGAACCTATTAGATTGAAACAGGTTAAAGACACTGTGTCCGATGTCACTAAAGTGTCTTAAGATTTGATTGCATAAATTTACATTAAAATAAGTAGTGTTCCTTGAAAGTAAATGGCAGTTTATTTTATTTTTGGTGAGATTAAGCTTCCTATTTTTTAGCTTTTGTTGAAAGATGATTTACGTACACTAAAAAATGACTGAGTCTTAAAATCAGTTATCAGAACATTCTGTTTCATATGGGCACAGGTCTGGGCTCGTCATTATCGATTGCTGTAGAACCTGGACTGTTTGAGTGGTTGGCGTGGTACCCTGACTCGCTACCGGAATGGATGACTGAGAAGGAGTTGCAGTCTGCAGGCTACAATGTCAAGATCAGTTACAAGCCTTTTGTAAGAACTGAGGAGTTGCACGATCGCCAGGAAAGCACTGAACAATTCTACATGAGGAGCTTCTACCTCATACAGAGTGTTATTAAAAGTACTGCGGATGTGGGTGAGTTGTCGTTGATCCTAATTGGCATTCTGATCCAGTACAGTTTTTACTTTGTCTAAGTAATTTTACATCAATCTTAATCCAAAGCCCTTCAGCTGTGATTCTGTTGTATATATATTTGCTGATATTAGTTTTTGTGGATTCTAGGAGGTAACATACTTCTGGTGGGACACGCTGCCACGTTGGACGTCTGCACACGGCAACTTGTCGGAGGTAAATCGAGAACCCGAACTGATATGACTCGGCTGATGCAGAAAATCCCGTACTGCAGCACAGCTGCCGTTCTCCAGACGTCAGATGGTTGGCAGTTGGTGGAGCCTCCTGTACCACCAATAACACACGCCAACAATATGCGATTTGATTGGAAGATCCTTTCAATGTGAAGTACCTGTGTGAGTAATAAACATTTTCTTACTAATAATTTGTAATGACAGACCTGCAACAAAAACATTCTGAGAATTATATTCTGTAACACTGAAGACGTTTATTTCTTCCTGCAGGTGAAGCTTGCCACAAATGGCAGAATCCATGACAATGTCTGCCTCTGAATGCTACAGACCAGGGCGACTTACTGTTCTACTGTGGTGCCATCATCCTATTTTGAATACTCTTCTTGTAAAGTTTCCTTGTTAGGAATTTTATTTTTAATGTCGCCCCTCTAAACTTTCGCCAGTGAATAATATTTGCTGTTTTAATGTTAACATTTTAATTTAATACCAAAGATATGTTGTGAAGCTCAATGTCTGAAGTCATTTAGTTCTAATACCACAAATGCATTTTTTATTTAATAAATTATTATTATTATTATTATTTAATTTTATACAATTTTTATTTATATATTTTTTTTGTAATTTTAAAATGTTATTTATTATCTATATTCCTGTTATTATATTGTTATGGTAGGAATCCTGGATTAAATTAATTCCTGAATAATTTGAAATAAATGTTTAATTTTATATAATAAACTTTTGTTTGACTTATTGACCATTTTCCACTATTGTATGTCCTGATTTATGATATGGATTTTACCCTAATTTATATATTCTGTTAATGATAATGTTAATAATAAAGATAAATACATTGACAAAGACTGAAAAGATAACATTTTAATGTGAGCTTAGCATGGAAACATCTGGCCTGTTTAAATAATATCAGTAATGTTTTCTTTTCAGAATTTGTTAATGGTTGTATTTATCTTTCTTTTAGTTGGCAATATTACAACTGAATTGAAAAACGCACATACAATGAGAAATAAAGTTTTCGTGGTTATTATGTTTCTAATTAATGTTAATCATTCTTAAAGGTAAATATTTTCATAGCGTAAGATTAAGGAAACACAATGTTATCTTCTTAATATGGGATGAATCATATTTTAGTGGTTAATCAAGATCTAATTATGTATAAATTAGAGATTGTAGATTTAACCAGTGAATAAAAAGAATATAGAGTTCCTAGGTTTCAACCCAGATTATATCACCTGCGAAACACAACGTTTGGATAGCTATGTCAGGTGACTGAAGCCAAGTCTTGAAACAGGCAACTCCCCTTTAATAGCATAGGAAGAGAATTGAATAGGGGGGTGGAAGGTACAGCAAGGTAGACAAGGGTCTCTGGGCTGTAGGGTAAGGATCCAACCCGGTGTTTCACGTAAGGTGATACATTTTAAGGGAGGAGCAATTCTTATATCTTCTCAATTATATTATTCTTTACTTATGCATATTATTTTAGGAATATCTTTGTCGTTATTAATCTGTAGATTGTTAATTGTTATTGTGTGGATTCTGGAGCAGTAAAGTTGTTACATTCTAATTGTCCATTATTTTCCTTTTCTTTGCGTTATTTACTGCAAAGCAAGGTTTGAATTACAGGCCTTCTGCAAAGAGAATCTATTTAAGATACCCTTTGATTTACTGGAAGCGTCTGTAGAAATTCATCCAATGATTTGGTTACATGTATCAGAGCCTGTTCCGTGCTTTGATTCGTTAGTATTCCACTGTCTCTGTTCTCGAAGTTAAAATTATATGTATACACAAACTTGTGAAAAAATTCAAAAAATGCTTCGTTGTGTACTTTAATATAAATTATTGCAAGTTTACGATGTCAGGTTTTTTTTGGTTATGTACGAAAATCGTAAGATTGGGCGCTAAACTTGCCGAACACTGAAGTAACTGAATATTTCTAATAAATCTACTCGCGATCCGTAACGCTTCTTGTTGTAAAACTTAATAATAATGTCGGATTTCTACCGGCCTGGTCTCAACTAAGTTCAACTTGTTTCTCGTCAATTTGTTCTAATTAATTTCGTACCTAGATATTCTTTACTTTTGTCTTAACAAAAAACTTTGTCTGATCTACCGATAATTTTACAAGTTTTGGGGTGAAATTGAAGGATCCTTTTTGTTCGGTTGAGGGGACATTTATGTTACCAGTTGGTAACGTCGAGCTGAGTCGGGCGGTGACATTGGGTCGAGTACTTTACTTGACGGTATGCATGTCACTTTTCTAAATGAACTTGTAAACGTATGAAATTAAATGTCAGCTGCTGTTAAAAAAATAGTAATTTAAGTTTTCGGTAAATTTCTGTGTACATTCTACCCATTTGGACATTTTCTCAGAGTTGATTGTTACTTTTAGGCTTATCGATTCCGTTACTGTCTATGTTTGTTTGGTCATTTGAATGTTCATCCTAACCAAGTGAGAATTGAATATCTGACATTGATTCACTTAAAAAAATTATTTCAGTGTGAAAGATACACGGTGAAAATTATTTTCTGCAGGTTTGATCCTGTTATGTGATTGAATGTTAATTATTGCTGACTCAAGACTCTTCCCTTGCACCTCTATTATAAATGTAATAAATTTATCTCAATTTGTTGTCTAGATTTACAAATGATGGGGTTCAAGGAATTTGTCAACAGTAATTGTAACCATAATAGATTAGCAAATTCCAAAGACTATATTAACCTAAGAAATGGACTACAGACATTTCAGTTGGTATTAATTCTGGAAGGTGTAAATAAAAGTGTGGGGATGGGACGTTAATTTGATTAATTACAATGAATTACTATTATAGTAATAATATCAAGTTCCACAGTTGGGTGACAATTTAATTTACAAGTATTAAAAGGATTAATTTATTAAGTGTTCAAATGAGAACAGAAAATATTTTATTTATAATTCTGAATTAAATAACAATAAAATTTTAACAAGAGAATTTAATTATATACAAATGAAAATGTTAGCAATAATTAATTTATATTGAGACCCATTAAAAATCACAGTCAACTGTGAGGTAAATGAAAAGGAAGCAACATAATTTATGGCAAATGTTTGGTAAGGAGAACTCGATAAAATCAAAGTTAACGATCCTTGTGAAGACTGCAGCTGCATTGTTTGGCGGCCTTTTGCTCTGCTCTTCTGTGGTCTGTTTAGGAGGCACCTGATGTTGATCCTCACTGGCTGCATCGGGGTTGATCCAACTGTATTGTTGCCACCATGGGCCAAAATAGCAGAGAATCGTACTAAGAAGTAATGAATCTCCTGAGGTCTCAAGAGCAGCTCTCAATTTCATGCTCTCTTGCTGGCAGCTCTTAATTTTCTGCTTTTAAATCACGTCTCATCATTTTCTCAAAATCTACTCACACATAACCTTGGTAGGATTCCAAAGTCCCCATACTTAATTCCAGCAGCAAATTGGCTGCAATTTCCAATAGCTTCCGTTGGTTTCCATTTCAACGATTTCAGTCAATAGAAAATTATACAAGTAATAGGAACAAGTGTTATGGCATGTGTAATGGAAACAAATTGACCATCTGTATTTTCAGCACTATTCTCTGCCATGATGAAATGGACTCGCCTGTTGAAGTCCTCTGTCTTGCGGATCCCCTCAGCTGCTTCAACGATAGAGGAAAGACGTAGGGTGGATTGGACCTCCAAAGTTCTGCTGTACAGTGTCTCTTCTTTCAGGAGGCCTGCTTCTCTAAACGGATGCTGCTGACACAAAGTACTGGGTTTCCCCTCAAGGACGTGAACCAAGGCCCACTGATTACAAGCCTTCTTTCCGAAAACAGAAATCAGACTGCATGTGTTTCAGATTCTACTAGTGCGTGGTCACCTCGGTGAAGGCTCCATTTATAATGTGGTGGAGTAGCTCAGAGCTGGATCTGCTGCCTCTTTAAAGCACCGAATATGACCAAGTTGCACGCTGATGAAATGACTCCGAACAAACCTCACTAGATCCCAGCCTGCCATCAATTGTAGTGTGGCCCGCTACTAGCCTGGTTAGGTGATGCTTAGCTTGGAAACAGCAGACAGGAACATCACAGTAATTTATAGGATGTGCTGTAAGGAGTTCCCTTAGAAACTCTTGTGAGGATATCAGTGATTGACTAGTGCAAACAGCTTAATGTGTTCATAGAATCAAATATAAGATTTTGAATTACAGTAAATTTATGTAGATTGAGTACAGATCAAAGATATTTGTTATAGTTAATTTTATGATTATGATTGGATCATCTCTCCAACCTACTGCAGTAGAACAAGGAGGTGATACTAGCAATTTTAGTATTGATAATAGGGGAAAAAAATCTAATTATATTAGGAATTGTCATATTGAATATAATCAGCATATTAATGTTTTTCTTTCCACTGTTTGGCAAGTAAACCCTAAATCCTAGTAAGATGGAACACTCATCCGGGTTTTCAGTTGATATGGAAAAAAAAGATCCTAATCAGGGAAGTTCTTCTCAGCAATCTTCTTCTGATCAGATTCAGGATGAGACTTGGACTTCAAACACACAACATACTGCTGGAAAATTAAAAAGATCTCTCCATGGTAATGATTATCAATTAAAATTGTTGATGTTGTTTGCTTCGAAAAGTGAAAATTCTGAAGTGGCTTTTCGCTTAGCTACAGAAATGGCCGAAGCAGAGAAATTTGATGATGTGGTTTTTCGTTATACTGATAATCGGGGTGTTGAAAAGTATTGTTTCCTACAAGCAAAGCATAGGCAATTTCTGGGAGAAGAAAATAGAATAAAGGTTAGTGACCTCAAGTCAGAAAGTGACGATAACGACTTTAGCTTGCAAAAGTATTTTGTCTCATATTTAAAAAATATAGAGAATGTACAATTCCGGGATGGAGTGCCAGAAAATTTTATTATTTGTACCAACACGGTATTTGACTTTGAGCCAAGCACAATGAAAAAGGAACAACAAAGGACAAAAGACAGCAAGAAAACATGGAAAGCCTATTTTTCAGAGAAGATTGACGATGACAGAGTTTTGAATTTGGGAGGTAAGCGTTATCAGTTTAATGAGGATCCAAATATCAGAACTAAAATAACTTCAGAATTAGAGCTAATATTTAAAAAATCTTTAGAAAAAAATAAAATGTCAAATGATAAAATTGTTGAAAAGATAAATGGTTTTTTAGATATACTCGTGTTTGCTATTGAACAGCCATCAGGTGCAAGCTTAGAACAAAAGATTAAAGACACACTTGGCAACGAGTTTAATCTAATAAATGACATTGTCTACAACGATTTTTTGAAGTTTATGTATGATTGGATGAAGCATCGCATAAAAAATCCAGGGGAAATAGGAGGAGGAAGAGCACATTTTCTTACAAATCAAAATGTAAAGCAATTTTTAAGTGAAGCAAGGAAAAAGATTGCTAGTTTGGGGTTAATTAGTTCACTTATATTATGCCAAAGAGAAATTGAAAAATTCGGGCTTAGGTTCAAAGATGATATTGGAGTAGTTCAGAATATTAGAGAATTTTTAAATAAACAAGGTAGCAAAGAACGAATCTTAATCGTCTGTTCCAAAAGTAGATTGCTGAGTAAAATTAAGGTATTTCAGATGCTTGCAAGCCATGATTTAAACAGAAGTATATTTTCAGACCTAAAATCTTTATCTTTACTGGAAGGTTCTTCTGTGGACCCTGTAAGTGCATTCAGTTCAAAGCAAAGAGATTACTTGGTAGTTGAAATCCTCTCTATGCTAGATAAAGATGCAAGAGATTTATTAAGCAGCTTCTATCAGATAGTTATAAAAGAGATTAACAAGAAATTTATTTTAATCATGCAGCCAGATCAAAAGGATATCATCCAAAAGCTTTTTAATGATGAAAATTATATGAAAATAATAGAAGATGATGATAACAAGCTTAAAGACCTCACTTGTGAGACAAAAGAGAAAATACTAGAAACAGAGATTATACTTTTTGGAGAAAAAAGGAAATTAACTAGCCTCATTATGGGCGCAAGTAAGGATGATCTATACTCGGCCATAGAAGGAGATGCATTAACTGCACTCATTAATGGTGATATTAATGTAATAGGTAGTGAGCATAAATATGACTTTGATACCCATATTGATATACCACGTACATTTACTTACCAGACAATGATAGATAAAAAATGTTTGGAGGAGAATAAAAATGACATATTTGCAATTAGCGGCATAGAATGGATAGACTTTTTTCAATTAGTTCCTGAAGAAGAAAGGAGAAGAGACCCTAATGAGAAAGTCCCTCTTCGATTTATTAGATTAGATAATAATCGTGATATAAAGAAAGATTTTGACCAGTTGAGTCGTGATTATAAAGAACGCGCTATTCACTTGCTTGAAAACAAAGCTAGTGCACTGGAATGGAAACAGTCTCATGGCTCCTTATTTAATTTACGCAGATTTGTACTGAAGACGAAGGGCCAAGAAAAGCAACTTAACAATTTAACTGATTCAGCTATAATTACTGGAGAACCTGGTGTGGGAAAATCTACCATACTGACTACAGACTCCATCAAAACAGATTCATTATGGCCTATTAGAGTTAATTTAAAACATTATGAAACTCATATAGACAAGGTGAACTTTGGTGATTTAAGTGAAATTGTGAGGTTTCTGTCTTATGTTATTGACTCAGCAATGTCAAAAACTTCATTGATAGAGAATTTACTGCAATATTGCTTGAAACAGAAAGGTCAGGTTACTCTATTGTTGGATGGCTATGATGAAATCAAGGAGCACAATCAAGAAAAAGTTGTGCGATTATTGAGAACCCTGAGAAGTACACAAGGGAAGGTGTTAATCACCACTCGTTCTTATGCACGATCTGAGTTAGAAGATGCTTTGGGAATATTTGCTCACTCTTTAAATCCTTTTGACAAGAAACAACAAAAAGAATTTTTAGAAAAATTTTGGATTGAAAGGTTAAATGTAAAAGAATTAACTCAGGAGAAAAAAATTGATAAATTTGCAAACCAACTCCTAAGTCATTTTCATAGTTTAAACCTCGTGAAAAAAGAGGGTTTAGTGGGAATTGTATTACAAGCACGAATGGTGGCTGAAATTTTTCAAAATGAGTGTAAAGGATATCTTGAAGACGAACAATGTAACTTTTCCAGCTTAGGAATTATTAACATATTTGATCTCTATGAAAGGTTCATCGAGTATCAATACGAAAGATATTTAAAAGAAAGAATCGAGATTAGCACAAAGTTAAGCGAGGATTCACGAGCCTCATTAGCTAGGTCATATACAAAAGCATATGGTAATTTAGCATTAAAGTCATTATTCTCTGAAGATCATATACGAGGGCTTTTAAGAAAGGAAAGATTTTCAGGAGAGGAATTACATGATGTTGGTCTTATAAAGATTTTAAAAAATGACGGCACTGCAGTTTTTCTTCACCCTACTTATGCTGAACACTTTGCCGCAGATCTTCTTGCTGATGCTCTAGGGAAAGAGGAAGATCATCCTAAATACAGAGCAGTACATAACTTTTTGCTTATGCAAATCTTCAGAGATCAAAACAAAGTAATTCATGATTTTATTGAAAACAAGATAAAAAAAGAAAGTGATTGCAATCTGAGTAGTAAATGGAAAGCAATACAAAACTGTAATTTGCTGGAAGGGGTTGAAACTGAAGCAGAATTACAGCTTTCAAGACTACCTTATGATACAACATCTGAAAAAGGCTTAAGTGAGCTGCAACAAGATGTTGAAGAATGCATGAATTGGTATAATAATGGCTATTATTATAATGGTGATGTTCAATTGATTGAAAAACTTTTTCAAAAGTTTGTAAGGGAGACGGATATTAAAGCACTAAAATCCACTTTAGAGTTTTTATTAAAAGCAAATCGAAAATCATATTATGTCAAGGCAAATGCCGTGTTTTCATATGAAAATAATATTTGTAAAGCAGTTACACACTACTGCACCCAAGTCAAACAGCAGGATATGCTCAATCATGAGTTTATGCATGATACATTAAAAAATGATTGTGTTAAAGCAATAATTGGCACAGAAATTTTTTCACAATGGGAGGCGATATTAAACAAACTTAAAGATAAGAAGGAAAACAAAAAGGAGAAGCATCTGAAGGAATTAACTCATTTTTTATTTCCAGAATATATAGAAACATTACAAATATTGCGAGACTTAAGGTATTTTCACTATTTTCTTGATATCTTTTATCCAGATATTATTAAGTATGTTAAGTCATACATTGCCTTTGATAAGAATACTCATAAGGAGTGCACAATTAGGTTAATCAATTCTCTTAAAGGTATCAGTTGTGGAAATTGTGGCATTATTAATAATGTACTGGGGCATGCAGGGGGATCTTTATTCGTTGATATTCTTTTTCACCCAGGTGTTATTGCAGATACTAAATCATCTATCAATGAGCTCTATAAAGGTAAAAATCTAATTTGGCTAGAAAGACATGGTGTTCTAATATCTAGGGTTTTAGAGTTCCTCACTCCAGAAATGGCAGAGAGGTTTAACTCTGGTTTAGATGGTACTATTAATGGTGGTACCCACATCTACTCAAAAGGTGTTTTTGTTGATCTTATTAATTATATTGTAAATAGAGTTAGGGTTGAAAAGCTTCCACAGATCGATAGGCTAGCTTTTCTAAAGATACTTGTGCGTTTTGTCAGCTTTTCCATAAAAGCAGATAGAATATTACCTTTCACATCTGAACAACTCAAGACAACACTAAAACTTATCACAGATATATTGAATGAGCGACGTCAACTTACATTCATAGTATCAGAAAGCGTAGAATACTTATCTATATTAAGAAAAGCAGGACTAAAGTTAATTGGTGCTGAGAAAAAGCTGCTAGTGATTGACCCTGCAGGTGAATTTGAATATAAACTTTCAAGCGATAACATAAACCAAGTAATAGAACTCATTAAATGGAAAAATGCAAATCCTTCTGAATCTAAAAAAAAATTTATTAAAGAATGCTACAAAATTGTGGAATTAAGGAAAGGTAGTCTAATAAGAAAACGGTCTGAAATTGATTTGCAAGAGCTAAAAAGGCTGAAAACTCTCTGAATAATTTGAAATAAATATATGATAAACTTTTGTTGGATTCATTGACAAATATTCAACTATATAATATCCTGATTTATGTTGTGGATTTTACCTAAATTGATACATTTCGTCAATGGCTATAAGAATAATGAAGATAAATTCATTAACAGAATAAGATTGAAAAGAAAACATTACTGGAGTAATAAATAGTTAAAAATACTGCCAAATAACTTGGCAGCAATTTTCTTGATCTGTTAAAAGCATTTGACACTGTTGATCATATAGTGCTTGTGGATTCGGAGAAGTTAATGCAATCATAATTAACTAACAGGATACTGTACACTGAAATAGGCACAACAGAATAAGGAGTGCATATAATGATTAGGTCTAAACCAAAAATATTAAGAAGACGCATTCTGCAAGGGTCAATTGTGGGACCTTTGTTATTTATAATATATGTGAATAATATAACCAATATCGGCTCTGGGAAAATATTATCTTATGCAGATGATACAACTATTATTAACTGGGGCCAAACACTGAGGAGAAGTGTCAAAATGTGCATCAATGCCATAGTTAAATATCTTGATAGAATAAAACTACAAGCGAACTCTGGTAAAACAAAAATTAACTATGGAATAGGACTATGGATAGCAGCAGTGGCAAATACAATGTATAGGCTGCTGATAATACAAGGAAAGGCAATGAGACATATATCTTTGGACTCTGGGACAGAGAATCCTGTAAAGAAGTTATTCATAAACAACAACATACACACACACACATATATATATATATTGTATGTGTAGAGTAATCTTTATAGCAAAAAAAACTAACAAAGTATACAAGGAATGGTCCTCAATATTTGAGACCATGAACCAGTAAAAAAAGTCTGATAGGGGACCAAACTGTTTGAGGGATTCTATTCTATAAGAGACTTCCACAACATATCAAAGTTGTAGTTGGTAAACAATTTGAGACTCAACTAAAGACATATTTGTGCAATAAAATAATCTCTCAGAATAGATAAATTTGTATAACTAATGTAAAAAATTCTATTGTGCAAATGTTTGTAACAATCAAAATATATTTTTTTCTAAAATCTTTTTGATAAATACATATAACTATTTTAATAAAATGTACTGTGCAATGTTAAAAACAATAAAAAAATTGTATTTTATGTAACATTAAAGTTAACAAGCTAAACATATTTTTTGTGAAGATACTGTAATGAAACAATAGTTGTATATTTAATATTGTAGCATATAATTAGTATTATAAGAGCTTGACATTTTCCATATTGTACTACAGTGAACGGAAATAAAAGCAGTTTCATTAGTAGTATTTAATTAATATAATCACAACATTTCATCCAACTCTGTAGAATTCCTAATGTAAATTTTTAAACTGAAGTGAAATGCTGTATTTATATTAATTAAATTTATTTGCTGACTTACTTGGCCGCATTTTTATTTATTTTTAAACTTTATGTCAGAAAAATGATGTTTGGATTAAATAATAATGAGTTATATTTTTTTTAAAACTCCAATTGTGTTAAACATGGACTCTATATATCTTCACATTACGTGGGCCTCTTGAGAAAGAGTATGCATCTTGAAGAAAAATGAAATAGAAATGAGATTTTACAAAAAAATAAAAGAATGAGCAAGTTTTACGTTTACATTAAACTTACCACAAAATATTGGGCTGCTTATATCCTCATTTCTCACTATACCCTCTGCATAGAGCCTGCACTATATAAGGGTTAGCCCTTGGCTTCCCAATCCTATGTCACAGCATCCATGTACATCCAACAGCACCTCTCAAAGGATGTACATCTTCGTACCCTGAGACACCAAAGCCACTCTTCCCAAGTATGTGCTCACTCGTCCATGATTTACAACAACCTTCACCACTCTGCTGACACACATGTCTCACCCTTGGCAAGTTCTTTACTGTTCATGACATATTGCTCCAGTATGGTCACCTGACCTAATCCACCAATCACAAGTCTTTGAAATCCCGCTCTACAGCGGCCATTTGTAAGGCCTTCTCACGTGACCAATCCGTGCACCCTGCGTCTGTTTTGGCGCGTTAAACAAATCGTATCTTGCAAACTACAACAGTACACAACTTAAAACTATTAAGCAGCCCTAATTAATGAAGATGATTTGAGTTGTACATCACAGAATATAAAGTGCAGATCACATAAAAATGGTAAATTACGGAATCAAAATATTTTTAAAGTATTATAATTTACATGTGCGCGTCACACGAGGAAATCTGTCGTAATCATAAGCATGTACTCAATGTTTTTCATGGGGAAATGTTAAAAAATGAAAATATGCTGACATTTACTTAAAATACGATATTCCAGTTGTTTTTTAATTTAGATTTGTACAATTCTACGCTGAACACACATCGGGCGTGATTTATGATGGAAAATAATATATTTTAATCACAAAAATATGAGTGTTACAAACACAATGACCTCACCGACTATGGGAGCTACTCATGTTAGTTGCTGCCAGCCGGAAAAGAGACAGCCAACGAACCCTCTGCCTATTAAACAATACTTCGCTGAATTTCCATTGTACAACTCAGAATAATTTTTTTTTTTCGATATTCCCGAACTTTGTTAACAAAACAGCTAATAGGTCTGGAATAATTAAAACCCAGGAAACACCATATTACAATTTCTACTGAAACATTCCGCATTAGATTAATCACCTTGTAATTTGGTACGCAGGTCAAACGTGACAAGTAATTGTGCCAATTGACAGATTTTTATTCAGAAAATTTTCCAATATACAGACATAATGAAATAAAAATTTTGGTAAAATTTGTTGCGAAATTTAAATAGACGTGATATCTGAATGTTAATGGTTTGAAGAACTCACCTTCGATTTATGAAAGGCGGCCACACCTGTTATGTGGGACTTGAAGCGTAATAATCATTATAATGAAATCAGAAGGCGAGACGAAAGCTTGAATGAAACTGTTCAATTACTCCAATGTATTTATAGTAATTGAGTTACTATTTCCTCTCGTTGCGCTATTTATCACTGAAATCTGTCCCTTACTTTTCAAATTCTTATCATATTCATTTTCTACGCATTTGGTTGGCAATTGTTAATATATATATATATATGTTAAAATTATTGTGGCATATGGTCTTCATATGAACCCGTGCTTATATATAGAACACGCGATGAAGAAAGTTAATAGCGTATGTGGAAAAGGAATCATACTGCAAGGAGAAGTATGCTGATCAAACTGCGCATGCTGATTTCGAAACATGCTCAATATTTTTAATATTCCCATTTGAATTGATTCTTTTGTCTTATATATTTGGAAATACTAATATATGGTGTAAATAAATAATTTGCCTTTTGATGCTTTAAGGACTTTGGAGCTAGAGAGGATGACGTCACGCTGCCACCGCCTCCGGTACAATGCGAACTACACTATCAATTGAATTTTGGGGTCTAGCCGCCTGTTGGATGCGGCTTTACCTTAACTTGAAGACATTCCTCACACACTGCAAATAATTTATTTATTTTTGTTGACCAACACATAAGAAAACACATTATTTAAACAGAATGGAAATTCCTTTTTATAATTTGTTTATTTACAATTATAAATACTATTTTTATTGTTAAGTTATAACGAAGTTAATGTAAACATCTATTAATCTAGTGTCCCCACAACTTTATTATTAGTATTATTCGTTATTCTTTTATTTTGAAGAAATATATTGCATATTTTTAAGACCATATGCCACAATATTTTTACCACGTATATTTCAACAATTGTCAACCAAATGCATAGAAAATGTATATAATATTGAAGAATTTAGTTTACTCGTTGTCTCTCTAAGATGGCAAAGATGTATCTATGTGATATGATTCTATAAATGCGGAATATCTTTCTAACAAGAGGACATTAGTTTCTTTTTATTGTCGTCTGTAGAAAAGCGACTTGACTATGTGTATCAAAGTCTGTTCAGAGCTTTGATTCGTAAGTATTCCACTTCTCTGTTCCGTAAGTTAAAATTACACACGTACAAACCTGTGAATAAATTCAGAACTTCGTTGTGTTATTTTATAAATTGTTGTAGGTTTTTTGGTTATTTATGTAGAGTTTGGGATAATCATTCAGCAGCTTAAATGTCCTTAGGTTTTTCGTACGATCGGACGTAAACCTTGTCGAACAATAAAGTAATTGAACAAAAGCTCCACCCACAATTCCCCACGAATTAAGTCGAAAAAAGGCTAATATTTATTGTATGTAAACGGCTGGGGTAAAATGAAACCCGGTTAACGTTTTCTATTATCACTTTGCCATTGATTCACTTAAAATTATTATTTCATTGTGACACGTAGGTTGGGCAAATTTTTTGCTTGTTTCATCCTGTTGTACGATTGAATGCTAGTTCTTGCTGATTCAAGACTTTTCCCATGCACCACTATTATAAATGTACTAAATTAAACTCAATTTGTTGTCTAGA
The DNA here is from genome assembly GCA_034510155.1 of Eucriotettix oculatus. Classification (NCBI taxonomy): domain Eukaryota; kingdom Metazoa; phylum Arthropoda; class Insecta; order Orthoptera; family Tetrigidae; genus Eucriotettix; species Eucriotettix oculatus. The sequence goes on along the minus strand of CM067377.1, from coordinate 213,657,447 downwards.
TTTAAAAACAATGGGATTCAAGGAATTTGTCAACCGTAATCTTGTAGTCATTGTCATGATTCCGTCACTTGTTGCCGCTCACTGGGGCTGGTGGACACTGCAGCAGGTTGACGAGTTTGTGCCACCTGAAGAGAGAAATCCATTTCCCATAATAGATGTAAGATTATAGTATTTACAAAACCATTAAGAATTATGGAACGTATAAGTTTACTTGTTTTACTGTTTGCTTACATTGGCTAAGGAGTAAAGTTATCTGCCAAACTTAATATGTCACGATTAAGCCCCTCTTGACTTTGTAATTAATTTATAGCCTTTATCATTGACACTTTTGTAATATCTATATCACTATAGTGAAAGTTTTCCCTTCCTTTTATATAGGTTTTTAAAACCCATTAATTAAAACTTTGTAATTAAGTAGCAGTTTTCCCTGTCTTTCGCAGCCCCAATCGGAAGATGGGGAAAACTCCACCAGTTCCGCTTACATTTTTGAGTAACATGTAATCAAATTGTTGTAGCGTCTAATTGCCAATATAAAATGAATTTTATTGGTATTTTACATTCTATATCTATTTTGACACCAGAAAAATTAAATATGCTGCAATGAGTTTTTTTTAATGCCTGAAATTAAAAATTGTAATTAAACCATTAAGAATTTTAATGTTAAAAGCTACTGGTAGGAGAAAATTTTTGTTCTATCATTTGAGGATTGGGGAAAATACTATTTTAATTTCTACTATTTATAATGCTACTACCTACTCACTTTTATTTTTGTATCCAGATTCCCTTTTGTATTATCTTTCACGTATATCGGTCTGTTGCAGCAAAGCCTAATTATTAACATTCTAACTGTATCTACGAGGTTTTCTTAGTGCAGAAACGTCATAGGATGAAGCCAGTTTGCTGATTGTCTTCTTCTTCAGGAGATGAGGACTTATACAGTCGTCAAAATGTCATGGCTATTAGCTAGTGTAGCCAGTCGGGCTCCCAATGTCTCTATCTGACTTAAATGAATCTCTACCTTTGGTAATTAAATTGATAGGGACTAGTTTGTTCACTTTGCTCTTGTTATCTATAGAAATAAAAATTAACTTCTGCAAGATTTTGACTTATATATTTAATTCATTTTTCTTTTCCAGGCTACAAAAAAGATAGCAGTGGCTGTTAAAGCAAAAATCGTGTCTCCTGAAGATGCAGAGAAGACTGAGGACTAGTGTTCCCTCAGTACAGACTCTTACAGTATTGTAATTAGAGAGTGAAAGTTTTACCAGTGAATTGGTTCCAAATTTAATCTGCTGTTGAAAATGTTGGCCTCGGTTGAATCACAAGAATTATTATTTTAATTTTATTCTTATTCTCTTAAGTTATCTTCCTCCGCGTTCCTTTTTTTACATATCCTTTGATGATGCCACATAGCAAGCCAGTCCTTCTCTCCTCACGATTTTGTGTTACAGTTTTCCCACTTTCTCATTCACATTTCAAAGCTTTCAAGATAATTTCTTTCCTTTTCTCTAGCGTGTCTGTGTGTTTTCATTCCTTAATGCATGCAAACATTTCACCATATATAGTTTTGCTTGTTAGTCTCCATTAATTTTCCTTTCTTTCTTTGCCTTACTGTTTCCTAAATACTTCAAAGTTAGTCAGTTTCAACTGCTTGCTCATCATTTGTCGAGCCTCTTTAAGCAAAATCTCAGTTCCGTTCTTTCCTACTTGTAACTTTATTTTTCATATCCCATTGACTTTGATGCTTTTTTTTTGTTATGTTGGCTTCCCTTTCCACTAAAACTATTAAATTGCTGTCTGTATAATGGCCTTGTCTGATGTTTATCTTGTCTTCATTAATTTGTCTACTTCTTTCCACAGATAACTGTTCTTAGAAAGGTTTCTTCATGACTAAATTCTGCATTTCTAGAGACCAAGTTTTATCTGTTAGTCACAGTCTCTGCTACTTGCGTAGTGCTTTTGGTCTTGTTTCAGGAACAATGTCCTAGAAATTTAAAAGTGTTAGCTTTCCAAAGGTGAGGCAGAAACTTCCAGCAAATCATTATGATGAGCCAGTTCTTATTATCTTTGATTTCCATCAAAGGAAGTACTGGAATAATTTTCTTGCACTGAGTCAGAATTTTAGTTTTGACAGTGTGCATCTTTTATAAACCAGTAGTGTTTTATTAGTACTTTTGTTAAAAACTTATCTATATAAATACAAATTATATTTTAATAACTTTAAATTGATTTTTGAAATGAATATTCATCCTTTCAATGTAAGTTAATTTGGTTACAAATTATTTTGTGTCTATATTGGGATTGTGTTGTAGTCTATGAATGATAAACATCTCTTTTTAGTAGTAAATTTAATGAGGAAAAACAAAAAAAAACTCTGGCATGTACATACACAAAGGATGCTGTTGAGTTGTAAATGATCCAAGTGAGAGGTTTGTATTCCTTGCCTCTGAAATTTGAAGTATCGCACAGTCACAATACTCTTTCTGATGGAGTGTCCTGAATGCAGATATTATGCTTTGAGTGGCTATGCCATTGTGGCTGTATTACAGGAAAGCAATTATAACTATTACATGCAAACTGTTGTGGCTCAAGTGTAATTTTGTGGTATACAGTGTATTGTGCATATTTATTTTTCTATTAATTTAGTACAGTAAATGATTTATTTTATGCTTGTGCAGCTGAATGCAAAAGAGAGAGAAGGCTTGTGAAACCTTGGGGGTAGCAGTCATCCTAACAAAAGCTGGACATGGAGAGAAAAAGAGAGAGTTTTGGCGTGGGTAAGAGTCGGGGTCTAGACGGTCTGGGCGAGAATGCGGTGGAGTGGACACCTGAGCTGAGGTGGAAAGCTTGTCGGTTCATGATCAGGATAGGTCCAAGCGGAAGTGTATTTTTGCGGTGTTTTAGGGGTGTGAATGCGAAGAAGGAAAGTTACGTCAGAAGGACGTAAACGCCTACAGCTCTGACCTTTTTGTGAGACAGAGAATGAGGGAGAAGAGAGAGACGCTTGGTTGGCAATTAGTAAGTGCACTGCTTTCATTCTCCTCTTATTTGTATGTCACAAATTTGTTTCTGTCAGTCTGCCTGTGTCCCCCGAGAGAAAGAGTAAACTCACAAATCCCCAAATTTATGAAAATAAATTTAAAATTTAATGAAACCTTTACAACAGTAACTTGAATATGTAAGGTTTTTAATGTTGACCTCATTGGTGCCTCACAAAGGCACGATCTCCTAACGCTGGTTCAAGGCTTACACACACAGAAATCAAGTTTCCAAATCTTTTTAAAAGAAAATTCTGCCTCGCAAGGTCAGTCCAAGTCCTCTTTGAAATTTGTAAATGGTATGACTGTCCATGTTTCCACCTTAGAAAATGTTTTTCAGATGATGCAAGTAGATTTCAATAATATCTTCTGCCTGTTCAGTTGCTATTTGTTCATATTAAATATTTCACGCACAAAACTGAAAAAGTAAGTAAATCTGTAAGGAATCAACTTAAACATCCAAGGGACAACGGTGCCAGATCCACAGTTACAGACAACTCATATTCTGGAATATTTGTGTCCAATTATATTGAGAGGAAATTGAGAGAAATAATTTCCATTACCTCATTCCCACATGATCCACAATTTTGCTTTGAGCAATCTTGTGATGGGGGAGAAAGGAAGGGTTTCTATCAAAATCCAAGTATCAAATCACGAATTGTTTTATTTGTGCAATTTATAAATTTAATCCATATTTTTGCAAATATATTCACAACCTGGAAATTATCGACACACATTCACATTAGACACCGACATGTGTAGCGATAGGGCACAGCCCGCTCGGACTGTCTCTGTCTCTCCTCTCACACACCAATTCTACGTGTTGCGAAGGCATTTGTAAGTCAGGTACTGTGCAAACTTTGAACTCTTTCGTGGTCATATCGTGGGGAAGTGCTCAAACTTCTGAACGCCCTTGGACAGGACCAGAGGGCTGCGGAAATCCGGACTGGTGGAGTTCGTTGGCAGTTGAGGCAGCGTGGTGGGGGCGGTGCTGTACGATGTGTTCTGAAATGAGTCAAAACACACAAATGACCAGCTATCTCAAAACTAGAAAATTACTTTGTTTTGCATACTTTCGTGCCTTATTTACACATTCTGCACTTAATTTAAAAAAAAGTTATTAGACTAAGATCAGTCAAGCTTCTGTAAGTAAATACAATCATTAAATGATAAGTAACTGTAATCTATTTACAGTTGATTCAAATTAATACAAGAAATGACATCTATACAAGGTGGGTAAAACAAATTATAAATAATAAAATCTAACCGCAAGTCAACAAACTATTACTATAATTAATACAACACAAAATTATCTGCATGTGATTATAGGATTATATGTTAATGTAATCTGATTGAAAGCTATACTTCTTATATTTCAACAAAATATTCTATATTCAAATTTATAATTTTTTTAAAAATTTTTGTTACCTGAGGAAGTACAGAAATATGGATGAAACATTGTAAGGATCTTAAATAAATATTAAAATTGTTTTCTGAATAATTGTCTTTTATTTATAATTGGTGATAACGTCAGATTACTGTGTTACAAAATCTCCCGTCATAAGAGCCGGTATTGGCAATACCTGCGATCTGTCTCGAAACCTCTGCAGTTTCTCAAATTCCTCGAGCTCCGCCGTGGGCATTTTGTAGTGGAAGTTGTCGAAGTACGGGTGTTTCAGCAGCTGGCTGCAACTCCAGCGCTTGTTTGGATCCTTGTCCAGGCATTTCTGTGGCAGGGAGAACAGAATTTCGTCAGCCTGTCTGTGATGACCTAAGAGCATTTGTCTACGCTACTGAGCGCGCTCACCTTGAGAAAATCCAGGACATTGTGGTTGTTGGACTGGTTCATGATCTTGCTCTCCAGCGGTTCCAGGAGGTTGGGCTGTGGCAGCGACACTCCAAAGAAGAACTCGTTCGCCTGAAAGATGCTCATGTGCCTCGGAATCAACGGTCCTGCCACAAATGTGGTACAAACTAACTTTATATACACTACGTAAATGAAGGGTTAAAGCTCCCACAGTCTAGAGAGAGAGAAGAGAGCGGACTCACCCACTGTTTTTGTGATGAGGTAGAGTTGGTCCACGTCAGACTTCCCCGGCCACAGAGCTTGGCCCTGAACCATTTCTGCACAAACACAACCTGAAACATGCACAATGTAGGAATATCCGGACATGGTTTCCCATTGTGTGGTATAATTAACAGTTTTCTATGTCAGTCACCCCTACTGAAGCCCTGATTCGGAATGCAAAGTCTAAGTGAGCTGCTGTATACTACGTAGGGACAAGTCACATAATGTGACAAAACTTCCAAGTGTTGAAAGCAATTTGTATAGGTGAAGGTTTCAACTCGGAGGTGGGGAAGAAGACTCCGTGATTTGTTTGTGGGAACAAGATTTATATTTCACATTTTCAACTTCACAAAAAGAACCATCATGTAAAAGAATTGCACACGTTTCCATGAGCAGAAAATAAATTGGGGCAACTGTGCTTGTCCCCACTTGAGGAAAGTGCACCTACCATCTTTCATCAATGTCACAAAATTGGGCCTCTGTGGCTTACGGTCAACGTTTTGGTATACGATATAGATCGTAAGCCACAGAGGCCCGATCATGTGACGTATTGATGAAAGATACTACAGATATTGTTTTATATACCTCAGATGAATTTGATGTATTAAGCTGAAAGCTATGTCAAAAAACTAAGACTGAAAATTGGGTATCCAATTTTTTATATCATCTTATAAAAATAAAGTCATTACAACATCAGTACTCGAGATTATCTAGATAATTGAAAATATTTTCCAGGTAACGAGAATTAACATGTTTTAAAATGTAAAACATTTTTGATTATTTCCCATTCCAACTGTTGTTAATACACAAACCTACTGTGGAAATTGTTACAAAAGATGAAGTAAGGGTTCATAACCGTGTGGGCCACGAGTGTCTTGCTCACTAACATAATATTCCCCACCCCTCTTCATGATCCTTTTTTTGTCCATTGTGCTTTGTTCTCATTGCCTCAAAGGTATCAGCTATTTCATCCACTTTCTTTTACTCTGCTTTTTATGTCTTTCTTCAGTTTGACACTGTTCTTATATTTTACTTGAAAATCACCTTAACCTACCTTAGTACAGACAATGAATGCCCAATAAATCACTTGTGGGTGATCAACTCCAGACTGACTGAACGAACTCACCAATCAAACTGACTCGACTCATTCCAAGCTAGTGGCAAGTTATTTAATTTCTGCCCACTTTGCTGTCAGAATATGAGGATGTAAAACATAAACCATTCAAGACACTTTCACATTCCTTACAGTTATTTGCACTGTTTATTGACTTGCTTCTGATGTGTAGGAAATGCCTGTATAGAACAGTAAGTTCGAGTCTCGTTACCTATCGCCCAGACGTCCACAGGTGGTCCGTAGCGGGTGTCGCCTACCAGCAGTTCTGGCGCTCGATACCATCTCGTCGCCACGTAGTCCGTGTAGTTCTCCTCAGAGTCTGAAAAAGATGTTATTGTGGTGAAAGGCAAGGTCACACTAACCACATCGTTTAATATGGCTGACCCACGTTGTAATTATCGCATTGTGCTTCAAACATTTCTTCTCATAAGTATGCGTTCGATACTGGCGTCAATATATATAGAAAATATTCAACTTGTGGTACTGTAAAAATAACTCGGTTTGTGCTCTGGCATATGTGGTCTTTCTACTGGTGGATTCCCCCCTGAGAGCCTAGAACAGCGCACAGAATTCCAGTAGACCACTGTCTGGACTGTGGATGGGCCGGGGTATGGTTTATTTAATTTGGAAACAAAGCCTGGCCATCACTTGGAATACATGTTCCTAATCTCCTGATGGAGGGGGCGGCTGCCTCCAAAAATTCAAAATCCTGTACTCAACACACTTCAGGGAAGCCACCAAATTTCTGTCTCTCATTCTGTCAATGTCATTTTCTCATTTTCAGGTTAATTAAAACAATTAATAAGGACAGTAAAGAGAGGTAGAAAGCTGGTGGCTTACCTGAGGTTCACAGATGGCAGGCACCAAGTATGGTTTCAGATACTTGAATTTTTGGAGGCACCGCCCCCTTCATCCGAAGGCTATGGACACATTTCGAGTGATAACCAGCCATCCACCGAGCGGTAAACAAGCAACCACACCAGGCCAGCAACTTTCAATCTCAACGAGGGTCAGGGATGAGGCAAAGAATTGATGGGGGCTGGGGAGATGCACACACATACATCCTACACACTCCCATCCACATATTAAAATATCCATCCTCAAAGGCGTCTACATAGGATGTTGAGTCCTTTGCCTGCAAGACACATTGAAAGGAAAATATCCCGTAGATGAAGTTCATCTTCAGAAGAATCAGGGAGTAGGGCTTCGAGTGAGGGAGGTCAGTGTGAAGCACTTGTTGAAATCTTTAGAGTTGTGGCTCAGGGTATGGGCAGTTATGGGGAATTGTGTTTTGGAGAGTTTAACCACGCTGAATGCACCAAACGCTCCCTCCCCAACAGCCTAGACCTTAGGAAAGCTTGCGCATGTTACACTTGGGAGAACCTGGCATTTTCAATGCATTCTGTGACAGAAACTACCCTATAGATCTCCTCTACAAACAATTAACCCATGCCCTATCCGCTGCACAAGTAGTCAATCCCACACTGGACCATCAAACAGAATGTTGTTGTCGTCCAACCACTACCTACTGCCCCCTTTAGTCTGCCTGACCTACAATCTAACCCTGACATTTGTAGCATGCATACTTATTTTTCTATTAATTTAGCACAGTAAATTAATTATTTTATGCTTGGGAGGCTGAATGCCAAAGAGAGAGAAGGCTCATTAAACCTCCTAACAGAAGCTGGACATCGAGAGAAAAAGAGAAAGTTTTGGAGCAAGTAAAAAAAAAAAGTAGGGGGAGACCAAGTTGGCCTAGAATGCTGCGTAACAACACCTGAGCCAGGATGAAAAGCTTGGCTGTCCATGATCAGGGCACGTCCAAGCAGAAGTTAAAATTTGAGGAAGATTTCCGAGTGTGAACGCAGAGAAGGAAAGCCACACCGGAGGAGTGTAAACGTCTACAGCTCCGACCTTTTTCGAGAACGTGGAACAAGGGAGAAGAGATACATGCTGTGTCGACAAGTAGTAAGGGCACACCCTTTATCCTCCTCTAATTTGTACGTCGCAATTTTTTTTCTATCAGTCTGCCCGTGTCCCCTGAGAGAAAGAGATAACTCACAATTCCCCAAATTTATAATACAATACATTTAAAATTAAATTAAACCTTTACACATTATAAACAACCTCCCTACTATATTACACACCTGTCCATCCTTGCAATATTCTCGTCTAACCCTATAAACTCCATACCCCCAGTGCCCCGTCCACAACCTTGTAGTGGGAACAGATGCCATGTCTGCCCTATACTTTCACCCACCAAAAAAGAACCTACAGAAGTAAAGAAAACATAACCAGGCTGTCCTCCCATAATATCTACAAAATAAACTTTGCCCAGCCTTCTACTTGGCGTGACTTGAGAGTCCGCTCCCCTAAGGGATTGCCACCCACTGCAATACAATTACACTCTCCCAAATCCCAATAGCTACCAAACACCAATGAGTACTTCACACTCACCTCCCTTCAAAGACCTACCCCCTGATTCTTCAGAAGCTGAACTTCATTCATGGGAACTTTCCTTTCAACATGTCTTGCAGTCCAGACAAAGCCTCAACTCAATATCCTATTGGCAGTAACCTTCACACTTCACCCCCTCCCAAACTGAACACCCATAACAGCACGAGTGCATGTGTTGTCATTGGAGTAAGTATGTGCTCAAACCTTGAAATGTCTGTATCCAGTGATATTTGGTTGTATTGTATGTCTGTGTGTTAACAAGGAGGTATGAATTCCTTTACTGAATAGGAGTGGCTAAGCAAAAATGAAGAAAATTCAGCCTTAAATTTACCTTGGTTATCGGATAACTGTTTAATTCTATGCAGCAGTCTGTTGAAGATGGATTATGCCTGAATAGTGCACACCTTTCTGTGCAATTGACAATGTTTTACATTTTTTGTACAGATTATTTTTGATGAATATCAGAATTATTAAGAAATAAGTGCCTATTTGTGATTAAAAATAACATCAATGAATAAATGTATTGGCACGTCAAAGTGAAAATACCTAACTTTTTGAACGGAGTTGTGCAAGAAGTTCGTTAGGTAACCTGACATATTGCTCTAATAACACGTTTTTGACTAATAAAAATCTTATCTATGCCCATATCCTCAACCCCTATCAATTCTCTGACCTTCACCGAGAGTGAAAGTTGGTGGCCTGGTCTCCAGGAGTCTATTGTTTACAAGCAAATGTTGGCCATATAGCAATTATTGACTGCTCACTCAACGGCTGGCCGTCACTCGAAATGTTTTCCTAATACTCTGATGACTTTGAAAATTCAAGAATCTCAAACCCTACATTGTGCCTGCCATCTGTGAACTTCAGGATAACCACCAACTTTCTGTCTCTCTTTCCTGTCCTCATATATATGTATGTATTTATTAAATCTAGAAATGGGCAGATGCCCGGTGGCAGATACATAGAACAATAATTAATAAACACAACAAATTTATGAATGCCAAGGGAACTTTGTCTGTTTTGGGAGTTGTATGTACAATGGTCGAGGCCATTGGGTAAAAGTGGTCTGCTCATCACAGTTGGCCAACTGGTAGAGACATGGAGAAAGGAATGCTGCGACTCCAGAGAAAACTCGTCTCTCTTCATTCAGAAGGGCATGGGAATAGTACCAAATAACCCAACCTACCTGATGCAGGTTTTCGAGGTTTTCCCTGCATCTCTTTAGGTGAAACACCGAGTAGGATCCTTAAACCACAGCCCGGGGGCCCTAGTCAACCCTTGGCTACCTTGCTCTACCTTCTGCATCCCCACTTTCAATTCCCATCCTATGCTATTAAAGGGGAGTTGCCTGTTTCAGCATCACCCTCATGTTACCCATAAACAAAGAAACCTCGCCATTAATGTGGTTGAGGATTGGAAATGAAGAAGGGAATGCCGTGAACCCACAGCAAGCAGCTCTCCAGCCATCTACCTGATGCAGGTTCCCTTATTATGCATCACCGTCATAAAGCCTGTCATCCCACTTAAAGGAGAGATAAGGGGGCTACCTATAGGGATGCTTCTTCTCTCCATGGCTTACAAGCGGAGACAACTCGGTCAGTATTTAGAGGTGTATGTTCCAGGGGAGCATACTGTAAGTGTCATGAACTCTTCACATTGGATGAGTCGACCGTCTGCCTCCTAAACTGGATGAGGTATGGAGGAGGGAAACCTTAATTCAGTCCAGCAACTTTGTCTCCCGTCACCAGAACGATATGGGACAAGTATGAAGTGTCCGCCACACCTGATGCAGGTTTTCTAGGGTAGGATTCGGAAACTACAGCCTGGGGCCTTAGTCAACACTTGGCTGCCGGAGCTTTCTTTCAAAGTCCTGTCTGCTGTATGTCGTTGCCAATGTTGACAATACATCCAACAATTGGTGTCTTTGTGTTCGATCAACACATTGGCCAAATCACTAACTCTAACTATGGAGATTAGTTCATTTTATTACTGGGTTTGTTTTGATAATTTCAATAAAGTTAGAAGTTTTCTCTGTGCTCCAGAAGTGCACCATATTAAAGTATTAATTTCTAAATATATATCAAAACAGATTAATTAATTAACAGTTAAGCAAAAGCTTGCTGTGGTCAATGTGTGGACATGTTGCCTTGCCCCTGTGCTATGTGACCTGTATAATTTTTGTTGTATATTTTATTTTATTTATCTAAATTAAATTTACGATATTAATGATTATGCACTAAGTTTCCATAGAGAACAGATCCTGAGACATTCGCAAGGCACCCTCCTGGGTAAACCTGGCAAACACAGTCATAAAACTTTAAATCTGACAACTCAAAAGGTATTAGCAGCCCGACGAGAAATCCCAGGCCAGCCAAGGTTAACAAGGTGGTTGACCCAAAAGGTTTTTAGTTAGAGGTGGAGAGGACCTCGAAAAGATAATTCGGAAAAGAGAGTTGGAGGTGAGACGTCAGAGAGGAGCTAGCGGAACGGAAAGTCCGAATGGGTGGCTTCAAGGAGTCAGAGAGGAGAGGCGATCTGGCTGAAAGTGTCACGAGGAAACAGAAGTGGAGACGTTTCCTGAACAACACCAGAGACCATGCCATTGAATCTAGGACTGCCGGTCAACCAGGAAACTAGGGGAAGCTGAATGCAAAGTAAGAAATAAAAGGTAATAATCTCTCGCGCTGCTGTGCGTATAAACACGTCACACAGCCCTGAGTTAAGTAACTTAAATGCACCAAAGTCTCTTGCTATGTCATTTCTTTGGTTTGGGCTTAGCTCGGCAAATTAAATTCAGTAAAATTAATGAATTTCTAAATATCGTAATTTCCCTTTACATTTGTTAATAATAAATCTGCTTTAAATTTCAAAGTTGAGATTTATTGGCCACGTTTTAAGACATGTAAAATTAGGATTAGAGGAAAGTGTGTAGGGTAAGAATAGATGAGGGTGGTGAGGGATGGAGTACGCTAAGCAGATTATGGAGGACGTGGTAGTTATGGGTAAATGAAAAGGCTTGCGAACTTCTATAAGCACGAGTGTCTTACTCATGATCCTGGCGAAGCCAAAGTCGCAGAGCTTGACGACGCCGCTGACGGTGAGGAGGATGTTCTCGGGCTTGATGTCCCTGTGGATGCAGTTCCTGTCGTGGCAGTAGGCCACGGCCTGCAGGGTCTGCCACAGGACCTGCCTGGTCACGGCCTCCGGACAGCCTCGAGGGTACTTGTCCAGCTCCGCCAGCACCGTGTGGTCGCAGAACTCGAACACCAGGTGCAGCTTCCGCTTGCGGCGGAACACCTCCAGCAGGTTCACCAGGTTCGGGTGCTTGAGGTTCTGCCGGGGACCAAAACTGACATCAGCCAACCTCTTACGCAACGCTTGCGGGGAGAGGAGAGGAGAGGGAGATAAGAGCTCGGCCGCTCAGTGCGCTGACATGCGTCTGCGGGGGCGGCTGCTGCTGCTGCTGATGATGACGGTACTGGCGGGGGCGGGGGCGAGGCTGCACCAGGAGGGACTGTGCGACGCCGTGGAGGCGCTGCGGTCGCGCCTCGAGGCCGCGGGCGGAGACTTCAACGCCACGCTGGCGGGCAAGGGCCTGGCCACGAACGGGGACCTGTGGAGGGTCGTGGCCGAGGAGCCGCCCTTCGACGCCAGCTACGACGCCAAGGGCAAGGCTCCGTGGGCGGAGGCGGCGGCGGCGTTCGGCCGCCTGGGGCGGGAGGTGCGCTCCTACCCGCGCCAGCAGCGGGGGCGGGGGGTGGAGGCGGCGGCGTCGCGGCGCCACGTGGCGGAGCTGAGCCTCGCGCAGGAGCAGCTGCGTCGCGTCTCCGAGGAGGTCCAGCTCCTGCGACGCCTCGCCGGCGCCCTGCGCGACCACGTGGGCAAGATGGCGGCGCTGCGCTCGCGGAGGGATCTGCAGGCGCGACGCCTGGCGGACGCGGGGAAGCGCGTGCAGCAGAAGCGACGCCGGCGCCCGTGAGCCATGTACCCGATAGCTCATTAAAAGTGTTTACTTGCGAATGTTGCTTTTGATTCGCTATTTCAAATCAAAAATATTTTTCCTTTTCCGCTTTAAATACATGTGTTGCGCGACGAATGTGAAGAACGTTCCATGGCGTGAGGGGAGTGATGTAGCACGCACGCTCACTTCTGTCCCTCGCCGCTTCCTCGACTGCTGGTTCCTCCCCTCCGTGCTGCTTTCCTGCTTCCTCCACCTGTCAATGTTTCACCTTATACCCGGGTCTCACTTGGCAGTTTAACTCCTGCAAGGGGTAACGCTATATCACGTGACGTTCTTCGCGAGTTCTCCGTGAAGCGCGGGAGATTTTTCGTGACACAGGTAACAGTGTCCCTCCGAAGGTGAACGCTGTCTACCGTTATAAACCCCGCCAGCGACACGGTCTTGATGAAACTTTATCTAATTTAAAATGTCATAAATTGGTCCTACTGCGTTGCAACTGACCTGCGAGATAAGAGGACGGACGTTCCTCACCTTGAGCATGCGCACTTCTCTGAGCGCGATCTTCCTGATGAGCGGATCGTCGTCGGACTCGACGAACTTCTTGATGGCCACGAGCTGGTTCGAGTCCCGGCTGCGGCACTTGTAGACCACGCCGTAGCTGCCCTCGCCCAGCTTGGACAACTTCTCGTAGCGCTCCATGAGGCGCGACGACGTCCGAGACCTGCAGGCGACATCAGGAACAGACGTGGATACATTATGCCCTCACTTCTACATCTTAATTCACTTTTAACTAGTTAATGTTGATGCGAAACGTTACATAAGTCATTTTATAAAGACCCGGGCCGCGCGCTCTATCACCGTAGTAACACCTAACAAGATATGTTTCACCCATCTTCTTCTTGTAACGTATATAATTGACTGTTGCTGCCTTAATACCACGTGATCCTCGCGAGCAAGGACTGTAGGGGGTGAGACTCTGCTACCCTACCTCTACCTCCCCTGGGGGTGGAGAGGCGACGCTACACAAACGACACATGTTTTCGATTGGCAGTGGCTCCCTCAGTATTGTACATTGTGCCTGCAGTAGATTGTTGTTGTGGTATTCAGTCCTAAGACTGGTCTGATGCAACACATCTTGCGCAAGCCTTTTCATTTCCTTACACCTAGCACAAACCACATCCTCCCTTATCTACTTAGCGGTTTCCATATACTTGGCCTCCCTCTTCCCACACACTTCCCTCTAATGCTAATTTTACCGGACCCTCGTTTCTTAAAACGTGACCTATTAATCTATCCTTTACCGTCGTCAACGTGCTCCATATTGTTCGCTCTTCCCCTATTCTGTTAACAACTTCCTCGTTGGTGATTCTATCCACTCACATTTCAAAAGCTTCTACTCTTTTCCATGCCGCAGCTTCTGTCGTCCACGTTTCTCGCCCATGTAACGCCACGCTCCATACCAACATTTTTAGCAACGATTTCCTAATATTCACACTTTTATTACCTGTACGTAAATCCCTCTTCCTTGCTATCCTGTTGCTATCCTACTCTAGTTATTACGCTTCCCAAGTAGCAGAATTCCTTAACTGCGCTCAAAATATCCCTTCCCAATCTAATAGCGTTTGTTATTCCACTGTTTCCCATACTACACTCCATTTACCTTGGTTTTCCCTCTATTAATCCTCATATTGAACTCTTTGTCTAGGACCAGTTTCATGCTATTTATTTAAGGTTTCCAAGTCTTCTTCATATTCCACTAATACTACAATTTCGCCGGCAAGGCGTTTTTATTTCTTCTCCTTGCAGTATGATTCTTTTCCGAAACCACGTTTTAACTTGCATCGTCGCCTGTTGTATATATGAGTTAAATTAATCTATGAATATGAAGATTGTTCTTGGTGTGGTTAAGGCGAGGCAAGGTAAGACGTGACGCTGTGGACTACTGTAGCCACACAGTTCACAAATAACCTGGCTCAAAGTGGGAAACAAATTAAATGCAGAGTTTGCAATTAATAAAAAGACGGCCCAAAATTGCCATCATATAAATTTATTACTATTTATTGAAAAGCGACGTTTCGTCTCCATTTTGAGACTTCCTCAGGCGTAAAATTTAGCAGCACATGATATGTTCTCTGTCAGGTGTGGTGATTCATGACCCTTACAGTAGTCGGGTAAAGCAAAAATAATAATTTAGTTTTTGTTATTTACGTACAGCAGGACGGAAGACGAGAATGGCTTTGGTGGGGCTGAGTAGGCGGGAAACGTCACCGTCTGCAACATTGTTGATGGCCTGGAGTAGATTAGATTGGACAGTTGTTGCAGGGAGAGACGCTAGGGAGAGACGAAGCAGTGGCAGAACAAGGCGACATGTATAAAATTTAGTTTCGAGAAAGGAGATTCATTTGGTGGGAGAACAGAAAATAAAAAGACAACATTTGATGGTGAAGGAAGGAGAGGCGCTAGAGAATCTACAAGACGTGACCCAGCAAAGGAACAAAAACGAAGAACGACGTCATCTGGTAACGGCAATTTACCTCGGGTTTTTCCACACAAACCATTCTCGTCTGATTTAATTGTCAACTATATCGTTGTTCGTCACCCGCGTTGTCCCCTGGAGCAGCCATTATTTAAGAAGCTGCGTAGAGTATTATCTTTGCTTTTACCGACTGAGCTAATGATTAAATTGATATCGTAAATTTATATGGTTTTCCACTATAACTTAATTTGAGTTATATTTCTATTCAAATTAAATACTTTATTACTATTATTATTGTTTGTTTGATTGTACAACAATATTTTTGATGGTGTAACCAACGAACACCACACAGCGGCTGAGGCTGGTTAATGCAAGAAACTCAATTCTTCACATGTAAATTCAATAAGGGAGTCGAGGAGTAAATGTGATGTATTGCTAAATTTTACGCCTGAGGAAGTCACAAAATGGAGACGAAACGTCGCTTTTGTATAAATAGTAATAAATTTATATGATGGCATTTTGGCCTTCTTTTTATTTATTGGAAGAAGAGAGTTTATTTGAGCCCTGGCCTCGTTTAGTCGCGGAAGTGACGTGAGTGGAGTCGAGCGTGCAGATGGCGCTGATAACATGCAAATGTCGGCCGCACTGCGGGCCTCCAGCAGAGGAGAGAAGTGCGTCCTAACCATCAGGCCGCTGTACAGCAAATCTTACATTATTCCTTCCACGCCAAAACAGCCATTTGATAACCTGGCTTGACCCGTGACGTCGTAATCTACAGGGCGCGTGCGTGGTCAGTCTGCGACCTCAATCCAACTCCTTCAAGGATCGATCCCTACAATACATTATAATTTCATGGCAATCGGACGAGTGGCGTCGGGACAAACATTACAAGACGCAGCGCAGTTGATTTACATCCACTTCACTGGCACGTATTTATCCTCTCTTATGGACTCTCTGTGTCTTTGCCACGGTTCTCACACGCCGAGGCTTCTTCAGGTGGGGGATTTTTAATCCAAGTCTCTCTTCCCCTATTCTGCTTAGAACTTCCTCTATCCTCCCATCCATCTCTCATTCTCCTATAGCACCACATTTCAAAGGCTTCTATTCTTTTCTTTTCCCCAACTCCTACCGTCCACGTTTCGCGCCCATATAACAACGCCACGCTCCATACCAACATTTTTAGCAACGATTTACTAATATTGTCCCTTATATTAGCCGTAAGTAGATTCCTCTTCATTGCTATCCTCTTGCTATCCTACTCTAGTTATTACGCTTCCCAAGTAGCACAATTCCTTAACTTCCGTCAAAATATCCCTTCCCAATCTAACAGCCTTTGTTATTCCACTCTTTGTTTGTCCTACTAAACTCCATCACCTACGTTTTCTCTCTCTATTAATCCTCATATTCAACTCTTTCTCCTGGACTCCGTTCACGCCATTTATTATGGTTTCCAAATCTTCTTTTGACTCCCCCAATACTACAATATTGTTTTGGCAAAGCTTAGGGATTTTATTTTTTCTCCTTCCGTTTCCATATTCAGTTTTAACTCGCCTTTTTTCTCTCTTTGTTTTTTTTTCTTTCTCCTTGGCTCTACAGCCCATTGAGGGCCTTGGCCTACCGAGTCGAGTGCGGACTGTCATCGTGCATGACACGTTCCGAGTTTGGAGTGACCCGTGGTCAGCGTAACGATCCTCCAACGGTCTTTATCCCGTGACGCATGGCAGGATTCGAACCCGGGACCCTGGGTTGGTTGCGAGGCAGCAACTAGAGGCTAGCCACTACACCACAGGAGGTCGGCTATCGGCTGTTCTATATATGTTAAACAGCATGGGCGACAGACTCCATCTCTCTTTTCTTGGTCTTAGTATTCTAATGACTTTTGCCTGTCATGCTGTACAGGTCATGTATAAGCCTCCTTATTCCAGTGCTCTTCAAAATCCTTAAGAGGTTACGTTACCAAAGGCTTTTCCTAAATCTACAAATTCCATGAACTTAGGCCGGGTTTTTTTTTCTTATCCGATCTTCTAATATTAGTCGCAAAGTGAATATTGCTTATCATGTGCCTTATATTAGATGCAACAACCTATAATTGCCTCCACGACGAAAATGAAAGTTATTTACCGATGAATGAAGACATCATTCGTGTTTTGTCAGAAGAACATTGCACGCGCACGTGATAAACGTGTGGTGAATGTCGGTGCTTCCCTGTAAGAACACGGGACACGCCAAAGTAAAGCACTCACGGGAAACGTAAGGAAGCACGGTAATTTTGGCACAAGTGTAATGGCGCTAAATGCGTAACACCGTGTTATACCACGTGAAAAGTAAATAAAAATAATTACTGCCGCCTGACTCATGTCCCCCTACATTGAAGTGGTAAGGCAAAAATAATTTAGTTATAATATGCTACTGAGTCGCGTACAGCAGGACGGAAGCGAGGAGGATGGTCAAGGTCAAGTCGGGGTGAAACCTCGCCGATGATGACGACATTATTTATTGCCTGGAATGTATTGTTGAGCAGATGGAGCAGAGTCTGCCTGGTATTATGGATGGTGGAGCATTTCGTGGAAGGAGTCTGCCTGAGAAAGACGCAGAGAGGGAGGCAACCCTTTATCCTTCGATGAATAAACCTAAGCGGCTGCAGATGTAATTATGTTTATAATCGTTAGATGTCATAAACTTTCACTACCGAAGACGATTAGGATTCCTGCCGTATTTGGTACAGGTATCTTGTTACTAGTGACAGCCGAGGAGGTTCTGCAATATTTTGGAGATGTATTTGAGAGAGTGAGCCGCGGGTAAATGCGCGAGGGCCTGCGGAAGGCAAGGTCCATCGATCCCGCAGGCCCGGGTCGATCCTCCATCAATTATTCGACGTCGCGCGCGCGGTCACTTCTGTTACGTCACCACAGACATGGCGGCGCCTGCCGCACACCACACACGCTGATCAGTCGGGATGTTGCTGTACTTACGATCTCTGGCTCGCAGTGCTGCCACCTGCGCCGACCCCGGCCCCGGCCCAGCTGCAACAAGACAACGACACGTCAGGGTGGTAATACTACTTAATCAGTTCGTCACTGACAACAGTAAATGGCATGAACAGAGTCTTGAAGAGAGAGAGAGAGAGAGAGGATTAATACAGGGAAAACACTGGAATAACAAACGCTGTTAGATTGGAAAGGGATATTTTAACGCAAGTTAAGAAATTCTGCTACTAGAGTACAGGATAGCACAGGAAAGGAAGAGGAATTTACTTACGGGTAATATAAGTGTGAATATTAGGAAATCGTTGCTAAAATTGTTGGTATGGAGTGTGGCGTTGCATGGGTGCGAAACGTGGACGATAGGAGTTGGGGAAAGGAAACGAATCGAAGCTTGTGGTGCTATAGTTGAATGAGATGGGTGGATGGATAGAATCACCAATGAGGAAGCTATAAACAGAACAGGGGAAAACCGAATAATATGGATGACGTTGACGAAGAGAAAGGATAGATTAATAGGCCATGTTTTAAGGCATGAGCGTCTTGCAAAATTAGCATTAGAGGGAAGTGTGTGTGAGGGGTAAGGACAGAAGGGAGAGGCCAAGGGGAGAAGACGCTAAGCAGATTAGGGAGAATGTGGGTTGTGCTGGTTATGTGCAAATGAAAAGGCTTGTGCAAGATAGTTTGGCATGGAGACGAGTCTTAGGCGTGAATAGCACAACAACCACACGTTTGTATTATATTACAGCTCTATGTTTAATAAAATTGATAATTATAAATTAAAACTTTTCAATAATTTTTACAAGTAGGTATCGCCGATCATGAAAAAGAAAACAAGTGTTCGCGTGCTGCCGCCTCCCACGATAACCCGCCCCACTAATCCTATCTAAAAGATACTCAGTTTCAGTAAGCAGGTAAGCGTGTATGTTTTGCATACAATTACAAAGGCGTGTTCCTTGTTACCGAGAAACAAACACTGAAGGGGTAAGTCACGACTACCAACCCTAGGGGAAGGGGCGCAAATGGTGACGTAACCAAAAACAGGCGATACGAGACAGGAATGAATATGTTCATTGAGACTGATAGAGTTTCTCCAGACGTTGTTTGAGTATAACTTAAACCCGATTAAGCTAGGAAGGTGGCGGGAAGATGAATACAACTAATATGGAAGCACCTGGAGAATACGTGTCTATGACTTCAATTATAAGCGTATTTCAGCCCCTGGCTTAAGCAAAGTTCCGCCTACAAACCCTTCGTATGTGTGCTGATGTTACCGAGAAACAAACACTGAAGGGGTAGGACGCGGCGACTGTTGATGACGTCACACTTCAGCGGATGATATCTGGCTGATTCACAAAATTAAAAGAACTGCATCAGTTTATATACCGCAATCAGAAGCTGTGTTAAAATGTCACAATACGTCATCGGCAGCAGGAAGTGAATTTCATCAAAATAAAGACACAGTGAAATGCATTTATTAAGGACAGGCATCAACAACGCAAATGATAAAACAAAAAGGACATATTATATTTTGACAATCCCCGAGAACAAAATAGTTCATTAAAAAAATAATGGAAAGGTTAGGACCCATTAAAAAATATATTGGAGAAACATACTTGCTTGGAATTCACCAGACACGACGTTAAATATCATCACTTATATAAACATTAAAAATTAAATTATCATTAAAGCACATTTTATAGTTTTGCATTAATTAACTAGTTCAGGAAAATAATCTCATTTTATATGATTGTTATTTTAAATTACTTTTTATTATTTCCGTATTCCATTGCGCTTTTAGAATTAAACATTACATAATACTGCAATAATATTTATCACAAATTGTTATATAATATATTATGTTGCTATCAAAATAGCTTTCTTAGTTTAAGCTTGTCTAAAGAGTTCAAGCATTTTACTACTTGCTATGTTTAAAGTATTGTTACACCAAATTTGAGTTAAATCTCAAAGTTGAAATTGTTACTGCAGTTTGAAACTATAAAAAACTCTTAAATCCTAAAACTGCAGATTTTTATCTGCAGGTTTTGTAATTGTATTGGGAAAAAAAAGAGAAAAATCCCATTGTAAAAGGCAGTAATTAGTATCTGCTACGTCACTTATCACTGATAATATATATAAAGTAACTACACCATTTTGTGTAAAAACACGAACAATATTGAGGCTGGCAAACTGTTTCTTCTTTAAGAAATTAACCTACGAAAATTGTAATTTTCTTAATTGGAATGGACAACTTCGTGTTACGCAGACTACATGAAAAAATATTATTAAGGACGAGAAATGAGTCTAATACATAACCTCTACAGAAGACAGGCAGCAGAAATTAGAATAAGGAACAAGAAAAGAAAGCCGTAATCAAGAAAGGAGGAAGACAAGGATGCAGCAGTCAGCCGCCCGTGCTGTTTAACTTATATATAGAACAGGCGATGAAGAAGGTAAGAAAGGGATATGGAAAATGAATCATACTGCAAGGAGAAGAAATAAAAACCTTACGATTTTCCGACGATATTGCAATATTAGGGGAGTCAGAAGAAGACTTAGAAACCATAATAAATGGCATGAACGTTGTCATGGAGGAGAAGTTCAATATGAGGATTAATAGAGGATAACCAAGGTGATGGAGTGTAGTATGGGAAACAGTGGAATAACAAAGGCTGTTAGATTGGGAAGGGATATTTTGACGGAAGTTAAGGAATTCTGCTACTTGGGAAGCGTAATAACTAGAGTAGGATAGCACAGGATAGCAAGGAAGAGGAATTTACTTACGGGTAATATAAGTGTGAATATTAGGAAATGTTCGTATGGAGCGTGGCGTTGTATGGGTGAGACGTGGTCCTTTGAAATGTGGTGCTATAGGAGAATGATATGGGTGGATAGAGTAAGTAACCAGGATTATCTAAACAGAATAGGGGAAGGGCGAACAACATGGAGGACGTTGACTAAGAGAAGGGATAGATTAATAGACCGCGTTTTAAGACACGAGGGTCTTGTAAAATTAGCATTAGAGGGAAGTGTGTGGGGTAAGAAAACAGAAGAGGCGGCAAATGATGGAATACGCTAAGCACGTTAGGGAGGATGTGGTTTGTGCTAGTTATGCGGAAATGAAAAGGCTTGCGGAAGATAGGTTAGCATGGAGGGTTGCGTCAGACCAGTCTTAGGACTGAATACCACAACAACAACAATAATAAAGAATCAAGTAAAAAATTAATGAGGCATTATAAGATTAGTTAAATACAAGAACAATCAATTTATATCAATACAGAGGGAAACGAGAAGGAAATGAGATGTGACGAAATATATATTAATACGGGACATCAATTAATAAATAGGATATTAGAAATAAATATAAAATAAGGACATAAAACAGGGGAACAAGAAATAAGAAAAGATAAACCCTTCGCCAATGATAATAAACAAGCGCCTGAATAATTTCAGTATTCCTTATAAATGGTAAACTGTGATCGTGCGTTACTTTTTGGAGGCACATTTCTTCTTGTTCATGGTCAGCAGCGCCTCGTCGTAGTGAGGGTCTTCTCGGCGTCGGCGGCGGCGGCCATTTCGTGTCCGCTGCCAGGCAACATGGCGGCGTCCCGCGCACTGGCGAGGGTTAATATGCAGAGTGCGAGACTTGCGTGAGGACGGACGATTTAAAGAGCGGAGGAGAAGACTAAGGGGGAGGGGGGAGGGAGGGAGGAGAGGCTGAGAATAACCGTCGACGACGCCTCCTCCAGGAAAGGTCAGCAGCAGCAAGGGGACGCCATCGCCGCTTTATTACACCTCGTCGCCCTCAAGTGAGGAGACTTTTCCTTCTTGGAAATCTTCTGGTTCCTCCTTCACCTTTTGTCAATTATCTCAACAGGCGGACTATTTTCTTGTCGTCGTCGAGGGGGAACGTATACGTGGCCGACGTGTCGACTGCATAAAATCCACCATATTAAGCACTTGGATTTCTAATGTAGGTGTCGACAGGCCCCCAAAATTTAGTCCCGTTCGAGCAAAACAAGAACTAATTACATTTTGTGGTGCGATCCTCTACGCGTCGAGGTCGACGTAGTCAGCCTCGATCTCTCACAACTTCCACACTGCTTTGTTGAATCTCTGTCGGTGTGTCCGCGAGGGTGTATGTCCCGGCTACGAACAACTGCCACCCGTCACACTCAAGCTGTTGTGGTATTCAGTCCCAAGGCTGGTCTAACGCAAGCCTTTTCACTTCCACATAACTAGCACAACCCACATCATGCCCAATCTGCTTAGCGTATTCCGTCCTTGTCATTCCTCTTCTCTTCTTACCCCACACACTTACCTCTAACGCTAATTTTACTAGATCGTCTTGTCTTAAAACATGGCCTATTAATCAAACTCCTCCATATTGCCCGCTTTTCCCCTATTCTGTTTAGAACTTCCTCGTTAGTGATTCTATCCACTCATCCATCTCATTCTCCTATAGCACCACATTTCAAATGCTTCTATTCTTGTCCTTTCCGCAACTCCTGTCGTCCATATAACGCCACACTCTATACAAACATTTTTAGCAACCATTTCGTATTATGGTATCCTACTGTACATATTACGCTTCCGAAGTAGCAAAATTCCTTAAATTCTTTCCAAATATCCCTTCCCAGTCTAACAGCCTTTGTTATTCCACTGTTTCCCATACTACACTCCATTACCTTGGTTTTCCCTCTAATAATCCTCATGTTTTGCTCTTCCTCCAGGACTACGTTTATGCCGTTTATTATGGTTTCCAAGTCTTCTGCTGACTCCCCTAATACTACAATATTATAGGCAAAGCGTTTTTATTTCTTCTCGTTGCAGTATGATTCCTGTTCCATATTTCGTTTTCACTTTCTTCATCGCCTGTTCTATGTATAAGTTAAATAGCATTTGCATCCTTGTCTTACACCTTTCTCGATTACGGTTTTGTTTTCTTGATCTTCTATTTTAATACTGCTCCCTGTCTTCTGTAGAATTTTATTACTGTGCTCTTCAAAATCCTAAGTTTCACATTATTTTCTAAATCTACAAATTACGTAGTGTCGGTTTTCTCCTTTCTCGTCTTCTATAATTATTCGCAAAGTCAATATTGCTTCTCTTGTCCTTACATTCTTCCTGAAACCAAACTGATCTTCTCCTAACTCGCATTCTATTTGACGTTCCATCCTCCTATGTACTATTCTAGTTACTATTTTGCATGTATGACATACTAAACTAATTGTCCTGCATCTATCAACTTGCAGTCCTCTTCGATATGGGTACAGGTAAGCTTTCACTAAAGTTATATATGAGTGAAAAAGTCAAGAAACGTTCCTTTTTTCCATTAGTTTGTTTGGTTTCCCGCCCTAGGACTCGAAGAAACGAGTAAGGCTTTATTATGAGTTGATTTGTAAGGGAGGCTGACCAAGCCTCATCTTGTGACTCCACCTGGACGACTTTGGTCACGTGACCTTTTCTCCTGAGACCAACGGAAATGGATCGAAATGACGTCGCCGTGTAAAAAAGTACAATTTTTCGCCATTCACTCAACATAGGACCGAAAATAGGTTGCAATTTGACGAGTGTCCGACTGGTATCAGCAATCTACACGGAATGGGATTGAAAATAGGTGGGATGTGACAACAGAAATAGATTTAGGCTAAGTGTACCCTCAAATACCGTAATTACACGCCTCATATGAAGAAAATGGCAACGCCGTTGGGATGGTAAGGTCCAATAAAGGCCGATGGACCCATAGGTTGGTTAATAAGATCAATTAAAGACTGGATTGATCGGAAACACGGAGAAGTGAATTATATGATCTCACTCAACTCACGGCTGCTTCACAGGGCAGACTTGTACATAGATAATTCACCTGAATACAAGGGCGCTGCGGGAGTTTTCTCGCAGGCGCTTCAGCCCAAAGTGACTGCGGGGCTCAAATGATCATGTCGGGGATGCCTCCTGCACTCTCTCTGGGTATTTTTTTTTTTATCAAAGTTCTCACATGCCGAGACACCTTCACCTATTTTAGGAGGTATATGTACCGGGGTCAAAGACCTTGGGCATATGGCAAGAGCTGCTGTCCGCTGATCCCATTGGATCAGTCGGCCAACTGCCTCCTGAAATTGGTGGAGACACGGAGAAGGGAATGCTGCGTCCCCACAGCAGGCTCGTCTCCCGTCATTCATGAGGAAGGGCGTGAGAATAGTACCACTCAATGCCCGACCTACCTGATGCAGGTTTTCTAGGGTTTTCCCTGCATCTCTTTAGGTGAAACACCACTAGGGTAGGATCCTTAAACCATAGCCCGGGGGCCCTAGTTAACCCTTGCATGGCTACCTTGCTCTACCTTCCGCATCCCCCCTTTTTCAATTCCCTTCCTATGCTATTAAAGGGGAGTTGCCTGTTTCAGGATCACCCTCATGTAGCCTCCTGTTAACCCCCCCAAAGAAGCCTTGAATGTGAGACACCAGAACGCGTGTGTGCTTCAGTTGCTCGAGATTTTCATATGGGAGACGAGTATTAGAAAGCGATATTGGAACCTCAATAACACCAGATAATTTCGTACCCAATATGTTGCTGCTCTCACCTAGAATAAAGTAAGCGCATATGCCTCTACAGTAATTCAAAGATTAATAAATTACGAAAAAGAGAGAAATAATAATGTTTAAAGGAGACAGAGAGAGAGAGAGTGAGAGAGAGGGGGGGAGGGAGAGAGAGAGGGGAAGAGAGGGAGGGAGGGAGGGAGAGAGAGGGAGGGAGGGAGATAGAGAGGAGACAGAGAGAGAGCTTGACGCTACGACTGCTTCCTGTGAAGATACACACAGTCATCGTTGGAAAGGGAGGGTAGAATCCCAGACCACTATCCAGTGCGGACCCTGAGATAGTGTCTTTAGAAGATTTTCACCTGCCCTCGCATAAAAAACACCCCTCATTTGTTATTTAAGCGAACCCGAGCAACGCCGGGCACTTGAGCTGCTTGATAATTATACAACCGCAGTCGCAATTAGATTAAATTACTCCAGCTGCTGTTATTTTACTTTGCAAATTGAGGACACAGTGAAGGTTCCAGGTTTCCCTGCTCTAATTTCGATTTTATTAGATCATCGGAATGTAATACGATGAGAAATGTTTTTTTTGTTTAAATTTATCAAACAAAAAAAGCCCATGCATTAAGAAGCAACATTAAATAATCTCTGTTTGGTAAATTTTGAAAAATTCGTCAATAATTGTCTTTAGGATGTGGGTTTGAGTAATTGAGCCGTTTCGGAGCTTATTAGAGACAAATACAGGGGACAGACACGTCGACTTTCTTCATCGGAATAGATTTGTATGCAACTACTATGTGTATTTAATTGTATAAATATTTTCGTGCAATGAGCTGAGGAAGTTCCTTAAAGTTGGGGGGAGGAAACGACTTTCCGCCATTCTTTACGATATTGAGAATCAACGTCCTGACCATGTTCTTCTGTCCGATCATAGCTGGGTGCCCGGCGTGACCGCTTCTCAGCGTGTATTATGTCTGTCTCGAATAGACTCCGAAACCGCCCAACGCTTTACAATGAAATTTGGAGGGGTTAAAAACAAGAGATTTTACATGAATATTCTTGCAAATTTCATTTCTATAATGATATTAATTATATATATATATATATATTGATGAAAAAACGCGGATTTTTGTGATATTGTGGCGTTTTGAGGCGCAGTTCGGCCAGCAACAATGTCTAGTCGGCTGAAAGCGGGTGAAACCCCGAAGGGGCGTGTGTAAAAAAACGATGGAGATCCCCGCGGGAGACTCCCGCCGAGCGTGTGTAAAAAATGAGGGCGGGGAACCCAGAAATTTTGTGAAATGAACTGAAGCGGGGAACCCCGGAAGTTTTATGAAGTAGACCTATGGCGGGGAATTCCCGTCGGAGAATTTAAAAGGGGAGCCGATGGGTGGCTCGGGACGGGATAGGTAGACGAAGCAAGAGGAAATCCTGCTGGGAAATGAGTGAGAGCCAGGTGGAGGTTGACTTCCTCCTTCCTGGTTTTCCTCTTTCCCTTGGTCCATGGCCAAGGTAGCTAATCTAAGACTCCTGCAGGCTGAGACGACCTTGGGCGGCAGTTTGAGAGGTGTGTGTACGGGGGTCGAAGACCTTCGGCATACCAGGGTAAGAGTTGTTGTTCGCTGATCCCATTGGACCAGTCGGCCAGCTGCCTCTCAATACTGATCAAGGCACGGAGGCGGGTTTGTTGCGTTGTTCCCACAGCAATCCAGTCTCCCCCGTCGTCATCAGAAGGGCGCAGGAGTAGCACCCACTAGCCCCCGGCCTACCTGATGCAGGTTTTCTAGGGTTTTTCCCTGCATCACCTTTAGGTGAAACACCGCGAGGGTAGGATCCTTACACTATAGCCTGGGGGCCCTAGTCAACCCTTGCTCTACCTTCCACATCCCCCCTTTTCAAGTCCCTTCCTATGCTATTAAAGGGGAGTTGCCTGCTTCAGGATCACCCTCATGTAGCCTGTTACCCAAATAAAAAAGTGGCTCGGGACCAGAAGTCAGACGAGTTGAGGAGAGGAAAGACGAGAGCAGATGCTGTGAGAGGCGGGCAGAGACGTCAGATGTTTCGAGGAAGCAGATGAGTTGTGGATCTGGTTCCTTCCTTCTACCTTCATCGATAAAAATCCTGCAAGACACCAGAGAGACGCAGAAACATTTGAGAGGTGGATGTTTGTTGGCCCAGTAATTGTGGGTAATTTATTAAAAAAGCTGTGAAACTTGCTCATTGCTCTGGTTAAATAATATTTAATGATTTTTTTTTCTATTTTCAGCTACTGCATACTCCATCCATCTCTCGAGAGACCCAAAATCCCCTGAGATTAAGCCCATGTAATCACTTTAAATTAATAAATGAAAAAAATTTTAAAACTGATTATAATTTATTGAATTGATTAATTAATGTTTGATACCCTCAAAAGTATATTACAATATATAAATTCTACGGGGAAGGTTTCTTGGCATACGTGAGTTGGAAGCACCGAATGTGAACGCGGGTTGCACGTACTCCTGAGGTATTTATGCTCCGAAACGACTAGACGGATTTCAATGAATATTTCAGAGATTAAAACAGGAATATTAACTTAAAGTTTCGTGAATGATTCAATTTATAAATATTTATAAACTCATTGAATTGCCGGGTGAAAGTCGGCGTGATGTAACCCCTCAAAATTTCATTGTAAAGCGTTGGGCGGTTTCGGAGTCTATTCGAGACAGACATAATACACGCTGAGAAGCGGTCACGCCGGGCACCCAGCTAGTGTATAGACGGACCAAGAAGGAGAACATGGTCAGGACGTTGATTCTCAATATCGTAAAGAATGGCGGAAAGTCGTTTCCTCCCCCCAACTTTAAGGAACTTCCTCAGCTCATTGCACGAAAATATTTATACAATTAAATACACATAGTATTTGCATACAAATCTATTCCGATGAAGAAAGTCGACGTGTCTGTCCCCTGTATTTGTCTCAAGTAGCACAACCCACATTTTGAAGACAATTATTTACGAATTTTTCAAACTTTAGTAAACAGAGACGGATTTTCGAATGTAGGACCAATTAGTCTTTTCAATATTCATCAATGACTTATCAAATTATTTAAAGTCATGGGTCAGGCTTTTCGCTGACGACTGCAGCGACTTCTACGGAAAGAAAAGGAAGAGCAAGACGCGATAGAAGCTCTAGATAAAGTCAATAGCTGGGCTCAGGAAAGTAAAATGAAAATTAATGGGGGGGGGGGGAAAGCAGCTCAATCTCGTTTACGAAACGCCCCTTGTTAAATAAGAGGGAATATAGAACAGGCGAGTGGGGAACTAATTCCAAGGGTAACGAGCTGCAAATGTCTGGGGATATATTTCAACAACAGACTTGGGTGGGAGGAACAGCGGGGAATCCCTTACATTTCATTATGAGGGAAGTTCAAAAGCAAAGCACGTGGCATATCTGTCCTTAGTTGGGCTAAATTTGGAATATTGTTGGGTTTACTATAGTGTTTTTTTTTTGGTTAACAGGAGGCTACATGAGGGTGAGAGATCCTGAAACAGGCAACTCCCCTTTAATAGCATAGGAAGGGAATTGAAAAGGGGGGATGCGGAAGGTAGAGCAAGGTAGCCAAGGGTTAACTAGGGCCCCCGGGCTATGGTTTAAGGATCCTACCCTCGTGGTGTTTCACCTAAAGAGATGCAGGGAAAACCCTAGAAAACCTGCATCAGGTAGGTCGGGCATTGAGTGGTACTATTCTCACGCCCTTCCGAATGACGGGAGACGAGTTTGCTGTGGGGACGCAGCATTCCCTTCTCCGTGTCTCCACCAATTTCAGGAGGCAGTTGGCCGACTGATCCAATGGGATCAGCGGACAACTCTTGCCATATGCCCAAGGTCTTTGACCCCGGTACATATACCTCCTAAAATAGGTGAAGGTGTCTCGGCATGTGAGAACTTTGATAAAAAGTACCCAGAGAGAGTGCAGGAGGCATCCCCGACATGATCAGGTGGTAAGCCCCGCAGTCACTCTGGGCTGAAGCGCCTGCAGCAGAGGAAACTCCCGCAGCGCCCTATATGTTCCCTATAGTAAAAATGAAATAGAATCATTAGAGAAAGTTGGGAAAAGGGCTGCGAGTAAGGGCCACAGGGTTATAGAAAGGAAAAAGTAGAACAACTAGGTTGGGAGGTATTGACACAACGGAGCGGGAAAGAGCAAGGATGCTTACACGGGGGGAAAAAACATCAATTGGAATTAGCTCCAACAGTTATATAGGTAGATGGGATCATCGATTCAAAGCAAAATGTAGAAAGGAAAAAAACAGGTGTTGGCAAATTGTTATTCCTAAATAGGGCTATCAATGACTGGAATAATTTATCTGTGGTAGGAGGGAAATCTTCTTCAGGAAAATATATTCAGGACCAATCCCAAAAAAAAGGAAAAACGTGTGAAGTGGTTATTTTGAATAATATTGTCACGTTTCTTAGGGATCGTGAGATTCAAAAACACACACACACACGTAGAGGTTATAGGTGTTTAATCAACGGCCAAGTGAAGTGCTGTACAAAGCTCGTACTGCTTCAGACTGACTCCGATTTGGAATCCAGTCCCATTTACACAAACATGGAATATTCCAGAAGCAGAACATTATAGAAACAGAAAATACTAGAAACTAAAGGCAAACAATGTAAATAAATTAAACAAATAAAAAAGGTTGCGTCGGCTGGGACTCGAACCCGAGTCTACGTGTCTGCTATACCCCTCTGCCATCACTGCAGGTCTTCACATGTGGCAATATAAATGCATATCAGAGTTTAAATGTTAAAGTCAAACTGAAGTGAAGTG
Organism: Eucriotettix oculatus; assembly: GCA_034510155.1. Taxonomy (NCBI): domain Eukaryota; kingdom Metazoa; phylum Arthropoda; class Insecta; order Orthoptera; family Tetrigidae; genus Eucriotettix; species Eucriotettix oculatus. The sequence continues at coordinate 213,627,993 of CM067377.1, read as the reverse complement.
TTAAGTTAAATGTAATTCTTGTAGTGCTACTGTTTTTTCTTTCAGGGCTATAGAAGTTTTAAAGGCCTATGATTATTCATGTTTTTGTAGGATATAGGTAGAGGCTCACCTCCTGGGGAGCAGCGGCAAGCGGCTCCCGAACAGCCAGAGTTTCCGTTCAGAGAACCATCTCTCCATGCGGCCAGCCCGCTGCTCGACTCCCACGCAACTCGACTCCGCGCGCGGCCGCAACGCAACATCGATCCTCCCCTCCAACCCTGCATCAGGCAGGCCGCGCGCGACTTGCAATGTTGGTAGCACATCCCCCTGTCAACTTCTCTGCTTACAGTCAAGACAAGAAAGGGAACAGTACACTTGTTGTGGTACTCAGTCCTCAGTCTAGTCTCATGCAAGCCTCAATGCTAACCTTTCTTGTGCAAGCCTTTTCATTTCCGCACAACTACCACCTCCCGCATTCTCCTTAATCTGCTTAGCGTTTTCCAACATTTGTCTCCCTTCTTACCCCACACACACTTCCCTCTAATGTCAATTTCACAAGACCCTCGTGTCTTAAAACGTGGCCTATTAATCTATCCCTTCTCTTAGTCAACGTCCTCCATATTGTTCGCTTTTCCCCTATTCTGTTTACAACTTCCTGGTTAGTGATTCTATCCACCCAAATTATTCTCCTATAGCACCACATTTCAAAGGTTTCTATTCTTTTCCTTTCCCCAACTCCTATCGTCCACGTTTCGCACCCATATAACGCCACGCTCCATACCAATATTTTTAGCAACGATTTCCTAATATTCACACTTATATTAGCCGTAAGTAAATTCCTCTTCCTTGCCTGTTGCTATCCTACTCTAGTTATTACGCTTCCCAAGTAGCAGAATTCCTTAACTTCCGTCAAAATATCCCTTCCCAATCTAACAGCCTTTGTTATTCCACTGTTTCCCATACTACACTCCATTACCTTGGTTTTCCCTCTATTAATCCTCATATTGAACTCTTTCTCCAGGACCACGTTCATGCCATTTATTATGGTTTCCAAGTCTTCTTCTGACTCTCCTAATACTACAATATCGTCGACAAAGCGTAGGGTGTTTATTTCTTCTCCTTGCAGCATGATTCCTTTTCCATATTCTCTTTTAACCTTCTTCAACAGTTGTTTGTTAAACGTTGTAATTTTGTACATTAATTACTGCTGCGTGTCTTCTGTAGAAGTAATGTAAAGGTTTCTTTCTGGATATTTTATTCTCCTGCTCTCCAAAATACTTAATACTGTGTTTGAGTTTACGTTGTCAAAGGCATTTTCTAAATGTAAGGTTTTTTTTGTCTCATCCGTTCTTCTAAAATTAGCCGCAAAGTCAATATTTCGCTTATCTTGTCTCTAAATTCTTCATAAAACCAAACTGATTTTCTCCTAAACCGCATTCTATTTGACGTTCCACTCTCATATATATTTTTTTCGTTTATATTTTGCATGCATGAGATACTAAACTAATTGTCCTGCATCTATGAGCCCCAGTCTTCTTCGGTATGGGTATAATTAGGTTTTTACTAAAATATTTTGGTATTTTTTTGTTTCGTAAACTATCCTGAAGAGAACAGATCCAGAATATAAGAGGCATACGGAGTAAGAACGGACAGAGAGTAAGAGAGGGGGGGAGAGAGAGAGGGGGAGGGAGAGGGAGGGAGGGGGAGAGAGAGGGAGAGGGGAGGGGGAGAGGGGGAGGGAGAGGGAGAGGGAGAGGGAGAGGAGAGGGAGAGGGAGAGGGAGAGGGAGAGGGAGAGGGAGAGGGAGAGGGAGAGGGAGAGGGAGAGGGAGAGGGAGAGGGAGAGATAGTTGAGAGGGACTCAAAGAAGTTGGCTGACACATGACACATGGATAAAGGACTGAAATGGTGGAATGACGGAGACAGTCTTCAAGTACCGTGCATAAGCCGCACCTGAATTCTGAGACAACATTTTATTTTTCTGACTCTGAAGTCTGAAAGCTTCAATGAGAGTGAATAACCTCAAACAATTTTAGTGACGTTCCGATGCAATACGTTGCAAGATATAGATACAGATGTTAACATACTAGCAAAGCTATGTAAAGGAAGACCGTTTACTGTACTAGGTTACAAAATTAAGATAAAAGTCCTGTAGCAGGACGTAACGTAAATAATAAAGCGTTAATATAACAACTCCTGTATTTCTTCCACAGAACAGGATATTTTTCTGTTTTTCCTTCAGCGTAGGCAACACATTATACGTTAAAATCCTGCGCGCTATCAAACTGTCAGGGGAAGAACTGCTTTGTGGTCATCGTCAGCGATTACTTCAAGATGAACTTGTGACGCTTATAAAATTTCGTCATATATTTTGTTTCGTTCATATAAATTAATTTTACAACATTAAGAAATTTTGTACAAAGTTCCTTAGAGAAGAATCCTGAAGTAATTTGGGGAAAACCCGACAAGAGAAACAGATCGATATAACTTGAAGCTTGACAGAAGCAGTCTTTTTTCTGAAAGCTATTTGAGGCTCGCCGAAAAAAAAACCATCCCCTCCCAAAATTGAATTTTTGGAGAGTGAGGGTAGGAGCGCCGACCCCATTGGAGGTCCTGGGGAATGTAGAAAAATATATCGGGGAGACTGATCACGTTTCAGGAGAGGTGAGGAGATTTGGGAGGTGAGAGTCGGCTTTGAGTTTGAGAGGAGAGGCGATCTCGCTTGCGGACCTGGAAGCTGACGGTCAACAGGGGAAACTACGGGAGGATGAACGTTGTGTATAAACACATCATACAGCAATGAGCAACAGTAAATTAAATTTGCCATGACTCTTGAAATATTATTTCTGGTTAGGGCTCAGATAGGGAAGTGAATTCATCAAATTTAAATATTGTAATCTTGTTGGATATTTTACTTTTTATTAAGAATGAAACAGTTCAAATTTCAAAGTTGGGATTTATTGGCGCCCACCCATTTAAATATAACTCTAATTTTTAATATATTTATAAGGCTTAAAGCGCATGTCGCAAACTATTTTGGAAAGGTCCTTCAATAAACAATCCTCGTGAGGACGAAATACAGGCGTTGTCATTTTATTGTTTATTTAAAAATTGACTTGCACAAGTCGCATCCCATGTTTTGCTGCTTATTTTCAATAAAGAAAATGCGACCTATACATACCTTAAAACGGCATTAAAAGTGATTATTTTTGTATAATGAGAATAAATATTACGACATGTGTTTGAGGCTGTCCCGCTGTAACTGACTTGCGAGTCCCGACACTTGTATAAGTATAAAATCATATTCCATAGATCCTCCTATAGAGAAGCACAAGCTTCAAGGATGTTGTGGAACGAGTCAGAGATTTTACATAGTTAGGTTGCTTTATTAATATTAGAATATACTGTAACTATTCATTAATTATAAGTATAAGTATAAAATCATATTCCATAGATCCTCCTATAGAGAAGCACAACAAGCATCAAGGATGTTGTGGAACGAGTCAGAGATTTTACATAGTTAGGTTGCTTTATTAATATTAGAATATACTGTAACTATTCATTAATTATAAGTATAAGTATAAAATCATATTCCATAGATCCTCCTATAGAGAAGCACAACAAGCATCAAGGATGTTGTGGAACGAGTCAGAGATTTTACATAGTTAGGTTGCTTTATTAATATTAAAATATACTGTAACTATTCATTAATTTTTAACTTATAATAAGATTTTCTTAAGTTCTATACAGAAGACGTACAATTTGTACCTTATATATAAAATTGATAAATATTTTTACATCCTATTCTAAAAAATTAGTGTTCTAATAATGTTCTTACATAATTATAAATATCTACCCTATGATACATTCAGCTCCATAAATTCTTCAACACAGTAGAAGGAGTGGCCTTAGTAAGAACTTAGTTAGTTCATATTTGAACTTGTTTGGATTTATTTTTAATTGTTTAATGGAGGTGGGAAGTTTATTAAATATGCTAATAGATGGCATTGTAATGTAGTACACCCTTTTGTATTAGGGTTAGAGACTTCCCTTCCTTTATTTCTAAAGTCATGTATATCTGAGTTTAGTGTGAAGAGGTTACATGAGTGATTGAATATGAGTGTCAGTATTCCAGTTTTCTTGAAAAGTCGCCTACAAGACCTGACATAATATTCTGACAGCCTTTTTTTGAAGGCCTAGAAGATGACGACAGTCATCGCTTACTTGGGTAATGTAAAATTATATTTCTCATGCTGAGAACTAAGACAGGGAATAAGCTGAAAGTTCCCCTTATTCAGTACCTAAGCTTCTCCACCTCTCCCATTTAAGGACTTTGGTATAAATAACATTAACTTCTCCCTCCACTCCTTAGCTTAAACTCCGCCGTTCCCTACCAGGCCTGCATAATAAATGAATGTAATTGGCCATCCCTTCTCCTTAATTTCCTGCGTTCTAAAAGCTTATTGGTACGACTTCATATAATAGTGTCCAGATTTTTTAAAATCAAGTAAGTTTCTGTGTAACCTTCTGCCACTCTCAGCTCTTATTTTTTTCCTGTATTTTTTCTTAATAATAGGCTGTGATTTTAAGAATAAATCCCTTTTCAATTCTTCTGAACTAACGCCTTCTAATTTCACCCACCACACTTATTGAAGCTATTCTAGAGTACAACCTAGCTTCTTTCCGTATCCTTCCGAAGTTATATTTATATTTTTTTGCGAATTGCTAAATTCTAATTCATGTTTAAACTCAGAAATATTTCTGGTGGCAGCGGAATTTAAACCTAGCGATATTCCAATTATATTTCCCTTGACATTCCGACTTTTGTAAAGTAAGAATAGTAATGAGACGGTTCCAAAGCTGAGGTTCCGCGTCAAGGCTGTGTAGCTATCGATCCCTTTCCCCGGACATTTCTAAAGCTTATCAGTTATTAATGGTGTCCATCAAAACTGACCTTGAGGACTCTGTTCCTCTGTACATCGTTTCTGTTCGTAATTAATTGAAAGCAACCGCTTTGTTAAACTCTTGTGAAGCGTTGCAGCGGATCAAGAGGCAATTCATCACACTCCTGGAAACTTATGGGTTTGGGCGAGTTTGGTAAAGTAGCACGTCATGTGATATTGCAAGGGAAAGGGGAAATGTACTCTAGGAAGAAGAGAGAGAGATTGGCGTAATCTATGAGTATCCTCACTAGCTAGAGAGAGGGGGGAGGGAGAGAGAGGGAGAGAGGGGAGAGAGGGAGAGAAGTTCAGGGCTAACCAAAAAAAAAAGCCTTCACTAATAAAGTATAAATCTAGACAATACTCTTCCGGGAGAAATTACAGCTTTAAAGGTTTAAAAATTATTTATAAAGAGTTGTAAATCTCTGGTAATGAATGGAGCGTGTTAAAGAGTTGGTAGACAGGAAGAACTAAAACAGTTTGCTGGTGTCTTATCAAACTCTTCTATTATTTTATAAACATACTCTACTAGAATTTAACTGCTGACTTATTTTCTTGTTCATGTTGGTCGGGAACCTCCTAGGCACGATCTTCTGCTGCCTTCTCCGCAGACTCGAAATTGAAGATTGAGTTTTATCTTTCCTTTTTTTGTCCTTCATTTCTTAATTGTAAAATTTTGTATATTTCTTATAATATTATATTTGACGTATCCTATTTCCTCAACCGAGGACTAATGGATTGAATAATAATAATAAATCTAAATTCTATTTGACGTTCCAATGTGTATATATGAAAAGAGGCGCTACAGCTATTCCACCTACGGGGCCTTTTTACTTCCCATTTTAAAGTTTGTAAATTACATGAGACATAATAAAATACATATAATATTCTCCTAATTTTCGGTCCAGTGCTTTTAGTGTTTTACTGTTTTTAGAAGAGTGTAATTTTAATTTTGCTACCAATTTGAATGCAGGCCCCAGTTGACGCCGAGGCCCAGGCTGAATGAAGCCTAGTTAGCCTGTATCAAGAGTGTGGAGGTTGCGTAACACCTGTATTGACATTGTTGAGAAGTGAAGGACACGGAGGCAGATCGATGTCACGTTTATTTCCACTGCGGTCACGATATGTACCTCACAAACCCCACACACGCTGTCTGGCTGCCTTTCTTATTCATAACAAAAAACTGGGAGTCAGAAGAACTATTAAATCTATTGACAAGACTTCATCACACGACGTTTCGTCCCTTAGTTTCGGACCTCATCTGGTGTAAATAAGAAATTACAGAAGAAATTTTAGAGCGTATGTCACACGAACGGTGAGGACGAAAATATAAAGTCTAGCCTATTCATCAGCCTACACCTATTAGAAAACTACCAAACAAAATAATGCTGCGAAAATTAAAAACATTCCTATATGATCATCCAGTCTACAGCGTGGAAGAGTTTTTAAATATGAAACATGAAACCAATAGGCTGATGATTTCAATTTAGGTTTTTATCATCACACGAGTCAGCAGTGTGCTAATCTCTCCATCCATACACTGAGAAAAACTAAGACCTGAGAGGCTGAGGATGAGATGATACTGTACAACTGTCTGCCTCTCAATATCAGAAAGCTCTCTGCCTCAAATATACTATAGCAGAAAAAAGTTTTTGTTGTGGTGGTGTTCAATTCTTAGACTGGTCTGATGCCACCTTCCATGCTAAATTATCCTGCGCAAGCCTTTTTATTTCTACAGAATTATTTGTTGTACAATTTTAAGAAACTTTAAAACAATATTATTTTAAGAGTGTGAATTTCTGCTTCGATTTTGCCTTCCAGTGCGCACCATTTCGCATAAATCTGGGCTTCATTCATTACAGCACAAGAATTCTGTCTGGAATGAGAAATGTGAATGTGCAGTATTTCCTCTTCACCTCCCTACCACCTGCAACCAAGCAACAAAGAACAGAGCGCCGAGCTGCTGTCACAGCTCATCAGGTATTATTAATATCTTTTGTGAGGGGCATTATCCTCATCAAAATGGTTCCTTGGGGTTATTTAGCACATTACTTTAAATACTTACAAGCTGCCACTGATTGGAGGGAAGTGAAGAAACGAGGGAGGCCAAGGATGGAATAAATTAATCAGATTAGGGTTAATGTGGGATGTGATGGTTATTGTGGAAATGAAAAGGTTTGCACAGAATAGGTTAGCATGGATCAGACCAGTATAATGCTTGAATAATAAACCACCATGTTAACATCTGACACATGCTTAACAGTAACTTGATTTTGGCAATGAAGATTTATTATTTATCATGCTTGTATGGTGCTTTTCTACCTCTACTAATCTAGTTATCACAACAAATTTCCCTCCCCCAAAGGAAAGAGTTTGTTGTGGGAAGATATATTAACTAAGATGTTGCACCTGAACGTCCTCTAAAAGTCAAAGCACAATTGGTCCTAACTGAATAGTTGGGATTTTAAACTGTTTAGGAATATATAAATCAAACTGTAGTCTAGAACTGAAACAAATCAAAGAAAGACATATGCTGGTTAAATAAGTTTTTCGTGTTTAATTTGAAACAATAAAAATGATGGTACAATTTTTTAACATCATGGCACAACCATCGATTAACAGATAAGAAACAAAAATTCAGCCATGTTAATTATTGCCTTCTTTACAAACCATTAATAATGATAATAATTGCTTACAAAATATAATTTTGTTTTCACCTGAACTATGATTACAGAAAAATGAAAACAGCTTTTTCCTCAAAAAATATATTTGTAATATAAATGAAAACAATTCTACATTCTAAGTTAACAATTTTTCCATTAACCTAACATATATTTTGTTGAAAATTTGGGTAAAATGTATCCACAAGTGAATACCTCACTGCATATTAACTACATAATACTGAAGTTTGTCTCACTTACTGTCTTTGTGGATCCTAAGTTGAAGAACTTTGTTCCTCTACCTTACAATCATAAAAAGTGAATGAATATCTAATTGGCAATATATGTTGCAATTATACATAACAAAAGAAAAGTTAATATTTATCAACAATTTAAATACAAGGTACAATATTTGTATCTTATTTCTTCATTTACCTCTGAGTATTATAATTGACTTTAGCACATAAATAATTAGATTCTGAGATGTGATAAGGTTTGATTTAAATATGTAATACTTATAATACAGTGTTCAGAGTTAATTATAATACTGAATAAACATGCTTGTGAAAGATTTCATGGAAATGGAGATGTTTAACAATATTAATAATCATAAGATAAAACTAATTTTAACTTCTGTGAACAGGAAGTAGTGGTCTTTACTTGAATGTAAAAACTGACCACACTATGTCATTGTGGAGAGGAGGCAAATGAATACTTTTGGTCTGTAACGGGACTCTTGAGGCTACAACTCACTAAAACTCTTATATACAAGTAATAAAACATTTAGTAAATGTTTACAAATAATTACAGGTTATTTACACACACAAATCATTCCATTTTGATAAATTAGAAAGATATGAAAGAAAAAAAAGGTGGTGTCTGAAACTTCAGATTGTAACAGTTACAACATTCATCCACAAGCCTTATGAGTGAATTTGTCTGACTGTATTGGTGTGTTAATGCAACTTTCATATTCTGGGAAGACTGCCACAACTTATTTCTTTCTCTCCCACCCTTCAAGTAAAAAATATATTTACACAAACACACACGCATACATACATACAAGTATTGTACAAGAGAATGTAACATGGCTATTTTATACAGGTTTTAAATAGGAATTAGTTGTTTTAAAAGTCCACGTGGCGCTAGGCAGTCTCGGTGGTCCGCTGAGCTGTGTTGCCATTCGTCACGGTGGAGTTGTTCTCACAAGTCTGAAAATAATAAGGTGAATACTGTAATGTCAGTATTTTATGTCTTTATAATTTTTAAGAAATATCTATGGATCTACATGTTCAACATTAGTCATACTTCATCTTGAGTACACACTTCTCATGTTTCAACCTTCAGGAGAAAATGTGCAAGACATTGAAAACTTGTTGTGGTTTTCAGTCCTAAGACTGGTCTGATGCAACCCTCCATGCTAACCTATCATGTACAAGCCTTTTCATTTCTGCACAACTACCACCTCCCGCATTCTCCTTAATCTCCTTAGCGTTTTCCAACATTTGTCTCCCTCTTCCGTTCTTACCTCACACACACACTTCCCTCTAATGTCAATTTCTAATGATAATGTTAGAAGAACCTTGTGTCTTAAAAAGTGGCCTATTAATCTACCCCTACTCTTTGTCAATGTCCTCAATATTGTTCACTTTTCCCCTATTCTGTTTAGAACTTCCTTGTTTGTGATTCTATCCTCCCATCTCATTCTCCTTTAACACCACATTTCAAAGGCTTCTATTCTTTTCCTTTCCCCAACTCCTAACATCCACGTTTCACTCCCATATAATGTCATGCTCCATATGAACACTTTTAGCAATGATTTACCAATTATTTTGGCAATGTCACATCTTTATGATATATAAGGAAGAGAATTCATCACTTATGTAAAACATCACAACATCGGAATTTGACTCTACTGGAAGGTGCTGTTAGAGAACATATAGTCATATAGGAGCTCATATATTAATCTATAGGATTTTGGTGGACCAGTAATGTTGACATAGAGAATTAATATTTTTGTTTACTAAACTTGTTACTGAGCCATAATCTGTGAGAGAATAATCTGAACACATGTAGTTCTACCTGTTCTATACCAACATTTAAAATGTGTAGTTCCTGGGGCACCTCTCTACACTACTTATGAAATTTACAGATGAGATTCGTACCCATTGTCTCTTGCTGGATTTCTACCTTATAAGAAGGGTTGTCGTAAGCAGACTGAGACTTGCGGCTTGTCGTTGAAATTGCTGCCTTGTTCTGGCTGTGCTTTTTCATGAGGATTAACAAGAGGATAAGTGTGGCCAGAATGGCGAGAGCAGCCAGCACAGACACAGCCACCAGTGGGCTGTAGTAGTTCCCAGCCTGAGTCACAGAAGCCAAGTCACCTCCAGCTTCAAGCTTGCCTACAGAAAACAGAATTCTTCAGCCCACAATTCATTCATTCATTGGACTTGAAATGTCCAAACATGTTAAATATCTTCTTAGCACACTTTCATGACTATGTGAAACTGTTTACTTACCTTGCTGGGTTTCTGTGGCAGACCCTGGCTTGGTGGTGAAATCCAAGACATTGCTCTTCTTTATTTTTCCATTTGTGAGGTAAATCTCAAGCCACAGGCGATACCTTGTTCCAGGCTTCAGGTCCTGGACCAGAGTCTGAGATTGAGCGTCATGCTTGGCAACCTTGTAGACACTCAAGTCCTCCTTGCCAAGATCACTCTGGTATATCGCCCTGAAGACATTCACGTACTTGTCCTGTGGGTAAGGCACTCCAGTCCATGTTACTTCTGCAGTTGTTGATTTCACTTGTTGGACTGCCACCGTCACATCAAATTTGTATGGGTCTATGGCAGGAAAGGACAAAATTCATTAATATACTAGTTAGAGTCATTATAAATATATTCATTTGGGATTCATACATTGAACATAATTACAATTGCTATCACTTTGCATTTCCAAGAATCCTAGTGGTATCAGGACAAGACAAGTAAACTATATTTGCCAACGACAAAATTGCAGTGAGCATACTTAAAAATTTTATCTTAAATTTCATTAAATAAATTGTTTATAAAAATTTGAACCTGAAGTTCTGAGGAAAGAAATGAATGGCTTTATTAAAATTTATATCTGACTGCTGTATTTATTTGAAATATTATATATTTAATAAATAATAATAACCCGGTCTTCTTGGTGCAGCTAAGTGTTTCAAAGTTTAATTTACCTTTGAATGGCTGGCATGGGATTTTTGAGAATTGTTAACATAATAACAGTTTTTCCAGTAATTTTGTTAACAATTCTAAACAAATACTATGAAATCTTTACCTGGCAGTGGCAAAGTCTCCACTTTTATACGATTTGTGGCTTGCAGTTCTGTCGTCTGTCCGGGGAATGGAATAAAATAGATGGCCACCTCGTAGCGAGCACCGGGCCTCAAGTTGTCCAACCGGTACAAATTGACTGCTTTGTGTATCAGCGGTGTGCTGGAGTACACCTGTGTCAGGTATGATAGAATGCATATTCTTTGTATTTATCTTACACTTATAACAACATTTGTTAGAGACTAATAAGCGCAATGGTATAGGATGGCACAAGTTAACATATTCTGGCACCTGTTTGTAGCATGATATTTATTTTATTAAGTTGTAATGTAAAAATTAGCAAAGGACTGGAAGGTTGAGTGGCGCCTCAAAGACGGCAGTGAAAGTGGGCTGTAAGCCTATGGGAAGCTGTCAGGTCACAAACATAACTGACCTACACTATTCTCAGAAATAGTCAGTGTGGGAAACAAACAATATTTTAAAATTACCACATGGCTGCTTTGACCAATGGGTTTCATGTGCAGATAAATTGAGTGCAAAAGATTGATTTATCTAGGCGTGGGACACAGCAGTGTGGCTATGCAGGTTCATTCATCTCTAGACATTAAGAGCAGATGGTTGGAGCCACATAGAAGCTATAAATAGGTATATTGCCAATTTTCCAATCCAGGCCATTTAGGGGGGATCACCCACGGTATTAAACCTGTGTTCAGAAGATCTGATTGCTTCACCAAATTTCCTTGTAAATATTTCCCTCAATAATGTATTTCCTATTATTTCTACGATATTGCCTAATTATTCATTGATTAATGGCCAATTATTTAAATAAATGTCTTAATAAAATAACAACCAGATTTTGTTAGTCCATAAAAGTTTTAATTGCAAAATTATTTGAAATATGTCATTTTCTATGGTAAAACAGGAGCTTTCACCTAGTTATAGGCATAATCATCTTAAATATAAATAACAAAACATAGGATATGTTACATTCTCATTTGAAATATATACAAGGAACCATTTCTCAAAAACATTCACACCTATTAGCATCTAAACAATCATTACAAGGTTAGCCGTCATCACGCTGTTTATATGTTTATACATATGAAGGTTACTTCATATGTCATTTAAATAACAAATACAACAAGAAAGATCATTCTTAATAACTCATAATATCTTCACAATTCTTTAATAAGTAATAAGAAATTTAATGTTACCAGGTCACTAATGTAATATTTTAAGTGTGGCAATTCACCTGTTAATACATATAGCATTTCCCTGGTGACTTACTTTGTAAATAGTTTATATTTAAAATGAGAGCATACCTTTCCTTCAACCTCCTTGTACCGCAACTGTATTCCGTCAATGAATTGAGCATCGTAGTCAGAAAATGTGCCCCACCTGACCTCAACCCATGTAGAATTCACATTGGCGATACTAAGCTCAGGATCTACTGGGATGACAGCTGGAAGTGCTGGAAAAAATCGATGCAGCTCAGACTTATGTATTTGTGGCTACAAAGTTTCATTCTATTTAATTTTTATTCAGGTTAGAGATGTTTAGTTGGTGGTGCCTCAAGGAAAATTATCTATGAACATTTAAAATTTAAATATGTCTGTTTAAAATATCAGTTCAAGTTATTAACAGAAGATGTAGTAACAAAAATTGTTCCCTTGAAAGAGTTTTACAATGAAGCATGAACTAATGAAGCATGATTTCAGAAAATCATATTTTTATTACCAGACACAAGCATTAGCCAGAATCAGGGATGTCACTTGACTGTATTACCAATTATGATAGGCAAAACAACTAAGATGAAACTATGTGACACCTTGTGGAATGCTAAACTTACCAGCTGCCATTGTCCTGACTGTGAGCACTGGGCTGCTAGGAGAGTTGTGCAGATCCCGCAACTGGACCATCACCTTGACACGATATTCAGTGTCTGGCACCAAGTCACCCAGCACAAATTCCAGCTGCGGTGTAGAGATCAGGTCATTGGGAGGAGCCAAGATCTGTTGCTGCCAGCTTGACACATCATTATTCCTGTGAAGAAGAAGAAACAAGTGTGCCAATAAATGTTAATTCTGAGAATGTCCTTTGCAGCAATTATAAAAACAAAGTCAGGTTGTTGCTTAATATCAAGTATGAGAGACAAAGGGTTTTTGAAGTTCTTGATCTTTCTGAATAAGGCTAATGAAAATGTTAAATTCATGGTTGCAGATCATTCAGTTTACACAAGTGGTCATTAACCTACTCAGCTAGGAGGACAGGAGGTTCACGTCATTTGGAACTGGGCTTTTAAGTCTGTTGACATGAACAGAAGACACTTGTGTTAGCTTGCTTGATTTCTTGTGACTTTCCTTCATTACTTTACTTTTTATAAACATTTAAGTGTGAAAATACAATTGTATTCCATTGAGAGCTCAATGTATTTACATATGTGTGGAATCAGAGTTGAATGGGTTAATGCAGAACTTCCAAATACTGAAATGATTAAGAAGATACTTCAAAAGGAAGTATCAGCTTAGAATCATAAAAGTCATATGAGAGTGTCTTGAAATTTCTGTTGTCATAAAAAAGTGTATTTTTTAAGCAGAATAATCCAACTTTTTTTCTTTAATCATTTTCCTATAATGACATTGTTTATAAAAAAACCAACTGAAAATGAGGAAAGTTGTACCCTTTGTCTGATGTGAAGCGTAGCTCTATGCGGCCATGAAGCCCCACCAGCACCGGTGGAACTGAGAACACCAACCGCACCGAATTTGAATCGACGGCCTCCAGCGTGTGCACAACAATCTCATCTGGAAAATTAAAAAAAGTTAAATCGGAAACATATTTAATCAAGATAGACATAAAATTTACTTTTCATTATTTTTACCTGGATGCTGAGACGGAACTCTTGGAAATCCTGAGGGGTGATTGTCATTTGGCCCATGTCCTGAAATGAAGCAAACATACAGGCTTAATCACAGTGTTTTTTATTTTAAAATATCATTTACCTGCACCAGCTACAAGATGTTCTACTATTCTATGGAAGAAAGTACAAGTATGAAAAGGATGCAACTAATGAGAGGAAAGCTGTAATTCAGTCATAGTAAGTCTGTAAGTCAGTTCTGTAAAGGAATGCATAGGTTTAGGAAAGTAACCATTTTTATGTACAATAGCTGGCAGGGAAAGGCAGCAGTCCAGGCCAGATTCCCGAATCAGCACAAGATCGTAGTTCATCATGACGCATGCACAATATTTCCTTTGGCTTGAATTCTTCATACCATTATTATTATTATTCATGCTTATTTCCCTTTGGATAGGAATTCTTTCTTAGAGCATCATGCTATAATTTCACAGAATCCAACCATTTACTTTGCTTCAATTTTAAATAATAAAATATCTTTTATGTCTACTGAAAGTGATATATATATATGGAAAAACTGTGAGAAGTTTTCGTGATATATACTGTACCTTCTTTGCAAACACCAACCTGATTTCCAACCTGTACCACAATTCTAATAATATTTCCAGCCGTGATGTTTGCAAAGAAAATGCGGTATCTATCATGAAAACTTCTCACAATTATTCCAGCACCTACTACCTTTGCTCTTCCATTCCCTTCTTGATGCTTCTACAGAACCTATTTGTCCACAATTTCATAAGAATTATTTTATTTTAGTTCCCCTCTTCCAACCCTTCAAATACATATATTGTGTTTTTAAAATATTCCAATTTCCCTTGAGATATTGTGGTTGCTTTGAGTGAGGTTCATTCCATGAGTGTATTTGTTTCATCTCTCTTCCCTTGTCAGAACCTTTCTGGTGAATACAAGTATATAGTTTCAGTGTATGTGCGAGGTTGTCACTCAGTGGTTGTGGTTTCACTGCCCATGTGCAGTCAAATGGCGTAGATCAGCTTAAGGAGATATGTAAAGTATCTCAAACTATTTCATACTTATATAAGCAACAAAATGCATCTCATTTAATTATAGTCTTCAATTTAAAAAAAAAATACTCTAAATCTTTATGGGAATGAAGTTATAAAAATAATTTTTACCCATAAGTTTCACTTTTGTCCATTTTCAGAATAAGAACTTAATGTGCTACTATTTACAATCTTCAAAGAAAACAAACATATGCATTCATATATTATTTCAATATAAACATCAATTCAGAGTAGTTGCATTTAAATACACTTTGACAAACTATTTTTGTCTTTTTCTACACTGATATCTTTTGAAGTTTTTCATTATCACTCTGTCTCTAAGATAAACATAATAATGCTCAAACTATATGGTGTTATCCAATCTTCTAAAATCAAAAGTCACATTTTCAGACAAACCAGCGTCTGAAAGTAACTTTACAGAGGTGTTTGTTAGGAGGTATCCACCTTAGCAAGCGCCTTCTCCACAAAACCAAGCCCACATTGCCACATGCGGCTCTCAAGATCCGGTTAACGAACCTGTCTGGTTCCGCAGCAAGGCCGCAGGTCCCTCGGGTAGAAGTCCATGCTGCTGCAACTGAAAGAGGATCTCTTCTGGAAGTGGAGGGTAGTTTTGGTGTGTGGGCAAGGAAGGTGGAACGAGTCCTTGTGGACGGGCCTTCTTGGAGGACTCACCAGGAGCACGTGTTTCAGGTGGCAGAAACTGTAAGTGGTGCAGGATATCTCCGGGATTTGGTCCCAGCTGTCCAGGAGGTGACGGACTAATGGGAAGACGTTGCTGCTGTATAAAAACATCATCTGGAATACGGATGGGCCTGCCAGGATCAGGCCTGCCTGACTGCTGCATGTGGTAAAGTATATGATCTGGAGGAATGCCCAAAGGTGGTCTCTGAGGACCCTCCTCTATGACTTTCACATGAGATCCATGGGGAAGGAGTCCCTGTCTTTGTAAATGGGCTATTATATCCTTCACATCAGGCTTCTTCCCTGGTCTAGGAAAAATTTGAGGGGGATGGAATGGTCCTTGCTCAACAAACTGGTCTGCAGTGTTTGGAACCCAGACAAGTGGCTGATCATGGTGAAGGTTTCCATTTATATCAAGTTGATCCAGATCGGGGACATGTGTCGGATGCTTAGGACTTCCTGCCTGGGTAGGACGTTCACTGCTGGTCATTTTATTGGGGTGAATGATAGGCCCCGGATACAGTACAGAGTCGACATCTTCGTCATGGGTGTTCTCGACGGAATCAGAATTGTGGAAGAGTGTGGTGGGCGCGGTAGGTTTCTGAGTGAAGATTGGCAATTCTGTTTCAGTAAGAGGTCTTTGTGATACATTCCGCTGTGTGGCATAATTATTCACTGTTTCTGTCAAGTCTGGTGGAATAGTAGGATTCAGGGGAACATGGATATCTTTGATAATTTCTCCTGGCAGAGGAGGAGGAGGTGTTATAAAAATTTGGCCTAAATTTTTATGTTTCTCTTGTTTGACTAACTGTTTTGGAACAGATGGTTGCTCTCTTAGGATGGGCTCAGCAGTTGAGGGTGGTTTAATTTCAGGCTTTGATACTTTTAGGTCATAAAGGTTTACAGGACCAGGAAGCAATAGATGTACATTGTCTTTATGTCTGTTGGGTAAGTCACCAATCTTCTGGGATCCACTTACATTGTGTTCATGTATATCTTTTTCTGAAACAAGAAAAGTGTTTTTCTTAACGTTAAAGCTAGTCACATGTCAAAAGTCTCCAGCAAAGATATGAGGGAACTACAGAATGGAGAAAAGTTTTGTTGACCTAAGTTCACAACAAAACTTGATAAAATTAATCATCCTGATTTGCTTTCCTGAGTCAGTCAATAATGCAGAATCCTACTTTTTCCTATACATCATTAGATGTATTTGCATTTCTATTTATAGATATTTAAGCTATCACACGGAGACACAGATATGTCAACATTTTTCCATCTCATACATCATTTGAGAAGCTGACAGATTTAATCTGTATCAAAGTTTAAACATAATAATATATTATGTCTGACACAAATGGTGTGAATAAAAAATATTTTTACCTTGGCATATCCAGTACTGGCAGCAATCCTCACCGGGCAGCTTACCCAGAGTGCAGCCCTCGTTAGGTGGAGTTTCCGGCACCGGACGACACACCTGGCTGCAGGTTACGTTGCCAAACTCACAGTGGCAGTTCTGCTCACAGCCTGTCAGTGCCTGTGGTATTTCTGCCCAGTTGTTGAACGTTTGGCCCTGGTAGACACAGGAGCCATTGAAACGGCATTTCATCTCTTCAGGGCAGCAGTGGGGAGGTGTCGGCACAAAGTCTTTAGGGTGCAGATCCCATTGCACACAGTTGGGGTCTAACAGCTCCAGTCCATCTTCCGGACAGCGCAGAGGCACGCAATCAACACCAGATGAACCGCACACACACAGGGCGTCACAGCCATCGTGAAATTCTGCGTGTAGGGCATAGTGATTGCCTTTGAAGTCACAGCCATCGGGCAGGGGAACGGTGGTGTTGATAGCACTTGACGTAGTTGCATTAGCAGACTTGTCACAGCTCAGCATGGTGCAGCACTTGTCCTTTGGGTCGGGAAGCACCACACATCCCTTCTCCACAGTAGCTGGTGGCTTGGGGCACCTGGTAATGAGGATCACCATTAATTACCAAGAAATTTTGTTGATTTATACAATGCATTGTAAGGATAATGCTTAGAATGAGAAAATTATAAATAAAGAGCAACAGATATTTACGTGGCCCAAAAATCATATACCTCACTACTCAGAACAAAAAAAATGCAGAATATAGGTCACAACCATGTGATAGAATAATATACATACATACAAATGTATATTTATACACACATGCAAACTTGATGACAATATAGAGGCAGACCGTGAAAAGAAAAGGGCTTTGCCTGGACTGTAGGATGTGCTGTACTGATAGTTCTCAAATATGAAGTTCAGCATCTGATACACAGGGGATAAGGTGAAGAAGTGGTCAAAATAGTTGGTATTGTAGGTTTGTAGCATGAGAAGGTAATGGGAATTGGGTTTGAGACAGTTTGACAGTGCTTCAGGGTTTGGCAATGTGTTCAGTTAGAGGTCAGTTTGTTTTGCTGATGAGGAACACGTGACATGTCTCCCCTTCAACCTACTGCAATCCTCCGCACATAGCCAAATCAAAGAAGACATTACCTGCTTCTCTGTCCTGCTTCCTATATTTGGAAAACCAAACTGCCGCTTCCTGATCTCAATTTACACACATCCATTATATTAATTTTACTTACAATTTTTATCACATATCATAGATAATTAGCAATATTACCAAATATTTCTTGTCTGCTACAATGGAGTTTTGAAACACTCACCTTGCCTTACAGTTGACTTTGCCAGCTTCCCCGCAGCTGCAGGTGGCGTTGCAGCTATCCTGGTAGATTTCTCCCCTCTGCAGAGTCATATTCTTGTAGAAGCAGCCTTCCAAAGCCTCGGGCTCTGTGTGAACATAAACACATTACATAATTATATAAGTAAATTAAAATCCACCAGACACATTTTTATCAGTTTAAAGTTACAAAGAAAGTGTTCCCACTTGATAATTGCTGTTTGGTTATATTCTGTTATGTATAAATGTACACATACAAACTACAATTGCACATGCCATCTTTAAACTCCAGGTAAGTCACCACCTTTCTTTCTCTCTTTCCTGTCATATATACATGTGTCAGAAAATGACATTGTCAGGTTAATTAAAACAATTAATAAGGAAAGGAAAAAGAGATAGAAAGGTAACTTACCTGAGGTTCACAGATGGTAGGCACCTTTTAAATATTCAGAGGCGCCGCCCCCTTCATCAGAAAGTTAGGAAGACATTTCCAGTGATAAGGTGTCTGCCATCTGTGAACCTCAGGTAAGTCTCCTACTTTCTATCTCTCTTTCCTGTCCTTATTAGTCACATCCATTGGATACTTGCATAGTAAGCAAGGATAGAAATGAGGGAGAAATGTAGGAAATTCGTATTAAGTCATGTGCCTGGAATACAATTATGCTAGGAGAAAGGAATAAGGTAAGTGTAGAGAGGAATGGAAGAAGAAAGAAAGACTGAAAATATTCGATGTGGCCAGGACTCGAACCTGGATGCACAAACAACAGTGCATCACCCTAGAGCTGGGAGGTGCGTCTATCCACTCCGCCACCACATCGAGTACGACCAACCGAACATTTTCAGTCTATATATATTAGGTTTTCAAGTTAGGATGGATAGAGAAGAGGGATGGAAGAATTAGGAGCATCCGTTAAGGATTCCCTTCCCTTCTACGCTTGACATATGTATTTCCTTGTGCATGATTCCATGCCGTACATATGATTTAAAGAGCGAATTTCCTGCCTTTCTCCCAAATATTTCTATCTTTCTTTCTATCCAATTATCAAATGCGTGACTTCGTCACTTATCCCATATATATATATATAAAAAGACAGAAAAAGTCCTTGTTAACTTGTAGGGAAGTACAAGAAGGTCAGCTTTGAGGAACCTAAGCTCTGTCCTTCAGACAAAATGATTGAATGGTGATACGACCAGCTGTTCAGTGACAATTCAAATTATGGCGCACCAACCATTAGACACCTAGCAAAACTAATAACTCTCTCTCAAGGACAGGTCACAACAATGGAAAAGTAATGGAAGAGAAACACGGAAAATACTTAACAGAACATATGCAAGCACAAGACGGGGAAGGTAAAAGGAAGGAAGCTAGGGCCATGACTAATTGGAAAGAAAGTTGCCAAAGATGGAGTTCAGCACCTGATGAATCACGGCAGGGCCAGTGTGAAGCATTGGTCCAAATTATTGGTGTTATGATTTTTGGCTACAGGGCATTTGATGTTGAGGGATATATAGACAGTAATTTATCTGTTAAATTAAAAAATCTTGGTCTGTGGCATGAAAGTACTCACAGTGTAATTTGTTTGTCCATTTAAAAAAGTACCTGAAGAAGTCCCACAAAGTTGTATTTATATTTACTAATTGTTAAATAAATTTGTTGGCTGACATATTTTGCCACAGTTTTATTTGTTATTTATTGATCTGGTAAATGTCAGAGGACAGGTAGGTGACGTATGTAACAAATTGGGGGAGGATTATTGAGTATTGCGATAGGATGAAGGCCAGGGTGTGCGTGGCAGCTGATCCTACCAGGGGTTTTGTCAACCAGGCTTAGGTGGACAAGTGTAATGTTGAGGTCTTCAGGGGTGGACGAGAACGTCGCGTAGGATAGGAGGGCGCTTCAAGGAGACCATTGAACAGGTGGGGAGTATGTTGCAAAGGATGGTTATAATATTGGGGTTGATTTGGAGTCCAGTGTAGGTAAGGCGGAGAAATGAGTTGAGTTTCTGTAGTACAGGAAAGTAAGATATTGTGGATTACTTTTTTTAAGTTGGTGAAAGTTGAGTTTCAAGGGTATGTAGTAAGTGGAGATATTTGGGGGTATTTTCTATCAATATAAATAATGATGATGCAGTTGGTGTAGTATGATATATATATATCGTTGGCTAGCCGATCACTGGAAATGTCTTCCTAACTTTCTGATGAAGGGGGCGGTGCGTCCGAAAATTCAAGTTCTCTAAACCTCACAAGGTGTCTACCGTCTATGAACCTCAGGTAAGTCACCTTCTTTCTATCTCTCTGTCCTTTCCCCATTAATTGTATAGAACAGACTTTATGTATCTAGACATATCAATTAATAAAACTAAATAGATCGTCTTTATTTTAGAAAGAAGAGAGGAAACAATATTTTATAATTACTTTAAACTTCTTTTATATACAATTTCAGTGACAAAGTAAAAGAAGTTCTTCCATTACTTTTGTGCGGAGTACTTACCAGAGTCTGGACACTGAAGCACGGCGCAGCAGTCGTCCACGGGCTTCTCGGTGCAGGTCGGGTCCTCGAGCTTGCGGCCCCTGCGGATGAGGGGCCCCGAGCAGCGGGGGCGGCACACGGCCTTGCCGCCCACGCAGTCGCACAGCTCGTCGCAGCCTCCGGGGGCGGAGCTGTTGAGGTTGCAGCCCAGGGGAGACTCCGTGAGCATGGACATGTCGAGGTCGTCCAGGGACAAGTCCTGCAGCGACGACGTCGAGTTGGCGTTCGTCTCCAGAGTCGTCGTCGCATTCTCCGCCACCGTGCACGAGCCTGCGACAAACGACATCACTCTGCCATACTCATCTATCCCTTCACCCTAAAATCGTCTAAATGGGTTGTGTGCAAGAATGAAGTCTGCCGCCCGTGCTGTTTAATTTATATACATAGAACAGGCGATGAAAAATGTTACAATGGAATATGGAAAACGAATCATACTTCAAGGAGAAGAAATAAAAACTATACGCTGTGCCGACGATATTGTAGTATTATGGGAGTCTGCAAACCATGAACGTGGTCCTGGAGAAAGAATTCAATATGAGGATTAATAGGGGGAAAAGCAAGGTAATGGAGTGGAATATGGGAAACGGTGGAATAGCGAAGGCTGTTAGATTGGGAAGGGATATTTTGACGGAAGATAAGGAATTCTGCTACTAGAGTAGGATAGCACAGGCAAGGAAGAGGAATTTACTTACGGGTAATATAAGTGTGAATATTAGTAAATGTTGGTATTGAGCGTGGCGTTATATGGGTGCGAAACGTGGACGGTAGGAGTTGCGGAAAGGACAAGAATAGAAGCCTTTGAAATGTGGTGCTATAGGAGAATGAGATGGATGGGTGGATAGAATCACTAACGAGGAATTTCTAAACAGAATAGGGGAAGAACGAACTATATGGAGGACTTTGACAAAGAGAAGGTTCTTGTAAAATTATCATTAGAGGGGAACGTGTGGGGTCAGAACAGAAGAAGGTGCAATACGCTAAGCAGATTAAGGAGGATGTGAGTTGTGCTAGCTATAAGGAAATGTAAAGGCTTGTACATGATAGGTTAGCATGGCATCAGACCACCACAACAACAACGTGTCTTACCAGGAGATTAGTTGACCGATGGAGGTTATGACGTCACAAAGAGGTGATTAAGTAGTGTACAGGCAGGGTGATAAAGGTTTCGTGGCTGTGCGTGCCGGACCTTGATCTGGTTCCTTCCTGCAAGTTCAGGCTTTCTCCCCGGGGGAAGCGTGGCAACACTGGCGGGAAAGTGGACGGACGTCCACAAGTGGGACAGTCAGCGCGATCCTCCGCAGCCGAGCCGTCGAACTGTCCTGAGGATGGAGCGACGCCGCAACAACAAACATTCATTCATTCATTCATTTTCATTCGCGTGGAAGTCTTTATCCTTTTTAACAGTTTCTCAATCTTAAGTTTGTCTAAAATAATGTATTCCTTTTTACTATTATCCTTTACATGACTATTTATGCATAGTCTGCGTTACTTGATTGTTTTAATTGTAATCCTGATTCCTCAGCAAGAGGAGTAATGGAATTACTCATATACCCTGATGGTGAACCCCGAAACATCGAACGTAAAAATCCCTCCCATTCCACCCCCCACCCCCTCCTTCCGACTCCATTGGAGTATAAATTATATAAAAAAAACACTGAATTGTAATGGTTTGACTTTAACGTCTGTAATATATATATAATTAAACAAATTCATGACCTTGTACGGACTTTATTGTCAAAATTTACTCGCAACAACGTTTCAGCATGTTTTTATGCCTTCTTCAGGTTTTTTCTTCCCACAAAAATGTCAAAACATCACGTCAGAAGTCGAACAATATGGTAGAGATCCAAGGTAACAACCAACACTTCATTCAACTCCTTTTCGACTAATAATTATTGCCAGATCATTAAATCATGCCGAAACGTTGTTACGAGTAAATTTATATAATAGAGTCTGTACAAGGTCATAAGTTTGTTTAACTAAATTTTAATGTTTTTCATATAAAAAATTCCAATTTCCAGTTTATTAATTACTTTGTATTTTGTAAATGTCACGGGCAAATTTCCTGATTATGTTTTACTTCCTTCTTGAAAAGGAATTGACTTGTATTTCTGCGAAAAATTATCTTAATTCTCTTATCTATAAAAAAAATAAAGACTTAAAAAAGTGTTTAAAATGTAAAAATAGTTCTTGTATAAGAAGTGGATTACTTCTCGAGAAAACTTATTGTCGGAGTTGAAGGAGTAATGAGAATAATAATAAAATATAGTGTTCATGAAAATGTATTTTTCTGAAGGTCTCATTTTAGATGCACAAATTCCTCAATAAGGACAACTTTTCCTCGTCAGTGGGTCATTGTGCTTCTTAAAAGTCCAGCACAATTAGTGAGATTCCGCATTGGGGAAAGCCACTTGAATATTATCTGTATGCGAAAATGTGGACTTTTTTGAAGGTTTGTGCGTTTGTCTCACACATGTGTGTCGTTCGTGCTCCAAGTACAAAGTATAACAACTTTTTGGATTATTTTTGTACTGTTTTCACACCTCATAAGGCTGCAAAAAAAGGAACGAAACGTCATTTTATAATTTAATAAATAAATCATTTTAATTGTAACCAATTTTCGCCGTAATTTTTGTTTGTTTATTGACCATGTTTGTTGTTGTGTTTTTCAGACGTAACACAGGTCAGATGCAACCTTCCATGCTAACCTGTCTTGCGCAAGCCTTCTCATTCCCTCATAACTAGCACAACACACAACATCCCTAATCTGCTTAGTGTATTCCATTCTTTACCCCCCTCTTTTGTTCGTACCCCACACACACTTCCCTCTAATACTAATTTCACAAGACCCTCTTGGTCAACGTCCTCCATATTGTTCGCTTTTCCCCTATTCTGATTAGAACTTCCTCGTTTGTGATTCTATCCACCCAACTCATTCTCCTATAGCAGCACATTTCAAAGGCTTCTATTCTTTTCCTTTCCCCAACTCCTATCGTCCACGTTTCGCACTCGTATATAACGCCACGCTCCATACCAACATTTACTAATATTCACACTTATATTACCCGTATGTAAATTCCTCTTCCTTGCCTGTTGCTATCCTACTCTAGTTATTACGGTTCCCAAGTAGCAAAAGTCCTAAACTTCCTTCAAAATGTCCCTTCCCAATCTAACAACCTTTGTTATTCTACTGTTCCCGATACTACACTCCATTACCTTGGTTTTCCCTTTGTTAATCCTTATATTGAACTCTTCCTCCGGTTAAAGATTTAATATTTCGCTATCAATGTACAGTGTTGCCACATTTTATCGGGATGCTTAGGGCTGACCGAGTTTAGGCGCGCGCCGGCCATCTTGTTCTTCTTCAGGCTCCAGTTGCGTCAAGCACGCGGGAAGGTTATGTCCTTGTTGAGGACGCAACAACGTGCTCGCGCATTTACTTTGTTTCCGTCTTTTGTGTCTTTGTTGCTCTCACATTGTCCGCTCGTGGCGATGACGTCACGCGGACTCTTCTTTGTGACTTGCGACTCGATGGGGAAACAGCGGGGAAATAGTTCCATAGAATAACAACGACTTCCGCATCAAGTGTTAATTCACGACACACGCCATTATTCCCAAAGATGCACCAACAACAGCCTTGACTCAGGCCCTAACAAAAGAGAAATTAAATTGGATTATTTATTTTGGTAGCTGTCGGACTGACTCCATTCTACCTTAAGACGACACTCACTTGGTCCCTGCAGGACACAAAATTGAACTGCGACGAAATTGCAGCAAAAATAAGTTGTTGTTGTTGTGGAACACAGCGCTATTACTGGTCTGATCCATGCTAACCTATCTTGCTAATCTCCTTAGCGCATTCCATCCTTGGCCATCCATTTCTGTTTTTACCCCGCTCACTTGCCTCTAACGCTTGCATCTCGTTAGGTGAAACACCGCGAGGGTAGGTTTCTTAAACCGTAGCCCGGGGGCCCTAGTTAACCCTTTGCCAGGCTACCTTGCTCTACCTTCCGCATCCCCCCTTTACCATTCCCTTCCTATGCCATTAAAGAGGAGTTGCCTGTTTCAGGATAAAAGTCGTCCGATCACTGAGGGAGAACGTCTTCGCCTATATCAGGACCGTAGTCCCGTGGCCGGAAGTGGCGCGGGGACGGACAGGAACTGCCTGCCATCTTGGGGCGAATACGGAAGCCAACAGTCGACAGACGTGACGTGACTAGAAGCAGCGCACCTTACACCACACTCCACTACTACTCACTCACTACAAACTATGGCTAACATTTTTTGTTCCTTACTGTTTCTAGTTTAACGTTGCTGTAGTAATATCGTTTTAAAAAATCCATATTTTAATTTGGAGTCACATCCGCAGGTGTTTGGCGACGCTGACCACTTGGCCACGAGAGGTCGACGACGTTCTGTGGTAGGAAGGAGAGAGAGACAACGGAAACCCCGAGCAACGGGTCACGAGGCACCAAAACTACACACAAATACAGACCACAGCTTGTGGTAAGTTCCTTCTCGTGCAGTATGGCGTGCTCTAAAATCTGTTAAAAGTAAATAAAGTAGAAAATCATTCTGTTTTAACTAAACATTGTTGAGGTATTCAGTGCTAAGACTGGTCTGATTCTGGGAAATCTTTTCCCCATAAGTACAACATCCTCTCTCATCTGCTTAGCGTAGTCCATCTTATTCTGTTCACTTCCCTCTAATGTTAAGACCCCATTGTCTCAAAGTCCTCCATATTGTACTCTCTTCCCCTATTCTGCTCAACTGTTCCTCCTTAGTGACTCTATCCACAGCATCTCATTCCCCTATAGCACCACACTTCAAAGGCTTCTTTTCGTTTCCTTTCCCCAACTCCTATCGTTCACGTTTCGCACGCATATAACGCTACGCTCCACACCAACTTTTCCTAATATTCATACTTATATTAGCCGTTAGTAAATTCCTATTCCTTGCCTGTGCTATCCTTCTCTTTATGTCTACTATACTTCTACCATCCCTAGTTATTACGCTTCCAAGTAGCAGAATTCTTCAACTCCCTTCCCTAATCTAACAGCCTTTGTTATTCCACTGTTTCCCATACTACACTCCATTACCTTGGTTTTCCCTTTATAAATACTTATATTCAACTTTCTCCAAGACCTCGTTCATGCTATTTATTATGGTTTCCAAGTCTTCCTCTGACTCCGCTAATACTACAATATCGTCGGCAAACCTTAAGGTTTTTATTTTTTCTCCTTGCAGTATCATTCCTTCTTCATATTCCGTTTTAACTTGATTCATCGCCTGTTAAACAGCATGGGTGACAGACTGCATCCTTGTCTTACTCCTTTCTTTTCTTGATCTTCTGTTCTAATTACAGCTGACTGCCTTCTGTAGAGGTTATGAAAAGGCTCCTTTCTCGATATTTTAGTAAGGGTTTTTTCCTTCAGAGTAATTTTCTCCTGGTAAGCTATATTTAGCATATACAGAGTCATACGGATTAAAATGGAGCCAAAAAAGGTATAGATGTTCAGTAGATAAGGAAAATATCTCAGCAAGAATTCGTTTCCGGTCCGATGCTGAATGGACTTTGTTTTTCTTTTAGCACTCTGTATGTGACGCCTGGACTGCGTCATTTTAATTTATTAATCAATTAAATTTAGAAAATATTTCGCGCTTAAACAGACCGAAGAGAGAAATAAAATCCCCGCAGTTTTCTTATGTTTGTGTCTGCATGTTCCGCACAGAAATCTAAGCGTGTGGAGCTATTTCCACTAGTTTCTGTACTCGTGATCCTCACGACGCGGAAACACACACTGAAGGGGTGAATTTTCCCCTCCCGCCAAAAACGGTCAATATATGCTGCGGATGAAGATTCTTTCAGGGTTTCTCCCGATGCGTATCCATAGGAAACAATCGCTGGTTGTGTGATGCTGCACTGTTTCTTAGCAGCCACTGCGCTCCGTGACGTCATCGGTCCTGCGCCACGCGCAGAGTGGGACAAATTACGGAACTTGGAGCTGGCGGAACCAACGACCTCTAAATAACAGTCTCTCTGCTCTGCTAACAGCGAGTCAGCGCCATCTCATCTCTTCAACTCTGCTATTACACTTGATCTTCACGATTTATCCCGTCCGCCTTCGCGTTCCTCTAACTTCTGTGCTTCTTTTCTACCAGTAATCTCCCTTTTCCTGCTCCCCCAATCTTTATTGCCCTGTCTCGTCCCAGTCTCTTACTATACTACAGTTTTAAGAACAACTATGTTAGGTTGACTAAATGTGGGACATCGTAGTATATGTGAAGCTATTTATCTTCCAAATTCTTCTCTGCCTTATACCCCAAGTGCCGCAAGAGAATTTTTAATATTTTTTTTGTTTGCACTCTGAGAAGTTTCCTTTAGTTTTTACATTTATTATCAGTATTAAATAAATCCCTTTTCAGTCTTTCTTTATTTTATTTCAGTGAAACCGATATTTACCAGCTCCGGAACTCGCGGGGTCATCGCACTTGAGGTGGCGGGGCCTGGCGAAACAATATCTATTGAAGTGGCCTCCTGTCGGGGATTATTAAGAAACGCCACCGGTGTAATTTATCTGTCGGAAGGATAAAGCCAAGTCCCGCAATATGTGAGACGCGCGAATCTTCCACGCAGGAATCGGGAATACCACTCCGCGGTTTTGGAAACAGACGGGTAAATCCCGTGTTGGGAACAGTAGGGTGCGACATGACTTGTGATTAGCTTCTTTTGGACCTAGAATGGAGGTCACATTTTTCGTGATATATGGGGAAAGAGTTGTAAGAGATGGTTAAGAATTGAATTAGATAGATAGAGAGAGCGAGAGAGAGAGAGAGAGACAGCAGTTGTCACGGTTAAGATTATTTCTACGACAGCAGTTGTTGGGAAGTTATGGTTAAGATTTCAGACAGGGCATTTGTCGAAGGAACGAGAAAGAGGAGTGATGGAGGATATTAAAGTTAGTTGAGGTTTTGAGGGAACGTGAAACACCTGGTGGTAACAGAGATGAGGTAGACAACGACCATCCAGTTCCAGCACTACAAAGCCTCCCGAGTGTCAGTGATCCAAAGGCGTGGAATAAATACCCAAGTGGTCATCGCCACCAACAAAGTAGTGCCTCAGTCTTTTTATTATTTTAATTGTAAATTGAATGTCTATAATGCATATTTACCTTGACAGAGCAGTTTTGATTTGTCCCCCCACCCCAATATATTACATATTAATTATTGCAGAGTCAAATACCCCATTATAAAAATATTAGAAAATGTCGTAAAATGTTGCTGTTGTAGGATTCAGTCCTAAGACTGGTCTGATGTAACCCTCCATGCTAACCTATCATGCGCAAGCCTTTTCATTTCTACGTACATACGACATCCTACACCTTCCATAATTCCTCAACATTTTAGCAATGATTTTCTAATATTCATACTTATATTACACGTAGATAAATTCCTCCTCGTTGCCTGTGCTATCCTACTCTAGTTAAGTAACTTCCTTCTCAGTCCCACAACATTTCATATTCCACTGTTTCCCATACTACACTCCATGATCTTGGTTTTCTCTCTATTAATCTTTCTCCAGGACCACGTTCATGCCATTTATTATGGTTTCCAGTCTTCTTCTGACTCTCCTAATACTACAACCTCATCGGCAAATCATAGAGGTTTTTAATCTTCTCCTTGCAGTGTGATTTCTTTTCCATATTCAGTTATAACTTTCTGTGTCGCCTGTTCTATATATAATTTAAACAGCATGGGCGACAGACTGCATCCTTTTCTTACTCCTTTCTTGATTACGGCTTTCTTTTCTTGGTCTTCTATTCTAATTATTGCTGCCTGTTTTCTGTCGGGTTATGTATTACTCTTCTTTCTCCATATTTTATACCTGTGATCTTCAAAATCCTTAATAGTTCTCATTATCACAGGCTTTTCGTAAATGTACAAGAATGCCATGAACGTAGGGCGGTTTTTTATTATCCTGTCTTCTAAAATTAGTCGTAAAGTCAATATTGCTTCTCTTGCTCTGCATTCTTCCTAAAACCAAATATTTCTGATAACTCGCATTATATTTGACGTTCCATGCTGCTATATACTATTTTCACTGAGGTATATATATATATTAATTGTGCATTGAGCTCCTTGTGCACCCAATGGTGACCCTTCCTCCCCGTCCGTACTGCTTAAAGTGCGAAGGCAGGAATCGCGAAAACTTGAGTCTCGGTAGAAAGCGAAGGAAGGAAGGAAGAAAGAAAGCCATGAGAACTGACAACATAAAACAATGCCTGTTTGAGATGGAAATTGCACGCAGGTGAAAATATCTCGGCCTTATTTTTCAAACGTAGAAAGTGTTTACAGGCAATTATATAGAGAATCCAACAACCGACCACAAAATAACGTCAAATTTAAGGTATTGTAATGTCTTTACAATAAACTCGTACATTTACAATAAATAAAAAGTCAGCATTAAATATATAACTACTTATTAACAAAAGCGATGTTTCATCTCCATTTTTTGAGACTTCCTCAGGCTTAAAATTTAGCAACACATCATGTTTCCGGCCGTGACCGTCAGGGGCTGCAGGAAGTCCATTGCCCGACACCAAATTCTTCACATGTAAATTCAATAATCTTTTCGACTGAGGGAGTCAAAGAGAATTACTTAATTTTAAGCCTGAGGAAGTCTCGAAATGGAGATGAAACGACGCTTTTGTTAATAAATAGCGATTTATTTCATGCTGAATTTTTTGACCGTCTTTTTATTTATTATATATATATATATATATATATATTTAAGTCAGAAAACAATGATGTTGTTCATTGTTCTAGCTTAAATGAAATGACTTCCTAAGTCCGTCGCTCGCGCTTTCTGAAAGGCGCTCAAGAGAGTTAAAAAGAAAATATGCTAAGGGAATCAAAATGCAAGGAGAATAAAGAAATGAACACTCTACGTCTTCCCGATGATATTGTGGTATTAGGGGAGTCAGAAGAAAACTTGGAAAACAAAATAAGTGGAAAGAACGGAGTCGTGGAGAAATAGTTCAATATGAGGATTAATAGAGGGCAAACCAAGGTGATGGAGTGTAGTATGGGAAACAGTGGAATAACAAAGGCTGTTAGATTGGGAAGGGATATTTTACGGAAGTTAAGTAATTCTGCTACTTGGGAAGCGTAATAACTAGAGTAGGATAGCACAGGCAAGGAAGAGGAATTTACTTACGGGTAATATAAGTGTGAATATTAGGAAATGTTGGTATGGAGCGTGGCGGTGTATGGGTCCGAAACGTGGACGATAGGAGTTGGGGAAAGGAAAAGAATAGAAGCCTTTGAAATGTGCTGCTATAGGAGAATGAGTTGGGTGGATAGAATCACAAACGAGGAAGTTCTAATCAGAATAGGGGAAAAGCGAACAATATGGAGGACGTTGACCAAGAGGGTCTTGTGAAATTAGTATTAGAGGGAAGTGTGTGAGGTAAGAACAAAAGAGGGAGGACAAGGATGGAATACACTAAGCAGATTAGGGATGTTGTGTGTTGTGCTAGTTATGAGGGAATGAGAAGGCTTGCGCAAGACAGGTTAGCATGGAAGGTTGCATCTGACCAGTGTTACGTCTCAAAAACACAACAACAAACATGGTCAATAAACAAACAAAAATTACGGCGAAAATTGGTTACAATTAAAATGATTTATTTATTAAATTATAAATTGATGTTTCGTTCCCTTTTTTGCAGCCTTATGAGGTGTGAAAACAGTACAAAAATAATCCAAAAAGTTGTTATAATTTGTACTTGGAGCACGAACTGTCTCTGGGCCTGTGTGGCGGTGTATGGGTCCGAAACGTGGACGATAGGAGTTGGGGAAAGGAAAAGAATAGATGTCTTTGAAATGTGGTGCTATAGGAGAAAGAGATGGGTGGATAGGATGACTAACCATGGACTTCTAAGCAGAAAAGGGGAACTTGAAAGGGATCGATTAATAGACCTTGTTTTGAGACATGAGGATCCTATGTCCAGTGTCATAGGAGTAATTGATGGAGCTTTTGATTAAGGAGGATAAGGATGTGGTGGAGATGAGTGGAAATTGGATGTCATTGTGAATTACTGAGTTTCGAAGGTACCAGAGGGAGTTGGAAATGATTCGAAGCATTCTGTTTTTGAGTTGGCAGTTGATCTCCATATGGGGCGGATTAGGGAGAGGTAAACGAGCCTTTTGGTGGTGGAGATGGAAATTGGTGCGTTTCTGCTGAGGAGTGGATAGAATAGTTTTATTTTAGTGTTGATTCTGGAAGAAAGATAGGTAAGATGCGGTTTCCAGGATAGCTTGGAGTCTAGAATAAGTCCAAGATAAGTGGAATTTGGCAGCCAAAAAGATAGAATGAATAAGTAAGGGAATTTTTGGTTTTGAGGGTGAATTTGGAAGGGTTTATGCTGCCCCTTCAGATTTTTAGATCGTTTAGAGCTTTTTTGGACGGTGCGAAGAACACCCGAGGTGAAGGCCGAGGTTTGGTAGGTCACAAATAAAATTCAATAAGAAAACGTGGAACATATTGATGACAATAGCACCTGAGGAAGTTCCATAGAATGGAGCGATGCGTCCGTCTATTGTCAATTAATGTGTTCTAAACTTTTTCTTAAAATTTGATTTCTGTCGTAATTTATTTAAAGAAATAAATTAGTTTTTTAAAAAAAATATTCATTTTATATTTACAGGAAAAATTAAACAAATAGTTTCTTAATTTATACTTATATTTACAGGACTAACAATTGAGTTGCGAACTAGTCGTAATTCCTCTGGATTTGCGAAGCTCTCTGGAGCAATGGCGGCGCGGCGCGGCGCGGGAGTGAGTCAATCCAATAAGTAGGTGCAATTTATACTTAAATTTTTCTCTGACAGTAAAAAAGAAGCAGAAAATGAGACGAGTTTAATAAAATATATAAATATGAAATTTGTGAGTTAAATGTGATACATGAATGGATATTTTATTTGAGGAAATAATATATACAAGCTGGGTGCCCGGCTATTGGCGAGTGCTTATTTGTATTGTATCCGTACAGTATTTAATGTGATTTAAGCTGTACAGAGCGCGTTGTCAGGCCTCCCTATCCCCTCTTATTAACACATATCTAATGGAACTATGCGAATGCCTTCTTAATTGCTATTTGTTGATACTTGCAGCTTTAACACTCTCAAAGATGGCAATTCTCTTTTGATTAAACAAAGAAAACGAGACTGGCAAGGTTCACTTGGTAAACAGAGATTAGAGCGCAGAGAAGTGGAAATGTAGTTCTGTGATGAAGGCTCAGAGACGGGGTAGGACATTCCAAGTCTTTTACATACTTACGCAAGACTTTTCATTTCTACATAACTACCACATCCCTCAACCTCCCTAATCTACTAAGCATATTCTATCATTTGCCTCCCTCATTACACACGTCCATCTAGTGCTAATGTTACAAGACCCCTCATGTCTCAAAACAAGGCCTATTAATCAATCCCTTCAGGTTCCTGCATATTGTACTTTCTTCCCATTTTCTGCTTAGAATTCCATGGTTAGTCACTGTATCCACCCAGCATCTCATTCTCCTATAGCACCACATTTCAAAAGCTTCTACTCTTTTCCATGTCGCAGCTTCTATCGTCCACGTTTCGCATCCATATAACGCCACACTCCATACCAACATTTTTAGCAACGATTTCCTAATATTCACACTTTTATCACGCGTAAGTAGATTACTCTTCCTTGTCTGTGCTATCCTACTCTAGTTATTACGCTTCTCAAGTAGCAGAATTCCTTAACTTCCTCCAAAATATCCCTTCCCAATCTAACAGCCTTTGTTATTCCGCTGTTTCCCATACTACACTCCATTACCTTGGTTTTCCCTCTATTAATCCTCATGTTTTACTCTTCCTCCAGGACGACGTTCATGCCATTTATTATGGTTCCCAAGTCTTCTTCTGACTCCCCCTAATACTACAATATCGTCGGCAAAGCGTAAGGTTTTTATTTATTGCCCTTGCAGTATGATTCCTTTTCCATATTCCGTTTTAACTTTCTTCGTCGCCTGTTGTATATATATAAGTTAAACAGCATGGGCGACAGACTGCATCCTTGTCTTTTTCCTTACTTGACTAGTCGCTGTGTATCACCTTTACTGTGGTGATAAAAGTAAAATTTTATCCCCCAAGTGTGGGAGAATTTTTATTCTGTTAGAGTAATGACAATACCTTTAGCCGTGCTATTGTACTGGGAGTATTTTTGTGTCTGTCGAGATACTGCGTCGTTAGGACGCAACAACAACAGCTCCATTAGGTGCGCGGCAACAATAGGAACAACATCGTCCAGCAAGAGTCACGAACATCGTGTAATCAACTGCTGTCGATGCATTGAATGATTCTTCCGACCTGGAAGCGCCTTTTTAGCATTTATTAAGACCGAACATCTTTCTAAGTTACATTTCAAGTTTGCTGGGAACCCGGCGTTGCCCGGTACATTATTTAGTTCTTGGTCGACACAAGCGTCATCGGAAACGTCACTATGCGACCCTCAGATATACTCGCAGTATGTTTTGATGTAGAAGTTGTCTGTCCTTCGAATTCTCTGATCCATGCTAACTTATTTTGCACAAGCATTTTCAATTCTATATAACTGCGTATTCCATCCTTTCCTCCATCATCTTGTGTTCCCTTCCTTCTAATTCTAACACCCTCATGTCTCATAAAGGGGCATATTAATCTATCTCTTCAAAGTCCTCCGTGTTGTTCTCTTTTCCCTTAGAACTTCCTGGTTACTTTCTCTATCCTCTCATTTCATTCTCCTATAGCACAACATTTCGCCACACTCCATACCAACATTTTTAGTAATGATTTCCTAATATTCACACTTATTATACACGTAAACCTTTCTTGCCTTTGCTATCCAACTCTAGTTAAGTAACTTCCTTACCAATCTAATAGCCTTTGTCATTCCACTGTTTCCCATACTACATTCCACAGTATATTTATCGTAAGTATTAATTTTATCTTCAATATTCTCAACATAGTGTGAATTATTGAAATATTCAAAGGTAGCCCGGAACCAGTTTCATCTGCATTCTTTTTTCAGGAAAGGGGAGAACTATTTATACACAAGTAATCTTTCCCAACCTCATTTTAGTATATTTCTAGAGGTCCGTAGCTTGTAGGATCCTTTTCTGTTTATTAATATCAATCAGTGAATGTAACTGAAAAAAAAAATTTAATATGAACTAATTTTGGGTTTCCCCTGAACAGATTACCAATACAATGCATAATATAAGGTAAATAAAATATGTAAGAAAAATCGTTCAAAGTATAGTTCTGACGTGATGGGAGCAAATGAAGGACACTTTCCGACTCAGAGATAAAAATAAGTAGGAATCATATAACAGAAACTATAGAAAAGCCACAGGTAGTCACAGAGATTAATTTAGAAGAAACCAGCCTCATATATAGTAGGTTAGTGTGTGATTCTCGCTGATGAATATACTTTGTCGGAGCACGTGGGCGCGCAGTGACGTCATCACATCCTCGTGCAATACCAAGATGGCCGCGCGGTGACGTCACCCGATGTCCATGGTTGATGTGACGTGCCTAGCAACGCGCTGTCACTAATGAAGATGACCGTTTCTGTGAAGGCCATCAGACCACGGCCATTACCACAACTGTCCCATTAAATGCAATTCCTCCTAAGATTCTACCGTTAAATATATATGATATACTGAACCATGATAATCTGTTTTTCGCATACAAATAACCGGTCTTCGTATTGGAACATTTCTTTTTGTTGTGGTATTCAATCCTTAGACTGCTCTGATGCAACCCTCCGCGCTAACCTGTCCTGCACAAGCCTTTTCAATATACATAGCAACCACATGCTCCCTAAACTGCTTAGCGTATTCCATCTTTTCCTCTCTCTTCTATTCTTACCCCACACAAATCCCTCTAATGCTAATTTTCCATGGCTTGTTAATCTGTCCCTTCAAAGTCCTCCATATTGTTCTCTCTTCCCCTATTCTGCTTAGAACTTCCTCGTTAGTGATTCTATCCACCCATCTCATTCTCCTGTAGAACCACATGTCAAAGGCTTCTATTCTTTTCCTTTCCGCAACTCCTACCGTCCACGTTTCACGCGCATATAACGCATATAACGCCTGTGCTATCCTACTCTAGTAATTTACTTCCCAATCTAACAGCCTTTGTTATTCCACTGTTTCCCATACTACACTCCATTACCTTCGTTTTCCACCTATTCAACTCTTCCTACACGACCATGTTCATACTATTTATTATGGTTTCCAAATCTTCTTCTGACTCCCCTAATACTAAAATATCGTCGGCTAAGCGTAGGGATTTTTATTTCTTCTCCTTGCACTATGATTCCTTTTCCACATTCATTTTTATCTTTCTTAGTCGCCTGTTCTATGTAGAAGTTAAACAGCACGGGCGACAGACTGAATCCTCGTCTTACTCCTTTCTTCATTACGGGTTTTTCTTCTTCATGTCAATTCTAATTACTACTGACTGTCTTCTTCAGAGGTTATGGATAAGTCTTTTTTCTCAACATTTTATTCAAGTGTTCTTGTAAATCCTTAATAGTGTATTTCAGTTTACGTTATCAAACGCTTCTCCTAAACCTACAAATGCCATGGACGTAGGTCGGTTTTTTTTCTTATCCTGTTTTGTGAAATTAGTTGCTTCTGTTGTCCCTGTATTCGCATTCCGTTTGACGTTCCAATTCTCTTATACACCATTTTTGTTAATATTATGGATGTATGAGATACTACAGTAATTGTCTGTAGTATTGTTCCTGTTTCGTATCCTGAATAGCCATGATGTTGCTGGAAGGTCCGTCAGCCATGGCCCTGTCCCCCAACAAGACGTTCGCCATGTCCGTAATAGATTCGAGCTGTACCTGGAGAGAGCGGCTCTTGGTTCGCTGTGGTGGCCGGGTGTGGAGGGTGTTATGACTCGGGAATTCCTCGCGAGCCTACCTACGTACGTCCTCAATCCGGCGCGAATGTGAAAGCTCCGGCCCACATTCCTCCGCCGTGGCACGGGCAAGATGGCCGGGCAAAAGTGTAAGTGGCAGGAGAGAGGAGCCAAGTAGGTCGCCCCACGTCTCCAAGGACAGGAGACTCCCAGCCTCGAGCCGTTACCCGCTCATCAGTCCCACAACGGGACTCGCGGGCGCCATATTGCCGCCGTCACTCCAGCTCAACAAGATCAAGACAAGGATGCATGCTGTTTAACTTATATGTGCAAAATCAATCATACCGCAATTACAACAAATAAAAACCTTAGCTTTGCCGACGACATTGAACTATCAGGAGAGTCACAAGAAGACCTGCAAATCACAATGAATGGCATGAACGTGGTCCTGGAGAAAAACTTGAGTATGAGGATTAATAGAGGGAAAACCAACGAAATGGAGTGTAGTATGGGATACAGTCGAATAACAAAGGCTGTTAGATTGGGAAGGGATAATTTGACGGAAGTTAAGGAACTCTGCTACTTGGGAGCGTAATAACCAAGGATGGTAGAAGTATAGTAGATATAAAGAGTAGGATACCACAGGTAAGGAAGTCTTTCACGAAAAAGAGGAATTTACTTACGGCTAATATAAGTGTGAATATTACGAAATCATTGCTGAAAATGTTGGTATGGATCGTGGCCTTATATGGCTGAGAAACGTAGACGAAAGGAGTTGCGGAAAAGAAAAGAATAGAAGCCTTTGAAATGTAGTGCTAAATGCGAATGAGATGGGTGGATAGAGTAAATAACGAAGAAGTTGTAAACAGAATAGGGGGGAAAAGGAGCACTATGCAAGACGTTGACCAAGAGAAGGGATAGATTAATAGGCCACGTCATGAGAGTCTCAGCATGAGAGGGAGGCAAGGATGGAATGCGCTAAGCAGATTAGGGAGGATGTGGGTTGTGCTTGTCAATATGAAATGAAAACGCTCGCTCAAGATAGGTTAGTATGGAGGGTTGCATCAGACCAGTCTTAGAACTGAAAACAACAACAAGAGAAGGTAAGAGTACGCAGTGAATTTTCAGTGTTGGCAGCACTTTACGGAAACCTTTAGTAGTATTTTCGTGCGCGTGTACAAGTGCAGGGTCACACTCAGGCTGGCCGTAATGAATTATAATCACATGTCATTTCAATGAAAACTTATTTAGGTGCAATCTTAGGCCATTTCGTGTTAAGTGTGAGGCCAAGAGCACTCACAAACAACATCTCTTCTTGAGCGGCCATTTTATCCAGTTATATTCCTCGGTACTTTTGCTAATGTTTATTTTTCACTTTACAAATAATGACATTATGCTCCTTTAGTATTTTTACAACAATTTTACTTCTTCCAGTTTTACCAAACTCAAATACGGTTCAAGCTCATCTTCAAAACATAACAGAGCTCATTTCAGACGGATCTAAGGACCAAAATATTGTGTTCCGGCTCAGCTTAGGAAACCGTCAAATGAAACTTTGGCTGATTGTTTGAATGACCCAAGGGATTTACCACTTGGCATAGTTTTACAACAAAGAAGCCATTAGAAACGTGGAAAACAAAAATTCCAAGAAATCTTTTGCCGGAATTAATTCCATTTTACCGCTTCCTAAACTCAAGGAAAAGGAAGATAAAAGGAAAATAAGTTCAATGAAATCAGAAATAATCTTCACATTTAAGAATGGTTTAGAATAAATAGAAAAAGAAAAGAAAAGCGAAGGCGAAGACTGAAAGGATAGCAAATAAAACCATTAAAAATATACAGAAAAGAAGGTGACAGAAGAAACCATCAATAAAAGGATAATCTGAAGGTCAGAAAGGGTTTTTAATTTGACACACAACCAAGCACAAGTACCTCTGAAATATCTACTGAT
This sequence comes from Eucriotettix oculatus, assembly GCA_034510155.1. Lineage (NCBI taxonomy): Eukaryota > Metazoa > Arthropoda > Insecta > Orthoptera > Tetrigidae > Eucriotettix > Eucriotettix oculatus. Next base: position 213,590,352 of record CM067377.1, on the reverse strand, counting down.
GACTGTCCACGATATGAAGAATACTTTTCCGATAACTGGATGCAGTGCAGACTTTGCTGGGACTGTCATGCTCCGCCATTGCTCTTACAGTCATATGAGGCCAACAGTACTTAAATGACATTTTTTCTTAAAATATTTTTAATGGAAAGCTTGTTTATTGTAATCTTATCAAAGATCTTGTGATTAATTACAAAATATTAAAAACCATTGTTATAAATTTTGGAATTGATATATTTATCACCTCCGTAGAATCTCCATCAAATCAACCACTAAGTGCGTACTCTTACCTCCCTTACCTTATAGTTATTACAGGCATAAACGAAAAGAAATTAGGAATAAATTTAAGAATAGATCATCAAATGTAAATTATGTAAAAATCGAATCGTGTAGTAGCGACTAATTGTTATCGTCAGAGTGTGTAATTTTATTGAGCTTAATGTCTTTGGCAGCATCAGACTCCACAACAGAACATTCCTCTCTCTCTCTCTCTCTCTGCTGCTTGGATTCTTAACGTCTCGACGAGTTGAAAACTTCCAATAAATAAAAGGACGGACAAAACGTCAGCATAAAAATTTCTGACTATTTCTTCAAAAGCGACGTTTCGTCTCCTTTTTGAGCCTTTCTCAGGCGTACTCTGTCGTCCAAAGGAGAAAAGCAGTAGGTAATAAAAAATTGCTTTTGAGAAATAAAAGGATAAAGTTTCTTTTGAGTTTCTACATTTACATAAACCCCTTTGTTTTTTGTGGTTTTCAGTCGTAAGACTGGTCTGATGCAACCCTCCATGCTAACATATCTTGCCTTTCCACATCCTCCCTAATTTGCTTAGTGTATTCCATCCTTCACCTCCCTCTTCTGTTGTTACCACACACACTTCACAAGACCCTCGTGTCTTAAAACGTGGCCTATTAATCTATCCCTTCTCTTCGACAGCGTCCTCCAAATTGTTCACTTTTCCCCTATTCTCGTCAGAACTGTTTTCGTTAGTGATTCTATCCACTTATCCATCTCATTCTCCTGTAGCACCATATTTCAAAGCCTTCTGTTCTATTCCTTTCCTTTCTGCAACTCCTATCGTCCACGTTTCGCACACATATAACGCCACTATCCATTACGAAGATTTTTAGCAACGTTTTCTTAATTTTCACACTTATATTACCCGTAAGTAAATTCCTCTTCCTTGCCTGTGCTATCCTACTCTAGTTATTACGCTTCCCAAGTAGCAGAATTCCTTAACTTCCTTCAAAATATCCCTTCCCAATCTAACAGCCTTTGTTATTCCACTGTTTCCCATACTACACTCCATTACCTTGGTTTTCCCTTTATCAATTCTCATATTGAACTCTTCCTCTAGGACCACGTTCATGGCGTTTATTATGGTTTCCAATTCTCCTTCTGTCTACTCTAATACTACAATATCATCTGTAAAGCGTAGGGTTTTTATTTATTTTCCTTTTTCATATTCCGTTTTAACCTTCTTCATGGCTTATCTGTTTGAAAGTTTTTTTATCTGTGCCAGGAAATATGAATTTGTGTTTGTTAATTATAACAGTTTTATATGTGAATAATATTTTAAAAAGTAGAAGATTTTTACTTACTTCCTTTCCACATTGGATGGCAATACTACAAACATAGTATTACAAGAAATTAAATATGGAGTCTACGTTTCAATTTTTTAAGTTATACATGAAAAAAACATGGTTCAAAACTTAAAAATTTATCAATTTGTCATGATGAATTGTTTTTTGTAAATTTTTAATGTTGGAAAACTATGTTGCAATTTGGACACTTCGTTAAGTATTTCTTCATTCGGCCAAAAACATGCCATAATCGTCTCTATGAAGGAAAATGAATTATTGTTTTTCTTTGCATTTCCTACAACTTTGGCAGAAACTTTAAAGGGAATTAATAACTGAACCTTTGCGTCGGAATTATCGAGCCATGGACGATTCAATACATACAGTAGGAAAATTATAAATCGGTAATGTTAAGTTTAAATTCGTTGAAGATATTCCTCACGTTCACTAAATCCAGAGATTCGAAATATTGCATTCAACGTTAACGTTACACAATAAATGTAATATGGCTGAAATGTATTTAATCGATCCATAGATTTTCAATGCAGAGGACAGCTATGCTTAAGATGTATAAAATTAAGGATAAAGAAAATAAGGTTATATACTAAGAAAGAGGTAAAAATAAAAATAGAAATAGGGTTTTTCAATAATGGCGGGTCGGTGTTCAAATGGAAGAAAGCAAGCTGCGTGTGAGGTATTAACGAAATTCTTTTCTTATTAGGAAGAGTGAACACACTAACACCGACCCGCTCTTGCCCTTAGTGAAGAAACCCTCAACAACTGTGGCCTTCTGACTGTTTGCAATTTTTAAATAGTAAACCATCAAGCTGTTATATTGTCACGTGTGGCTTGCAGCTATTTTAAGGTAAGTTTTAATAGTTAAAATTAAACCAGATGAGCTTCTGAAACGTTGTGTTGATAAAGTTTATGGCTAATTATGTGTGACTGGCAGACTTGTCGACCGACTCTACACCTGAGGGAAGCAACAAACTTAACAGAAGCGTTGACGTGACTTTGTACATCTGTAATTAATCTGTCAAGTAAATAGTAGCGACGATTACGGCTAATATTTAAATGCAAATATTAGGAAATCATTATTAAAAATGTTGGTATGGAGTGTGGCGTTACGTGGTTGTTGTGGTATTCAGTTCTAAGCCTGGTCTGATTCAAAACTTAATGCTAACCTACCATGAGCAAGCCTTTTCATTTACTCATAACTACCACGCCTAATCAGCTTAGCGTTTTCTATCCTTTGCCTCCCTCTTCTGTTCTTACCCCACACACACTTCCCTCTAATGCTAATTTTACAAGACCCTCGTGCCTCAAAACGTGGCCTATTAATCTATCCCTTCTCTTGGTCAACGTCCTCCATATTGTTCGCTCTTCCCCTATTCTGTTGAGGACAGAAAAATAATAAAAGATTTTGAAATGTGCTGCTATAGGAGAATGAGGTAGGTGGATAGAATCACTAACCAAGAAGTTCTAATGAGGATAGGGGAAGGGAGAACAATTTGGAGGACTTTGAAGGGATAGATTAATAGGCCACGTCACGGGAGTCTCAGCATTAGAGGGAGGCCAAGGATGGAAATGAACAGGCATCGTAGAGACCGGTGTTAGGACTGAATACCACAACGCGGCAGCCACTGGGAGGAGACGGGACAGGAGCGTCGTCTGACAGTTGCGGAGTGACGTCACTTATTCCTCCCGATCTGTGCGTCGGTACAAGCGTCAAGTTGGCGTCCGCGCGAGTCAAAGTGGCACATGCACTTGCCGTGTGGAATCTTCGTATTCGTGAAAGTTGAGTAGCCGCCGGGCAGGTTTCACACAACATGGAGCCGATACAAGACTAATTTTTAAGTCGACGTTTCGGTGGGTATCTCTGGCGACGTCGCCGGACCCTGGGTGGGGCTGATGACATCCCGCTTAATATCGGGAAAGACGAAGGGGACGTCAGTCGGTGTGGAGAGACGAGGCAAGGCGAGGCCGCGTTCTCTGCGGAGACTGAGACGCGCGTGCAGACGCGGAGCCGAGCTGATCTCCTCTGTACTCACCCAGCATCATCGTCATCGTCATCACCAGCAGCAGCAGCGACGACAGCGGCGCGGCCATGGCGGCGGCTACCAGGTCACTGACGAGCCAGGCCTCGCGCCAAAGAGCTTGCGCCGCAGATACCACTCGCGGTCCAAAGCACTTCTACTTGCGCTCTGTCGTCCTCGTCAACACGAGTAAGTAACACCTTGTAATTAAGAAGATTGGTGCACGATTGGCCGGTAATCCGTCCCAAAGAATATCTTCAATAGATAGAGGAGCGTGACGTCATCCCCTCCCTCCCGCCCCTGTAGCTCCCATGTAAAAACAGCCCCGCTACTTGAGTCCGCCAAAGTCCTTCTTAAAGCAGCAAAACACAATTTTAAGTCGACTATTTATTTAACGCATATATTAGTATTTACAAATATATAAGGCAAAGGAATCAATTCAAATGAGAATATTAAAAATATTGAGCATGTTTTGAAATCAGTATTGCAAGTTGGATGCGCAGTTACATCAGCATATTTCTACATTAAATGTTAAAAATATATAATTTTCTATTCGCAAATGTCGGAGCAGAATGTAAATTGTTTTTTCTTGGATCTGAATTCGGAAAATAAGATACTTGTTACAATATAATTGAGATAGTCCGACGTTTCGATGCGACATTGTGGCATCTTTCACTAGCAAATGGCTCTTAAAGGGAATTTAAAGTTTTTAATTAGTTCACCGTGATTCCCTGTGTTCACTAAGGAGTGAGTGAGAGCAGAGACATCTATCAGGATCACTACAACACTAACTTGTTCACAAGTTTAGTCACTATCTGATTTCATTACATTTCCCAAAATACACCTCATAAAAAGAAAATGATATATTTGTGTGATGGGACAGCAAGCCAATACAAAAATAAAAGGAATTTTACAGTATGTGCAGTCGCACAGGGGAAAAAGAATGTCACGCCTGGTGACAGCTCGGGACGTGGATACAGCACATCCACGAAATTAGACGAAAGGTACAAGTCCCGTCTCTAAATTAAAGCAACCAGGTGTTTTCATCATCATCAACAGGAGCCGAACTTCGTCCAATATCAAAACCAACCTTTGTAAATGATTAACTGTTTTTATTTACGTTATTTAATGAAATTACTTGCGCTTTAAGAAATAATATATTAATTTTCTTTGAAAAAACTACGACCTGTGCGCTATTACAACCAAATTATTTAGGGGTGACGATTTTTCAAAAATATCACGGTTAATTACTTATTGGGGTAACCACGTTAACTTGACGAGCTTGTTTTTATCTTCATTCCTGTCTTGACCGGAACTTCCTTCAGGTTGATTGTAGATTCCGCTGGCGGAAAGTGGGATGAACCTGGAACTGCCAGTGGTTGAGTTTTTCCTCGTCCTTCCCTCTTGTTTTCCTTGTCCTCAAAACCTTCTCGCTCTCTCAACGTCTAGAAACATTCTATTTTTCGGCTCCTCGCCTCCCAGCTAAATTCGTATTTCCTTTCCCCAAAGGGAAAACGCTATCCCCACGTGCCGTTTTTTCCACCAATTTAAATGAAACGAAATTAGTTTCGAACTGCCAAAACGCGAGGGAACGCACCAACATAATATTCATTTTTTGTGAGATTGTGCGGCAACCAGTTTTCTTCTTCCTGGATCAGTTGACATGGAATGACCCGGAGGTAAGGGATGGGAGGAGAAGGATGGAAGCAGAGCAGACTTTGAAAAAAGAAGCCGGTCCAGGACAAGAGACGGATGAGATTGCTCAGTTACATTCATATTCTCGAAGAATTAGGTCCGCAGAGAGTCTCTTTCAACAACTTATAGAAAGAAAAACACAAGCCCATCTTAGCCAAAATTCCCTCCTGATTTATAAACATCTCCGTTCAAATCTACGGTCTTCCGCTTACTAAGATCACACCGGCCCTGAAGTATGAAAAGACAAGTGTCCGACACCGTACCTGCCGTATGCCGAGCGAGCCGCACCGACTTCTAGAGTTAAGTTTCCGTCAGCTCCTTCTATAAGGTTAAAAGGATCAGGAATTACAGTCCTCAGGTTCGAACCGAAGCGTCGTGAAATAATTGAAGACTTTTAACAGCAAGTATTTATTGACGTCTATTGCTATACAGACTCTGGTTACTTGAAAGATCTTGAGTAGAGTGAACCGCCGAGTATGGGCGACCATCCCTTTTATACGTTGGAGGGGAGACAGGGTTGGATACAAAGTTCTCCACTGTTTACAAAAATAGGTTAAAATATGACTATCGAGCCAGATCCTTCTCATGAGGAAAACTCTTAATGAGGAACATAAGTTATGGTGAGTTGAGGTTGAACTTGTAACCCTTTCTTAACAAATACATAAGTTTTCAGAAGTCATGGGAACGTTTGGGGGACCAAGGCGGGGTCATAGCTCATGGGTAATATACATAAAGTTTTAGGAGTGATAGACTCTTTGGGGGGGAAACAGAGACACGGTCACAGGGTACTCTAGTACCTGACCAAGACTCTGAGCAAAACGGGTTCATTTTCCGGCTCCACGTAATAAGCGTTTGCTGTTTCCCCCACAGATAAGAACCTGAAAGTTGAGTCTCGTGCACATAAATGCCGAGTTTTGCCTTCATATCTTTAAATAACCCTAAATTTTCTATGTATATGTTTTTAGTAAAGGATTCTGTGTTTGACTAGTAACAAGATTATATCAAAAAGCCATTATTTATTTATTAAATTAAAACTTTTGTTGTTTAAATACCGCCTCCCCTTCTCTTTCACAATATTAACCTCCTAGATGTGGAGCCGCGCCCTCAGCACGTGGTCCATGAGCAGAGGGTGGGCCAGCAGCTGACGCGCCGTGGGTCGCAGCTCCGCGTCCCTCTGCAGCAGGGACGTCACCACGGCCCCCAGGGGCGGCGGCGCCCCTTCCTCCTCCTGCTCCTGCACGGGCGGCACGTCACCCTGCAGAATCTGCATCACCAACCCGCCCAGAGACTGCAACAAGCGTTTGTTTGTTTTTTCAGACCAATTCATTAGGTATTGGAAAACCTTAAGGTTAGTCCCTCTTTCGACAAAAGGTTTTATTGAAATGGAGGGTTACTTCTCACTTTTCTCTAAACGTCAGCCTGTTAGTGCAGTACGTTAAGTGTTAAGATATGAGGGTCGTGTAAAATTAGGATTAGAGGTAAGTGTGTGGGGTAAGAACAGCTCAAGGATGGAAAAAGCTAAGAAGTTTAGGGATGATGTAGGATGTGATATTTGTGCAGAAATGAAAAGGCTTTCACAAGTTAGGTTAGTATGGATCAGACCAGTCTTAGGACTGAATACCACAATCTACTGTTGACGCAAGGCTTTTCGATTCCTCATAACTATCACATCCCACATCCTCCCTAACCTGCTTAGCGTATTCCATGCTTCGCCTCCTTATTCTGTTATTACCCCACACACTTCCCTCTAATCCTAATTGTACAAGATCCTCATGTCCTGAAACGTGGTCTATTAATCTATTCCTTCTCGACAACGTCCTATTGTTCGCTCTTCCCCTATTCTGTTAAGAATTTCCTGGTTAGTGATTCTATTCACCCATCACATTCTCTTATAGCACCACATTTCAAAGCCTTCTATTCTATTCCTTTCCTTTCTGCAACTCCTATCGTCCACGTTTCGCACCCATATAACGCCATGCCCCATAAGAACATTTTTAGTAACTATTTCCTAATATTCACACTCATATTACCCGTAAGTAGCTTCCCCTTCCTTGCCTGTGCTATCCTACTCTAGTTATTTACATCCCAAGTAGCAGAATTTCTTAACTTCCGTTAAAATATCCCTTCCCAATCTAACAGTCTTTGTTGTTCCACTATTTCCCATACTACATTCCATTTCCTTGGTTTTCCCCCTTTATTAATCCTCATATTGTTAATTCATTATGGTTTTCAAGTTTTCTTCTGACTCTCCTAATATTACAATATCGTCGGTAAACCGTAGGGTTTTTATTTCTTCTCTTTGCAGTATGATTCCTTTTACATGTTTCGTTTTAATATTCTTCATCGCCTGTTATTTTATATATATATATATATATATGTTATATATATATATAAGGTTTGTATTAAAAATAATTACTAAATAAATCTTGTTTTACTTTTAACGACTAGGAATCGCCCATCGTAAGAAATAAGCCAAGTGTTCCGTCTGAATGTTCGATTTTTGCCAAGTGTTCCATTCAAGAAAGAAAGAGTTGGCAAACCCCTGATCGATATCAGGAGTCTAAACGTGACAAATCTTAGCTTCTGTAGCGTCAACTGCGGAAACGTTACACAACACGGAATATTAATTTCCTTTACTAGATATCTTCTTGGAACCATTGACGACGTGAGACGACGAGGCGGAAGTTTCCGTCCCCCGGAAAAAAAAGTAGTGGAATTTTCATGGAAGCTAGTATTTTAGCACTCATATTCACCCAGCACGTCACCATAACCTTAAACCATATGAAATTATACATTTTCAGCGCCTAAATTGCTTTTTCACCACAGTTCAATTATTTAACTTAAGAACATAGTTTTTTGACATAATATTTACAATAAATAAAAAGACGGCGAAAAAAATCACTAATTATTACCAAACAAAGTTTCCTCTACATTATCAGAGTTTTCTCTACCAACATAACATTACAAGAAATTAGACGTCACTTTTTAAATTTATATATAAGAAACATAGTTCAAAACTTACAAATTTAGCAATTGACCCTATACGGTCACCGACTCCCTCAGCCGGAAAGATTATACTAATGAATTTACGTTATTTTGTACTGCATTGGAAGTGAAGTGTGCAGCCGAGATTGGACTTGCAGGGCTACTGACCGCGGCCTGGAAGGGCAGCCTGAGGGTGAGGATCTCGTAGAGGACGACGCCCAGCGCCCACATGTCGCTCTGCGCGCCGTAGGGAAGGCCGAGGCACAGCTCGGGACTGAGGTAGCAGGGCGTACCCACAAGGCTGTGCGCGCGGGACTTGCTGCAATTCATCTTACAATCTTCATATTTACTAACATTTATCAAATTCTTAAAACTAACAATTTCCTAACTCTTAACTCAGGGTCGTACATTATGGGCCATCTCTTAGATCAGAATGTAATCATACAAAATCTACTCGGACCTGGCAGTACAGAAAGTCAGCAAAAAAGGGTTACAGGTGTCAGACCCTTACTCTTTGCAATTTCCTGGCCGCCGCTATTCTTTCTTTTCTTGGACTACCTGTCCAATAATGCCCATAATCTGCTCGAAATCCCACTTACCGCAACTCCTATAATCTGCCCAGCAATCTCTCTGGGAAGCTGTCCAAATATCTCTCTCCCCGCTCCCAAAAAATCACTCTGCACGCTTTTCTAAAAACTCCTCCCCACTTCTTCAGTTTACATCACCAGGGATAGATATTGACCAATAACATTTGTGGTTACAGGTGTGTGTGTGGGGGGGGGGGGGGAAATACACCAGCCGATGCCGCCAAATCTCTCCATAGTCAGGTGAAGACCCCAGGCAGGCGCGCCGTGATGTCTGGGGTTTTATTGCCCCTGGCTCACATACTGTCTCCTTTCTTTTGACTCCGCGCCGCCAAAAGTCCGAGCAGATGCGTCTGACCGTTACAGACTGTGACTTCGTTTAAATACTACGAATACCATATTAGCTTTTAAATTAATATTTCCAAATTACTAAATGGACGGAATTTACATTTAATTCGGTGTATATGTCGCCCGCTACCTACCGTGGCGCCTCACACTTTGCGGGCTCTATAGGAGAAAAGGTGCGCAGCGCATGCGCACTTCTCAACCCCCTGCCAAATCAAAGAACAAATAGACACTCTTAACATACTATTATTATAAAGGTTATTCAGAATTCCGAAACAAATAATTCTTTGTAAAATAATTGATGTTCTGTGGGACCTGAGCAACAGCCGCCACTGTTCATTTATCCTGTACATTAGGAAATTACTCGGTCTATTCCACCTCAAATGAGCACTAAGAAAACTGAACATTGCCTAGCCAACTTCTCTCCCCCCTCTCTCTCGAACTGGAAAAATAAACCGGCAGTTTTAAACAGTATTATATATATAGATTGGAAATAAATAGTCCGCTTTAATTTGAAGGGGGGGTGGGGATTGGAGAGAGTAACAGGCAACATGAGGGTGATCTCAAACAGATAACTCCTCTTTAATCATAGGAAGGGAATAAAAAAGAGGGGGGATTTTGGAAGGTAGAACAAGGTGTAATAACTGGAAATGCCAACCACCATTTTATTTCGCCACTGGGTGAAGAATCCCCCATATTGGACAACACCAAGGCGCCAGAGAGGCGAGACTTACGGGCTTGAACGCCGCTTTGATACGTGACTTCAGTTCTTTGACCCCGGGAATTTTGGAAGGTCAGAAGATTAGGGAGACAAACCGTGGAACAAGGTGAATGTTGATTGGAGGTTGAGATCAGGTGACCGGCCATGCCAATCATGGTGAGGTGATTGGAAAAAAAAATTATCTGCGAGGATTAGGGAGAAAAACTTGGCCAGTGGGGCATGGATTGTTGAAGTAGGAAGATTTCTGGAGGTTTTGATCTACGGCACGGAAGTGGGGCATAGATATTTGAAGAAGAAGGAACAAGTTTAGAGGCTTTGATCCACGACGAATATAATCTGGGAGGAAATTGCAAAGAAGAATACGGCAGCGAGCAGAGGGTTTACTTAATACGGTCCAGAATCCTTAGAAAGGACTCCAGAAATCGGCGCTGGAAGGAAGCCGCCATTACGCAAAGTGGAAACACGGGTGCGTATCAGTGCCTCTGTCTGTGGTGTGTCTTATTGCTGCAAAAATATCTCCACAAAGTGACCCGTATGAGATTAATAATAAACTGAGTTAACAGAGGTATTTTCTTTTTGATTTTTGTAAATAAATTGAATTTGCTTCAATCACTCCAATCAGATAATTATTTTTATTTAATCCCCCCCCCCCCCGTTCATTATAAAGGCAGACAAGGAAGGGTTGCCTAGGCCCACCCGGGCTATACTTTGAGGATCGCATCTAAAGGTTCTGCAGGGAAAACCCTAGAAAACCTGCATCAGGCAGGTCGGGCATTTGGTTCTACTCCCACGCCCTTGTTGACGCTTCCACGTCTTGATCAATTTTTGAGGGGCAGCTGGCCGCCAAAGACCTTGATCTGTCATTTAGCGCATCTGGAGCAACGGGTTCTCACTCCGGACACGAAAAATTTGCTCCAGTGGTGCAATTAAGCCACGATGTTGTCCTCCATCAGATTCCTTCCTTTAAGTATACATAACCATTTTAACAATTTTTAATATATTTACAACGTTTCGTCCATGATTGTAGAGTCCGTGTAATCATCAAGACAGAGACTTAGTCAATTCGGGTAGAGACAGACAAATTTACACGCATACAGCATCGGAATGACTCTCGAATTACACATCTGATCCTCTCTCCCTGATCACTAACAGAGTTTATTTACTGTTGCAGTTGTTGTCCTCCACGCTAACCTACCTTCCGCAAGCGTTTTCATTCCCTCATAACTAGCACAACCCACATCTTCCCTAATCCTTGGTCTCCCTCTACTGTTGTTAGCCCACACACACTTCCCTCTAATGCTAAGACCCTCGTGTCTAAAAGTGTGACCTATAAATGTATCCCTTCTCTTTTACAAGACCCTCATGTCTTGAAACGTGGCCTATTAATCTATCCCTTCTCTTGGTCAACGTCCTCCATATTGTTCGCTCTTCCCCTATTCCGTTAAGAACTTCCTCCTTACTTATTCTATCCATCCATCTCATTCTCCTGTAGCACCACATTTCAAACGCTTCTATTCTTTTCCTTTCTGCAACTCCTAACGTCCACGTTTCGCACCCCATATAACGCCACGCTACATACCAACTTTTTCACACTTATATTACCCGTGAGTAAATAATTCTTCCTTGCTATCCTGTGCTATCCTACTCTAGTTATTACGCTTCCCAAGTAGCAGAATTCCTTAACTTCCGTCAAAATATCCCTTCCCAATCTAACAGCCTTTGTTATTCCACTGTTTCCCATACTACACTCCATTACCTTGGTTTTCCCTCTATTAATCCTCGTATTGAACTCTTCCTCCAGGACCACGTTCATGCCATTTGCTATGGTTTCCAAGTCTTCTGCTTTTCAGTATCATTCCTTTTCCATAATCTGTTTTAACTTTCTTCATTCGCTGTTGTATGTATAAGTTAAAATATATAATTTTCTATTTCCAATGGTGGAGGAGAATGAAAATGGTTTTTTCTTGAATGTGAGTTCTGATGACAGTCACGCTTTCGCCACTCTGACTATTTAAGATACTCTTTGCAGCCGACAGAGTGCAGCAGCGAGCAAAGACAGATGCACTGCAAACTTTTAGCAAATTATGATTTAACTCCTATTTTGTATAATTTATTTTGAGCAGCGCGTTTAAGAGCCAAATGGAAAAATGCTAATAAAGCTCAGTGGAACCATCTTTTCGGCGACAATTACGTAATTAAATAGAACTCAGTAAACGTCTGATACTCAAGTAATTAAGTGAAATAAATTTACGACGAATTTTCACATTTCGGCTCCAGTTACCCTTGTATGTGGTCGCGGTTACATTTTTACACATTTTGCATCGATTTCTTTCATCAACAGCTGAAGAAGACCCAAATGTGGTGACGAAACGTCGTTTAATATCGAGAAAAACTAAACCTTTTATGCAATTAAATATATTGTAAAAGAAAATAAAGCAGAAATCAAGAAATGAGTAAGAAAAGGGATGCAGCCAGTCGCCCATGCTCCTTAACTTACATACTGAACAGGAGATGCAGAAAGTTAAAACGTAATAGCAGTAAAAATCGTAGTGTACGCAGAAGAAATAAAAACCCTATGCTTTGCCTATGATATTGTAGTATTAGAGGAGTCAGCAGAAGACTTGGAAACCATAAAAAATTGCATGAAAATGGTCTTGGAGGAAGAGTTCAACATGAGAACTAATAGAGAGAAAACCAAGGTGATGGAGTGTAGTATGGGAAACAGTGGAATAACAATGGGTGTTAATTGGGAAGGGATATTTTGACTTGGATAGCATAATAACTAGAGGAGGATAGCGCAGGCAAGGAAGATGAATTTACTTACGGGTAATATAAGTGTCAATATTAGGAAATATTAGTTTGGAGCGTGGCGTTACATAGGTGCGAAACGTGGACGGTAGGAGTCGCAGAAAGGAAAAGAATGGAAGCCTTTGAAATGTGGTGCTACAGGAGAATGAGATTGGTGGATAGAATCACTAAGGAGGAAGTTCTAAAGAGAATAAGGGAAGTGCGGACAATATGGAGGACGTCGACTAAGAGAAGGGATAGATTAAGAGGCCTAGTTTTATGACACGAGGATCTTGTAAAATTATAATAAGAAGATAGAACTTGGGTTAAGAACAAAAGGGGGAGGCCAACGACGGAATACGCTAATTAGATTGTGGAGAACGTGAGATGTAGTAGTTATACCGACTTGAAAAGACTTGCCCAAGATACGTTAAGACGAAGGACTGCATCAAACTAGTCTAAGGAATTAATATTAAAATAACATCCATATATATGCATAGATTCCAGGAAGTAAATCAACTTTTATGTTATGTTAAAGATTAGGGTCCAAACATGTTTGTAGTGGTTTAACACATACAAATTAGACATTTAATATTTTCGATGTCATTAACAATTATTCATCAATAAGTAACAGTATTCCATTCGAATGCTTAATTAGAGATAAGATTGTTTATGAAATAACCCAAAATTCATGTCGAAAGAACTGTATTAATGAAAGGCGTACAAGGTTCACTGTTTAAAATGATAATAAATTACTGTTCAGGGGGTCCAAGGATGGAATCCGCAGTTATGAGGCTGGCGACGTACCTGGCGAGGACCTTGGAGATGCCGAAGTCGCCGATCTTGAGGAAGCCGCGGCAGGCGGAGAGCAGCACGTTGCTGCTGGAGAGGTCCCTGTGGAGCACGTGCAGCGTGTGCACGTGGTGCAGGGCCAGCAGCAGCTGCGCCGCCCAGCGGCCGGCCGTGTCCCGCGGCGGAGGTCGCGTCTGCGCGCGCAGGAAGGCCGCCAGGCTGCCACCTTCCAGGAGCTCCAGCACGATGTGCAGCAGCGTGCGCTCCTGCACGTGGCTCTCCACGTAGCGCACCACGTGCGGGTGGCGCACCAGCTCCAGGACGCGGACCTCGTTCAGGCTCTCCTGCGACGACGTCATTTTCATTCATTCTAATATCTAATAGGAAGAGTTATCTTAAAATAAATCTAATATCTCACTTCGTAAAGCAGCTACTACTTAGCATAGTTTTCCTCTGCCCGCTCTTTCTTCCCTTCTATATTCATCGCGCTGTGATCTAACAGCACTTGCCCTTCATCCTCCTACCCCCCTCCCCCCTCAGCCCCTTAAATAATTGTATCGCTAGTTTTTTTAGTTAATTAGTTAGTATTACTGTAAAAAAATAATAATAAGAGATTTTTTAAAATACAATCTGTTATAGATGTACCACAAAATAGGCTAATTACGTCCTAAATAATTAATAAAAATGTAAGAGGTTCGTTCGATTTGGTCTTCCGCCTGCTTTATTTTTGAAGCCTCCAATGAAAGCAACGGCGGGTGCCTTGTTTCCAAAATCCCTGCTCCGTTGCTAAAAGGATGCTGGACGAGCCACCACAAGGTGGGCTTCGGGGTACACCACGAGTGGGCCCTGCACATTGCTGGTCCTTGCACTTGCCATGAAGTGGAGCTCCCAAGCAAGGGCAACGCCACTGGCCAGGCGGTGTAAAAGGCCGACAACCTCTGTTTGTGTGGCTGGCAGGAAGAGGACTCTGTTCCTCCGGCAAGGCACAGCAAAGCCTCTGACACGCTTGCTTGCTTGCATCCCCTATCAGCTCCATCGGCAGGTGGCCAGTAGCTACATGTCCAATTACTAAATAACCAGGAACGAAATTTCGGTCCCGACAGAGATGCTCTGCAAATAATGTTGTTGTTGTGGTATTCAGTCCTGACACTAATCTTCTGACACTAATTTCCACATAACTGCCCCTACCAACATCCTCCCTACGCTGCTTACATTAGCATATTCCTTCCTTACCCTCCCTCTTCTGTTCTTATCCCACAAGACCCTCATGTCTTGAAATGTCCTCCATTTTGTTCTCCATTCCACTATTCTGCTTATAACTTCCTCGTTAGTTACCCTATACACCCTTTTCATTTCCCTATAGCACCACATTTCAAACGTTAAAACTGAATATGGAAAGGGAATCATACTCCAAAGAGAAGAAATAAAAACACTGCGCTTTGCAGATGATATTGTAGTATTAAGGGAATTAAAGGAACAGATTTACAAACCATTATAAATGGCATGAACGTGGTCCTGGAGAAAGAGTTCAACATGACGATTATTAGAGGGAAAACCAAGGTAATAGAATGTAGTACGAGAAACAGTGGAATAACAAAGGCTGTTGGATTCATAAGGGATATTTTGAAGGAAGTTAAGGAATTCTGATACTTGGGCAGCGTAATAACTAGAGTAGGACAGCACAAGCAACAAAGCACTTTAGTTACGGCTAATATAAGTGTACATATTAGGATATCATTGCTAAAAATTTTGGTATGGAGCGTGGCGTTATCTGGGTGCGAAACGTGGACGATAGGAGTTGCATTAAAGAAAAGAATAGAAGGCTCTGAAATGTGGTGCTATAGGAGAATGAGATGGGTGGATAGAATCACTAACCAGGAAGTTTTAAACAGAATAGGGGAAGAGCGAACAATATGATGTACGTTGACCAAGAGAAGGGATAAATTAATAGGCTACGTTTTTGAGGGTCTTGTAAAGTTAGCATTAGAGGGAAGTGAACATAAGAGGGAGACGAAGGATGTAATACGCTAAGCAGATTAGGGAGGATGCGGTAGTTATGCGGAAATGAAAAGGCTTGCACAGGGTACGTTAGCATGGAGGGTTGCATCAGCCTAGTCTTAGGACTGAATACCACAAAACATCATCATATGTAAAATGATGTCCCTCTCTTTTAATTTTGATCGCTGTGAGCGATATTTTTTCAGTAATGAATTTTATGAAACAAAAAAGAAAGAATTATGGATAATAATTTGGAAAACAACTTATGCGTTGCAACAACATCTCTTTTACAAAATATTAATCTTCTTTCAAAATTGAGGCAATCCAAAGTTCCTAATTCAACCCTAGTATTTTATTACATATGACATCATCACTATGTATACTTACATACCTTTTCTTTTTAAAATAAATGTTACCACCACTACGTCGAAGCTTCTGTTTGGTCCCTGGCCCACCATACAAGCTCTAAGGCATTGCAGAGGGAAATCTTCCCTTATCAAGTCCACGTCACCCAATTCGTATTTTTGGACAGGAGCGGAGCCAGTCGAATATTGCCTTCTCACTCTCGAGATCGAATTGTGTTATATAGGATGACGAAGATGTGTGAAGTTTACAAACGCAATAATTGGCCAGACATCACGCAGTCCTACGCGTCCACAGGTGTCGACAGATCGGAAGCTTAAACAGGACTGTCAAGAAAAAACCTATTTATGTTAATAACAGCACACATTTAACCAGGAACTGCCTCGAAAAGAATATTCAATATTTAAACTTGGGACGGAAACTTTTAGAAACTAAAGTTGATGTACACTGTAGCGGTTATCATTCCACGTCATTTGAAGCTCGCAATATTTAATATCACTAGACAGAACATCGGCTTAGTTTGATGGATCACATGAAGTTGTGAGCGCTTTAACATCAAATGAAGAGTTCATACCTCGAGCTCGGCATCGGACATCTGCTCCACGGAAATCGTCTTGACGATGACTCTCTGTTTGTCCGAAACTCTCTCCGACAAGTGCACGGTCCTGTGGCGAATACGAAAAGTCGCCTGTCACAACAACACAATTCAGCGCCCTGACTTACACTGTTGTTATAAATACCCGAAAGACCCTCTCCCCACGATACGGATGTTCCGGTAGTTTTCCATATCCGTCAGATGCTTTCGAGACACACCAGACAATTATCGAATGATTGCGTGGACCCAAACTCTAAATCACGGTACATACGATTTCGTTTAAAGCGCCCAAACCAAGATAAATGCAAGTGTTGCAAACATTACGAAATGGAAACTACGATATCGTACGAATTGTTTCCTTTCGTCCATTTGCGTACGAACATAAGATTAATTCGAGAATTATATTATAAAAACAACCGTTTTTCACAATGACGGTATTACAAATTATTGAAGACAGAATTTTTAACTTCTAATCTTCAATACTGGTAAACTTGATCAGAGTTCAAAGAGATCAACATTGATAGCATATATTTTCTGTCAAAGAATATATTCAACATGGCGCGATGTCGCTTTTGTTAACGTAATGGAATTAATAATAGGGTGGTTGGCAAACAATTCACCATTAAATTATGAAAGATTATAACTTAAAGATTTTATAAAGACTTAGCATTTCCCAGTTAAGTTTTAGCGTAAGATGTGCGATGTATGTGCAGAGTTTTTGGACCTTCTTCAATCATGTAAGCCTTTTAGCACTTATGTTTTGACAAAAGGCTCTTAAACATTTGTAATTTGGTTTCATTTAGTTTATGAGACAAACATTAAAAGCTTAATAAAACCAAAATAAACACCTTAGTGTAATATTATACTGGCCCTTTTTTTCTTTTGCTTTACACTTTTTTTGGATTTATTGCCCGATTAATAAATTCGCTAAATATTGATACTCTATGAGTTAGGGAAATTCAAATACTATATCGTTACTGTTTCAAGATATAGCATGTCTCTAATCTTGGTAATTTCCAGTGGATTCACAAATCCATTTCGGAGTATGTTCTTAAATGATATGTTGTTATTTAAAAACACACTTGCTGGTTAATGGAAGTTTAGTATCGGAACTCAAGAGTGTGCGTTTTGACACTTATTTTTAAATACAAAGAGTTAATTTATGAATTCAACTACTGTCTGAAATTCATTGACATATACAATTGCTTTATTATTAATTTCTGTTCTTTTTTTATTAAAGATGATGAAAGACTCAGTAAAGAAACAGAAGAACGTCCTACTCTTCAAAAGGATGAAGTGGAAATTGTGTTCCAGTACATACAGACTTGGCCTCAGAGGTTTGTGGTTCTATATGTTGTGGTATTCAGTCCTAAGACTAGTCTGATGCAATCCTTCATGCTAACCTATCTTATGCAAGCATTTTCATTTCACATAAGGACCACATACTTCCTAATCTGCTTAGTGTATTCCATCCTTGTCCTTCACCTCCCTCTTCTTTTGTAGCCCCACACAGTTCCCCCAAATGCTAATTTTACAAGAGTCTCATGTCTCTCAATGTGGCCCATTAATCTATCCTTTCTCTTTGTCAACATCCTCCATATTGTTTGCTCTTCCCCTGTTCTTAGAACTTCCTTATTTAGTATTCTCCTATACTACAATATAACCTTTACTAAATGTATAGCATTATGATAGTGAGAATTGTTTCATTATGTGTGTGTAATAGAGTATTAGAAATGAAAGTTTTAAGTTTGTGAGTGTCACAATGCCTTCCCGACTGAACAAAATAGTAAATTGACGTCAAAAACATATCCTTATATAACAAAGGATTTTCCTTCAATTTAGTTTAATATTCAGAAGTGTTTATTAAAAGCAAAGTAATGCATAGTTTAATTGACAATGATCATTGTCTTGTATGGTATGATGACCTGCGTTGATACTAAACTTTTCTTGTTCGAAATTTGTCATTTTCAGATTAAATAACTGTATTATTTATTTGTTTGCATATTGTATTAGTGTGGAAACTATGACCCTTAAGTGAAAACCTGTGAAATGTGTAGTGAATGTTGTAATGATGATTTTAACTACAAGTACACATAATTATTTTATACAATTTTAGTAGTTGGATTGTGATCCAGGATTAAAAAGGACATAGATTTTGTGGAGCATGACAATGTCTGCTTCCTGATTGCTTATGTTTGAATTTTATTTGTTAATGCCTATTAAAAAGAGTGTATTATTTGTCAATCATAAATTATGTTCTATTACCTTTTGTGACATCACAGCAGTGTTTTAAATGAGGCAGTCTGTTCAAATGTTAGGTGGTGTAATGACTATATACTTAATATTTCACTTAAGTTTTATTATTATAGTGACAGGGTGGCAAATTTTTATTATAAAAGTTGGTGTATGTTTGGTAGTTGACTTCATGTTGAATAAAACACACAACATTGCCTTTCTTATTAAAGTGATTACTTAATTTGGCTTGATTAGAATTATATAGCGTGTGATAAAACTTATTAGCACTTTTATGTTTCTGTAGTCACAGGGAATACATTGTTGACTCTAAAAATGGCCGCGCAAGGAATCGTAGGGATGGGGGTTCGGGGGGAGGGGGGGGGATGCAGCTGTCCGGGTTGCAGGGATCGTGGTCGAGCGGGGGGGGGGAGGGGGGGTTGAAGGTAGGGAGGAGGTGGAGGAAACTAGAACGTAAGTCGTGTGAGGGCCGTGATGGGGGGGGGGGGGCGGGTGACGGAAGTTGCCGTTTGATTTTTGGAGGTTGGAGGGGGGGGGGGGGCTAGGGGGGGGGGGGGGGGGGTGTGGTGATTTGTGATGGATTGGGTATGTGGGGGGGGGGTGTCTAAGGATGGGGAATTGGGGAGGGCGAGGGGGGAGTAATATGTAGATTGTGTGATGGGGTAGGTAGCGGGTAGTGGGTTGGGGGTGTGGGATGATGGGGTTTACTTGGGTGTAAGGGGGGGGGCACGGTAGGTTTTTAGTTGTTAATGTGTTCAAATTTCAGCTTAGTTGTGCGGTGGGGGGGTGGGGAGAGGGGGGGGAGGGGGGGGGGGATTGTTTGTAGGTGGGGGGTAGGGAGATAGTTTGGGTGGGTGGGTAGGGGATATTGGGTGGGGGAGGGAGGGAGGGTGATATTTTAGGGGGGGGGTGGGAGGATTTGATGGTAGGGTGGGGGGGGGGGGATGGTGGATGTGGAGGAGTGGGGAGGTGGTTAAGGGATTATTGTGTTGGTGTTTGAGGGGGGAGTGAAATTTATGGAGGGGTTGTGGGTGGTATTTTAATGTATGGTATGGGTTTATAAGGAGTTATTTGTGGAAGAAGTTTGGGGAAATTGGTTTGATGAATAATTGATTGGAAAATAATTGGATTGGGATAAAAGATTGTGGATGGTGCTCTCAGCATGTTCTGTGATCTACATGACCCTGAGATCCCTGCCTTCCTCTTAAGGAATGTGAGCCTCTTCTGCAAGAGTGGAGGACCCCAAGCTATGACTGCCTGTTTTGAAAAGAAGGGTGATCTGCCCGTCTCTCTTGCCCATTCTCTAGTGGCTGTGATTTGCAACTTGAAGCTGTGGCTAAACTATCGCAGCATCGTGCAACTTTTTGTGCCCTTAAGATCAAAGGTTTTAAGGTACATGTGTGGACTCTCTGATAGGGACCTCAGGGTGCCAGGAATAAAGACAATGGCAGGTGAGTTATTTTTATGTGATAATTGTTATTCTTTGACATAGTTACAAATAATTTTGATAGGAAATAATTATTTAACTACCATCATTGTTGGGATCCTTTTTTCCCCCTAAAGATAATTATGGTTTGATATATTGTTGTATGGAACATTTTATGAAGTCATATTTAATTTATTGTTGCTAATAGTTTTGACTCGCTACTCATTTCGTTTGTTTAATTCAAATTGCAAAAAAAATGTCTTCTCAATATTCAAAGCTGTCACTTTAATATTACCTTTTTTATCTAATGCACCCAAATACTAATTAAACGTATTGATGATTAATATGTGATGAAGTTATAAAGTTTGTTAACATTAATCCAAGCCAAGTAGATTAGAGCTAATTAAATGATGCAATAATCTGAGATTCCCTTTCATCAGTTCTTGTTTGTTTCAAGATAAAATTATTGCAGACTTCATGTGGGGAGCGATCAAGGACCCTCTAGACTCTCCACTTACATTCGACAGAGACGGTCTGGACTTGGCATTCAAGTATTTCACCAGCCCCACTCTGACAATGCGGCTAGCTGGCATCTCACAAATCAACAGTCACATAAATATGTTTAATGAATTGTGCAATAATGAGAGCATTATGGAAGTGGAAAACGTGGGGCAGAGTCTCGCGAATTGGTTGATTGAAAATCGTATCATATCGCACATCTTTGGCCCAAACCTCCACGTTGAGGTGAGGAATAATTTATTTAAATAATAATTCTATAGTGTTAAGCAATAATTTAAATTGAGAAGTGTGAAACATCTTTAGTTGCTACTGTTCTAGTCACATAATTTGATATGGTGTTAATTAATATGAAAGTCCTGAATATTTTGTTTTGTTAACAATGGGGAAAATGTTAAGTTATGAAAATAATTAATTAACTAGTAAGGGAATATGGCTAACAACCACTTTGGTACCATCATACCCCCACTCCCACCCAACTCCTCCGCCCCAGCGTCTGTCTCTCTCTACTGTTCTGTGTCGGCTCACAACTATCCCATGAATTAATTTGAAAAGCTCACTCCACACTCAATGGCTCCCGTGTATTTAGCTGAAAATTCTCACTCCACCTACACATGAATTTAAGTCGAAAAATATTTGCCATGGATTTTATTGGCGATATTACATTATTAAAAGTCTGTGCTCAAGTCAAGAGGGCAATGTGAGGTGTGACAGAGGACTACGAAGCAACGGTACTAAACTAGTTCAGTTCTGGGAATATTTCTAAATCTATTAGAGTTCAGAGAAGTTTGTATTTTAACTTCTGTATCATGTCAGCAGGATGAAAAAGAGTGTTGACTCTAGAATTTGAGAAAACAAAGTTTCAATTGTTAGAAATTTTTATTCAAGACAAGCCTCCGAATTTTTTTACCTTAAAAATGTGCTGTTGTAATGTTGAGAGGATTGTCATAATCTTACTTAAGGTAGATAATAATTTAAATTGATGCAATGAATCAAGTTAAGGATAACTTTGATGAAGGACTTATGTTACTAAGATTGCAGAAGCTGTATATAAAACTTGTTTTGTTCAGCACCAGCTAAAGGTTGGCAATTTGGAGGTCACTGACGTGTTGTAAGATCGAGCAATATTTCTATTGGGTTTCAAGATTGTGGTTGTAAAATTAATTCATTAGATAACTAAACAAAATGTAAACAGATCAAAACTTTTTAAGTTGAAATGTAATTTTGAAAATTAGGACTCACCTGGGCGTTAAATTGAAACTTCAAGGCAGAAGGTTTCTATATTTTTGTTAAATATGTTTTATTTTACTTTCTAAAACAGACTTTTCATTTCAGTATCAACCATTATGTAAACCGTAAGATATTGAGAACATTAAATGACTTATTTCTAATTATTCACAGGTGATAAAACAGAGCCACGTAATACTCAGTTTTCTTGCAATGGAGTGTAAGATGACCAACGATCACATTGATATTATATGGCAAGCTGCCCAGCTGAAACATTGCAGCAAACAGGTGCATGACCTCCTGCCTCCTCTTATAAAGAACCTGGAAGCTGGACCTGTCCTGCACCTATACAACTTGTTATGCAAACTTGAACCAAGGGACCACACGGAGCAGGTTTGTTTCAGAATGCATTCATCCAGCTTGACAGAAAGAAAGATCAGTGAAAATTTTTAAATTGTTCAATGTGAGTTCTTGGGATACGCTGTTGTGGAATATTGTGAGGGAAGATTGCATTTTAATGTCACAGTAAATGGTAGATTTATTACATTGTTAAGTAATAAAAATCTTTAGAACTTCTGATACTGGAAATTATTAGTTGTGGAATTGTGTAGTTTTCAGGTATGTTTCAAGATGTGCTAGAAACAATTATTATCTTTGTTTTAATCCTAATTTACTTCCATAAAATTCTTGTTATTAATAGAAAGTTTTATGTTAAATATGTATAAGCTATTTTTAACATATACAACGTGTATAATGACAATGCAGCTGTTAAAATTATGACATCTTAAAATTATCAGCAAAATGCTATTCAAGACATCTTGTTACTCAGCTTGTATACCTATTCAAAAAATATTTTATGATTTTTTAACCTTGCAGAGTTTGTACTTGGCTTCTGCTCTGATAAAGTTCATCTGGACGAGTTCGGGAACCTACAGCCAAATTGCCACTGAACCCCCTTTTTTGGGGCTGGGGAAGGCAGCCACACTTGCGGCATTCAAAGCTGGTGCACGCCATGGAGAAGTGACCAGCAGTGAGAATAGTGTTAGCATGGAAGGCAGTAACTCTGATGACGAGCCTGTTGGTACTTCTTCAATATTTATGATATACATCCTTTGTTAGATTTGACCCTTTTCTGATAAGATTTGTTTTGTCTTGATTCAGGGTTGCTGTCTGCCAGCAGAGGCTGCGCAGCAAGCTGACTTGGTCAAGGCACGCGGAGGCGAGGCTCTGGTATGCAAGCGGAAGAAAGCAATTTTGGATGCTCTCTCTTCGGATGGTGAGGAAGAATGTTGTTTCTTATTTTTGTCAAGGCTATTGGATAAATGTCTGTTAATTGTCTGTGACTCAGTTCAAGTTGTAATGGTTCAGTAAAAATTCTGAATTACTGCAGGAAAGTTCAACAATTTTAATATAATGCTGTTCATACATTACTAATAATATTTTTCCACATTGACTTCTTAGGTTGCAAATGAGTTGGGGATGTGGGATTCTAAATAATAATGTGCTACGAACCAGTTGTTTGTAAAGTTTAATTTGTCTTTTTCGGTTTTCCAAACAGAAATGCCTAATAGAACTCTTGTGTAATTAATAATAATTATTTTCCACCACAGTAGAAGCCCTCATAACCGACCTCGATTTAATCAGTCGCCACTTAAATTGGTTTCACAGAAACATGTACTTGTCATTGAATAACTAACTCTCTGACAAGTCACGTCACGGACAAGTGCTGACATGTTAAATGTAGTGCAGTCTTGAATATGTGCTTAATTTATTCCATATATCTGTGACCTTTTAATTTTACTGTACCTATGTTTGTTGAAATGAGCACAAAACCAAACAAGGCATTACAGTGGAGGATAGACTGAAAGCTATAGAATAAACTGATTAACAAGAGTGAGTGGCTCATTGGGATTAACTCAAAAATGGGGTTTTCACCTATGAACAGTTAGTACAAACTATTGTCATGAGGAGGGAAAGAAAGCTCTTCAGTTAGAAATAGTATTTATAGAACAACAGGATGAATAAACTACTGCTGTTTTGCTTATGACGAAAAGGAGAGATTTTGCCTTCACAAAACTATGGATAAGGCTCACAGAATTTTTTAAATTGTAAGAACAAAAACTCGGCAAACCCATAAGGCCGCTCTACTGTAGTAATATCACAGGTACAGAATTCCTCTTTCTGCATCTGATTCTTATGTCACATAACCAACTGAGGTCCTGAAGTGGCCAGCTAAGAGGGTTTCTACTGTATCTAATCACAGAATATCAAAGACCAATGTATTGCTAAGAATATTGATCACAGTTAAGTAATGGCATAAATACTGCCAACTTATCATATTTAATAATGTCTCCTTGCAAGTTCAGTCCTATCAAATTGTGAATACATGCTTCATTATATAAATAACAATAATGGAAGTGAAATTGTTCTAACTTTTTATGTAAATTGTAAAGGTATATAATTTTAAGAAGTGACTGTATATTCTTGTGTAAGTCATGCTCTAATTAGTCATGCCCTTTTTCTCATCTTCCTTATGGGAAAATTAATATTTTTCTATGCATAAATTGTCCTTTTTTATTCAAGACAATGTGTTATAGTTGTCAAATCGCACAATTTGCTTAACAATGATAAAGATGCAACTAACTGTCCAATACTAACAAAGCAACGATCGTTTGGGTGTAATAATGAGCCACCGCTGATGAGATTATATTCACTTTAGTAACAAAAGTGAGAGAAAAGCAAGCCAAAGAGGTGCATATATGCGGAAGAATTTTTTTCTTCAAATAATTTAGGGTAAAATGATTAGTATGGCATACAAGGGAATATACTGTAGTGGTTGAAATATTCAAAATGGAATGCAATATCACTGTATTGATTTTTAGGCAGTGCAAAATTAGAGGAACTGGATGAAGAGGAATATGAAGAGGAAAGGATGTGTCAAGGAGCCAGGTTAGTGTTCATAAAGGAATAATATTCTAAAATAATGGTACTTCATATCAAATTATATTGAAATTTTGGTTTAAGTTTAACTGTGCTTAATTTTCTTTGGTTATTTCATATGTTCTATGTTTATGTGTATACTCTTTATAGAAAACAAAACATGCAATCATGTAATGTGAATGAAAGAACCGAAACCTGAAGGATGTGCTCCGCATTATAAAATTTAAGTTTGTGAAGCTGCTGTTGCTTTCATCAACATTATGCTGGGTCAGGCTGTGGTACTTAAATATAGCACACTCACTTATAAAACAACAATAAATTTAATTGAAACAGACACAAGCTCAAACTCATTGATTAGAATTGGGCAATGTTGGAAAATAACGGAATATTATGTGAAACAAAAAGCAGTTGTTGTAGCCATGACTTAAGTATTTTGCACTTCTACTTTTGTCACAACATTTTTACTATTATGAAACTCTATTGTTTCAAAACTTGAATGGAGTAATTATATTTTATTAATTGGCAAAGCACCTCATCTTCAAATGTTGTTGTGACTTCCTGCTAAAATAATACTGGTTCCAGTTTGCCAGATCCTTTGTTTTAGCCTGGCTGGGTGTGAGTCATTATGTATGTGGAATCTCTTTATTGATCTGTGTAATGGGCAGAGGCAACATCTGCACCCAGAAATATTACTTGCACAAAGTACCAGAACAATCGTGTACAGGTTGTGACTAATATTTTGAAGATATTCGGGAAAATTGAGCTTAATGGAAGAAAAAAAATTCAAAAAGAACTTTGAATTATATCATCCTATTTCAGTGTATTGTCAGACAGAATACCTAGAATAAAATTAAGAATTTCTGTATTCTTAAATTATCTATGCTTTATATGGAACACTAAAATTTTTCTTTCTTGTCAACTGTTAGAAGTGAATCTCTTCATTTAATTTGTTTGGGTATCACATCTAATCTGTGCTAATACTTGTTTCAGGGTGAGTGTTATGGGTGAAAACAAAAATGTTGAACTTTGTCTTAAAGGCAGAAATTTAATAAAGCAATGTGACAGTGAAGTTAAAATTGAAAAAAGTCCATCTAAACTTGGTAATGTCAGTGTCAGCGAAGACCAGTCGCAGCAATTACCATGTGAGAAAAAGGACCCAGAAATTGGTGCAGGCGACCTTATCAAAGAAAGTGAGACTCCAGGGAAAACTGAAAATGTTGAAGAGGTTAAAAAGTCCCCTGAATCTAAGGAGACGCTAGAACCTAATTTTGATAAAGCAAACCAGGATGATGCAAACAGAAAACGTAGGAGTAACGAAGGTCAGGAAATTAAGAATTTACAGCAAGCGGCGAGTGAGAGTGAGGTTGAAGCAGACACCGAGAAGTCCGGGACGGAGGAAGCTATTGACCAACCTCGTAAAAAGAAACGTAAAATGTTGCGGAAGAAGACGAGGCCAAACAAGTGTCTTTCAGGTGAGTCATATGGGACTTGGTACTTATGTGATAAAACTAATGGACAGTTTCACATCTTTACTGACAGTCCGACATACAATCCATCCTTGGAGTGCTCTATTGTTGAATATAAAAATTGATATTAGGCAAGACTTGAAACATTGTCTATTTCTTACAGGTAACAGTATCTTGGTGAAAGATGTGAAAGCAAGGCTCTCAGATGGTTCAGAGGCTGAAGAAACAGTTGTGAGCTGTTCTGAGCTGGAAAAGGTCACCATCACAGTCACTTCTGATATAATAAAAGATAAACTTATTGGGGACTCTGATTCACTAGCAGAAGCAGACCAGGAGGTTCCTAACATACTCATTAGGTGACTTGAAAATTGTTTTAAACATGTTATTGATATTATATTATTTGATACCATTTAATTTATGTTGGTTATATTTGTGGTATGGTGATTATGTATGTATCTGTGGCAGAATATATATTTTATGCCAACATCATTTAAAACTGTGTATCAACATATTAGTTTTGAGGAAAGAATTAGCTACCTCATTCTTTCAGAGAATGTGGACCTGAACTTGTGGAGATCTTGGATGAACACTCTCAGGACAGCTCACGTGACTCGACGCAGGGGGCTGTAATGACGGAACTGGCCAACCTTGTCCAAGGATCACAGATTCATGACTGCAGACCTTATATAAGAAACTTCCATTCTCACAGGTCAAAGAAGACCATTAATTTCAAACTGTAAAATAATTAATTTTAATTTCTGTCAAGATATATTGTGCCCAGAAATTAATGGGGACCAAATTATTGTTAAAAATATGCTATGTACTTTGTTCTCACCATTTAAATGTCAATTAAAAATACTTTGTCGGCTTCGCTTCCCGGCAATTGTCAGCAAACTAAAGACAGCTCAATTAATGTATTAAAATCTTATGTTGTTAATTTAAAGTTCTAAATTTCAGGGAGTTGATGGAAGAGATGATGAGTGGTGAAGAAGGCAGCTATTCCTCTAGAATGAGCAACAAGTCTGAAAAAAACATGGCAGACTTTGATGGCGAAGAATCTGGTTGTGAAGACGAGTTGGTGCAGTTGGCTGCTCAAAGTCAGGTCTGGTGTTTTGCCATTATCCTGCATTATTTGGTAGAGAACATAAACAGGAGATATGCATACAAAAGTGGGGTTTCGTTAGTTGTGGACTGTAAAATAAAGAAGTTTGGTGCAAATGATTATATGTGATTTAGTAGTGGTAGATTAATTCCCGATAAATTTTTGAGCTGCATTGAATTTTTGTTTGCTTGACTGTTTTCAGATTCCTCAACATCTTGCGTTTCAATCTCGTTTCCATACACCAAAACTTATGTGCCCCGAGGGGTCACATGTCAAAATGGAGAATGTGTGTAAACCTGGCAGTACTCTTCTCTGGGACTTGCTTCAAGATGACAAGATTGTAAGTTTTCACAGAGATGGAAATCAACAAATCTGTGTTGGTTTATATAATATTTAATTTTTGTGAAATAAAAAAGTATAAAGAGATAATATTTACACAGAGTAAAGATGCAAAATATTCTACAGACTTTGAAGTCATAAATTTATACTTGATTCTTACTGTCCTTTTGTTAGCTATGTTTTTAATGCATTTAGATTTTAATGTTCACTAAAGTGTCGTATTGAAAATTTAAATTTATATTAACATGAATCATTTTTACAGGCACAGTTAGGAGAAGGACTAAGTTTGGAAGCAGAGAAAGCGTTGTGCAACTTGCTATGCTTTAACACTGAGAGACTCATAAGAATGAAGTTCATTGAAGGTTGCCTGGAGAACCTTGCCAAGAATTGGTAAATCTATCTGATTAATAGTATTTAATTCATATTTACTGGGGAAGATTTATATTATTTCTCTATTCTACACACACACACAAAGTTCATTTTCTTGTGTATAGCTTCATTTAAGCTGTTGAAATCGTTACTCAAGTTGAAAAACAAAAATTAATGAAAATGATTGAATTTGGTTAAATTTGCAACAAAGAATATTTACATTAACAGATTAGTAAAATATTCTGTATTCATAGCTGGTAAGTTCATAATTATTTACCAAAGTATGAAGTGAAAAATGACCACTCGTTCAAAATTAAACAGATAAATCAACAAACTGATGTGGGTAAACACTTTCATAAAGAGGGGAATAAGAGACTGGAATGGTTTACCTTGCAAGTCTACTAGCAATATTTACAAAGAGAGTGAAATAATTTAGAAACAGATTTCAGGATAGTGTTTACATTTACACATTGACTGCTGGAATCTTCAACCTCTATTCATTTAAACTTTTTCATTTTAAAAATAGTTTTCTTAGGAACTCTTTTACAATTACCAAGATTTACTTTGCAAATTTTACTGTTTTTCTGATAGAAAAACTAGTGACAACAGTTTGTTGTCACTCGCCTCAGATATGAAAAACATTTCTCATGCGGATGACAACACACCGTGGTCATTTATTTTTATTTGTATAACAACATAAGAATTATTGCTAGGCATAAGAGCTGATAATTTTCCACATAGACACAAAGATAGAAAAATTACTGCCTGAATTTGAAAACACTTTGACCGGAAAGCAACTTATATTATTGCAATATAAACTGTATAACGCCGCTGGACGCCACGCACTGTGATGAAATAAATCTATCTATCTAATTACAGTAATATAAACTTTGGATATTAAAATTCTTCTGCATGTATCATTTCATGGTTTACTGTACCACTTACTAAATACTGTTTTAAGTTCTCGTATTTATTTTTAAATTGTTACATTTGACTTTTCTTTACCCTCATATTTTGCATTAGATTAAATTGTATTTGTGGGATTGTTGCAATTTTTTCCGATCATAAAGGTCTTTCGATACAAAAATTTATTTTTCTCTTGATGAGTCTGGTTGGTATAAGTTTTCATTTAAGTTTTACATTTCCAGTATCATTTGCAGGTTTTTGTCTGAATTAAATTAAAATTTGGTTGTTTGTGTAACCCTGTGCTGGACATTTCTTTTCTCTAAAATGCAACAAACAATTTCTTTAAATTATAATGTGTCATGTTTGAAATCATCATATTTATTAAGGTAAACAGTTTGACCTGTTACAGGATTAAATTAGTATATCAATATACAATGTTGCATTTATTTTTTGTTTGAATATTGATTATTTTCTCTGGGAAACAATAAGTTAAGATATCTGTTTGTCTTTGTATTGTGCTGACCAAGAAAATAAAACAGTTAACTCAAATGACGATGATTATGTATCTCTTTTTTTTCAATCATCTGTAGGTCTGTTGTCGTATCTTTGAGGCTTCTACCGAAGCTGTTTGCCTCCTTCCAACAATTTCGTGGTATGGACACTCACCAGATAACCACATGGGCGGAGAAGGAACATAATATGATGGAATTGTTTTTCAACAACCTGAAGGTGTACACGAAGGACGGACCAAAGAGTACTCTCTATTCACATCAGACTGAGATCCAGGTTCGACTGCAGTTTCTCACGTCTGTGTTTTCACCTATGGGATCACCTGAAAGTTTTCGGTAGGTGTTATCCCAGTGGGAGAGACTTCATTTTTTTATACCCTTTGTTATTTTAAATTCAGTATTTTACAGACCTTTGTTTAGTACATCCATGACCTGCTGTTTTTAGCATTTGAAAGAGATAACACTATACTGATTTGAAACAAAATGTCAATTCAAATCAGCCAACAGTAAATGTTACAAATAATCTGTCTCATCATTAATTTATTAAGATTTTTCAAGAAAAAAACACAAAAAATTAAAAAAACTGAACTATAAAGACATTTTGTTTTCTGTTATTCTGTGGCCATTCTTTAAAATCCACCTCATTTTTCCATCATTTTCCTCATTCATGGCAAATTCTCTTCATTAAACTGCTACCTTGATTTTTCCATATCTTTCATATATAATACTTTTGTTTTACACGAGAAGTAAATTGTTCCTTATATTACAGACTAAGTCTTGGACAAGTGGATACATTATGGAATTGTCTGGCAACAGACCCTCAGTGTGCAGACGAGCTGTTCTCTTGGCTCCTGAGCCAGGCAAAGAGCCGGGAGCAGCACGCTCTTGGAGCTGACGCTCTTCGTCACCTGTATTTGCGTAAGCTGCCAGGCCTCGCTCCAGAGTGCATCAGTATGACTGGCTTGGCACTCTTTCAGCAGCTGTGCAGCCTAGCCAGAGACGCAGACATGAGCCATCTGTGGAAGGTAGCTCTTCGTGTCAGTAACACAGGTTGGTGAAAAGTGTAGTTGTTGGAGTTTGTTGAAAAAAGTTCCAGTTGATATATCAACTTTTTTTTAAAAAAAATGTCCAGATGTGAGCATGGCTGCCATACAGTATTTGAACAGCTATTATGTTGGCCGCCAGTTGGATCATGAGTCAGAATTTGTGTCACAATGTATGGCACACCTGGAGGCAGCAACGGCAGATCTGGCCACCTCTGAGGAGTCGAGTCTGCTCTGTATTCAGCGGGCATTATTGCTTCTTAAAACTCACCTTGAAACATTTCGTAGAAGGTAAGGAGAATGGTTGAATCTGCTATACTTTGTGATATATATTACTGCATTATGTTTATCCTCATGTGACGTCATCGTGTTCTTCTAGTCTCACCTTAATTTGATCAATATTCAATTCTTCATAATATGGGACTTTAATTTGTACATTTTGTTTGGAGCAAACTGAGTTTGTGTTTACAAATTAAGGTTTCAACTTATATTGTGTCAACTAATATTACAGTGGAACCCTATTTAAGGCTTTCTTGGGGACAAGCAAATTTGAACCTAAAATTGAAGCAAACTTAAAATAGGGGTTTTACGTAAATTATGAAAACAAATAAATCTTAGTACAGTATATGTTAAAAACTCCACACTTTAATATATGAATATCATCAAAATCACAACAAACTGCCCTGAAATAATTGCTTCTTAAAACAATGGCATAAAATAAACATAAACTAAGACTTGCAGTTTAAATATGTTTTATTAAAATAACAGGATAATAACACAATTACATTTTTTTGGTTGTACTAAATATTAACTAATTTTTTTTAAGTAATCATTTAAAGTAGTTTTCTTGGTTTTAAACGTCTTTCTTAAAAACAATAAATCTCTTCCCAGCTGCCCAAGTCTTTGGATTACACCATCTTCTACATTAAATGATTTGATATATCTTTCGATTATGTGGAAATAAGACATGGCTTCTCCAAATGATGGTGGCAGGAGAGAGATTTCATCTTCGTCTTCATCATCATCATCTGTTTAGTAGCCACACTGTTGCACAACTCTTCAACAGACAACAAACATGTTAATAGAGAACATAGATTTTCCCGACGAAGCTGCTGGATGACCCAACTGGAATCCCGAGAACTCTTCATCCAACAAACATGTTGTTGCAACATTATCTTCATACTTTACAAAGTCTTCAAAATGAATTTTCTTATTCTGAACCAGTTGACTCCATTCTTCTTCATTCACATTCTACATATCGTCTTCATTTGCTCCACTTGGGCAATTTAAACGAAAACCAGCTTCTTTGAAACACTTTCTTATTGTTTCCTCTGTCATAGCATTCCATGCTGCAGAGAGAAGATGCATGGCTCAAAGTACATTGAGTTTTAATTCTTTATGTTCTTCAATTGCCACAGGAGCCTTTTGCACTAGAGCTTTTCTATACTTTTTATTCATGGAATTTATTATTCCCAGATTGAGTGGTTGTAATTTGCAGGGAAAAAAACTTTTACATTCTTTAAGAACACAGTGTCTACTGAGTGTGATGAACACCCGTCTATAAAAATAAAATCTTCCTCTTTGATGCTCCCATTTCAGCATCTAACTGTTGAAGAAAGCCAAGGAAGATTTTAGAGGTCAGCCACGCAATAGCATTATTTACATATCTGCACTGTGTTCGTGCACTTGAAACACCTTGGTTTGGAAAATTTCCCAATGACAAGGGGCTTCAGTTTTTCACTGCCATCAGCATTGGTATACAATAGAACTGAATGCCGCTCTTTACTCTTGTTTCCTTTGTGGCAAGGCTCTCCTTTAACATGTAATGTTTTTTCGGGCAATAAATTTTAAAACAGTGCCGATTTGTCCGCATTAAAAATGTTCCGTGGTTTATAGTCGGCAATTAACTCCGGCAGCTTTGCAATTAACCAGTGATCAACTGTCTTCACTTACACTTCTACTTTCACCATTTATAGAACGAAAACTTATGTTGTGCCTTTAAGTTTTCAATGTTTAATTGACACGCTATATGACTTGCCTTTTCTCTTAATATTGTTCCATCTGTAGGCACATTACTGGACCTGGCTTTAAGAAACTATTCCAGTAGAACCTTTTCAAGTTCTTCATTGGTCCCGGTCTTCATGTTTTTTCCTTTCTTTAACTAACTTCCGGAAACAATGTCGCCATAATTTACTCTTTCGTGAGCATGATTGTACTTGAAGAACAAGAGCACAAGTCCTAATCTATTTGCCGTCTCCACTTGGCTGAATTACAATATTTTATATTTTTGAAATTCTTACAAACAAAAAATGTTTAATTGATGTGGGACGTAAAAGTTGTACATTAAATAGGGATGAAACTTTAAATCGAAAAACGTAAGATCGAAGCAAAAATTACATTGGTCTAATGGGAACATTGTCGGGACCAATGACAATGAGCCTAAAAAGTGGGCAAACACAAAATCAAGAAACGTTAAATCGAATTGCACTGTAATGGTATGTAATCTGTTCTCAGTTGTGTGAATCACTTGTCTCTGTCATACCTAGTGGCTTATTGTGGAGGTTCACATAAAATAACCTATAGTTGATAGTAGAACTAACTAATAACATTTGTTATGTAAAGGCTTCCACATTCACCTTAAAACATTATTTTCTCTCATACTCTTCAGGTGAAAAAAGTATATTAATGTTTTCTTTTACTGTTAATTTCATGTAATAAAAGTGAATTTTTGGAAGTATAATACTGCGGTGTAAATTATATTACAGGTTTCAAGTTGAAAAGGGCAGCAGCTGAAAGCTCCTGAATGAAATTATTGCAGAATACATGAGCTTTTTATAATAAATAATAGGATAAGGACACTTGGCATTTCTTTCAAGTATCAGAATTTACATTAATTTGTGAATGAATGTCTAGTTCAAAGACAGAAGAATTGCCCCTAATTGAAGTTCAGCGTATTTTTGAATTGTGAAAGTACATGTTGAAATATATTTGCAGGTATGCTTACCACTTACGTCGCTGGGTGCTGGAGGGTCATGGTGTCGGTAGCCACGTTTTGGCTGGCGATCGAGGCAGCGTGCCCATCAGGGTCGTCGTGCAACCAGCAGGTATGGCAGACAAGACAACCTTGGACTTGCTCAGTACAGACTATATTGCAGATCTCAGGGCTGAAGTAGCCCACTGGTGGCAGCCTCGCACCAATGATGGCCCTATCCGTATAATCACTCAAGGGCAAGAACTCACAACTGAGCTGGATGAGAAAACACTTCAGGAGATGGGATTCAAAGACTTGCAGGTGAGACCTACTTACTTAATTGCAGTGTATGTGAAAATACAATTAAAATGAGTTCAAACGTGATCCGATCCATCTGCTTTCAGCTTGTGTTCATCTCTGTGGGAGCATCTCGACAAACCAAGAAACGTGACTTGATGGACTCACCATCAGTGTTGCCACCTCCACCAAGAGAGAGTCTGCCCACTCTGCTGCTCCTTCAGCCCAAGTATTTTGAGCAACTCTTTAGCCTTATGCAAACATTAAGTTCTATGAAGACTGCTGTTAAGGGTGGGGTGAGTTTGAGTCTTTAGTATGAATTGTGAGGAACTTTGTTCAACATTTCAATTGCATACAAATATTAATTGGTATTGAAGTATGTATATTATGTTACTTTGAGACCTTGCCAGGATATTAAAGTTCTTGAGGTATCATACTACATATTCCTTCTCTATAAATTTTGAACAGTTGGCTGTACAGATTTAATGCTGTGTGAAATGAATATTGTGTACATAGATGTACATAGATGCTGTGAACAAGCTTGAGATCTGTGTCAAAATCCAGAGTTCTCTTGTGGACAGTTGTTTTCTCATCAGTCATAATAACTATTAAATTAAATATATTTGTTTGAGTCAGTTATTTTAGGTATTGTTAATATAATTTATAAAATGTACTGTGGGAGTTTCTGATCAGGGTGTTTTTGATTATAAATGGTTTTCAGAATCAGATTCCGCACACAAAAGCTCAAGTCCTGTCACGACGTGTGTGGGACATCCTTACCCTGCTGCCTACAAACCCCATTCTGCTCCGAGGGTTTCAAAAGTTGGAAGATGCAGAAAACGGCATCTCTCTCGAGCAGCTCTTGGATCCAGCCAGCCCTCAGAAGCTCATGTACTCGCTGTACATCGTAGAGTTACTCAGTCGGCCTGCTGTTATAAAGAAAACTTCTGCGGTCAAGGTGAACAGACAAAGTGGTTTTGTCATGAATTGAAGATTAAATTTCTCACATATAATAGCGTAATCTCCCTTTTCAGTCATGTAACACCTTAGGTTCAGACTCAAGTAACCCCACAAAAGAAGTTGAAAAGGAAAATATTAGCACCTGGAGTCAGATGTTCATCCAGAATGGTGGTTTGCGGCACTTGTTTGATATTTTCATGACTGGTAATTAATAAGTCTTTGACATTTTATGTAGATTTATCTCACTTTCCAATTGCTACTACTGCTTTTCTTTTGTAGGAGTCCTTCAGCGGTCTGGAGGTGACGGCAGTGAATGGCAGCAGGATTGTCTCGCCTGCCTTCTCAAACTTTTATGCCATCTTGGAGTCCAGGCTGATGATTCTGAAGTTCTCAATGACATCACCATGAGGAATAAGCGACCCCGGCGTTTCCGTAAACCAAGCACTGACAAAATGTCACTGCCTAAACTCAATGAGGTGAACAACCTAAATATATTCATCAAACTAGGCTCTTTAATTTTCAGCTATACTACTTTGTCAAAAACTTATTAAACTTGACTTCAATGTGCTGTCAGCACAATATTATTAGGAAATTTGGATAATTAATTCTTACAATAATCACCCTCTTTATATCTTTTATGTTTCTGTTTACGTTCTTATTTTTAATATTTTTGGGTTTCTTTATTACTTGCTAAATCTGCTTGCTAAAAATAGAATGTAAAATTATTAAGTGGCTAAAAGCCTGTATGGTAGCTGGAAATGAATAAGCTTCCTAAATAAATAAAAAGACAGCCAAAAAGTCAGCATTAAATATATCACTATTTCTTCATAAAAGTGACGTTTCATCACCATTTTGAAACTTCTTCGGGCTTACTACAAACGTGATATTACAATAAATTAAATCTGAGTTCTATGTTAAAATTTTTAAATTTATATATAAAAATCATGGGTAAAAACTTACAAATTTATCAATACATCATATTTACTCCTTAACTTCCTCAGCCGAAAATATTTTTGAATTACATTTTGTGAAGAAGTCTCAAAATGCAGATGAAATGTCGCTTTTGTGAATAAATAGTGATATATTTATTGCTAACTTTTTGGCCGTCTTTTTATTGTAAATTTTAAAGTGAGAAAACTTATGTTGTAAGCTTCCTAAATGTTCAAAAATCATTTATTTGACATTTAGTAAATTAATAAATAAAATTATGGCCAAATATGTAAGCAAACAAATGTAATTATCATTTAATTAAATGTTAATTAAGTTTGTTTGATATATTCGGCCATATTTTTATTTATTAACTTCTTAAATGTTACCTCTCAAATGTAAATAATTTTCTGCATGTTCATACCATTTTTTATTGAATGTATCACCATTCAATTATGAAATTTTAAGTGGTTTCATGAACATTTAGTTGTTTTGAAGGTAATTATCCCATAGATCAAGAATTTGGTAAAAGTTAAGTATAAGTGGAAACAAGTAATTAAAATAACATTAGAAACTTTAAAAAAAAACTCCTACTGTTGTTAATTCTAAGCATATCAATAAATAATCGTGTCATATTTTAAATAATTGTTTTTGTTCACAGGCAATGCTGCAGATGATGGACATTGACTTGGTCGTCCCTCGGTTAACCAGTATTCTTTACGAGGCTTCGCTTCCCAGAGATCCAAATCACTATAAGACTGGCTTCTGGGGCCGCGCTCAGGTTTGTTGCTTGCTCTATGTGCTTCATCACAATTGTTTCTCTTAGCCAATCTGCACTTTCATAAATTAGGATGTATATCTAAAGTACACATTGTTTGATCTGGCAGGTAGTGCACTTCGCCATGGCACTTCTGGTTGCATGGATCAATGTCAACCCACCGGTTAGGCAGGTGGTAATGTCTGCTGACAATTTTTCTACATGGCTGCAGCGGCTTGTGTTGGAAGACCCTGAACCTGCAGTTAGGAGGGAGACTTGCACGGCACTGTACCGCATGTGCCTCGGGGATGCTGGAATTACGGCCCACATGCTGGTTCATCTCGTTGATCAGCTACCTATTGCAGAAGGGATGAGGCCACAGAGAATTGAGGTATGTAATTGAATACTTTTATGCTTGTCTTCCTAACTTATGGCATAAAAGTTCTGTATGCTCCCACTCTTTTTATCATCTGATTATTTGAAACACATTTCCATTGTGAATTAATGCCGATAATCAAGTGTCATAAAAAGCAATTGGTGATATAAGAAGAAAAATATGGATTTTTTAAAAAAAATTGAGCATGTAGAATAATAATTGCTTTTCCTGTAATTGTTAGGTCACATATCAGGCACTTCGGAAGTGATTAGGATATAATCATAAGTATATGTGGATGAACACAGTGTGTGTGTGCTTGAGATAGCTGCTAAAGATACAAAACCATTTATATTATATGAAAACTAGATGTATGTTAAATTTTGTGAGTATTTAAATTTTATAATATTCACATTTAATATTTTCAGTCAATGCATCATAATCACGAGGAAGGTAAAGAACCCTATGGCCCAGCCTGCAGAGACTACTTTTGGTTATTATGTCGCTTGGTTGATAGTTTACAGGAAGATCTGGTCAAAGGTGAAAATTTATTCAATTGTGTAAAGTGAATGTCTTATTAAGTAATACTAGTCATGACACACATTCAGCACTGCTGCTACTGTCAAGGTGAAATACTCTTCCTCAAAGACTAAAATAATTGTCAGATCATTTTCACTTAAGAATATTCTGAAGACTACATGTTCACCATCACCAAGCTTGTTTATTTTAATGAGCCATACTAAATTACACTGTTACAAGTTAATGAGCCAGCCACATTAGAAGTTTTCACCTATCGCATTAGGTTAAATTGATATAAACAGAATGATTCTGCAAGTACTGGATGTTTTGTGTCTGTCATAAATTATTATTAGTATTAATTTATTTATTAAGCATGAAATAGTTGTAGTGTAGTATTCTGTATCAGTTGTAATATATAATCATTTTAATTAGTTTTCTTGCTGAGAACTTACTTTTTTATTTCAGAAAGCATTGAAGATCCCCAGGGGTGTGTTATTGACATTGACGGACTGGCTAAGAAGTTGGCTCAGTCCATACTGTCGAGGGAGTTCTTGGAGACCCGCCACAACACAGTAGAAGACGATGGCTTGGTGGGGCTGCTGACTCTCATGTCAAATGTTATGAAGCACAACCCACCGTTCAAAACCAGTCAAGAGGGTCAGGACCTGCTTGTTCAAGTGAGAATACTATGTTTAAAGGCATAAATTTTATTGGTCCCTTATTTCTTTTCTGTTGTAGTAAATAGTTTATACTGGTGTTAGTACTTAATTCTGTGTACTAAAATACTCCCATCTTTTGCCTATCCATAAGTTGACAAAAAAGGAAACTGAAAGTTACTCCACCAAACTCACCTTGTCGATAGAGCACAATGGGAAGATGCCTTCCACCAAGAAATTATTTATCGACTTGAGCGCGCACAGATTGAAGCATACTTGATTGGGATAGAATAAAAGGAAAAGCGTGAACATAAAATACAATTACTAAAATAATTCCTTTTTTACTTTGAAATGCAGTAATGAATTACCATTTAATTGAGAAAAATTGTTAGTTGTAATTTTGACACTATTTTGACAGCTGTTCTTTGAAAAACTTCAGTAACTATAAATCAGATTAGATAAGGACAAATAAGCAAGTTAAATAGAAATTAATTGATGAATGTAAATGCTTCAATTCAATATCTTTTTACTTTAACATTTGTAATGAAAACCAATATACTCCAGAAAGGCAACTCTGATGAAGAATTGGCTTTGAAACAAATTATTGTAATGACAAAAAAAAGTTTTACTTTTCTTTATCAAGCCAATTATCAGAAAGTAGCCTATATAATATATGTGGAAATGGTGTGTAAATAGAATCCTTTTTTCTATTGACTATGTGTTCTTTGAATATCAACACACGATGGTTAAGAATACGGCACAGGAGCTTGTACAGTATTACATAGATGGTGCAACAATACATACATCCACTATGCAAAAGTGAGTCATCAAAGGTATTTAAAATTTGGTAAAATAAGGAAAATAACGAAGGTGGGGAGTACAGGGACTACAAAAAATGTATGGTCTATTTCAGTACAGTATGCTTCTTTCCAACAATTTATTGTTTTCTATTGGTGTCTCCTTGAGCAGACTGTTTTCACTATTAATGTTAGTAATTTTAATACAGTGAAGGAAGTTTCTTTTCAGATTGAACCAGTTATTCTGTATATGAAGGATACATTTTTACTGCTTATTAGAATTTTGTAAAGCTATTATCTACAGAATGATTTCTGTTTTCCAGATCTTTGATTTTCTCTTTGCATTGCCGAATCCACGAAAACGCTACGTGCCCAAGTGCAAGTCTCAACTGTCAAGGTCTTCAGCGTATGACCTCCTCATTGAACTTGTGAAAGGATCACCAGAAAATTACCGCTTGCTGCACGAAAGGTTGCTGGATCAGCATCGCCCAGGTCCTCATTCGCCTTATCCTTGGGACTACTGGCCTCACGAAGACGGCAGGTCGGACTGTGGCTTTGTGGGTCTAACCAATTTGGGAGCCACGTGCTACATGGCATCTTGCATGCAACATCTTTACATGATGCCCCAGGCCCGAAACTCCATTCTCAGGGCAAAGTGTGACAGCAACAGCAAGCATGAGCACACACTACGAGAATTGCAGCGAATGTTTGCCTATTTACTGGTTAGTGTAAATAATTTTCTGTTCCTTAGAAACCCTTTACTAAAAAATGGCATGCTGATGGATATACACAAGGTGTCTACCATCTATGAACCTCAGGTAAGTCATCTTCTTTCTATCTCTCTGTCCTTTCCCCATTAATTGTTTTAAACATGACAATGTCATTTCCTATCTCATATATATATATATATACGACCAACCGAACATTTTCAGTCTATATATATATTAGGTTTTCAAGTTAGGATGGATAGAGAAGAGGGATGGAAGAATTAGGAGCATCCGTTAAGGATAAATTAAATATATATGGGATAAGTGACGAAGTCACGCATTTGATAATTGGATAGAAAGAAAGATAGAAATAACTCGATGTGGTGGCGGAGTGGATAGACGCACGCCCCGGCTCTAGGGGTGATGCACTGTTGTTTCGTGCACCCAGGTTCGAGTCCTGGCAACATCGAATTTTTTCAGTCTTTCTTCCTTCTTCCATTCCCTTCTACTCTTAACATATGTATTTCCTTGTGCATGATTCCATGCCGTACATATGATTTGAAGAGCGAATTTCCTGCCTTTCTCCCAAATGTTTCTATCTTTCTTTCTATCCAATTATCAAATGCGTGACTTCATCACTTATCCCATATATATATATATATATAGAACAAATAATATTACCCTTTTTTGCAAGTAGAGTGACTTACTTTTACTTGTTCTAACTTCAAATTTAATAATTCATAAATATAAGCTTACTTTTATTAGTGCATAAGACAATACTTGCTTTTTAATACAATAACTTTTATTTGTCTTAATGAATTAATGTTATTGTTTACCATCACTTTTAAGTCTTTGGGAAAATATAATTGTTGTTTCATTGCTAACAATGGTGTTCCAGGAAAGTGAAAGAAAAGCATACAATCCAAGGAGCTTCTGCAAAGTGTACACCATGGACCATCAACCACTAAACACAGGTGAACAGAAAGATATGGCTGAATTTTTCATAGACTTGGTATCGAAGTTGGAAGAAATGACACCGGAGCTGAAGAAGTTGGTGAAAACTCTGTTTGGTGGTGTGATAAGCAACAACGTTGTCTCTCTTGTAAGTATACTTCGGCTGTGTAATATTGAGCATTGACAACCATTTCTTTTTTGGTGTGTGTGTGTTTTCCTCTGACTGCCCTTTAACAATGTGTTCAGGATTGTGATCATGTGAGCCGCACTTTGGAGGAATTCTACACCGTGCGCTGTCAAGTTGCAGACATGCGCAACCTGTATGAGAGTTTGGATGAGGTTACCGTGAAAGATACACTAGAAGGAGACAACATGTACACTTGTTCTCAATGTGGGAAGAAAGTACGAGCTGAAAAAAGGGCATGTTTTAAGAAATTACCACATATACTATGCTTCAACACGATGAGATACACCTTCAACATGATAACCATGCTCAAAGAGAAGGTGAACACACACTTCTCCTTTCCTCTGCGGCTTGACATGTCTGGCTACGTGGAGAAACACCTCATGCCACAACACTACCAAGGTTTGCTTGATTCCAAGTATGTTTTCAATATTGTCTGCCCATATTTAACATTATATCTTCTTCTAAACATTTAACTTTAACGTCTGTTGTATATAATTAAACAAATTGATGACTTTGTACAGACTTTATTATATAAATTTACTCATAACAATGTTTTGGCATGTTTTTATGCCTTTTACAGGTTTTCTCCTCCCACAAAAATGTCAAAACATAACAAAAATTACATCAGAAGTCCAACAATATGGTAGAGACATTAATACATGCCAACCAACAAAAACATTTTAACACTACAAGCTTTTGATTAACCTTATAACGTAAATTTCTTCCGTTTCATAGCCGCATTTCATTTTTCAAACTGGAAATGCTATTACATCTAAATACAATTGCTCAATCCCAATGAGATACTGCATTGGTAGTTGAATTGACACAGGATTGCTTGTTTGTACATGGATGAATTGCACTGTTAACCTCTTTGGTGAAATATGGTAGAGTTTTGAGGCAACAAGTAACACTTCAACTCATTTCCACACACAATTATTGCCAGACCATATTGTTGGACTTACTGATGTAATTTGTGTTGGTTTGACATTGTTGTGGGAGGAAAAAACCTGAAGAAGGCATAAAAACAGACCGAAACGTAGCTACGAGTAAATTTATACAATGAAGTCTGTACAAGGTCATCAATTTGTTTAATTATAGCTTATTATGTACAACTAGTTGTGGTATAATTTTATCCTAAAATGTAGTTAGCATTTTATAGAGGTACTAAAATCAATATTAGTCAATTTACATTATCTCCATCCTTTAAGAAAGTCAGTTTACATTCATGGATTATCAGTTTTATGTAACATAAAATTTTGTTGCTCATTAGTTCCATTCAAGACAACCAACAAAAACATTTTAACACTGCACGCTTTTGATTAACTTTATAACGTAAATTTCTTCTGTTTCATTGCCGCATTTCATTTTTCAAACTGGAAATGCTATTACATCTAAATACAATTGCTCAATCCCAATGAGATACTGCATTGGTAGTTGAATTGACACAGGATTGCTTGTTTGTACATTGATGAATTGCACTGTTAACCTCTTTGGTGAAATTAATTCTATCTTCCCTCTGTTTTGAAACAGAAGAAAAACGTAAATCGCAACTGAGGAAGTCGGAGCACCTGAAAGAAATAAAGGAAGATAACGCAACAGGATCGGAAGTATCCAGCGAACATAGCAAATCAGAAAATACAAAGATATCTGTTGAAGAAAAGGAGGAATCTGATTCGGAGGATTTTAATGAATGCTACGAGTATGACCTGATAGGGGTGACTGTGCACACGGGCACAGCAGATGGAGGCCATTACTATAGCTTCATCAGAGACAGGACAACTTGCAACCGTGATAAATGGTTCCTCTTCAATGACGCCGAGGTGAAACCCTTTGATCCGAACCAGATTGCTGCAGAATGTTTTGGAGGGGAAATGACAGTAAGTGTGAACTTGCAGAAACGGGTTTATATTTACCTATTGTAAGATTAATTTTCTCAAAATC
This sequence comes from Eucriotettix oculatus, assembly GCA_034510155.1. NCBI lineage: Eukaryota > Metazoa > Arthropoda > Insecta > Orthoptera > Tetrigidae > Eucriotettix > Eucriotettix oculatus. The sequence goes on along the minus strand of CM067377.1, from coordinate 213,547,735 downwards.
AATTTTACTCCTTTAATTTGAAAACTTTATGTCCGCAACAAAAATATGTTTGTGTGGAAACTGAACCGTCATATTCAAAGTTTGATAAGAGCTTTACATTTGAGTAATAATATGTAGAAAATAGTTCCCAAGTTTTGTAACATGCATGTTAATTGTAAAAATCAAAATGATGTGCGGTAGGTACCCCTTTCATTTGTACCTTCAATAAAGTTTCAAATATTATTGTCTGTGTCTCGTGAGCTTAACTATAGTTATTCTGTCATAATGAGTCTATGGGATTTAAATCTAATGCTCAGGTGTACACACAATTAACAAACAATTCTTCTGCAACTACTAAATTTTTTGTCGATGTATTTGTAAACCTAAAGTGCCCACTCACATTTATAGTGGAACTATTATGATATTGTAATATGAAATCAATGTGTTGAAAATATTCACTCTTTATTTATTTTTATGCACGGCATTATTAAAAATTTACATATCTATACTTGTTGGTTTTTTTCAAATGAAGGTATTGACTCAATTTATGTATATGTTTGTAATCTTTTCAGAGTAAGACTTACGATTCGGTGACCGACAAGTTTATGGACTTCAGTTTTGAGAAGACCAACAGTGCATATATGCTGTTTTACGAGTGGTGTAGCCGAGATGGGGAACAGAGGGGATCTAAGGACGATACTGTCGAGTCGGAGATTGTGAATCAAATGATGAAGACACCCTCAACTCCAGCGTTTGAGCTGAGCAAGGAACTAGAAGACTGGATATGGCAGGATAATATGCACTTCTTACAGGACAAGAACATATTTGAGCACACATATTTCAAGTAAGTGCCATTACATGCATTAATTTCCAGAAAAGTATATCGCCAATAAATGCTCTGAAATAATGACAAAATCAATTATTCAATTTTCCTTAAGAGCTAAAACATTTTACCTTTTATTCTTCATAATATTGGCATATTCACATTGCAAATTGGTCATCAGAAGTATTTCTCTAAATTTAAATGCATAGTTTACAATTACTCAATCCCTATGAAATTGTGTGTTGGTAGTTGAATTGATGTGCCATTGCTCATTTGTTTTTTAATGAATTGCACTGGTTACCACCCTGGTGCAAAAATTTCTCTAGTTGAATAAAATCGGATAATGTTAAGTTTATTGGGGATCAGTTGATGTTGCAACAATACAATTTCTTTGTTAAACAAAATACTTAGTAGTGTTTTAGCCGTGCATTACAAATATATTGATTTACAAAAAGTGTTACCTTTTGTGGTTGATGAAAGTTCATAGTTTATCTGTATTACAACTATTGTTACAATATGGCAATTGTAAGTTTAATTACTTATAATTGTTTTAATTGCCTGATATTCTGCATTAGTGTACTTAAGTCTGACTTGTATTTTAAAATCATCTAATGATGGTGTGTAATTGTTGTTGATCTGTAAGAGTTGAAATTCCATTTTTTTATTTTTATTTTATCTGCAGTTTCATGTGGCAAGTCTGTGGCTACATTCCACAAACCCTGCTGAGTCTGCAGCAGGACATCACCGAGATGGCTGCACAGCTGTCAACCTCATTTTTTGTGGAGACTTTCATCCATGCCAAAGAGAAGGTAATGTTAACTTTTGATTCTGGAAAAGCAACTTTATAAAATAGTGGCTGCTTTTTAATTGGGATTTGTCCATGAATTATTTATTTAAATGTTGTGACCAATATAAAGTGAATCTTTGGAACTCTTTTGGAAACCTGAGACATTATTGTACAGACCACATACCAGTAAATCCTATATATTTGCTTACTTGTGAAATTTTTTTCCCTTGGATGTGTAATGGTCAAACATATCTGCTCGGACTTTTGGCGGCGCGGAGTCAAAAGAAAGGAGACATCATGTGAGCCAGGGATGATAAAACCCAGGCATCATGGCGCACCTGGGGTGTTCCCCAATTTTGGTGAGATTTGGTGGCATCGGGTGGTGTATCCATAAATGTTATTGGTCAATATCCACTCCAGCCACCCAGGTGATGTGAACCAAAGAATAGATGATTGGCATTTTTGGGTAGGTAGTCCAAGAAAAGGAGGATAATTGGAAATTCTTCCTGAACCAGGAAGAGTAGCAGCAGCGACTCTGGGGAGGAAATTGCAATGAGGAAGGAGCTGGAATATTCACAGTTGACACAGTAAGTTACCCCTGTAACCTTTTCGCTGCTTTTCTATACTGCCAGGTCCGAGTAGATATTATATGTTAATATTCTGATTTATGAGGAAGCACATAATATATGACCCTGAGTGTAGAGTTTAATAAATTGTTAGTTTTAAGAATTTAATATGTATTATTTTTTATGTAAATATATTTGTAGTTTTTAAGAAAGAATTGCCTGCGTAAAGATTGAAAATATCAAAATAGTAAGATTAATATAAATTTGTTTTGTATCAAGTAAATTGTTTTCTTTTTTATTATAAAAATTCAATATTAATACATAAATATTGCACTTAAAATAATTAATATCCCTCTATTCAGATGGTGTTATATTACATTTGTTAGTTCTTTGGTGCCATATATTTTATCTGACACATGAATCTGATGCAATACATAAAATTATATACTTTATTATTAGAATATTTATTTCTTTAGCTGAACGCACCCTCTGTATTTAATGAAAATCTGTTGCACAGCCCACCATGGTGCAGTGGGTGGAATTACTGACTAAACAGTTCAACTCATCTCAAGCCGCCTGTGAGTGGTTCATAGGGCACATGGCTGAAAACGAGTGGTGGCCGGTGCAGATACTCATAAAGTGTCCCAACCAAATTGTGCGCCAAATGTTTCAAAGGCTTTGTATACATGTTATTCAGCGATTAAGGTAAGAAATTTTCGTTTAATTTCATAGTAAAATACAAAATTGGGAAACTTTTAATTTAAGTTTTCTTGTACATTAAATTTTTAGAAATAACTAATATTTTCCTGTGAATGTGTCATTTGTAGTATTGGGAAAATATTTGTAGTTCTGTGTTATGGATGATTGTTAGAAATTATACAACCTGTTAACCAGTAGCCTAGAGTGAAATTGAAATTCAACCTGTTTGTTATTTAGACCTAGTCATGCTAATCTCTACATGAAGGCTGATTCTGATGATGATGAACCAGATTCTTCTAAGATTGGCCAGCGATCCTGTGTAACTCGGTTTATTAGGATGTTACTTTCTTTGGTGAGTTTCTACTAGAAATCAGATCCTAAACATCAACTTATGTATTTAATAATTAATGTTACATTTCTTTGGTTACTTCTTTAGTGTAAGTTTTTATTTTATGTATTTCCATTGGAGTATGTGTTTGTTAAACCCTTGATGTGTGTAACCTTGGTATGTGTGTATGCAGTGATATGATCGGCTAGCCAGTGTCTTCCTAACATTATGATGAAAGGGGTGGTGCCTCCGAAAATTTAAGAACTTCAAACCCTACATGGTGAATCTGTGAATCTCAATGTCATTGTCAGGTTAATTAAAACAATTAATAAGAACAGGAAAGAAAGAAAGTTGGTGACTTTCCTGAGGTTCACAGATGGCAGGCACCATGTTGAGTTTGAAGTTCTTAAATTTTCAGAGGCACCATAAATGTCAGGAAGACATTTCCAGTGATGGCCAGCCGACTACTGAGCAGACAATATTTGCTGCGCAGCTAGTTAAGCTTATAAACAGTAGACCCCACCAGGCCACCAACTTTCTTCTATTACTATCTATAACTTTCACCTTACACCCCCCCCCCCCCCCCCACACACACATGTACAAAAACTGATCACCCATAACAGTACAACCACATGTATTTCCATTGGAGTATGTATGTGTGTATGTTAGTATTCTGATGAAGGGTATGGTTACAAAAGCAATGCACGGCTTGCTGTCACTCTGAATGTTTTTCTAATTTTCCAAGGATAGGGGCGGTGCCTCCGAAAATTCAAGAATTTGACAACACATGGTGCACGTCATCTGTACTCTTCATGTGAGCCACATGTTTTCTGTCTCTTTCCTGTCCTTATTAATTGTTTTAATTAGCCTGACAATGACATATTCTGATGTGTGCGTGTACATATTCTTGTAACAAGTGCCCCTTTTGTCGCAGTATAACTAATTAAGCTTTCTTAAGATATAGAGATTACAAGATTCTTCATTTGGTTTTGTGTCCTTATCACGACTTCCCTGTTTTTCGTTAATTGATGCAAGGTACAAAGCTAGCAAAAATATGTGGTATTTACCTGTTTTTTGGCAGGAGTAATGGATGGAAGAATGTGTTGATATTATATTTTAAATTAAATTATCTGGTTTCGTAAATTTCAATTTACTTTCAACTACTAATAAATATTTACCTTTTACCAGATAATTTGTTATCTATGAACTCTTGCTGCTGCTTACAGATGGAACATGGAGCGAAAGCACACCTAAAGCACCTGACTGAGTATTTCAACTTCTTTAATGAATTCATAAAGATGGGGGAGGAAGAAATACAGTTTCTGATATCGGTAGAGTCCATCTCGACTATGGTGAACTTCTACCTGGGTCAGAAGTCACAAGACTATGTGAGTATATCAACTGCTTGTAGCAGAACTAATTTTTTGGCCCCGTCTGCTAAATGAAGTAAATGACATTTGAATGGGAAATCGAAACATTTCCACACTCCTAAACAACAAGGTAGGTTGCTAACTCTTCTATGATTAATTCTGGGGACTCAAATTATGTACTTATGATTTCATCCTCTCATGATTCAATATGGTTGCAAACACATTTCAAAACTTAAAAAATATATATTAAAACGCTTATGGTGAGTAGATTTAATCAATTACCAATAAAAGTGTTGTTCTTTTGTTGTAGGTGGAAGTTGTCAGCGAAGAGGAGGATGAAGAAGAAGTGATTCCCCTGCCCAATGATAAATATAAGCCAGCTTCCTTAGAGAAGATGATCAGTTTGGTCGCCATGCTTGCAGAACGTTCCCGTGGAAATGACCACCTCCTGAAACTCTCGACTAATGACTTCAATGCCATTGCAGGAGGCAAAGTGAGTTAAAATCTACCTGTGTCTGTTTGGAGCTTATTAAGTACAGAAATCAAGTGTGTTTAAAAGGATATATAGATACTCCGAAAATTTTGTATTCTTCTAGCCTAATATGTAAATTATTTACAGTTTCTATCATTGTAATGATGGGCGGCTCTTTTTATTATGAACGTGCAGCAGTAATACATAACTATTATTGATTGTTAATTTGGAAAGTGACTTGTCCATTCATTCTAGGGAGAACTGCAAGTAGCTGCTGTCTCTTGACCATAACGCATGGATTGTGAATAAATGCTTATTGTCCTGATATTTATTTATTGATGGCATGCTACCTGTCCTCTCCTTCAAATATTATTTATAAATAAAATACAAAGAATGACCAAAAGTCATTCCCCTTTTCAAGGACATTAATGCACTGAAGACGTTCGTAAGTTGGAGGACGAAACATTATCAAATTAAATTACTCCTTTTCTGCTTTTAGGCCATTCTTCATATTTTACTTATAATACTAGCTTAGATTAATTTAATTACTTTATTTATCTTCTAGGGTTTCCCTTTCCTCTACCAGCAGATAAAAGACAGTATTAACTTGCACCAAACACGAAATCTCGTATTTGCATTGTGTCGTTGGAACGAGAGGCTTGCCGTTCACATTGTGGCGATGATCTTCCAGGCCATCACGAAGCACTCGGAGGTATAAAAGGATTTAATCTTTGCTGCATTATGATGATAAGGTGTCTCACTAGCATATTCTCTTATTGATTGTATTTCTCAGCTCTGTCACCCCTTCTTCAAATTGTTAACTCTGCTGACGGAACCAGTCAGTGGGCCGTCAGGTCTGCCAAGTTTCACTCAACTGGTGTTGCAGAGGATCTGGGAGGTGGCAGAATTCTGTCCACAAAGTGCTTTGGACTGGCTGGCGGTGCAGGCCCCAAGGAATAAAGTTGCCCACAGTTGGGTGCTTCAGAGCATGGATACCTGGGTGGAACATTTCCTTCTCAGCCACAACAATCAGAGAGTCCGCTCAGGTCTGTAGAAACCTCTTTTTGATCACTCTGGATTTTAATTTGAAAATAACACTATTTTGCTCACTTTAAAACAAAAATGCCAAATAAAATAAAATTAGTCCGTTCTCATAACTATCGAAACTAGTTATTTTCCTTATCTGGCCTGCTCTTCCTCCCATCACATTAGATCAGATAGTTAAGAGTTCTCTGAAATTATTGAATTTATGATTCTTCAATCATAAAATAGAACTAAGAAAAACATTTGGTACTTATAAAAAAAGGACATACTTTTTTAGAGTAAACATAATGGTAAATCTCGGCCCTTTTATTTTACAGCTGCCGCTTACCTGCTAGTCTCCCTGGTGCCAAGTGCCCATTTCCGACAGGGCTACAGAGCACGGAGTCCTCACAAAGAACTTCCCGTGTGCGCAGATGCACAGCTGATTCTGCACCAAGTCTACAGCCTGCTCCTGAGGCTGCTGAAGCCAGCGAGGCACTTCACAGATATCCAGGCTCACGGCACCATGAAACTCACAGCGTACTTTGCCCTGTTGACCTACTGTGCTGTCTCTCGAACAGAGAAACTGATGGTTAGTTTCATATGGAGAAAACTGCATCTCCTCTTTTGACAGAAATATCTCATTAGCCTTTCCATGTTGTGATGTATTTCCTTTGTGTAAGTTTTTAAGATTTCATCTGCTTGATCATGTAGTCAGTTCATAGAAAAGATCAGAATACCTGTAGAGACATACATAACATGCATTTTGTCAGCATGGATAGTAATTATAACCGTTTTCCAGTTTGGACAGTATTTTCTCGACCTGTGGCAACTCTTCCACCCGAAGCTGTCGGAACCGTCCATTCCGGTGCACCACAACAAGCAGGCTCTTCTCCTCTTCTGGCACCATGTGTGCACGGATTGTCCAGAAAATGTGCAGTTAATACTTCAGAATGCTCATGTCACAAAAAACATTGCTTTTAATTACATTCTGTAAGTGATGTGTAATTACATACTTGATTACTGTAATATTTTTTGCTGTGTGCGTCATTTCATATTCATTGATATCATCTGTATTCTAATAGATATTATTTATTGACATTTCAATGAGGTAGAAATGAATAATTTTATATTATATTTTTTATTTTATGGTTATTTCAGACACAAGGTTCTAAGGCACTATTTCAAATATATAACACATATTGTATACTTGCAACTTTGGTAAATACTATATTATTCACCTTTCAACTATGAATTATTTCGTCTCTGTGAAGCAATAATGTGCTGTAAATTACATACATTTCTGCATACAGAGCTGACCATGAGGATCAGGATGTTGTCTTGTTCAACCGTGGGATGCTCCCAGCATACTACGGGTTGTTGCGTATGTGCTGCCAGCAGTCCCGAACCTTTGCTCGACAGCTGGCCAACCACCAGAACCTACACTGGGCCTTCAAAAACATAACTCCTCACCCTACTCAGTACAGTTCGGCAAGTGAAATTTCATGTTATCTATTTTAATTAAATTATTTTTATCTGGTTATTAAAGTAGTAAATAGTGGGACTTAAAATAGGGTTCAAATAAGCTTCCCTCCAAGTCAAACTGATTCAATTTTCTTTGAATCATTCAGATATAAAGTGTTGATATTTTGAGTGCTTTTACTGACAAAGATAAATTGTCAAATAGTTCAAGGAATTTCTCTTGAATAGAGCTACTGCTTCCATAAAATCTGCAGTATTTTTAATGATGAATACTATTTTGACTTGAAGTAATGCTCATATAAGTAGATAAATGATTGCATTTTCAATGGTAACAGTAAAAAATCCATAAGCTAATTTTTAAGATTTTATCTGAATTTTTAAATTTAGTTATATTCACTTTAAATATTGTTTTTTTTATATTCATATAGGCTGTTGACGAACTCTTCAAACTGATACAATTGTTTGTCGTGAAATTCCCTGACAGCTCGGAGCAGGAACTTACAGAGATTGCTACGTTTCGCAGAACCACGCTGCAGTTGTACTTACAGGTATGTTTCTATGTAACTATGGAGTTGTCATGTCATGGGACCATTTTGTGATTCAAATGTTGCTTTTTCTGTTTTCATAGGTGCTAGATGGTAGGTCATGCTGGGCGACACTCATCATGGCTTTCCGAACACTCGTCGACAGTGACGACGATCGCCTGTATGTCGTTTACAATGGTGGCCTGCAAATGTCTTTTGAGGTAAACTTCATGAATCTTCTGCATTTGCTGGTGCTTTTAATTGTATATTATTTTCATTTGAGTTTGGCATTGCGATCCTCTTTTTCATTCAAGTGAACTTTCAGATAATGCAATTCAGTCATGCTTACTGAAACGTACACAATATATAATATATATATATGCATCAGGAAATGACAATTAATAAGGACAGGAAAGAGAGATAGAAAGTAGGTGACTTATCTGAGGTTCACATGTGGTGGGCACTTTGTAAGGTTTGGAGTTCTTTAACTTTTCGGAGGCACCGCCCCCTACATCAGAAAGTTATATATGTATACAAATTAATGGGGAAAGGACAGAGAGATAGAAAGAAGATGACTTACCTGAGGTTCATAGATGGTAGACACCTTGTGAGGTTTAGAGAACTTGAATTTTCGGAGGCACCGCCCCTTTCATCAGAAAGTTAGGAAGACATTTCCAGTCGTCGGCTAGCCGATCACTGGAAATGTCTATAAATGTTCTATAAATTTTACATTAAAATGTGTATGTCATATTAATTACATTGTCATGTAACAATTTTATTCTACATCAATGATTGTATGGAACTGAGAATTTTTCAATGATTTCAGTCAACTCTTTCACATTGTTAACTTTGGAACGTACTGATAATGCAGCTATTAAAGAATATTTTGTAATGTTTTCCTAAATTGTATCCTGAACATGTTTGGCAAACCATAAATTTTTATCATTGTGAAAACACAATTACACTTCTGTGGGAAAACTATTTTACCAAGATTTTACGTGGCACATTATTCATAGGCTCTACAGACACTCCATGCTATGTACCATGAAGCGACAGCATGCCACGTTTCTGCTGATCTTCTAGAGTTGATGTCTCTACTACATGACATGCTGAAAACGGTGCGTCTCTGTCGTGAGCCCAGGGATATCCGCTCGCTTCTTCTTCAAGCCAAGGAGTGGGTCGAGGTGCTTCGGAAGCTGGTGACTATGCTCAACACCTACAACTCTGCTGATATGAGAAATCTTTGCATTGGTAAATTACCTAAAACTTAAGTGTTTTGCTGATCCTTCATTATTTTTATGTGCATGAGTATTTTTTGTTTTATGTGATGTAATTTTCTCAATATGAATGTTGCTATATATAGTTTTAATAGATTGAGAATCTATATTTTTGTAATCAGCTCATGTCATAAATAATAGTATTTCACAGGGAGGATGCATTTTATGCAAGATTTTTTTTAAAAAAAATTATTTGTTGGTGGAGAGGGGGGGGGGGGAGCCTGTGACCACAGTAAGTCTGTAGGTATAAGGAATTATTGACCGGAGGATGACAGAGTGATAGTACATAAAATGAGCTGAAATATATAGGCCGAGGAAAAATGGAATATAAAAATACTTGCAATAAAAAAGACCAGAAATCATTGCCGAGTTGTTTTCAAAAGTTAGACTGCACTGTGCAAAAAAACTATGACTTAGCTTGAACAAATGTTTTGACATTAACAGATTTATTTCTTCCTCAAATCCATCATTCAACCAACAAAATGAATAAATGTTGTGTCTAGACAGTGAACTGTTTCAAGACACTGCAATTTTGATTTCAATAATATTTGGTTACAGACTTGTTGAAAGAGATGCTGATGCTCCTACCTCAAGAAGTTATTCAGGTACTAGTACCGCTTCTCTCCCACTGCCACGCAGCCTTCCAAGAGAATCATAACGCTCTTCCTATGGGCCCGTACTTTCCTCGAAGGGGCCACAAACTACCTCCGTTGGGGATGAAAACTGGAACCAGGCCAACTCGTCCCATGGTGCAAATGGCTGTACCTCACGGACAGCTGGAGTCCGCAAAGGTTAGTTACTCTTATTTGTACTACTGTGAGAAATCGTGTGAAACAATTATGTGGTACTTTATTTTCACTCTCATATTAGTAGTTTTGGAAAAATAAAAACAACTTAAATTTGACAATGTTATTTTATTTTATTAAATTTGAAATAGTTTGACAAATTCATAAATTTCCTAATATATGGAGCAGATCATCATGACTATTCCTCTTAATTGCTTTGTGGTGGTTGTCCGTATGATTTTTAACCCTTACCTTTTCTAATCAAATCTTTAGTGCATATATGTACTAGTGACAAATACATAGTGTAAAAAATCAAAGGCTTTGTGTGTGTTGATTGTTTGACAAGTGATGTGTGGAAAATCAGGCACTTCTTTATTTTAAAAGAAATTTCCACCATTGTTATGGCACATCTAATATTAATATAAAATTTTTTCACACCAGGGAATTGACGAGGATTATGACCAAGCACTTTTGGACTTCTACACTCCATATCACGACTTCATAGATGTGATGTGTCGACTAGCCATCAATAACGAGTGCATGTCCGAGGCTTTGGTCAACCTGAGTGCAATGGTAGGATTTGAAGGGGTTCCTCTCCACCTGACGTACTTCCCTAAGTTATGGATAGACATATATCATGCACAGGTAACAGCTAAACAGTTTACATAAAGGTTTTCGTAACATGTTCTTGAGTGAAAATATGTTCAGTCTATCCATGACTGTTTCAGCATGTGGACAGAAAGTACATCAGCATGCTCACCAACAGCAATTACTTTGTCGACTATGTTGAAGCCGTGCTATTGGATGAACGTTCTTCCTTCAACATTGGTGTTGTCTATAATTTCTTGTGTATTTACTTCCCCAAGGTGAGTTCAATATTAGTTAAACCAAAATTATCAAAGTGAACATGCTTTCCGTCTGTCTGTAAATCAGAAAAATGTACATAAAGTCTCACAAAGGCATTATGCTCATGATGTGAAAACTGTAGTAGAGTATGTTAGAATCTTTTACTGTAAAGCAATTTCTTTGGAGGGGACTTGAACTGTTTTAATTGTCAAAGTAAATAAGTTTGATCAGTTCTTAATACAAAGGTTAATTATTTTTTTTAGTAAAAGGGGTTACACCAGGTTTACTCCATGGTTTGCCTGTGCCTCTAACCATTCACAATTGTGTGTCACCTCTTATAGTTCGCCAAAGTACAAGTGTGTCTCTTTCATTATCATATCCAACCAGTTTATAGTGTTCTTCCACTTGCTGTACCTTTCCTATCTGCATTTCACAACTACAATTATGTCAGTTTTCTGCTTGGTTGATCTCAGCTCTTGTAGTCGGTGGCATTTTTGATTACTTCATATTGCTCACAGAATCCTTAGTTTGTGTTGTATTGCCTTGTCTGTTCTTATTAAGGTTTATGTTTCACATCACTGAGGATCCTGATTCCAGCCAGATTTAGTTCCTAAAATTGTATCCCTTTACAGTTCACTAGTCTATTTTAAAGAATATTTTGTTCATCTTAATTAGAACAGCTTTATATCATTTACAAACTATATGTCGTGAATGTTTTGATAATTACAATATTCCACATTTCTTATTTTGTGTATACTAAAGCTATTCAGATTGTTTGAATGAAATATCATCATTCTTATTACAATAATATGTAATATAAAAATTCATGATTACTTTTACCGTGGGTATTCGAGATCACAGATTAAATTACATTTGTTTATTGCAGGTTGCATCTCACGTCCTCACCGAACAAACTTGCAGCCTAATCGAGAACCTGGTCGGCAGCCTATCGGACAGTCTGTCGAGTCTCAACATTCGCAATTCTGCGTACAAGTTGAATGGGGATCTGAGGGCTCTTACACTTGTGTATGGTTCAGAAGTATCTCTGCAAATGTCAGACGACTTTCTACCTATGTTGGAACAGTTGTTGACCAAAACTAAGGATGCACGGAAAGCAGTCGATGCAGAGGAGGTTGCAGACAAAGGTAATGCTAGTCTCTTGGTGGCTAGGTGTAAAAATTTGAGGCCACACAAAAAAATGGCCTGAAGCATGGAGAGTTCACGGTCAGTCCAGTGCTTAATGCTGCTTGAGACACGTACAGGCACGTACCTAGACACACTAATAAGATTGTAAAGTTTTGGTCAGGTGGTGGAAAAAATGTCTTCACACGCACAAATTTTGATTCCTTTGATAGGAAGTTTACACAATATAATATTTGGTTCCTTGATAGGCCAATATCTGGGTCTTGATAAGTTTTTTTTTAATTACAGCAGTAACTCAACCAAAGAAACAGAAAACCTCAGAGAAAGATGACGACGAGGAAGAGGATGACGAGGAGGAAGATGAAGAGGAACCCAAGCCATCTGTTTCGGGCAGTCATTCTAAAGACCCTGAGGAGGCATCATCCCCTTCCACGGACAGCTCGTCACCCTGCTCAACCAAGTCACAGTTCTCTCTCAGTTGGCTTGAGCTTTTGGAGAAAACCATTTCAGACTTGAAGGACAGTGTGGAGAAAAAGGGTTGAAAGAGTCTCCATTCCATTTGCACATTTTCTCGTTTCTCGTATTTGGTCATTTACCAGGGGCGTTTCCATGTCCTGATAAGACCGGCTTGTGTGAGTGTACACTGTGTGCCTGTGTGTGTGTTTGTGCGTGCACCTGTGAGACAGCGTTGGCATTAAAAGATAAAGGTATTTATCAAGGTTGTTATTTTAAAATGTGAATTAGTTCCAACAAATCAGTATTGCCCGACGTTTTTTAAACGGTTGTCTCCTGGACTGCTGATAAGTGAACTATCGATCGGTTGCAGTGGTAATTTGCGTATAGGACTATTCTACTATTGCTCTGTTTATGTAATATTTGTCTGGAAGTGAAGATAAGGATGTTTACTATGTATCCCTATTACTACTATTGTGAAATATTGCTATTTGAGATGTGATTCCAAAAGGAGATAGAATCTATAAAAAAGAAAAAAAACATGTAATTAATTGCATTTTTTGTACACAAGCATTAAATTTTATTTATTGTACAAATTTGACTGATATTGTAATAACAGAAGTAGCCTTACTTGCTAGAAACAGGGATGTAAAAATATATATAGTGCTTAAATGTCTGTGGCGACAAGGTAAAGTTGTGTATTTTGCTCAAGATTTTATCTTTTTGTGTGCGCCCTTTCCACCCTCTTATCCAAAGCCAATTGTTTAATTACTTGTTCCTTCTATATACACATGGACCAATGCTTTCACTTATGTTGAAAAACAAAAAAGGATAAATCAATCCATAGGTGATATCTGATTGTAATACATGGCTGTGGAAATAAACTTACGATGATGAAAATGATAATTATAAAAAAAAATTTTTTTTAGTCAGCCTCACTTTCCTGCATTATGAATTCTCTTCCACTCCTGACAGTTATCCAAAGTGACTTGATGGTGCTCAGAGTTCTGCATTTGGCAGAGCAGTATGGTATGCTGTGTGCTTGGGTATGGGTAAGGAATTGCTGCTGCAGCTTGAGTACATGATGGAAAATGAAGTTATCTTTATTGTGTCCCTTCTATTTTAATGTCTGCTTTCCTTGTGTAAGTAGTTCTCTGTATATTTTCGTCCCACTGGTCCTTACCTCGCATATTTTGGCTTACAACCACTTTGGTACTGTTGTTCCTCCACTTCAATCAAGTCCCGCCCCGCTGTATCCTCTGTACTGTTCCGTGACGTCAAAGCCTTCATTTCAAAAGAAAATAGCCTGAACAAATGTGCATTGGAACTCAGCTTAATAAACGTGATATTATAAAGGTAACCGACACGGACAGTAAAGCGATAAATATTTATAGCCTTCCCAGAATAGGATCTTGTGTTTTATGAGACTCCGAAAATTTACCAAATTCCAAGTCTGGTCCTATAAATATTTAAGGTAAGGCTGTAAATATTTATCATTTTACTGTCAATCACATAAATAACGCTGGCACATCTTACTGTAACCGAGTGGTTGTCTTGGTTCCGTTTGCAAACAGAGTTTGATTCCAGGCACATGTTGTTTCATTTTTAGGCGTCGTCATAACTTTTTTTGGCGTACTTTTAAAATAATGTTTGCCAAACTAGTATTGGATATTTTCCTTCAATTTCATTATCAACTTGAAACTGCCACATTCTTGGTTAATTTACACCAACAGTGTGTTGAGATATTAAGTTACCAGCAAAGTTTTAACTTTTATTCTACCAACCGGAATGGAAACAAACGACTTAAGTCTTTATTTAAACATAATTATTTACTAATAAATTGTATCAATCATCTCATTTAACATTTGTTGTTTGAAAAATCGCGGCTCCGCCGACATCTGATCGCAAAATTATTCGAAATAATGTGTTCGCACTTTACCCTGTTGGCAACATTTTCACTCGATTGAACACGTGCTAATGCCCAGTTAAATTTCAACGTTTAGCGGATTTTGTTGCAATTTCTAATGAGTTTGTGGATGAAGAAGCTTGGGAGTGTGCGGCCGGAGCAATTTCAATAGCGCAGTGTTTAACTAGTGGATTTATTCTTTGTTCCGCACGGGCCTTCTTAAAGAAATGACAAGCAAGAATCTGAGAGACTGTTTTCTGTCCGAGGCGCCAACTGCCGGAAAGAAGTGCGTGTTAAAAAGCAAATCTAACTTATTTGTCACGGGGCTTGGTTCACTGGGTCACATTTAACCTAAGGGCGACGATATTGCGCTCCTGGGTATGAGCGGTATCAAAACAGTTCACCTAGGCACTCGAGGGGGATGAGCATCTGTAAATGAAGGGAAAAACCCATTTTCCCTGAAACGGAATATACGTGTAGTATCTTAGGCGGGCAATAGCGTGACGTCATCCCCTCTCTCCTCTAGCTCCACAAGAGTCTGGCATGTAAAAACAGCCCCCGCTACTTGACTGCAGCAAAGGACAAATTAAAGTGGATTATTTATTTACACCAAATCTCTAAGGTACAAATATTAATTCAAATGGTAATATTACAAAAAAAAGTGATCATGTTTCGAAATCAGTATTTCGAGTTGGACATCAGCATATTTCTTAATGAAATGTTAAAATTATATTTTCTATTCGCAAATGATGGAGGCGAATCGAAATTGTTTTTCCTACGATGTGAATTCGGAAAATAAGATATTTTGTATAATATAATTGAGATAGGCCGACGTTTCGAAGGGACATTGGCATCTTTCACTAGCAAATGGCTCTTGAAAGGAATTTGAAGTTTTTTCATTAGTTCACTCCTTCATGTGTTAAATAATATCTTAGGATCGCTCCAACACTAATTTGTTCACAATTTGATTCTCGATTTTGTGCTCCATCTGGCTTCACTAAATCATCGATTATTTTCGAAAGAGAAACGGGCAAATAGTCAGCAGTGTTGTAACTATTAAATTAAAATTTATAATCCTTACTGTTTCAAATCAATTTTAATTTCATTAGTTAATTATTCAATTAAATTAAAAATATATCAACCTGACTTATTAGCTCAGCCAGGTCCTTTTATTATTATTATTTCACCGCGCATCGTACATAAATACACGGAAATGAATCTTTTTCATAAGTATATTATTTAGAAACACAAAAGGGACGGTCAAATGTTTTAAAAAATAGGGTAACCACAACTCTTATACGTATTTTTTTAGGACATTGAGCATTTCCAAAACAACGCCTCACAGACGCACATTCGCTTATTGATAATCGATAAGTTCATTAATATTAGAATAAACAACGATTGCAAAAAAATACAATAGACAATTTTATTCTAAATTAATACAGTTTAAAGGTCACTAAGATATAGGGATATCTTATTTTAAGAATGTAGACCCTAGGAAGAACAACGGATATTCTAGTGTTACATTAGCGAATGAAATAAATTATTATTTTAGCTTATTTTCTGAAATATAATGAGATAAATTCCTGCAAATATATTTGTCTTGTGGTGTATCGGAGTTACCAGTTTATGAAATACAAGACGCAGTTTTAGAAATAAGACCATTGTTGAAATTTGCGTCTTTGTTCAATCAATACATATATTTTATTTTCAATCTAACACTCCGCGTCGAAAGTTTAAAAAAGATATTTTCGTAATTGGAATTTTTATAATTAGTTTTCTATCAAAATGTTTAAATAACGTATTGTTATGTTTTATGGTTAATTAAAAAAAGGTGACTTTCAAATAATCTGATAAGATAGCGTTTCATTTTTTAAGTCCAATCGGCCCAAGCATATAGAAAATACCTTATTTTCAGAATTTAGACTCTAGGAAAAAACAATTTCCATTCTCCTCCAACATTTGAGAGTAGAAAATTATATATTTTTAACATTTAATTGAGAAATATGCTGATATAATTTCGCATCCAACTCGCAATACTGATTTCGAAACATGCTTAATGTATTTAATATTCGCATTTGAATTAATATTTGAAAATACTGAGGTATGGTGTATCTAAATAATCCACTTAACTTTGTCTTTTGCTGCGTTAAGGAGGATTTTAATGGAGGGAGTTACGCCCGCTCGAGTTGCGCGCGGCGTCAGTCAGCTGTTGCGGCAGCGCCATCGACGCCGGCAGAGACACCTGGCGGACTGTTGGGGCAGCTTAGCAGATTGGCCGAGCAAAATTGTCACCGATGTCGGGATTTAAAAGGCTTTTTTGACAAGGTAGGAAACCTACAAAATATTAGCGTTTATAGCGTAGCGAGGACGGCGACTGGCGTGCAGGCGGAGGGAAGTGCGCAACGCCAGGCCGGCGATCAATCTATCCGCTTATTTGTGATGGCCGTGAGCCGAATGTTGTTGGGAGCAGCAGCGACGGCGGAGGAGGAGGAGGAGGAGGCACCCGGACACCGTCGACTCTGTTCGTTCCAGTCGGTCATCGATCGTGTGTGTGTGTGTGTGTCCTCGTCCTTCGCCTTGACGGATTCAGTGTCCCCCCAATCCGTCGTTTTTAAACAATCGCTTGTTGGCCACTGCCGTCGCCTGTCTGTTTATAGGTTAAGTTGAAGTATTTTGCGTTTTAGCAGGGCAGGTTGGACGGACCGAGCAAGATTAGTGGGTTGCTTTCGAGGATGTGAGGATGATTGCTCTGTGCGTACGAGGCGCCGCCAAGCATTCCTCGCGATAATATTTATTTTTGTGTCGGCAGAGGAAGAGGCAAATGTCGATCGTCCAGTCTTGTTATTAAACTGACAGGCAAGGCTGAACACTGACAACGATTTCGGTCAATACATCAAATTATCAGTTAAGATCTTTGCTAGACCAGTTTTGAGAAACACGATCGAAACGTCTGCTCAATCTCCACAAATTTAGTGTATTGTTCCAAAAGCGTATTTTTTTTTGTGTGTTATTTTAGACGTTCGGATTGGGAGTTGATAGAAAGTTGCATGAATCAAATGAGAGGGCAAAGAGCCGCGTATACCGAGTCTGTGAGCAACACACGAGTTGCCAAGTTGTGACGTTCACATAGAAAACTACTATTTACATGATTTAGTGTTGAAGCATTTCTTTGTATTAGCCACTCCGTAACTTAATTTATTTTTACGCGACACAAGAATCATGAATTAAAAATCACAGATTATATTTTAATGCACGTATGATTCGTTGCCGTATCTTCTTCTTTTTATGACATTTCACGAAATATTTCTTCTTTTTTAAAAAAAACAAAAGCGCTATGTGACGTTATATGGGTGAAAATCGGGAACGGTAGTAGTTGCGGAAAGGAAAAGAGTAGAAGCTTTTGAAATGTGGTGCTACAAGAGAATGAGATGGGTGGATAGTGAAATTTACCAGGAAGTTTTAAGCAGAATAGGGGAAGAGAAAACATTATGGAGAGGGTTTAGATCAATAGGAGAAAAAGAATAGAAGGCTGTGGAATGTGGTGCTATAGGAGAATATGGGTGGATAGAATCAGTAAGTTCTAAGCAGAATAGGGGAAGAGCGAACAATATGGAGGACTTTGAAGGGATAGGTTAATAGGCTACGTTTTAAGACATGAGGGTCTTGAGGGAAGTGAACAGAAGAGGGTGGTCAAGGATGGAATAGGCTAAGTAGATTAGGGAGGATGAGGGGTGTGGTAGTTATGCAGAAAAGTCAAGTTTTGCGCGAGATGGTTACCACGGATCGGACCCGTCTAAGTGCTGAATACCACAACAACAACTATAAAATACAGCTTTAACACAGGATGAAGGATGTTAAAGTCGCATACTTTGGCGCCGAAATGTTAGTCTCTTCTTGCAGAGGAAACAGAAAATGGCTTGTATCCTTGGAGGAAGAACTTGAGACAGCAGTTGGACGTCTTTCATAGTTATTACTTTTAATATAACTGTACATAATATTTTTGTGGGCAGACGTTTCGATGAAACAGTATGTTTTGCACTCCCCCCCCCCCCCTCGCCTTATATATAGTGTAAAGGTGATCTGACTTGCCTCGAGGAATTGATGGGCCTCAGCTGTGCTGCGCCTTCCCCAATTTCACGTACGTTTCCCATTGAGTCCGCTGTCATCACTCGTGCTGACCCTAGTTCCGTCCCTTTCCTGACCACGCCATGTCATGTCATGTCTACCTCGTGTTAAAGTCAGCCCTCTGTAGTAAACGAAACTCGGTAGTGTTAAAACAATTCTGAAAACATTGGCGCTTGTTGTTGTGGTTTTCAGTCCTAAGACAGGTCTGCTGCAACCCTCCATGCTGACTTATCTTGCGCAAGCCTTTGCATTTCCGCATAACTAGCATAAACCACGTCCTCCCTTGGCCTCCCTCGTCTGTTCTTACCCCACACACTTCCTTCTAACGCTAATTTTACAAGACCCTCGTGTCTTAAAACGTGGCCTATTAATTTAGCCCTTCTCTTGGTCAACCTCCTCCATATTTTCCGCTATTCCCCTATCCTGTTTAGAACTTTCTCATTTATGATTCTATCAAATTTGTTAATGATAATATAAGTTAAGTTACACATTCATATTTACGAATGATATAAAAATGGTCTTAATTTTATCGGAAAAACACGTTTCCTCTGCCAATTAGCAGACCTTATCGAGTGAACAACAAGTAAAAATAAAATATTATTAATGCCTTATGGATTTAAATACTTAATTAACGGGTGCGGTTGAATCGCATCAAGAAACTCCTCCATAGAGTTAAATAGTCTCACACTTGCGTTGTGCAAAACTCGATTAACACCTCTGGATCTTACAGCTGATCGTTTTCGTCACTTGTTTAAAAACATACTCATGTTACGCTTCGCGAATAAGTACTCGGTACTAGAAAGTACTGTGATGGCGCGCAATGCCAACGTTAACGCGGCGTCATTCCTGCGTGAGTGTTTATCTACACGGTAGCTCGTGGGGGCTCGAGCTAGCGTCAAACATCTTGGCTGGCCCAAACGTGGTCATACAGAAAAGAAAAAAAGAAGTTTTCGAAATGTAATGCTATAGGAGAATGAGATTGGTGGATAGAATCACTAACGAGGGTCTTGAAGAGAGCCCAAGGATAGAATACGCTGAGCAGATTAGAGAGGATGTGTGTTGTGCTAGTTATACTGATATGAAAAGGCTTGCGCAAGATAGGTTAGCATGGAGGGTTGCATCAGACCAGTCTTAGGACTGAATACCGCCACAACAACAACACGACGAGTAGGAGTGTGATGTCATATTTCACAGGTAGGTGTTATAACGTCACTGACCGACAATTCCTCCCAAATCGTGTGTAAATAACGTGAATTTACGTTACAGTGAGCATTTTTGGTTGACTGTGACGTAATCTCCCCGCCCCCGTAGAGGGTGTTGCGTGGGCGAGGCGGGGCTCGACGCTGTGTTGTACTGAGCACCGAAACTCTTACAATAATTAATGTTGCTCGTGAAACTACTTTTTCTGTGAAGCAGAGTCACACAAAAGAAAATTTTAAAGAGGAAACCTTAGTTGTTTCGCGTCGTCCAGACGTTCTTCACTCCAACATATGTGAGAAAAGATTCTCATCCTCTGACTACATGCAGCAATAGATAAATTCCATGTTTCCAAGATCAAAACAGCGTAAGCCACCAAAGATACTCTCCCGGCAACGAGTCTTGCTTCTCGCGTCCAGAGAGAGTTTTCTCTTCTTCTTCTTCACTACATCATTATTTTACAAATACAGTAATGTAATACCCCGTTTATCATACGTTGTTGTGCGTTGATTAATTTGTTACTTATACATCTAGTTATCTAGACGTTGTGTGTGGCCACAAGAGCCTGCCTGCCTGACTTTGCCACCGCTGCACCAATTTGTTGTTGTCGTGGTATTCAGTCCTTAGGCTGGTCTCGTGCAACCCTCCATAATCTACTTGGCGTTTCCATCCTTGGCATCCTACTTTTCTTCTTACCCCACACACTTCCCTCTATCTGGCCTATTAATACATCGCTTCAACGTCCTCCATATTGTTAGTTCTTCGCCCTGTCTGTTTATAACTTCCTGGTTAATGATTCTATCCTCCCATCTCAGTCTTCTATTCTTTTCCTTCCTGAATCTCCTACCGTACACGTTTCGCAACCATATAAAGCCACACACCATAACTTTTCCTAATATTCACACTTATATTACCCCTAAGTAAATCCGTATTTATTTCTTGTGGTATCCTACTCTAGTTATTACGCATCCCAAGTAGCAGAATTCCTAAACTTCCTTCAAAATATTCCTTCTAATCTAACAGCCTTTATTATTCCATTGTTTCGCATACTACACTCCATTACCTTGGTTTTCCCTCTATCAATCCTCATATTAAACTCTTTCTCCAGGACGACGTTCCTGTCATTTATTATGGTTTCCAAGTCTTATTCTGACTTCCCTAATACTACAATATCAATGGCATAGCGTAAGGTTTTTATTTATTGCCTTTGTAGTATGATTCCTTTTCCATATTCCGTTTTAAGTTTATATATCGCCTGTTCTATATATAAGTTAAACAGCATGGGTGACAGACTGCATCCTTGTCTTACTACTGTCTTGATTTTTGCTTTCTTTTCTTGAATTACTGCTGTTTGTCTTCTGTAGAGGTTATGTATAAGCCTCCTTTCTCGATATTTTATTCCCGTGCTCTTCAAAATCCTTAATACTGTGTTCCAGTCCACATTATCAAAGGCTTTTTATAAATCTACAAATGCCATGAACGTAGACCTGTTTTTTCTTACCCTGTCTTCTAAAATTAGCCGCAGAGTCAATATTGCTTATCTTGTTCCTACATTCTTCCTAAAACCAAACTGATCTTCTCCTATCTCGTATTCTATTTGACGTTCCATGCTCCTATATACTATTTTCGTTAATATTTTGCACGTATAAGATACTAAAGTGATTGTCCTGCATCTATCAGTCAGTGTCTCCTTTGGTATGGGTATAATTATGTTTTTACGAAAATATTCTGGTATTTTTCCTGTTTCCTAGATTTTGCATACTATTCTGGATAGACATGATGTTGCTTCGTATCAACTCCGCTGCAATTAAAAAAAGGGTGATAATAATGATATTATAATAAATAAAAAGACGGCCAAAAAAGTAAGCATTCAATATATAACCATTTATTAAAAAAGGCGACGTTTCGTCTCCATTATGAGTCTTCCTTAAGAGGAAATATGATGTGTTACTAAATTTTAAGCCTGAAGAAGTCTCAAAATGGAGATGGAACGTCGTTTCTGTTAATATATGGTTATATATTTAATGCTGACTTTTTTGGCCATCTTATTTATTGTAAATATTAAAGTATGAAAACTATTATGTAATATGATATTCCTGTAGATCCTGTAGAGAAGCTAATTTTCAAGGATTTGTAATGCACCCAGGGCTATAAACTTTTTACTCTTTCACATGTGTATGAATAAAATGGGAAAGTGTCTGCCGCGTCCAGACATCTTGCTGCACTTGAGCTCGGTCGGTCTCCAGGAGTTGGAGTTGACGTTCCTCGGCGATGTTTATAAACTTAATAAATAAATTGAAATATGATTTAACTCGGGAATAATTAACAAGTTTTACCATACAACGCAGGCGACGAAAAAACCGGCCTACGTTTATGACATTTGAAGATTTAAAAAAAGAGTTCCATAATGTGAGGACAAGCAATAAATACCTTACGCTTCGCCGATGATACTGTAGTATTAGGGGAGTCAGAAGAAGACTTGGAAAACATAATAAATGGCATTAACGTGGTCCTGGGAGAAGAGTTCAATATGAGGATTAATAGAGGGAAAAAACATATAGGTGACGTGGTGTAGTAGGGGAAACAGTGGAATAATAAAAGGTATACAAGTACACAACACGAGGATTAATAGAGGGAAAACCATGGTGATGGAGTGAAGTTTGGGAAACAGTCATATAAACTGGGACAATTTTGAATGAGGTTAAGGAATTCTGCATAACAACTAGAGTACGATAGCAAAGGCATATGAGGAATTTACTTACTGCTAATATAAGTATGAATATTAAGAAATCATTGCTAAAACTGATGGTTAAATGTGGCGTTATATGAATGCGAAACGTGGACGGTAGGAATTGCGGAAAAGAATAGGAGCCTTTGAAAAGTGGTGCTATACGAAAAGAGATGGGAGGATAGAATCAGTAACGAGGTAGAATAGGGGAAAAGCGAACAATATGGAGGAAGTTGACCAAGAGACGGGATAGATTAATAGGCCACGTTTGAGACATGAGGGTCTTGTAAAATTATCATTACAGGGAAGTGAACAGAAGAGGGAGGCCAAGGGTGTAATGCGCTAAGGAGATTAGGGAGGATGTGGGATATGGTCGGTATGTAGAAGTGATAAGGCTGACGCAGGACAGTTTAAGAATGGTTCAGACCAATCTTAGGCGTGAATACAACAACAATTAATTAAAATCCGATCCCATCATCCACGTAGAATTTCCCCGAGATTAAAGCTTGGAGTCATAAAGGTTCCCAATATTCGCCACGATTCATAAACATTTGTTTTAATAAATTTCACTTCATACGTAATTGACGTGCCTCTGTACGCATCTACTATCTGTGTTGTGTGTGCCAATGGAAAGACGAAATTTTGGCCACGAGCTGCTGAAGTGTGGTTACATGACCCTCTGCAGTTTGGAATCGACAACACTTTTCGAACGGGTACCGATTTGCCCTCGAAGGTGTTCCTTGTGTCTCTGCTCTCATTCGTCTCTACACTTGCTGTTTGTTGTTGTGGTATTCAGTCCGATGCAACTCTCCATGCTAACCTATCTCAATCCTTCTCCTCCCTCTAATGCTAATTTTACAAGACCCTCGTGTCTTAAAACGTGACCTATTAATCTATCCCTTCTCTTGGTTAACGTCCTCCATATTGTTGGCTTTTCCCGTATTGTCTTTAGAACTTCCAGGTTAGTAATTCCACCAATATCATTCTCCTATAGCAACACATTTCAAAGGCTTCTTTCTCCTCCCCCCCGAACTCCTATCGTGCACGTTTCGCACGCATGTACCGCCACTCTCCATACCAGTTATTTCCTAATATTCACACTTATATTACCCGTAAGTAAATTCCTCTTTATCGCGGAAGCCATCCCAAGGATCCACGCCTCCTCCATCCACCCTCCCGAGACTTGGAACCGTCGGCCATGTCGGTGCCGTATATGTGCGAGAGAGCAGGTTGTGGGCGTGGCCTGTCGCCATATCTTCTCAAACAACACACTGGCGCAAGTTCAAGGTCAGCTGAATATAGGCTTCCACGGCTTCAGCCAAGGACGACCGGCGTCATTTCCTAGCCTCCGCTGCTGCGACAACCGGCGACAGAGAGGAAGAACCAACCGTATCCTTGGCACGCTGGCGGTGTCAAGTGACGACGAGGGGAGACAGACATTGCCGTGTGACTTTGGCGTGTTGGGGTTGGCAGCGCGGAGGCTGGTGCGCATGCGCTCCGGCGACGCACGTGGTTGGCCCAGGCTCCAGTGAGGCCGGCGCGTCGCTGCGAGGAGGATCTGTCATGTAGGCTCTGCCCTGCCCTGCCGTGATGGTGTGATGCGAGGCCAGGCCAGGCGATGCCATGGACGGCTGGGTCGCGGACATGGTACGTACGTACGTACCTCTCTCTTCACTCGCCACGGACCTCTGCGTGTGTTTGTGTGTGTTGCGACACACACGCTCTCTATGCGTGACCTTGAATGCGCGCGCAAGTCAAGTTCAAGGCCAGCGACTAAGGGAAAGTGCTATCGTGTGTGTATGTATGTAATGGAACCTCACAGGCTCACGAACCTGACCTAATTATGTTACCCGCTGCTGCAATATCTCTTTCACGCACCACAGTCCTCCCCACTCTTCTCAAATTATATCAAAATTATAAGGCTGAAGCTATGTCATCGTCATTAAAAATATACTACCAGGCTAGTTAGATCAAAAATTAAATGTATCAGGAAGAATTTATTACGTCTCGCGACGTTGCGTCCCCTTAAATCGAACCGACGATTCCACGGTTAACAAGAGTCGCCGTGTTTCTTTACTTATATAATTTGCTGTTTCACCTGAAGAGGAAGCAACGTAACGTACTCACGTACCAAAATTTTTCCTATTATATGAAGTTTAGTTTCTGAATAACCTACTCCTGACGTTTATTATCAAACAATTTTTACCAGTGTGACTATTAGAACTCATAAAGTATGTAAACATAGTTGACAACGGCTAATCGAGTGCGGAAGGACAACGCCAAAAAACGCCGTAAAAATTGCTACTGTAAAAGTTACTTTCTTGTTTGTAAGAAAACATTAACACAATATATGACATTTGTGTCGGACTTGGGACGTCAGGACAGGAAACATATGCACGTTAACAAACTTATAACAAAAAGATTTTTAGTATTTACACGAGGTCTTCCTCTGTATTAATATATATACAGATACTGCATTAATGTCGTGGAAGCGTTTGCAAGTAGTTTTCGTGAAAGTAAAGCCTCGTCCCAGCTTGGTCTCACTGTATGTTGGCAGCCCTGCTCATGCTGCAGTCGTATATTCTCAATTGACATGGTAGTCGTTTCTTCTACGGTCGAATGTGAGCCGTAAGACAACGTTGATCCTTCTCCCTCGCCACTCTGCAATGCGTAGCAACACAAATTCATTTAAAAAAAATAAAAATCTTGTCCGCGACACCAAATTCTTCACATGTAAATTTAATAATCTTTTCGACCGAGGGAGTGAAGGAGGAATATGTTGTGTTGCTAAATTTTAAGCCTGAGGAGATTAAACGTCGCTTTTGTAAATAAATAGTTATGTATTCAATTCTGACATTTTTGGCCGTCTTTTTACTTATTGTAAATATTTGGCAGAAAACTATGATGTAACTAATTCATTTAATTAACGAACGTATCACTTTTAATTTTTAACGTCTGCAAGTTAGAAAGTAATAATTTGCTATTAATTATCGTTTGTCACGAAGCAGCGGAGGAAAATTGTGCAGAAACTGTAATTCTCGTCCATCATAACCTATAAAAGAAAATTCGATTTTTTTTTGACAAACTAAGTGACATGTAAACAGGACTTTTTACATTTTATTTTACTATCAGGTAATAATATTCTTTGTTTAACGAAAATGGAAGAATGTTTTTGGACGGTCACTTGTAGTTGAGAAGATTCAGATATTTATTTCTTTAGGGCAGATTGACGTCATCTGATGACATCAATTGCTCCCATCGTCAACTGCCATAAACATCAGTGACAAAATAAATTACTTTCAACCGTAATTAGGCCGAAATAAAACTGATTTTTCTTCAGGTGTGATAGAAAATGTCGTACGAAGGGATAAGTTTTTGAATTTGCTGGACGTGAAGACCGTGGCTGTTGCCCTTACCCTGTACCACACATTTTTCTCGTTACAGTTAATTTAATTTATGACTAATAAGACTGTTGAAGTTGCCTATTTACCCTAATATTATTCTTACAGAAGGCTTATTTAAACTATTAAAGAGTGGTACCCAATTTACAGTCTTCGTTTATTGACATATACATTTCATTGTCAGTCATGTATTTTACTCAGGAGCTTTCGGTTCAATAGCCATATTCATCTGCAATTTTATATTACTAAAAACAGGATTTATATTCGCATACGATAAACCGTTTCTAGGATCTAGATTATTACATTGGTGTCCATATATGTCCTACCTGACGATTATTTCTCCTACATTATTGCAGTTAAAACTTGTTAACTTTATTAGTCTATATTTTGGCTTCCAATCGGTTACGTTGCTATGTTTACGGCTTATTTAAAGATAAATCACAATTGAGTGGACGAGTATGGTAGCAGCAGTGACGTCATTACCCCCTATCTTCATCTTCGGCAACTAAATCGACGTCAAGAATATATCCATTCGGTTGCAACGTTTCTTAATTAAAATGTTCTTGACTATCTCTTAGGATTTTCCCTCGTTAAGTTAAAAATGAAGGAAGAGGCGCAGTTTAATAACACCTCTGACGTCACAACCCCTCCAAGCCAATGAAGGGACGTAAAGTGGGTTACGAATAATGCCAAAAGTGAAATAATTTAATTTTTTGACAAGAAAAGTCTTGTATGTACACATACAATGGATCGGTGTGTCTCAACGGGAATCGGACAACTAAAGTTAAGTATCGCGGACCACCAGTAAGCAAGTGGTTATTATTTCGAAATAAGACCAATATATTCAAGGGGCTACTAACTACATTTATTGTACTTTTACGTAGAAAATAGAATAAATATATAATTTTTTTCCCTTAAAAATGTGCATAAAACAAAAAGCGTAGCACTAAAATAATGGAATACAACTTGAAAATAATAGTAAAATTGCGCACACATTTTGATAAGCTATTGCAGTCTTAGATTGTGTACAGAAAGTAATTAAGATACGAATAATTTCTCATAAAAGTAATCGTAGGAAAATGAATCAATGTTCAATAATGAATTAAATCGGCCTCTTTGTCAGTTTAAAAAAAATTGAAATATTAAATATTATATTACTATATAGTAAAGGAGTCTTGGAGTGAGGTTCCATGTACAGCTAAGTTTTTTACTTGACGAAGTCTCAAATGAGGACGAAACCTTCTAACGTTTAGTATTTAAATTACGAAAACTTACAAAGAGGCTGATTTAACTCACTATTGTATATGTTGTTGTCAGATAAGCTATTTAAATCAATGCCCACTTATAAAAGAAATGGAAAAAAAGGACCGACTTGGGGAGTAGATGAAGAAATCAGCAGTTAGACCCTGGAACCTGTGGGATGGGGTTGCTCCAACATAAGGTTTTCATATATCATCTTACATTGCAATATAATGATAGATCTTTTTCTTGACTAGGCGATATTTATACGAGACAACGATTTATTAATGGTTAAATGTGTCACATTCTTCCCGTCTTTTATTTTTTATTTCTTTCTTTGGTTAACAGACTACTTGAGGGTGATCTTGACACAGGCAACTCCCCTTTAATAGCATAGGAAGGGAATTGAATAGGGGGGGATGCGGAAGGTAGAGGAATGATTTCTATAGATCCCGGGTTATAGTTTAGGGATCCTACCCGGTGTTTCACCTAAAGAGATTCAGGGAAAACCCTAGAAAAGGTAGGTCGTGCACTGGGTACTACTCTCACGCCCTTTCGAATGGCGGGAGACGAGATTGCTGTGGGGTCGCAGCATTCCCTTCTCTCTCCGCCAGTTTTAGGAGGCAGTTGGTCGACTGATCAGAGGAAAACTCTTGCCTTATGCCCAAGGTCTTCGAACCTAGTACATAAACCTCCCAAAATTGGTGAAGGTGTGAGAACTTTGAAAAAAAAAACAGAGCTACCTAATACCCTTGCAGGTCCGATTGGGACATCAGTATAATGCATATATATATTAATGAACGCGATGATAAATCTCATCCAACAATGCGAACTTAAAATAAATATATTTTTAATTATTTGAATAATTTATCCTTTATCGTCGAAATAAATTTGCTCTAAATTACGAAAAATAACTTTTTGTTAATTTTGGTGGTAATGCGGGGCCCGGTTGGGCTCCAGTCGCCTTAAATTCTGGCCTATAGCCATGACTTGGGAATTTTGTCATTAAACAACTGCAAGAGATGATTTTCCAATCTTAAAATGACGCGATCCCAAAATGGTGAAAATTGATTCTACTAGAATTCCCAATAATGGTCCTTTCAACGAATTGTGGTTCCAAAGCCAGGTGTCATTGATCTGTCTGCCGAGGGACTAATTTCTTTCCCGATTGGTTGAAAAGTTGTAAGCGATTGAAAATCGGCCAAAATATGCACTTCGTATTTTATCAGAAACTTTCGTGCACTTTTTGGAACTTAATTCAGGTCGAAATGTTTTGCGGGAGTAAAAATCGGGAGGTTCCTATTTGCTTTAGTTTTGTTACAATGAAGACTCAAGAAAACGGGAGTTCGTCGATTGACAGGCTTGCCAACAGAATACTATTTTTTTATTCAATATATTTTACTTCGCGTCAACAATAAAGCCATTAGAGACCAACATAAATTTCACTAGCACATATGAACAGAAATTACATTAGGACATATGAATAGAAAATAGAATTGTGATAAATAAGTCATATAAGGTGAAAGGTTAAATTATATATATATTTTTAATAAATATAGATATCTTTTAAAAATTGTAAAGTACTTTTAATTGCTCCTTCCTAAGATGTGGTGTCTTTAGGTCCATACAATCCGATGATATCTGTCCTCTGTTTGTGATACTTGGGGCAGTGGAAAAATGATGTGGTCCATGGTTTTGTTCGTCCTGCACGAGCTACACAGTGGTGGAGATTCTCTAACAAAAAAGAAAGCAATGAGAAAAATTGGTGTGGTTGGCCCTTACCTATTTGCTCCTTTCTTGTTAGATGCTCGGGAAAGAGTAAATCTTGTCGGTGGAAAGGTCCGTCTGCTAATGTTCCTGTGGTCTAGGAATTTGGTGTCGTAAATCGCCCAAATGTCATCTACGGTGCACGTATGGTCGGATATAAAATTGTGGTATGAGTTTGCACTGTCAGCTACCTCATTTCCTAAAATTTTACTGTGGTCGGGGATCCAGCACATGGTTGTTTTTATTAGAAATCCAAATATTGTCTCTGATATTGTTAGATTATTCAGTGTTTTTTTTATCGCTTTTATAACATTTAATGAATCACAGGCTATTGAAGTATTTGGAGCAGGATTTTCCAAGCAGTGCTTAGTTGACATCGATATTGTTTCCATTGTATTGCACATTTCGACACAATGTTTTGCATTAGATTTGATGTGACCCAAACCGAGAAGGCATCATACTTTTCACAAATCCAGGTTGCTTCACATTAAACTTCGTACTAATTGTTTTGCTATTTATCTTTGATAGCAGATGTTTTTATGATCTAGTGTCGTACAGTTACACCTGTCTTCAACTTTACTGTCAACCTGACGAGGGTCGACCACGTCAGGACAGAAACAAGTCTTTAAGTTAAAATGAAATTAAATTTTCCTGCCTGGGTCTAATGTAACTAGGTGCCATCTAAAAGAGGCTGAACGTGACGTAAGGCCTGGCTGGAGCTTCCACATTAATTCATGGGGTTGTTATATGCGGAGTGGTGATGAACTTTAATTACCAGCAAGCATGTGATGATTCTTTATGAAGGGGTCTCATTGGGAAATAAGACCTCTGCCTTCCTCTTCCCCAAGTTACGCCTCCCGAAGACTAGCCTCGTGGTGTTTTTTCCTCTCGCCCTTTTGATAACTTAATTTAAACAATTCAATATAAATGTAAATGATTGTGGTGTACATGTTCTTCTGATCTCACAGGATGAATATAATTGTAACGGTCAAAAGCTCATGAATGTTACATCAGATATAATAAACTTATATTTGAACACTGTATTGTTTATCATTATGTACTGTAATATATTAATGCACTTTGGATGTTGTTGTTGTGGTACTCAGTCCTGATGCAATCCTCCATGCTAACCTATCTTGCGGAAACCTTTTCATTTCTACATAGCTACCTCATCCTCCATAATTTGCTTGGCGTATTCCATCCTCGGCCTCCCTCTTCTGTTCACTTCCTACTAATGGTAATTTTACAAGACCCCCGTGTCTTAAAATGTAACCTATTAATTTATCCCTTCAACGTCCTCCGTATTGTCCGCTCTTCCCCTATTCTGGCTAGATGTAAATATGTATTATTTGTTTTTCAATGTCAGACTGAAACGAAGGAAAATACATTGGATGTCTTGTTGATTGTGAATTTACTCTGTAGGTTATGGAAGGTTGGAGCTGTGACGTCACTGGTACTGCTAAACCAGTGGCGGAGCTTTTTCTGGCGGGTAACAGGCTACATGAGGGTGATCCAGAAGCAGGCAGCTCCCCTTTAATAGCATAGGAAGGGAATTCAAAAGGGGGGTGGGGGATAGAGCAAGGTAGCTAACGGCTGATTAGGGCTGTAGTGTTTGGATCCTACCCGGTGTTTCACCAAAAGTGATGCAGGGAAAACTGCATCAGGTAGGTCGGGCTCCATTTTGATAAGGGGAGACGAAGGTTGTGGGAACGCAAGAAACCCGTTTCCATTCCTCGATCAGTATTGAGGGGCAGTTGGTCGACTGCCGCAATGGGACCGGCGAGGTCTTTGTCTGACCCCCGTACATACACCTCTCAAGCTGCTAGAGGTCGTCTCAGTTTGCAGGAGTCTTAATTTAATTACCTTGGTCCAGGACCAAGGGGGAGGGAAAGAGGAAGGACTTTGCAGAACTCCACTTCCCTATTGACTCCGTGTGCTTATGGACTTATAAAACCTCGTGGCCGAGTCTTCACTGTGGTCTTTTAACTGGTCGAATTCGGAGCGTCGCTGAACTCAGTGCAGAGGGAGAGAGTCTAAAACGAAGGGAGAATTTTTGCAATCGACGGATGCGTTTGATTGTTGTGTCATTCAGTCCGCAGACAGTGTTTGATGCTGCTATTGTGTCTCGTTTAATCACGACACATTTATTGCAGCCTTGGTCTTCCTCACTTCCCTCTGTTACCTGACGTGACCAATAAGTCCGTCCATGCCTTCGGTGCGCTCCATAATGTTCTACACTCCCCCAATTCTCACTGAGGTTGGGTTTCGTGATTTGTGACCCGCTGTCTCCAGCATTCTTCTGTAGCACCGAAGTTGTCTTCTGTTCTGCAGTACCTCCCAAACACTTCCTCTGTCTCCTTATCCGTGCTGTCCGACTCCGCTTCTACCTTTGGTGGTCGTCGTACTGCCCCAACTCGTTCGTCTACTTTACGCGACGGTTAAAGTATCTTTTCGGAGTCTGCATTCCCCTACTTTAGTTTCGCATTCCTTCTTTACTTGGGCCGACGTCGTGCAATCGCGGCAGCGTGATGAATGCAGATATACGAGACGGTTTCCTTGAACAGGTTCGCTAACATGGCGCTGCTCAAAGCCTGCTAACGTAATATCCACGAAGGCCTGACACCTAGCCGGGTGCCCGTGGATGACTTCCATAGCCTCATTGCACCTCCAACCACATCTCACTGTAGGAAAAATTCACGTCCGCCCTTGGAGGGGTGGTAATCGTGTATAACCCCAACGGCGTTTTTTTTTCGGGTTGAAAAAAATACCACTGTAAAAATTTGGTCAAAATGTCTACTCCCCAAATAAATTGGGAACGTGGAACTTAGTTTACCGCCTTTCATGCCCTTTGTAGAGGGGTGAATTGCAAGTTAACCGGCTAGACAGAATCAAGGTCAGCGACTCACATTACACCCGTTACGACACAAAACTCGATAGTTTCTTTTTCTTGTTGTTTTCATGTAACCCCTTCCCCTATCAATTCTATAGACGGGGATTCATTATTTTAAGTGGAATATTAATGTATTAATAACGAGTTTTTTATAATATAAAAGAAAGACAATTATTCACTTGATCCAAAAACAATTTACATTGTTGTTGTGGTTTTCAGGCCTGAGACTGGTCTGTTGCAACCTATCTTTCGCAAGCCTTTTCAATTCCTCATAACTAACACAACCCATATCCCTAATCTGCTTAGCCAATTCCATCCTTGGCCTCCCTATTCTGTTGTTAACCCACACGCTTCCCTCCAATGCTAATTTAACAAGAGCCTCGTGTCTTAAAACGTGGCCTTTTAATCTATCCCTTCTCTTAGTCAACATCCTCCATGTTGTTCTCTTTTTCCAGCCGCCGCCGCCGCCGCTGCTATTCTTCCTGGTTTAGGAAGAATTTCAAAATCTCCGTTGTCACAATTCCAACCAGCGGTCCAGCAACGTCTCTTGAAATCTCTCACCAAATCTGTCTTGCCGTCTCTCCCGCCTCACCGCTCTCCAAATCTTCCCTAAAATCTCTCTGCACGCCTTTTATGAAATCTATTCCCCACTTCTTTGATTTAAATCAGCCAGGGGGCAGGAATGGATATTAACCTATAACATGTATGGTTACTCGCCACCCGATGCAGCCAACTCTCGCCAAAATGGGGAAACCTCCCATTGTCTGACTTTTATTGCCACTTGCTCAAATTGTCTCCTTTCTTTTGACTGCATACCGCCAAAACTCCGAGCAGATACGTTTGACTCTTATCCCTGCTGCCCTGCCCTTGTTCGATTCCGGGTCGCAAGGAATCCGTCGACAATATTAGGTCGAAAGTGCTGCAGGCGTTTATGCGGACCAACACACACACACGTACGATGTATGAGCTTCTTTTGAATTTCGTGTATAATGCAGTTTGGCCTTGTTTAGTGCCAAATAACTTTTAAATTTAACATTTCATGTAAGGGACACGAAATTTCGGCCAAAATATGAAAGAAAAATCGATATTCTCATTTTCATACATTAATATGCCTATAAATTCAGTAAACTGAAATAAGAAGCTGCCGAACAATAGAAGAAACGTGTAACATATGCTGCAGGCCAATTTTAATTTATATGTTTGATGCTAAATTTATAAATTATTACTGTTTTTCAGAAAGAAAAAAATGTATTTCGCTCAGCTTCACGATTAGTGTTACCAAAAACTTCTATGTGTCACAAATATTAAGATATTCTCTTCATTCTTTTCGTACATAATCTATATGCTAATACCTTCAAATAATCGTATTAGTTGTTTAATTGTTATGGTAGTTTAGGTGAAAAAAATTTCAAAGTGCTGAAAAAGAGAGAATTTTGAAATAACCGTATGAAGCTCTTAGTAAAAAAAAATTATATTCTGCCCACAGTTTTATTAGATTTGAAAAAATAATACTGATAATTGATGAAAATGGTCAGCCCTACATATTAATAATAAAAAAAGGTAAAATATAATTCAAGTACGTAACGCAAGGAACATTTTCAAAACTGCCAAATTGTGAAAATAATTTTCAAAATATCTCAACAAAACAAAACAAGTTTACAAATAAAATTGCAGTTCGCTACACGTGTGCGTGTTGTTAACACACGGTTCAAATTTCATTCCCCCCGCGTGTCCCTTAAGTAAGAATTGATGGCAGCGAAGTAATAATAATAATAATCTAAATCCTTGATGAACATACAGAAAGGTTTTACAAGTCGAGAGCTCATGAGACTCGGCGCCATGTAAACACAACGCGCTAGACCCTGGCAGAGACAACTTTACGCAGTATGAGGGTGTATGTTCCGGGGTCACACGTCGTGTATGCGGTCTCACTACTTCAGGACATAAATGGCATCCAAAAGTGCGCCCTTGGGTAAAACACGTGCAGAAAGAGGTTCTGAAAGAGCTGGAGGGCCAAGGCTCACCAAATCGGGATGGCCATTATGTCGACAAATACATCAACAATATCCTGTAATTTGTTTAAAAGTGTAGTACACTTACTTTCTGAACACGCGGTCGTCTCCATGTGGACATTTTGAATCACTTTTTCTGTAGCATGATGCAAGTGAGACAAGTTAGGCTAGGTTTACACGCAGTGGCATTGATGGCTGCCAGAAAACCACAAAAGATGGCCAGTTAGTGGCAGTTACCGTTGTCAATTATCGTTTGTCCACAGTGTGGCAAGGCTGACTATCGATTGCGCCATGGTAAACAGTTTGTCTTTTGCATCTTTAATACGCGTGCAGTTAGGTATAGTGTGCGATTGGAGTAAGTGAACCTTTGTTGTGAACAGAGGTTAGAAGCTTGGTTCAGAAAGCATTTAGGATAGAGTTCATATGTTGCACCTATGAACCTATAAATTTTTGTTTAACTTTCCAAAAATAATTATTGTCCACCCTCCAGCGGCACAAACTTAAACTGGCAAAAAAAACTACGCGAAACAATTATATATAGCTATAAACGTAATACTATCACACGAAATGAAAAATAATTCATTTTGTCTGGTTCAGTAATTGACACCTTTAAGAGGAATAATACAACAAGTAATAGAAACCGACCAAATTAAACACGGAAAACCAATTTCAAAGTACTGTACCGCGTTATTAAGTATAGGCGCAATTAATTCAAACGGAGATTTAGACAGTGAATCGCGTGAGTAATGATGAGTTGTTGAACATTTGGAGGAAGTGAATGACAGGCAAGGGTAGAATCTTCACACGCACGAGGGTGACACACACCCCTGATGGAGGACAGAACAGATGCTCTGGCTATGGAAAGTTGTGGAGTTTTTGTGTCTTTAAGAAGCGCGACTTCCCGAAATTATTTAAAGGGCACGAAAGCGGAGATGAAGGACAAGCGCTGACAAAACTTTGAAGAAGACACTAGAGAGAGCAGATGGTAAACCACAGAAGCCGCCAGGGTCCATGACAAGCTCACTACAGATAAGTTCCACTCATGGTAGTCCTTAACATACTCGTAGTTACGCAGACAGGGTCAACCCGAGATTTTAAGATTTCATAGCTGAGTAGCCAGTGGCAAAACAAAATGTATTGAGGAGGATCGGTCCCCCAAAATTTGTTATATTCTTTACGTCCTAATAAGAATTATTTAACTCTCCTCCCTTATACATCCACTCTGGCGCCACAGCACAGGAGCTGTTTTTATTATTGCTTAATTTCTGTAGTAATAATATAAAGCAATATTACTAAACAACTGTTTTCATTTTCACATATCTATAGTACAGCAGCGTAGTACCGAGTTTGACTTTTCCGTGATAATTTCACGAACCGTTCTTCGTTACGCCTTTTCTAGCACAAACACAAAGGGGAAAGACAGTCAACTTGATATAAACAATATATAGACACTATGCAACATCGACATTCCGACCTGTCGTAGTTGCCAAGACATAGCAGAGAAGTATAAACATGCATCAGAGTTCTCTGCACTTGCACACAGTGAAGAAGTGGGCAGTTATCTGCCCATGAGGTGTAAACGGTAGGCAGTGCACAGCCAACCCTACCTACTTCGACGAACATCACTGCCCCTACGTGTAAACCTAGCTTTACTGTATAGCAGTTCAGCTCGATTTAAGGGATACGAGGACTGAAATTAGCAATTCCATAAAAATAAATTGCTACTCAGCTAAAATTTTGACGGAGTGTTAACAGCACACACATGTGGCAAGGTACAAAATTTTGTTACTGTAAACTTGTTTTTCGTTAAGATATTTTTAAAATTTGGCAGTATTGAAAATGTACTTTGCGTTACATACTTCAATATATTGTAGTTTTTTTTCACATTATTATACAGGAATGACCATTGTTATCAATTATCAGTATTATTTATGAAATTGAATAAAATTATGGGGAGAAAATAATTTTTTTACTGAAACCTTCATACGGTTACTTAAAAAAATGGCATTTTTCATCATTTTGATAATTTGTTTCACCTAAACTATTTGAACAATTCAAAAAGTAATACTTTTATTTAAAGTTATTAGTATCTGGATTATGTACAAAAAGAATGAAGACAATTTCTTAACATTTGTGAAGCATAGAAAGTTTTTGTTTGCAGAAAACATGACGCTGAGAAAAACACATTTTATCTGAAGAAAGTATTAATTTTTTAATTGAGAATCAAATCCTTATACGTTGCTCCTGATCCTTCAGAAATGACGAAATAGAAATAAAAGTTTTGCTATATGATTTGTAAGGCTTATAGGCATATCAATATGGAAAAAAAAAATTAGAAAATGTCATGTTTGCAGATTTTGGGCGAAATTTGAGTACCTGTGTCCCTTAAAATACGCTGCAAATCCTCTACAATTCGCGCGACAGCTCAAGTTGTTCACCAACTTCCATGCGACTTTTCTTGGCCATACTCCATTAACGATTTATCGCGAGGGTAGGAAAGTTTACTCTCGCAGATTGATCGCGGGGCTTATCTCTGGGAATGCGTCGTACTTTCTGGTTTTTCAAAGTTCTCACGTGCCGAGGCACCATCGACTATTTTAGGGGTGTGTGTGTTCTGGTGTCGAAGACCTTGCCATACGGTAAGAGTTGTCCGCTGATCCTATTTGATCAGTCGGCCAACTGTCTTCTAAAGCAGGTGGAGACATGGAAAAAAGAGAATGCTGGGGTCACACAATAAACTCGTCTCTCGTCATTCGGAAGGGCGTAGAAATAGTTCCCAATAACCCCGACCTATCTGATGCAGGGTTTTGGAAGGTTTTCCCTGCATCTCTTTTAGGTGAAACGCCTGGTACGGTCCTTAAACTATAGCCCGGGGGCTACTTAACTCTATCTTCCACATCTCCCCTTTTCAACTCCCCATGCTATTTTTCAGGATCACCCTCATGTAGCCTGTTAACCCAAAAAAATGTAGGCAACTGTCACGTAGCCCTAAAAACCTCAATCATATCATAACATATTTTATTATTAGTCTTTACCTTACCTTACAGCCAGCGCCGTTGTTCAGACACTTGTCGCCCGTGATGAAAGTCATGTTTGCGCTTCCGGTTTCACGTCGTCATCGTCGTTTAAATGTTTCCGATGGAGAAACAGACGAGAATAGCTTTGCGCCATATCCGGACTGGTCCAAGTGTTGATGCGATCAGAATTTGCCTGGCGGTGTGTGGCCGCCTTGGTCATGAATCAGGACGGACGTGTTTCGCGACTCTGCTTTCGATAAACGTCTCTGTCGATTTTAACATTCATGCGTCTGTTTGAATTCTTCGTTGAACTGACTGATCCGCTTCCTCACTCGTCGTTGCTTTCCCGATTGTGGTTTGCTGGCGTCACGTTAAACAGCCGAATCACTGATCTAACTTTCACAATCGGGGCGTGTGGTCTGGAGGCTGTGATCGCTACTTACTTTATGTCTGCTTTCCTAGAAGTCTGTAGCAATCTGACTGACAATGTCTCGCCAACTTCAAGCGCGTGCTGGGAAGAACGAAACGTTTCTCCGTGTTTGTTGCCCAAATTTCAGGTACGCGCACGTTTTTTTCAAAGCCACTTTGGCACTAATCGAAGAGTTTGTTCCATCGTTGGACACTTGAGCTTGCCGGTTAACGATCACAAGCAAATGGAAATTTGCTGTGTACACCTGCCGTTACATGCGCGGTGCGATTGGCGTGCTATTTCCATAATTCCGTTTCTTTCCACCGAGCCATCCGTAATACTATGATTTATTACATAACAATACAGCCAATTTGTCAGCAAACAATTTTATATTTATTTAATATATCTACGATGCTTCGTCCATAATTGTGGACTCCATAAGGCCGTAACCGCCGGAGGACGCAAAGTTTTCCATTGTCACATGCATTATAACCACTTAAAATGTATTGGAGGAGAGGGGGGGTTGTGACTAAGACACGTCTAGGCTCTCTCACGTCGGTGGGGTTGATAGCGTCACTATTGACACTGTCTTATTGGGAAACTGCGTCGTGTTCGGTTTCCAGTCGAACTCCCGAACTGCGCTGCGAACCAACTCTTCGGTGTCGCAGCCATCAGATCATATACTGTGTGTGTGGACGTACGCATGTACCTGTCTAGGTGTTTGCGACCCTGGACTTTTATATAAACGATCTGCACTGCGACTTAAAAACATTTAATCAATTCGTAAACTAATTAGAAAGTATCATTACTTGTGATTATGTAGCATTTTATTTAAGTAATTGTACTGTGGTAATCGAGGTGATAATTATTAATGATAAAAATTTCAATGTTAATAAAAAAAAGAAACAATTTTGCTAAATTAAATTATATCAATTTGAATTAGAAATAAAACAATTTACAAAAATCATTTAAAATTTTGGGCCGGCTGCTTACTAAACTCACCGGAGTATCTACTAAGGCTATGGGTGAGTATAAACTAAATTAGGCGTCGACCGCTTGTAGATGAGGAGCTGGTGATGATACTTGTCTTCTTCGGCCAGGTTTTGGTACTCGTACAATCAGCTATTGGAAGCCGAATTTCCTCCAAGTCAGCATACCCATTTAATGTACTCTCATGATGTAATTGTTGTTATGGCTTCTCCAGCAATAAGTACGAAAATGTGCTCTCCTCCTCCTCCTCCTCCTTATGTTAACTTCGTTTGCCTGGCGGGATGTGTTGGCTTTCTCCGAGGCTTGGCGTTGTTCATGTCCCATTCTTCCGGGGATGACCTCAGATGTAGTCCGTCCCTTCTTCATTTGTTGCAACCCGTGTTTATGTTGCAACGGGATGTTTTTCGCGAGTCCCAAACTCAGGCCTTTGTCCCAATTTTCGGATCTAAGGGCTGACCTGGCATTCCTCAAGTGGAACTGACTTTCTGGCAAACGCACACCAAAGTACTTTATAATTGTTTGTCGCTAATGTCGCAATGGATAATCCACTTTTAGTGACAGAAAAATCCGTCTCGGGCGCCAGTGTCGTATTACACATACATTTGCATCGCTGTTAACTGGTTAAGAAGTATCGTTACTTAAATAAAATAAAATCTGGGTCGATCTGTAGCGTTATTTCACGCTTAAAAACAATTTGATTATCTCGTCAAAATCTATTCATTTGCAAGTTCTATATGGTTTAGGATAAGACCTCGTTTTTGGCCTTAAATAGGAGGATGGGGAAAGGTAGGAAGCTAAATCTTCGAAAAGCCGACAAAAAATTTCTCCTGGGTGATCGGCAATAAACAGAAAAAAAAAATCACGGCAGTCGGATGAACTGTATAGAAACCGCCTAAGGGTAAACCTTATACCTCGCAGTGTGTTTGAACGTGCCCAGTACATAATCACTGGAGTGCGCCGCTTACATGGCCTTTTAAAATCTATATACATTTGAAAATCGGTAATTTCTAAAAATACAATTTGTAGTTAAATTTAAATATCGTTTCACGCCTAACCAGATGTGTAACCATATCGCTTCACAGGCTACGCGGTGAGAAGGGGGGAGGGGTTCTCCTCTGGCCGAAGACTAGGGGAACAGGTTATTCGAAAACTTCGTGCGAATCACGTGACAACGCGCAGAACAGTTTTTGAAGGGTTGGGCCAGTTTTTAGGGACGTGAAAGGGCACCGAAGGAAGGAGCTAAATCTTCTCTGGGGTGAGCACTGCAACTCGTCAAAAAATTTCGTGGCAATCGGGTGAATGGTATAGTGACTTTGTATGTTGATGTATGTGTGGCTGAAATGAAGGAGAAACAAGTTGCCTCTATGGATGCGTGTGGTACCTCATCCTAAACGACGACTTGTAACCACAATGGGCAACGTCACTCGAGGTAGAGGGGAGCGTGACGTCATTTCTGCAAGGTGCCTCTGGTGGCTGACGACTAAGACGTCCGCCGTTTTAGAAGACGATGACCTCGTCAGAGTGAGGTTATGCGACCGTGGCGGCCGCCTCCGTAAGAGTCGCTCTTGCGTAAGCTGACGTAACGCCTTACGTTCACCTGTTGCCCAACACAATACCATTATTGTTTTATTTTTTTCGTCAGTCGCTGAGCATATTAATCCGTCGTTTATAACGGTGACAAGAACTTGATGCTCGAAATTCTCCTACTGTGTGAGAAATCAATTACTGAAGAAAACTCTGCTCAGTCCGAGATGCAGTTGGATATTGAAACAAGATAAATAGCTAACTTTGCAATAGTTCCATTCTGTTTTGTAATATGGAATAATTTTCCGTGGCGTCATCCTGGGAAGATTGTATAGGGAACAAAACACTCCAGATTTTAAAAGAGAAGAAGCTGAAGATGAGAATAAATAGACTGCTAAATATTTGTGTTGCCTGCTTCAGTGCGGTTTTTAAAGGATTTCTGCATTCTTACTCTTTTTACTTACGGGTAATATAAGTGTGAATATTAGGAAATGGTTGCTAAAAATGTTCGTAACGGAACGTGGCGTTATATGGGTGCGAAACGTGGACGATAGGAGTCGGAGAAAGGAAAATAATAGAAGCCTTTGAAATGTGGTGCTATAGGAGAATGAGATGGGTGGATAGAATCACAAATGAGAAAGTTCTAAACAGGATAGGGGAAAAGCAAACAATATAGAGGACATCGACTAAGAAAAGGGATAGATTAATAGGACACATTTTAAGACACGAGGGTGTAATACAATTAACATTACAGGGAAGTGTGTGGGGTATGAACAGAAGAGGGATGACAAGGATGGAATCTGCTAAGTAGATTAGGGAGGATGTGGGTTGTGCTTGCGCAAGATAGGTTAGCATGGAGGGTTGCATCAGACCAGTCTTAGGACTGAATACCACAACAACAACAACAGGAACTCTTTTCCCGTCAGAATACACACGGGTGATGCAGAATCGTATCATCTGTACCAATGAAGTAACCACATTGAATCCCGACCAGGACATTTACATTAGTAAAGCAGTACAATCGTTTCATGCCGATAAATGAGATAATGAAAGTTGACTACCCACAACTGACTCAGATGTGTACAAAACTTTACACACACAGGGCAAACAACTGCCAAAAAGAAGTCCTGGATTGTATCTGAGATTAAAATAAGAGCTAACTAACATTTGCGATGTTTCTCCCCCTATTCAGTCAAACAGCTGGCGGACATAAAGACATATTACTAATAATAATAATTACCATGTTCCACATTTCCTGTGAGTATTATGACGGGAAAGGGTAATAATGCAGAAATCCTTTAAAAACCGTACTGAAACAGGCAAGACAAATATTTAGCATCTTCAGCCTCTTCTGTTTTTAAGTCTGACTTGTATTGTTTCCTATACAACAATCTACCCAGTATGACACCCCTCGTCAAGCAGTTCCTCTCTCTTACATGTCCCGGATTCTCAATTTGGGTCTCCCTTTGTCTGTAGTTGGAGGGGAGTTATTTCCTTCCTC
This sequence comes from Eucriotettix oculatus, assembly GCA_034510155.1. Lineage (NCBI taxonomy): Eukaryota > Metazoa > Arthropoda > Insecta > Orthoptera > Tetrigidae > Eucriotettix > Eucriotettix oculatus. The sequence goes on along the minus strand of CM067377.1, from coordinate 213,506,469 downwards.
TGATATATGAAGGAGGTCCACGTCAGGGTTGATATTCTTTACCTGAATGCAGTTTATCAGAGTTAAGTTTTGCTCACCTGCCTCGACAGTGCTATCGCTTTATTTGCTGTGTGTTCTGTTGTTAATCCTTGTGCCTTCCTAAATACTTGGCTATAATTCTAGATGCCCCCCCCCCCTGCTGCCTTGATTCTCTCGTAACCTTGAGAGAGAAATTTATACACTCCTGCACACTGTTTAATTGTCCGTTACTAATTTGGAACCAATGCAAACTGTTTTAGTAAGTGTAAGGTCTCTAACTGCCGTAACTGTTATTAACATTCTGTCTTACAAACAGAAAGCGGGTCAGAGTATGTATGGATGTTGTTAATATAATAATTGAACTGTATGTCAGTAATTGATACTAAATAGACAACAGGAGGCATGATTAAGGAGGAGACCATCTTGCTCCTCAATCTAGCCTGGTCCATCTGAGGCAGCTACAAAATGTATTGTGACTGGCAGGTGTGACTAACTTTCAAGATTATACAATGTTAAGTTAATAAATACCAGTGTTTAGATTTCATGAGGATAGGGAAAAAATTCAAAAAATTCGTGGCCTAATAACTACTGTGATTGTAGGGTAGGGGGCATATATATCCTCCACTTTCACCGTTCCATCCATCTGGCGTCGGCAGTATGTATTCATTAAGGTCTACCGCCGAGGGAGTCGAGCTCTTATCAACTGGGGGAATGATAATGCAGGGTTATCTTCCAGGTTATAGAGGGCTTGGTGTTGGTCTTAAGATAGGTTTTGGTTCTTTGGCTTAGAGTTGACGTGATAGGAGAATTCGTGGGTGCAGCTTGGGGCGAGGTTTTATTATATATAATGAGAGAGAGAATTTGTGTTGTGACCACAGATTTCTTCAATACGATTAAGCCATAAATAAATTTGTGGTTTTGAGAATTCCTGCAAGCAGAAAAGGAAGAAGAGATAAGCATTACGCTCGAATAATGTTCAGAAAATTCATAAGGATGAAGATTTCAATTTCCACATGCCGGTAAGACTTCTGTTCCTTTCCTTTCTGTTGTCGTGATTTAAACGTGAACGAAAATAATATTTGTAGTGTGAGAATCATTCGCAATTTGTTGATTATTATTGTAAACTATTGAGTGATATGTGCCTACTTTTCTTTTCAGTAGGGTGGAAATATAGGGAAATTATTTGATTTATGAAAACCAATTCATTTAGCATCTCATGCATGCAAAATGTTAACAAAAATAGTATATAGGAGGATGGAACGTCAAATAGAATGCGAGTTGGGAGAAGATCAGTTTGGTTTCAGGAAGAATGTAGGGACAATATTGACTTTGTGTCTAATTTTAGAAGACAGGATTAGAAAAAAACTGTTTGTTGCTCTTGTAAATTTAGAAAAGCCTTTGATAATATTTACTGGAACACAGTATGAAGGATATTGAAGATGACAGTAATAAAATATTGAAAAAGATAACAGTATTTAGAATTGAACAGCAAGAAAGGAAAGCAGAAATCAAGAAAGGAGTAAGACAAGGATGCAGTCTGTCACCATACTGTTTATATGTAACACACAATGAAGAAAGTTAAAACGGAATATCGAAAAGGAATCATACTGCAAGGAGAAGAAATAAAAACCCTATACTTTGCCTATGATATTGTAGTATTAGGGGAGTCAGAAGATGACTTGGACACTATAATAAATGGCACAAACGTGGTCCTGGAGGAAGAGTTCAACATGAGGATCAGTAGAGGGGAAAACCAAGGTAATGGAGTGTAGTATGGGAAACAGTGGAAAAATAAAGGCTGTTAGATTCGGAAGGGATATTTGAAGGAAGTTAAGGAATTCTGCCACTTGGCTAGTGTAATAACTATAGTAGGATAGCACAGGCAAGGAAGAGGAATTTACATACGGGTAATATAAGTGTGAATATTAGGAAATCATTTCTAAAATTACATCTACACACTTAAAAGTTAGCCCCCATATCATTTTATTTTTATGGACTCCATTCAATGTTGGTATGGAGCTGTGGCGTTATGTGGGTGCGAAATGTGGACAATAGGAGTTGCAGGCAGAAAAAGAATAGAAACATTTGAAATGTGGTACTATAGGAGAATGAGATGGGTGGATAGAGTAACTAAGGAGGAAATTCTATACAGAATAGGTGAAGAGCGAACAATACAGAGGACATTGACAGAGAGAAGGAATAGATTAATAGGCTACGTTTTGAGACTAAATTAGCATTAGAGGGAAGCGTGTGGGATAAGAACATAACAAGGATGGGATACGTTAAGCAGATTATGGAAAATGTTGTTTCTGTGTATAATGAAAAGGCTTGCACAGGGTAGGTTAGTGTGGAGGGTTGCATCAGACCATTCTTAGGACTGAATACTGCAGCAACAACACATGTAAACCAATAAGAAGAATGACCTAGTAAAACGTGGTAAATTGCTGATAGATAATGAATATTGAGGGAAGATAAGAGACAATCAAATAAAGACTCAAAAATGAGAAGGGATTGAATTAGTCTCACATAAAGTCACAAAATCTCTACTATTTTCCATTATATATATACTGACATAGTAAATTTAATCCAGATTTTGTTTCATGTTCACTTTTCAAATCAAAATTCTTGTAGATTGTGTAGAAAATGCAATAACTAAGTTTCAATAAATCTTGTAAAAATGTGGGTGTATGGGTTCAAATCTTCTAATTGTTATTGTGGTTGATTTGATTTGTCTGTAAGGTTGCTGCGGGTCTACAACTACTTCATTCAGCATAGTGTGAGGTTTAGCAGAGGCAGTCTCAAGTAAATCTCTTGCTATTATAGATTGTTAATAGTCAAGTAGATTCACATTTACAGTTTTTTCCTCCTATTTTATTTGAAAGGTTTGCTGCTTATTTTTAATTACTGTGATATTTGAAGATATTCAATTAGAATCCTCCAAATATAACTGAACTATGATGAAATTGCTGTTGTCGTTCTTGAGTTTTAATTTTTTTGGCGCCAATACATAAGTTCATACAGAGACAATTCTTTTTTTAGTTTTTTCTTTGTAAATTTATTATATCTTCATCTTGGCTGCACATGGTTGTATTACTGTTCATGCTAAATTTACTGACCAAGCAAATTCATGTTGTATTTATGGAAATGGAAATAACAATTAGTGACGTGTTTTTATTATTTGAATTTATTATTTTTGTGCACAATAAAAATAAACTTTTTTTTGCCTTTGAGATTTGACATCCTACAGTCTTACAACAATACTTCCAGGGTGAAAGTGCTCAAAATTATAACTAGGGCAGGAATTTTTTGATGGCAGTGGAGTTGTCAGTAACTTGCTAACATTACGCTCTGGTAAAGACCTGGGATCAGATTCTTTCAGATAATTCAGTACAAAATTTTCTCTGGTTTATAACTTGCTAAACACAATTTAATTTGTCCCGACAGTCTTCACATCATAATGTCAGAACTACGGTAGAATCCCACTTATCCAACCTGGATTTGTCACCCAAACATTGGCTTCTCGTGAAGAAAACTTTGCAGCTGGCTGTTAAAGAAGAAAAGAATGTGTAACTTTTATATTATGTGCAAATGCATCTGGAAATAATAAATTAAAATTCATGATGATATGCAGATCGAAAAAAAAACTAAGAGTATTTAAAATGTTAAAGTGTTATACAAAAACCTACACAATCACACAAAACCTGGATGGACTCTGAATTATTTAAAGACTCGTTTTTCAACAAGTTAGTAGTGTTTTTGGAAAATTTTTTAAAATCAAAAATATATCCAAGTGTGTCAGAACTCGGCTGTGGTGAAAAAAAGCAATTTACTTTCCTCCAAATATCACACCTTTGTGCCAACCAATGGATGAAAGTGTCTTTATAGGATTTCAGAAGCCTATAATTGTAATGTCTTAAGGTTTATAATTCAACATATGGAAGATGAACAGTGCATTTGCGAGCCACAAAGAACGTAAACTTGAAGGATGTTGTTTATTTGTTAGCTGTATCCTGAAAAGGGTCAACTATCTTGCAAGGAGCACAGAATGTTGAGGGTTCTCTAGTTTCCCTGATGAAACCGTTTTCAGGCTGTGAAAATACCATCAAAGGAACAAATGGGGCCTGGATGAAGATGCACACGGAACAACAATGAACAAATGTGGCTATTATGAAAATTATTATGGATGTAAAATAAGAATATGAAGAGATTATAGTAATGAAGGATAATGTGATAATGAAGATTATGGACCAAAAATGTCCCACACAGGAGCTGTAAAAATATTTTAAACTGCTTTAGTCTACACAGAGCAACAGTCGCAAGCAGAAGCATTTTTAACTGTTATTGCTGATATATTTGCTGCCAGAAAAAAGATGACAATTTGGAAAACAAAGTGTGATAAATTTCTTTACACATTAAACATGTTTGTATAATTAAATGATCTGAACATTAAATGCTTATTTTGCTATAATTTTTATTATTTCCATTTATGTAAAAACAATTATTTTTAGAAGAAAGACAAGAATGGAAAAAAGTCAACCGTACCAGGGAATCGAACCCAGGACTTTGCAATATCCAGCCGCATGCTCTACCAACTGAGTCAACATCCAAGGACCAATTTAACACTTCTCCATTCCGTAAACCTAAGCTAGGCTCACCTACCAATTCTTGTCTTTCTTCTAAAATTAACTGTATGCGTTACTGGGCTTCAATTGAGCATTCCCACTAACTTAAATTATTAATTAAATCATTTTATACATTTATTATTATCCATTATCCCTCATACCGCCAGTTCCAATTATGTCGAATATGCAGGACACTACTGTAATTATAGTCCACTTCTATGTAGAGTGTGTTTTCTCAATCTTTTGCATTACAATTGTTAATTTTACAACATATTAAAAATTGTCCTTTGATCCGTACTGGTTTCTATTTTGAACTCTACCTTACATCTTCTTTTTCTAGGTGGCCATGATGTCACGCCCTGAAGGGGCTCCTCAAGTGAAAGAGGAAGCAGAGTCGGTGGGCGGAGGAGTAGGGCTGTGCTCCCCATCCAACAGTGCCAGCCTCTACTCCCCCTGCACCACCACAGCCCTTCCCAGTGATGTAAGTGGTTATGGTAACAGGAATTGTCACAATCTTGTGTCGTCGTCCACCTCCATTCACTCGCCATGTCATTTTGCAGATCGATTTTTGCGATGATACCAGCGAGGGTCGCCGCTACTCTGTCACTTCCCCGGGAGGCGGAGTCAGTCCGGATCGACAGTTCTGCTCGTCCACCACCCAGCCCGCCTCGGGTCATTTGGAAGTGAGTTCACTGTGTTACTGAGCAATAATACTTTCACACTTGCGCATGACGTTTAGTTGTATTTTTTGTAAATTACTGAAAGTAGTTAAGTTTTCTAGAAACTGTTAATTATATTGTCATTTGAAAATTTGTTCGGTCGTCAAATCTTCCCCACCTGAATACGCATTGATGCTCGCCAATCACATTCTCAACATATGGCTCAAGTCTGTCAAAAAGGTTAGCAGAGAGAATTTTGTAAGAGAGGGCTGATTCCTCTGTAATTACTGCATTCAAGCACATTTCCCTTGTTTATTTCATATTGCTGGTATTCTCCATTCTGTGGGTGATGTTTTATTATTCCCTATGCGTAGAATTACGTCCCTGAATAACGGTACACAACTAGGCCCCACTATGTTCAAGAATCCAAATGGGATGTTATCAAGTCCAGGGGATCTATTGTTATTTAATTTCTTAATAGTACTTTTTACCTCATCAATTTATATTCATTCCTCTGAAAGTAGTTCAGAATTAAACTCTTCATTTTGACCTTTCCACCTTTGTAAAGTAACATTTTTATTATTCTAAAACTTGCCTGACCACCCCCCTCTTGGCTTAATTTCATTAACGAAAACTCTGCTTTCCCCTACTCCTCTAAGGTGTTCAACGTCCCCAAAGAGATTTTCTTGAAAAGTCTCTTTAGCTTTGTGAACCTTCTCAATTTTTCTAGCACATCTGTAATTCTCAACAGCTGTTCTAGTATGCCTTCTTTGAAGTATATTCTTATATGCCTTGTTTTTACTTGCAGTAGCAACCCTACGTTTTTCATCAAACCAACTGTCATATTTTCTCTTCTTGGATTTTTCAAATACTCCAGATTAGTTATTTTTTTTAAATGTGTTTCCAACTCCCTCTGGTATTTATTCCTCACAACAGTCTTTTGTAGCAGTTGTCGGTTAAATTTCTCCAGTTTCATCCTTTGGTGTTTATAGGCATTAGATATTCTTGTTCTGACTTTCACTATTACCACATATTGGATCTAAGTCAAAATTCGCTTGTTGGCGTGACCTGACTTCCAGTATGCCTGAAACATGTCTTGCATCAATTGCAAGTAACAGGAGGATGAAAGGTGTGCACGTTTCTACTTGTCGACACAGCGTCTCTCTATCTCCTCTCCCTCGTTCAGCATTCTCTGTCCGTTTGAATGCTCAAATGGTTCTGACGCTATCACGCGTAATCCGACATCCCTGTCACTGCCAAAGCAAATACTTACAAAGCAGGTTTTTTTTTTGTTCAGACAAACTCGTTGAATTCACATCCACAGTTACTGTAACCTTAGTCTTATTTTGTATAATCTAGGTGATTTGGTTTCAAAATCATGGATTAAATGCTCAATCTTCACATAAACTGCAAAGCCGGAGCACAGCTACACACAATATTGTGTGATTTCTTCTTTTGTGTATTCCCTTCAGAATCTATCTCATTTCCAGAAGGGACATCAAATCAAGTTTGCAATTACCCATGATTTCTGTTAAGACCTTGTATAAAGAGATTGTAAATTCTATGTTCCAAATCTCAAATCCTTCATATCCTTCCCAGGTCGCCTGACAGTATTGAGTTCAGAAAATTCTTCTTTTGATTTCGTAACAGTTTTATGGGATAGGGTTGTTAGTCCTATGCCCAACCCCCCAACCTGGAGGCGACTTCACCTGGTACCTGTCGAGCAAGGGAGACCCTAGCAGTAGCTATGCTCCCACCGGCATAAACCCCTCCGCCACAACGAGTCGAGGGGGGGGTATGAAATATTTTAGTAACATTAAAAATTGGCACTTTTGATTACCTCATGTGTTTTGAAACTATTTTGTGTGCAAAATCAAAAATAATTGGTGTGTTGATTTTTATGTATGAATAATTTTTTAGTAATATTCACAAATAATTTTGTGGACAAATTTCTAAGTGTGTGTATGGTTTGTGTGCGTTACAGCACAAATATAGGAATAAGAGTTAATCCTAATTTTTATTTTATTAATATATTACTGGAAAGTTGTCTGGTTTTATTCATTTATGGTAAAATTATGGTTAATTTTCTGTAGTTTATTTAAAAGGCGTGAAAGGGAGAACTCTTCTCATACAACAAAATATGATTTCTGCCAAGTGGGAAAAAGGTGTGAAGTAACTCTGTAGTTGCTCAAGATGGGAAAAAGTAAATCTTTCAACAGCTAAAGAATGTACATCACAGTGCTGTGCTTAGGTTGTATGTTGCTATGGGGAAAAATGTACTCGTATATTGTGCATATTGCTTAGGAAAATGTGACATGTGTAAATGGAATTCCAAATTTTCCTTAAATTTTCTTAGTTGTGAAGGATTTTCCATCTATATACAGGGGTTTTCCTATTTACAGAGTTTTAGCGGGGGGGGGGGGAGGTTATTGGAAAAGTACCATTTGTACCGATGAAGGGGATTGCTATAATTTTGCATCATATTCGAGATACATGTGTTGTGCGACTTGACTATTACATCCAGCTTTGCCATAAAATATCTACATCTTGGTGTAATCTGCGAGAAATAGATACCTTCAAAGCTTCGAGGGCTGACTGTTATGCTCCGCAGATGTGTAGCAGAACTCCTTAGCTATTTAACTTGTTTTGTATGAAAACTTTATCTCCAACTGCTATAAATATGTGTTAGGAATTGTGGAATACCCTGTATACAATGTATTTTATGTTCATAGGAAATATGTGTAGGACATAGTGAAAAAGTAATCTTAAATGTTGTCATTACAAATACAACACAACTTAATTGAACAACTACTTGCATAAATCTTTAAAAAAAAACTTTATATAATAAACACTTGACATTACAGTTAATTGCTTGTCTTGCATAAGTTTTGATTGTGTTCTATACAAAAGTTGTTTTTATTTATGTGTGTTAAATAATTAGAATAGTGAATCAAGAATTGATGTATGGAAAATATCTAGAAAAAGGTAAGAACTGTGGCGCGGAGGTTGGCACAGTATGGACAACAGTCGTGACAACCAGCCAGTCATAGGGTTAAAGATGCCAAATATACAAGCAAGAACATTTTATTGATGTAATAAGGTTTTTATTGGAAACCCTCGCTGAAGTTAAACATTTGAGTGAACCGTGTTGTTGACTGACTGATTTGTTAAAATGGTAAGAAATATTTTATCTTTTAAAGAAGGTGTTTTTTTAGTAAATTTAAATGATGTAACAAGAAGAAAATGAAACAGTTAACAATATTTACTCCTATGTTTAAGTCATCAAAATTCTAGTCTTATGTAAGACTTAGAATTTTTATTAATTGATTCTCCGAAGTACCCATTCAGTATACTTGCTTACACAAGAGCCTTGTCTGGCGTTGTGTGTAAATTGTGCCTTATATAAAAGCTTACAGGCTTCTAACAATTCATCTATTCCCATCCACCCATGTTTAATTCATGCAGAAGTGGAGAGACAAACTTCCTGATTTAGCACATCCACCGCCACCCAGTGTTTCCAGCTCTGTAGTACCAGGAGGATGTTGCGAGGGTCTTCTGCACCGTAGATCCAGGTGTGAATAATACTTTAAGCTTTTATGCTACATGGACTTAAGTCGGCAGCATCTTCTACCTTTTGGGAGTTTTAGTTAAAATGCTCACGTATTGGTATCGACTGCCAAATTATTTTTGTTTCTGTTATTTCAGGAAATAAGTTTGAAATGAATGAGAACCTGTCTGCGTTTAAATAAGCGAAACAATTTTTTGTACTTTAAGTTTCTCAATTGTTGCTTTATTTCCATGATGTAATTTCTCTCCTCTGGAAGAGTTTCCTGTCCTCTTAATTTACATGTGACCGGAAACTTAATACAAGTCACGTGACGCCTGCCCTGCTAAATATTAATAACATTTCAAAAGGCATTAACATAGTTCAGTCTGGAACGGACAGCAAGCTGTCCGAGGCTTGTTTCTCAACGAACCTGTTCCCCATGTGTATTATTGAGCATTTGGGATGGATGATATATATTTTTTCCTTGTGTAATGTAAAAAAGTGTTCTGACAGAATTAAGTGTTATGAAAGGCATAAGTATACACTTGTTAGCGTGTCATTCCAAATTAGACTTTAACTTGACACAGTTAGTACCAGGTTGTCAAATATTTATACACACAGACAATATAGATTAATTAATTAGAAAAGTATAGATGCCTTAATGTTAGGTGTTTACCTTTGTAAAGGCATATAGTATCTTATATTTTCATTGCTTAAATTCGATCAGAGCATGCTTACAGGGCCAGGGTTAAGGTAAAACATGTGTAGCCTTGCCACCTGTAGAGGCTGTTTTCTCAGTTACCACTGCAAATCCTTGTAACGATGATGTGCTGTCCTCGAGAGAATAATATCACTTGCAACCTTCTTGAGCTTGGTGATCAATAATGATGTGTGTTCCAATTATTGTCTGCTTGTTATTTTTTAAATTCACGTGATGCTTTCTATAATATTATTATTCCTTAAACTACCAGTACAGTTGCTATTTATATCATACTCATAACTTTCACTCTACTATTTAGACTTGTAAATTTATGTCAACTAGAAAACTACTCCTTTTTAATGTCCTGAGATTGCATCTTGGTCATGAACAAAACATTTCTATTCATAATTTATGATGTGCAAAGTTATTCAAAGTCCTGGTCTCGAGATGGCATCGGCGTATATACAAGTTTGTTCTAATTGTTCTCTCCTGTACAGCTCGATCTGTGGCTTGGCCGATGCGGACACAGATACCTTGGTGCTCCGTGTTGTGCCACATTTCTTCTGTTACCCTTTCATGGTTGTATCTAGTTCTCTGGGTTGTGGCACCGTATCTCAACCAGCTTCTGTCACACCATTTCAAACAAAACTCTCAATTAAAATAAAAGTATCGCTATTTTTCCGGTGGCAAGGTTCCGCTAACACTTTTCGCTAGGGCAATCGAACCTTTGTGCGTGTCATTACCTGCTCTAACTGATCATTTTGTTTGGCTGCAGACACTTATTACCAGGACGGATTTCCGGATAAGTTTTAGAACAATAAAACTGTTTTAAACAATGATGGCAGCCTCATCCGCTTTTAAAATGGTAATTGATAATTTTATTGTGATCTTTGTAACTTCTTGCCTACATTCACATGGTCTGGGAAATAACAGCATTTAAAAACTGTATCTCAGACTGTTTCATTTCGCACTCAGTTCAGAATTCAAATTGTATGAATCGTTATTGGCACACTTCACTTACTTGAAAAGTTTATATTATTTGCAGGATTTGGGTTCTTTTATTTCTTGTAGGCTTTCAAGCTGTAGTCATTTAAATAGTGTATGGTCAGGCGAAATGTGTTAAACATCACCTAGAAAGAGTATTGCCTTAGAGGGGATTATTTAATTAATAATCTGATACCATTATAGGGAAAACCCATCAGGAGAGTAATTTCATTTCAGCTATCCGAATTATATGCGAAATAAGTTTTTCATGCAAGTTGAAATTTGATAGTTTGTTTGCTGGAATATGATAACCTGTTAATAAATGTGAGTGTAATTTGAGTGCAGCATGTAGCTGTCTTAGTAGTGTCTGTGTTATTTTTTTTTAAATACCAACTAATGGTCTGGAAGTAATATATTATTTATGCATTTTTCTACTACCATTTTATCATAAATTTATTAAATCTTTTCAGAACTCATCTCAGCTGCTCCCAACCCTGATATGTTCTCACCTTTGTCAAGAAGTATGAAGTATGGAACAGGATAATGTTATTTGAATCCTGAGCTAGTTCAGGTCGTCGTCAGACTTTAAAGCATTAGTTAAAAAGTCCTTGTTAACTACTTCTTAAGTAATGTGTGTTCATTCTTCAGATTGCCTCTTTCAACACTAAGCAATTACTATGAACTGTTCCAGGAGGGGATGAAAGAAGAGGACCTTCCTAGGAGACTGTGTCTAGTGTGTGGTGACGTGGCTTCTGGATTTCACTACGGCGTGGCTTCTTGCGAGGCTTGTAAAGCCTTCTTTAAAAGGACAATTCAAGGTAGGCCTCAGTTGTATCTCTGCTTCTAATTTCTATGTAAATTATCCCAATAACTAAAAAGTTTAAACTTAATGTCTGTTATACAATTTATGGCCTTTTACAGACCTTATTCTTTTTTAATTTAATTTATAATGTTTTGGCTTATTTTCATGTCTTCTTCAGCTTTTCTTCCTACAGAGGAAAACAAATTAAAAACCAAGAAAGTTAAACAAAACTTAAAAATCTAGATGGAAACTAAATTTCAGGCGTAACCATCGCTAGAAATGGTACATGGCGTGAAACTAGATTCTTCACATATACATTCAATAATCTTTTCAGCTGAGGGAGTCAAGCAGTAAATAAGATTAAATGCTAAATTTTACGCCTAATGAAGTTTCAAAATGGAGACAAAACGTCACTTTTGAATAAATAGTGGTAAATTTATATGCTGACTTTTTTGCAGTCTTTTTATTTATTGGAAACTAAATTAAACTTGCCAAATTACTATCAAAATGCAGAATTTGAATCACATATGAAGTCGAACAATAGCAAGCGAGATCTGAGGCAACACTAAAACTCCTCTCACAATCAGTGACTGAATGAGAAATGTGTACAGGCTAGAGAATCTTTGGCCTGGCATCTGGGATTTACAATGTCGATCCCAGTGACCTTGGAGGATTAATGTGTAATGGGAAGTGTCTTATCTTGAAATACATTTAAGTAAACAAATTTAAGTTTTAAAAAGTTAGCAAATAAATGTAGCTAAAATTAAATTTAAATTTAGGAAAATAGCGTATTATTAGTACTCGTGTCATTACGTTAATTGAGCAAATTATTGGTAATTTTTGTGTGTATCACTTCTGACATTTCTTTTGTTCAAAATCAATAATTTCTACCTTTACCCAATCAAATTCATGGTTCTCCTGTAGCCTATGTGTGGTGACTTCATAATGCTTTGTAATCTTGTGTTTGTTCAGTCTTGTTTGTCCAATATAACCTTTTTTGCAGTCTGGTACACCAAATTAATTTTATAGATAATGTTACGATGCAAATAATTGTCAATATCGTCTTTACTCTTTCTGATAAGTTTATTGTTGACTTTAAACCTGACCGAGAAACCAAAACTAGTTAATAAGTTGATTAATGTTTCTCAAACACTTCCATAATAAGGTAGCACCTGTATTCGTTTGGATATCTTTTGTGAGTGAGTTAGTGTGTGTGAGTTTGTGAATTATGCAAGGACAAATCATTAGTTAAACCTGTCTTAATGTATGGCTCAATTATTTGGTCACCATATTCTACAAATATATAAGGAGAATAGAAACAGTGTAACATAATTTTTTTCTACGTTGAATTTACACTATGTTCACATTTAAAAATCTCTAAAAATCAAACGGAATTCTAAGGACCTAAAATGTATCTTTAAATTGACCAACAACTTAACAGACTGTATGTTATAGAGTCACTCCCATCTGAGACAGACATTTAGTATTAAATCCAACTATGCAGAACTAACTAGAAAGACTAAATATGTAAATTTACTGAATATAGATTTATACCATACTGAATACGAAGATTTGTTGAAAATTATAGAAAATAGCATACCGAGATGTGAATGAATTATATGATTATTTTCAGTATTTAGGAATGTTTATTTTTAATATTTGGTCGTTATTTCTGTGTTTGGTAATGTTTGTTCTGATGAGATATATTTTGTATACTGTTTTGGTACATTATTTGACATCATACTTTGGAAAGCTAAATTGTCAGGAATAACGACGGCCTGTAAATCAACACTACAATAATGTAAAACTTATAAATTGGATTAATGTTCATCATTTACAATAAATAAATTTTGTTAACACATTTAATGTGTTATACATTTTCAGGTAATATTGAATATACTTGCCCGGCATCCAATGACTGTGAAATCAACAAGAGACGGCGCAAAGCATGCCAGGCGTGCAGGTTCCAGAAGTGTCTTCGAATGGGAATGCTGAAGGAAGGTGTCAGACTTGATCGTGTGAGAGGGGGAAGGCAGAAATACCGTCGCAACCCGGAGATGCACTGCCAGTCCATCTTCTCGTCAGCCAAACCTGCGCCCAGCCTTGAAGGTGGCCACTCATTTTGTCACATGTATTTCTGATTACAGATTATTTGTATTGTTGAATTCATATCTACAGCTGAAGAAGGTGATAAGGTTTGCAGAAGCGTATGGTATTTACTTTATCACCTTAATTTGTCTGTTTATTGGCTACTTCGTTGCCTTTTTACTTCCACATATAGAAATAGATAATGAAGTTGCCAGCAAACAGACAATATTAAGTGATTAAATAAATGACACACATTTCTTAAATACTTTTTCCTTTCAATAGGTGTAAAAATTCATATGAAGCATTAAGAATGACAATTAGCACAAACCCTTTTCACACTTTTGCCTTGAAGAATTTTCTCACTTGCCTCAATTCAACTTGTACCACTGGAATTTATTGATGTATTTTTGTGTATATTTAATGTAAATATGGTTAATCACTTCCCAAAAATACTTTTACTTATTATAAACTCCTTATACAATACTGGCAGATGTTTAATGGATAATATTAAATTTGTTTTAATATATGACTTGAATAATTATTTGTCATATTCATTTGTGTTAACAAATCGAGTTAATTAATTCAACAACCATTGTACATAACATACCTTTGCTATAGTATTAATGAAACAGTTTTATCAGTTACTATTTTTAAAAAGGCCATAGTGTTCATACTGTAATATTGACAATTTCAGAAAACAAGATGCTGGAGGCTCTGGCTAGTTGTGAGCCGGACATACTCGCAGTGTCACACAACTCGTCCGCAACAGATATTGACCTGAGGATCATCAGCACGTTAAGTGACTTGTACGATCGGGAACTCGTGGGGATCATCGGCTGGGCCAAACAGATTCCAGGTACCACACTCGTGACGACGTAGCATATCGGAAAATAACTTTGATGTATTTACAATTTGCTTTCTATGCTCTGGAATATCTCATTCGTTCATAATGAGACACAGATGTTGGTCATTTTTAGGTCTTGTATGAATGTATATATTGTTAATTTCAACTTACAATATGTTATAATGTCATCTCTCATACGTTCTGTGAATTGTGCTATTGTACGTAACTCCTCATTGATGTCAAAACTGATTTAGTATTTATTATTGCAAGATTTGGTGAAATATATAAACGAGCTCTTGTCTAGTTTCGATTGAGAGAGTCGTGAAATGGATCAGAGGTGAAAGCATCTGTGACTGCTTTTCAATGAGTGGAATTTTTCCTATAAACATCATCCCTCATTTTTTCCCTTCTTGTTATTACTTATATGAGTTTTGTGAGAACAGTGGGCATTCCAGCAACGTCAGTTCTCACACACTCGAGGAATGCCAGACAGATGTTGAATGATGCTCTTTACAACTTTATATAATGAGGTGAATTGAGAAGTTCAGTTTTAAACATTAAGAGAAATATGAAAGAAACAACTGCTTGTTACTAGTACTAGACAATATAGTACTGCAATTAATTATGTTTTTACCGGCAGGTTTCATGGATCTCTCGCTTAATGACCAGATGCGCCTCCTGCAGAGCACTTGGGCCGAGATCCTCACCCTGACCCTGACTTTTCGTTCCCTCACTTGCCACGGGAAACTCAAGTTTGCTTCCGACTTCTATTTGGAGGAGAGAACGGCGAGGGATTGCGGAGCTGTCGAGGTGTACCAACAAGTGAGACTTACCACCCTCGGTGTGGCATAATTTGTGGCTGTTGGCAATTTTTCTCACCTTCTTTCCTTTTCAGTGCATGCAGGTGATAGAGAGGCTGCAGATGCTGTCTGTGTGTAAAGAAGAGTACTACATCCTTAAAGCTCTAGTCCTTGCTAATTCTGACGTCCACATGGACGATGTCATCTCACTCAAAAAATTCCGAGACAGCATTTTGTCAGCTCTGACAGACTGTGTTGCCGTTATCAGGTAACTGTTATTATTTTTTATTTCCAACTTTGAAAATCCGGGGATCTTTGCTAATATTTAATCAAAGGAACCATAAAGATGTCCTAAAAATACAATACATGCTGAATGTTACTTTAGCCTCTGAAAATACAAAATGATTTATGTACTAAAAAGGAAACGTTAAAATTTTGTCTGTTAGACCACCTAATGTTTTACTGAAGTACTACAAATCTATAAAACATAGTTAACAATTTACTGTTTGTTATTTACTGCTGTACATTTCAAGTTTATTAGCTACTGATAAGATGACATATTTACATTTATGAACAACACTATGGAAAGCTAACCTTATCAGATGAAAAATAAATTGGCAAGTAGCTACTCAAAACTTCTAAACAGTAATTAATTGTATTGGTAGCAATTTACAGCCATTTCTTTCAACTGTTTTATATACTTTTTTGTTTTAATTTTCATCATTTATTTGCCATGTCGACTTATCTTGACTTCCTGTTGGTTCTTCAGGCCTAACTCTTCCGCATATCACATACAGAACCTTCTTTTGTTTCTGCCATCTCTCCGTCAAGCGGACCAGGTGATCCGTCGTTTCTGGAGCGGTGTGCACCACGAGGGCAAAGTGCCCATGAACAAGTTGTTTGTGGAGATGTTGGAGGCGTACTTTCGATAGTACTTGCGATGCCGAGTGCGTGAGTAGAACTCTCAGGGGAACAAGACTGAGGTGAGAAGACGAGGCGTGCGAGTTCATCCTTTTCAGGACGTGGGAAAGGCGCATCTCGTTCGTCGACAGTTTTAAATTATTTTTCGATGAAATGGTCGAGTGTGACTTTATGTTTAGGCAATTTTGTTACTATGTTTAAAAAAATGAGATATTTTTGTGAAATTCATATCATCCCTCCTGAAATTCACTTCGTCTGATCATAATAGCATTATAGCGTGCTAACTAAAGTATTCTCATTAATTGTGGAAGTATGCAGGTTAAACTGTGAGTTTTGACACATATTTTAAATGAGCAAAGTTGCCTTACCTAAAGTACAAATTATAAGGCAGTGGGAAAATGTAATGAAGTATGTGTAATTACTATGATACTAAATCAGTAAAGCAGTTTACATGAAGAGGAGGAAGACAATGTTTGAACAGGCATGCATGCTACTGAAATTACTTTTCTTGTATGTAAAGCTTCATATATTGAGTTTTGAAACATCAGTCTGATGCAACATTTTGAGACTATGTCCTTTGAATTGTTTTTAAATTTTTATGGTACCAATTGAGATTTCGTTTTCAAGTAGTGAATATGTGCAGATCCAGTTATATATATATATAGGAAAGGACAGGGAGATAGAAAGTAGGTGACTTACCTGAGGTTCATAGATGGTAGACACCTTGTGAGGTTTAGAACCTCTATCTCTCTGTTCTTTCCCCATTCATTGTTTTAATTAACATGACAATGTCATTTCCTGACTATATATATATATATAATTTTTGTGACCATAGCGTCTGATCTAAGACTGATCTTTCCCAAGACCGCTTGTTTCCAGATTCAAATTTCTGTTCATCTAAACAATTTTTTTTAAAGTATTAACAAATAATTTTTAATGTTGCAAAGCCCACTTGAAGAGAAGTGTACATATCCAATACTTGATAACCTAATTCAATTTTTATGGATCTGTTGGGGATCCATGGCGCGGGTCTACAAGAACTGTCCTCGTGCCACCCGTCGATTACCGTTGTTGTTATTGTTTGTTTTTTAAAAAATTATCGGTTCAAGGCTTGGGACATGTCATTTTAGTGTCTATAAATGTTTCTTTCGTATTAAAATGTAAGGTTGTTAGCTGAATTTTTAACACCGGTTTTTGTAGATTTAAAATTTGTTATTTACTTAAATAATCTTTACAGAGTGCATGTTACATAGTTATATTGTTTTTTTAAACTGTTATATTGTTGTTATTACTATTAATATTTTTCAGAAATAATCTATAAAGGCATGTATCATAATGGAATTGTATCTTGAAGGCAGGATTTTTGAGGTAGCTTTGTACATATTAATTTTTTAAATACTTAACTTGGTTAAGTAATTAGAAAAGCATTAGATTCTGTGTTAACCCTGAAGTTATTTCAGGTACTTAATTGGGCTAGAGCCTGGGTACTAGGTCTGCACAAATTGAAAACTGTTACTAGAGATTTATGAGATTCTAGTTGTATATAAGGAAGAATTTGTATAACTAAAGAAGACTGATCATTTGAAACGTGAGCCAGCGAGGGAGCCAGGTGTACCTCCGTCGAAGCTCTTCTTTTCTGTTTTTTAAAGACTGTTGAGTTGTAGGTAATACTTATATATTGTTGTACAGTAGTAATATGTTCATATTGTGATAGCTTTTTCACATACACGTAGAAAGTAACAGAGCCCCTCCCCTTTCCCCTGGTTTCTGCGGCCACTTCCGGCTCTCCCGAGTCCCCGGCTTGCTTTTACCTTTGGGTGAGCTGCTGTGGTGTGAAGCCTTTCATTTACTTTGTGGTAGAATGGTGTAAGCTTTAAACATGTACAGCCTGATGCTATGAAATATTTTCACATTAATCTTTTTTATTTTATGGATTTTCTTTGTTGCCTTCACTTCATTCTTTCCTCGATATAAAAATCGTTGGCTGGTTTCTCGAATCTGCAATCCCACTACGCGCTAAGTTAAGTATAATTTTCCCGAGGGCGGGGAAGTGCCTGTCGTGACCTTGAAGGGTCGAACGACCTCGGAGGGACCTGCTACGGGGCAACGAACCAAAAAGAATTTGGCAATACTTTGATAAAGTGTGTTTTATATTTCTGTGTAAGGTGATTGAGAGTGCATCACTTTCGTGATAATAGTAATGTGTGCGGTCTGTAAGATCCCCAGATAATTCCCTTCTACTGTCTTGTAGAAAAAAGAAACACGCACTCAAATAGGATTAAAGCTTTCAATGTTGACAATAAGATGCAATCAGTTAAATCAAACTTTATGATTTAGACCACACCCATGCCACGCTACGATTGTCATTGAATTATCTCCATTTTGGATGCTGGGTCCACACCTTGTGATATCTAATCGATATCGGTTCAGAGCTAGTGTTTCAATTATTATTTTTTTAAATTCAGGTTCATTACCTAATTTGGTGAGCAATAATTTATTTAAAAATTTGATCGAAGGGAAATTCTATACATCTACGATGTGTTTAATTTAGTTTTAAAGAAGTTATCTCAACAACTGTGATATAGAAACACAAGACATGTCTACTTGACTTTTTATTAATACCACCGAAATAAGCTGTCAATTATTTGATGGTTCACGGCGAATCGTCGGTACCAGACCCGAACGACGGCAGTACCTGAAAGAGATTCTGTTTGTACATAAGCGAAAGGCTGCTTCCCAACATGTTCCTGTGAAATGTCATGTCTGCAAGTTGCCATATGTGGGTAATAAGCAATTAACTCAACGATAAAATGTACAAAAAAAAATTTGAGGCCCGTATTCTACTATTCATTAACTCATTTCGTTCATAAAATAACTAACATACCTCATTCATTTCTTTCATCTTTTGACTGTGCATTTCACATTTCACCTGTTTTAGTCTTTATCAACACCAGTAGTATGGAGCATTACTACTGCGTAACACAAAAATATTTTTCATCACATAAAACCTGTTTTAATTATTTTTCGATGGAAGCTGGGAACAAAGTTTGGTACGACGAACGGTAACTTATGATTGCAGTACTACAGAAAATTAAGACAATTTTTTCACCGTATACTACTCAAATGATGTACACTGCATTTTAGTTCATCTTGTACTTTAAAATTGATTATCGCTCGGAACACCGATTCTTATTCCCGTCGAGTTATGGAAAGATACTTTGAAGTTTGCTGATATTGATTTTAAACATAACTGTTCCGCAGAAGAATTTGAATCTTCTGACATTAATTCCTTGATTTTATTACTTTCTTGGCGCACAATATTATCAAAACTATCGTTTGAAGATTGAATTATTCCAAAGTAATTTCTGTTGAATTGCATTTTAATTTTACTGGACAGAATTTCTATACATTAGCTGTATTCTCTCAGAAAAACTATCACACACACTTTCTTTCTCTAGATAGCAAGAATAAACCTCTTTCTTCGTGACAGGAGGAAGTCTGGCAAGAGTCGAGACAATACGATGTTTGTGCAAATCGAAGCCTCGCACCCGTAGAACAGATCTAAAAATAATCTTTGATAAAATAATGTCCACAATAACCGACATATATGTGTGACGTTAATTTCTATACTAATTTTTTTTTTTATAATTCAGTTTGAACATGATGACTAATTCTTTCAAAACTGGAGTAATAAAGAAATTTTAGGGGAAACCATTATCAGGGAACAGAATATTATTTCCCTTTAGATCACTTTACATAGTAGGAACCGACAAAGTTAATTTTACCACTTCAAAGATTAGATCTCCATAAATTGGTAAATTTTTTAAATGTAAAAGCTCTATATAAATACCACAGTGGAAATGCTAATAGCTATTTTTCTCTGTGTGACAAAATTTAACAAAATAACAACGAATTAGAAATTTTTTTCCTGGAGTAACATTCTTTAAAGCAGTCTGGTTTAGTTTGTTCTTCACAAGACATTGAAGGGCACAGACCGGGCGCTAGTCCCACTTTATTACATATTAATAGTTATATTTTGGCTGCAACAAGAAATGAATTATATTAAAAATTTTGTACTTAAGAGATAACAAAAAATTTTGCCGCTTGTATTGATATATTCTACCTTTTCATTTCATTTAAAGTGTGTTTCTCAGAAAGTTTTCATTCATAAGTGGTTTTTGATGGCATTTCTTTGCAACTTACGTTTTTTCTGTTGTTGGTTTCATGAAGCAGAAAGTATTTTATCGGTCTGGTCCGTCCCTGCAATGTATTTCTTTTCATCGAAAAATGGAAAAAAAAAAATGTGGCGAAGTGTACAAAAGCATGTTTGTTTCATATTTTGAGAGATAATATTATGAGAACGTGGACTTAAGATCGTTCAAATATATTGTTGCGAAAAAAACAATCTCTGACCTGCCGCATAATTATAGTGAGATATACACATTTTATGTAGTGCAATCTGGAGTTTCCATCTCTCTCAGCCCAGGAACCATCATTGCTTACATCACTGCTGAAACTTTTGCCATAAAGACACCGTGGAGGTGTGTTCGCAACTGTCATCCCCACACTTGTGTCGGTCTGGAACCTGTCACAGATTCTCGTACCCAATTTCTCTACCAAACGCCTCCGTCTGTGGCAAAAGCACACGAGTATATATATGTATATGCTTTCGGTTAAGACTGATATCGCCGGTGCCTTGGGAAATAAATTTGTTTTTCAAATCGAAGACAACGCGAACTTGTGTATTCACTCTCCGGTTGACAATAATTTGTAGAATAAGTCTGAACTAAAGGTTTATTTTTCCACAGAGGTGAGGACGGCGCCATGAAAAGCTGGGGTGATTATTGTCTTGGAAAATTTTGTCTTATTTTTAAGTTATCTGATCTCTGTACTATCCGAGTTTCCTTCAAATTGTATATGTATCCCATGGAAAGGTGGATTGGCTGTAATACTAAATGTCACCAATGTAGAGAATGTCTTGTAAATACAGATAGTATATTTTGTTTCAAATTTTATTTGAATTCCTGTTATTCCTTAACACTTGACACGTTGCGATTTAACCACGCTAAGATATATATCTCGTATCGAAGAGGTAAAAATGACTCTGATCAGAGGAGGGATAAAAAACGTATACGTAAGTGATCTAACCAAAGAAAGAGGATAAAGCCATTAGAATGATGAACAGGAGAGTATCAAGAATTTATAGGAACTGTACAGTGGGGACGATATGACCCATGGCACAGAAACTTTTAATAAATAAACTCAAATTGAGTAGTGTACCATAAGGTTTTTACTGTTAGTAAGTGTGTACACAGCAGAAATGATGGGTGGAATTCCAGAGGAAGGGGGGGGGGGGGGCCCATAACATAACATCATCAAAAAACAATTGTATTTGACCTAGAAAAGTTGGATATCACTAGAAAGGAATAAACTGTTGCATTTTAAAGGACAAACCTGAAAGTATGTTATAATCAAGATTTCTATTTTTAGTATGGTTAATTTACTCACTTCATTTGTACTACAAAACTCGTTCATCAGAATGGAAGTGAAACGTATTCCAACAGAGTCGCGGGACTTGTCTTCGAAGGCGTTAGGATTACCGAGACTGCCGTCCTACGTTACGGGTCAACCGGCCAGTCTCGGAGAATTTGCTGCGACCGGTCTGGCCCTCGGCAGGAGAGGAACCGTGTCCGCACCGCAAAGGATTTCCAAATTGCTTCATGTTCAGGTACGCAAGTCATGAACTTTTGTTCTTTACTTCTTTTTTGCATGATGAATCAAAACAGCTTTACGGTAAATTGTTAGTTATGCCTCCAGGGCAGGGGGGGGGGGCGGGAATATCTTGATAAAGTTGTGAATATAACGGTTTGCGAGCCCCTCGTTGTCGATGTAACGACAATTTTCATATCTCTGTAGCTCGCATAATCTTTCCTCAACCTGCTATTGGTAAAAATATTTGTCGATGACGGTGTCGTTGGGCCATTTCATTACCTTTAACTGTGAAGAGAATGGAATAACGATGATTAAATACGGTTTTGAAAAGTAAAACCAAATACATTTTACCTCCAAAAGTCGCAACCATGCATTCAGACAAGGGCCCCCCTTTTTTTACATGAACATGAGAAGTCTTAAATTATTTGAAATGTCAAAAAAAATATTGCTATAGCTAATGAATACCAAATTGTAGCACCTTTACAATGTAATTTTTGAGAGATTGACAAAGAGTTATCCATATCCCTGGGCAGAAGCGAGGTTCTGTCAATGAGATGGAATAGTTGCGTGAGTCTGCAGTATCTTCAGAAAATAATAGACTTTAATAGCTAGAAAGGCTTATTTAACTCCTCTACAGAAGAGAGGCAGCAGTAATTAGAAGATCAAGAAAGAAATGCTATAATCAAGGAAGGAGTAAGACAAGTAAGTCCATGCTGTTTAACTTATATAAAGGACAGGTGATGAAGAACGTTAAAACTGAATATGCAAGAGGAATCATACTTCAAGGAGAAGAAGTAAAAACCCTATGCTTTGCCTATGATATTGTAGTATTAGGGGGACTCAGAAAACATGATAAATGGCATGAACGTTGTCCTGGAGGAAGAGTTCAATATGAGGACTGATAGAGGGAAAACAAAGGTAATGGAGTGTAGTATGGGAAACAGTGGAATATCAAAGGCTGTTAGATTGGGAAGGGATATTTTGACGGACGTTAAGGAATTCTGCTACTTGGGAAGCTTAATAACTAGAGTAGGATCGCACAGGCAAGGAAAAGGAATTAACTAACGGATAATATAAGTGTGAATATTAGGAAATGTTGGTATGGGACGTGGTGTTATATGGGTCCGAAATGTGGATGATAGGAGTTGCAGAAAGGAAAAGAATAGAAGCCTTTGAAATTTGGTGCTATAGGAGAATGAGATGGATGGGTGGATAGAATCACTAACGAGGAAGTTCTAAACAGAATAGGGGGAAAAGGGAACAATATAGGTTCGTCGACCAAGAGAAGGGATAGATTAATAGGCCACATTTTGAGACATGAGTGTCTTGTTAAATTAGCATTAGAGGAAAGTGAACAGAAGAGGGAGGCAAGGGATGTAATTTGCTAAGCAGATTAGGGAGGATGTGGGTTGTTGTGGCTATAGGAGGATGAGATGGGTGGATAGAGTGAGCAATATGGAGAATGTCGACTAAGAGAAGGGATAGATTAATAAGCCATGTTTTAAGAGATTAGGGTCCTGTAAAATTAGCATTAGAGGAAAGTGTGTGGGGTAAGAACAGAAGAGGGAGACGAAGGCTGGGATGCGCTAAGTAGATTAGGGAGGCTGTGGGATGTGCTGGTTATGAGGAAAAGTAAAGGGTTGCATCGGACCAGTCTGAGGACTGAATACCACAACAAGAATAGACTTGCATCAAAATCGGTTTATTGTTTATTGGATATGTGTGTGTGTGTTATGGCAGCGCACATCGACTAAATAATGTGTAGTTTGAAAATAGTATCTAAAAGACATTTCTTTACAAAATCATTTATAACTACAGTATCTTACTTTTAGGTGCTCATCTTTGGGGCAATCCTAGGCATGCCAGCAGTAACCTCGTAAACACACGTCTGAAACTTTCAAGAACTTCACTTAAAAATTATGTTGGAAGGTGACAGCATAGGCCTTATACACTAAAAGTACCGGAATTAATCATTTTCTGTTTGTGCTAGGAAAGGTGTAACAAATGAGGAGGAAGGCTTTTGAAGCTGGTTTTCAGTGTTTAATTGACGAGGTGTTTATTACTTGTTGTTTTATTCCCCTTATATGTCAATTACTGAAGAAAACAAAATGAATTATTTTTCATTTCGTGTGATTTTAGTACGTTTATAGCTATATATCATTTTTTTCGCGTAGTTTTTTTGCCAGTTAAGTTTGTGTCTGGAAGGTGGACAAAAATTATATTTGGAAAGTTAACCTAAAAATTTATAGGTGAGTAAATGCTACTTATCAACTCTATCCCGTATGTTTTCTGAACCAAAGTACTTTCCACTGTTCACAACAACGATCCACTTACTCCAATCACACATTAAACCAAACTCCACGCGTATTTAAATTTCAAAATACAAAGTGTTTACTGTTTACCATCGCGCAATCGATAGTCAGGCCTTCCCCACTGTTCACAATCGATAATTGACAACCGTAACTGCCACTGACTGGCCTCCCATGAGGGCAGTGTCTAGGTCGGTGGAGGGGGAACGTCAGTCATGACTGACATGCTGTTGACACGCTCCAAGAAAAGTGAGGCAGTGCTCTCGTGTCAGCGACGGACTGGCAGTTGTCAGCGCAGCACTGACGTATGTTGACACGGCACTGACATCACTGCCCTTCGTTTTCTGGCAGTCATCACTGCCCGTGTAAACCTAGCCTAAGGCTAGGTTTACACGCAGGGGCAGTGATGTCAGTGGCGTGTCAACATACGTCAGTGCTGCACTGACAACTGCCTATACATCGCTGACACGAGAGCACTGCCTCACTTTTCTTGGAGCGTGTCAACAGTATGTCAGTCATGACTGACCTAGACGCTGCCAGTTAGTGGCAGTTACGGTTGTCAATTATCGATTGTGAACGGTGAGGCAGGGTTGACTATCGATTGCGCAATGGAAAACAGTTTGTATTTTGAATTTACAATACGTATGCAGTTCAGTATAGTGTGCGATTGGAGTAAGTGAATCTTTGTTGCGAACAGCGACCAGAATTTTGGTTCAGTAGCATTTAGGATAGAGTTCGTTTGTTGCACATAATCGCCTATAAATTTTTAGGTTAACTTTCCAAAAATAATTATTGTGTACCCTCCAACGGCACAAACTTTAACTGGAAAAAAAATACACAAAATAATGATTTATAGCTATAAACATTCTCCTCGTCACGTCTATTCTATCACAAATACAAAGTGATTAGTTCCTGTTTATGGACATTTTGCGTGCGCGAAAACACAAAGGGGAAAGACAGTCAACTTGATATAAACAATATATAGACACTGTGCAACATCAACATTCCAACCTGTCGTAGTTGCCAAGACATAGCAGAGAAGTATAAACATGCATCAGAGTTCTCTGCACTTGCACACAGTGAAGAAGTGGGCAGTTATCTGCCTAAGATGTGAACGGTAGGCAGTGCACAGTCAACCCAACTTCGACGAACATCACTGCCCGTGTAAACCTAGCTTAAATTTATCATTTTATATATAGATTGGTGCGATGTCGGTTTCCGGGAAGAATTCACGTCATCAGACTCAAAATGGAAAGGAAAATTCGAAAACGTTACATTCAATTGTACATGTTGGTAGGTCGAATTTTAGTGTGAAACAACGAGAGTGTAAAATCGACTGGCACTATATTGAATAAATCGAGGTGGAGTCGATATGTGGCGGCGCGACTGTTGAGTAGTGACATTCGCGCGGTCGTGTTGGTAGCCCGTGAAGGCCAATGTCGACCACTGTAAACAAGACCCTTGGCAGTTGGTGAAAGTGAGGATCACTTCTTTTTTTATATATATATGTAACCTTCGGCGTGCGTTGCTCGACCAGCGACTAACAAACCGATTGCTTCATTTACAGCGACGAGGAAGATGAGAGGTGGTGGTGTTGCGCTCCGCTGCTGTCGTCATGGACATGTCTAGCTAACGTTACGTAAGTAACTCATTTAGACTCGACCCTCACCCGTGTCACTTGGCGAAAACATTGACAATGCTGTTTGTGTAACATGAAGAGCTGCAGGCGGTAGTGACATGTTGGAGGGCGACACAGGAAATTCATACACACTGGACTTCCCACTATTGTGTTTATTAATTTTCCCCACACCCGCGTTGTCAGACAGAAACGTCACAGTACTGTTCATTTTAACATTGTTTACTATGTCAGAGTGTTCCAGACCTCTGTCAGTAAACCTACAAAACCTGCATCGATGACATAAAAAATTTGAAGTTTGTATAGTGTTTTTGTAGTGTGTATATAATCCTAAGACTGGTCTGTTGCAAGCCTTCTTACTAAACTATCTTGCGCAAACCTTTTCATTTCCTTATAACTAGCACAACCCACATCCTCCCTATATGCTTAGCGTATTCAATCGTTGGCCTCCCTCTTCTGCACTCTTCCCACTAATGCTAATGTCTCAAAATGTGGCCTTTTAATCTATCCCTTCTCTTAGTCAACATCCTCGTATTGTTCACTTCCCCCTATTCTCTTTATAACTTCCTCGTTAGTTACCCTATCCACCCATCTCATTCTCCTATAGCACCACATATCAAAGATTTGTATTATTTATCTTTCCGCTGCTCCTTCCGTCCACATTTTGCACCCATATAACGCTACACTCCATTCCAGCATTTTTACCAATGATTTACTAATATTCACACTTATTTTCCCCTTAGGTAAATTCTCCTTATTTGTGAACGCGTTCCTTGCCTGTGCTATCCTACTCTAGTTATTACGCTTCCCAAGTATCAGAATTCCTTAACTTTCATCAAAATATCCCTCCCCCAATCTAACAGCCTTTGTTATTCCACTGTTTCCCCTACTACACTCCATCACCATGGTTTTCCCTCTATTAATCCTCATATTGAACTCCTCTCCAGGATCACGTCGATGACATTTATTATGATTTCCAAAATTCCGGCGGAGGTCTGCGACTTGCAACAAGGGAGGTGATCCCGGTGCGCCGGTCGATTGCCTATCGGGGTCTCTCTCGCCATTTTTTTTTAAGCTTCCTCGCCGTGGTCTCGTTTAGTTCTGGACGCTTGACCGATTCGCTTTGCGCAGATATTCTTTACTCCATTCAGTACTGAAGAATGACACTTTCAATTCATATTTCCTCACTTTATGTTTCTGTGCACTACAGACATTTGGTAGAAATACCAATTAAGGCGTACAATGTCAAAAAAATAATAATTACATGATAAATTATCTACAATATAGAAACGTGTGTCGACGTTGCATTCGAGACTAAATTCAAGTGGCAAGAGCGAACAAAATAATACATAAACGAGCCACTCTCGTGACTTGAGACTTTGTACGGCAAGTCACGTTGTTGAGGAACGCTTGAAATGTTTGCTTTTTTTTTTCTTTCCAAGAATCTCTGATTTGTTTCATACTTTGTACTTTGTGTGGTCAGTTCGTGGACCTCCTCCTTTATTTATGTACTTCAGACCAGCAGTAGGAAACTTTAACTATATTCCTAAAGCAAAATTGTTCAAATACATGCTAATGTACAATTTGACATCTTCTTTATAAGAAACTATCGAAGAAAAGAAATTTATAACATTTTGGCTGAAGAGCACTTCCCCGCTCATTCCACCCACACAGGACGGGAACATTTTAAACACCAGAGGGAATGGACGGAGAGGGGAAAGTCGAAGGCGACAGCCAATATTATCTCAGATTAGAAATTTAGCAATGGATGATAACTATTTTTAATGTGGTTTCTCATTTTCTTGTTTGAAAGAGTTGGTGAATGAAAGAGGAGGGTTAACATTTTGACCGCGCACGATCGGCCATCACGTCATCCGCAGACTCTGCCACAGACAAAGCAGGGGAAACGTCGAGGACGACGGCCGGTTTGTGTAACTATTACATTTTTACAAATATACTTTAACGTGCTCCTTCAGGTCGATGAGCCTTTAACCGCGCAGTCTTCTTCCTTCACTCGGCCCTGTCAAACATTAAGGAGGATATTTTTTTTTATCAAAATATGAAATTTAATGAACTGTTCCAGTAAATAGTGAAGTCTTAAAAAGTAGTTGGTACTTACTTGTCCTTAAGTCGCGCGCCTCTAGAGTCCATCTCGATTGAAATACTGAATGAGTGCCTTTGTTGTTGTGGTCCGCAGCATGGAGGACTTTGCGGAGCTGCTGGTGGCGCTGTACGGGCGGCGCGTGGGCGTCGGCGTCGCCAAGCCGTACGTGTGCGTGCAGTGCGAGAAGGCGTTCGCGCGCTCGTGCCACCTGGCGGACCACATGCGCACGCACTCCGGGGAGAAGCCCTTCAAGTGCGCCGAGTGCGGGAAGGCGTTCGCGCAGTCCTCGCACCTGTCGCGCCACATGCGGCGCCACATCGGCGACAAGCCGCACAAGTGCGAGCGCTGCGAGATGACGTTCGCGGAGACGTTCGGGCTGCTGCGGCACGCGCGCACGCACACGGGCGAGAAGCCGTACCACTGCGACGTGTGCGAGATGACGTTCGCCGAGCGCTCCAGCCTGTCCAAGCACGCGCGCACGCACACGGGCGAGAAGCCGTACAGGTGCGCGCGCTGCGGCGCCGCCTTCACGCAGTCGTCGTCGCTGCTCACGCACGTGCGCAACCACACGGGCGACAAGCCGTACAAGTGCGCCGAGTGCGACAAGTCCTTCGTGCAGTCCTCCTACCTCACGCGCCACATGAAGACCCACACGCGCACCGACGGCAAGAACCGGCGCCGCCCCCGCCCCGCCAAGACCTACGTCGCCTCCTTCACGGAGGCCTAGGCCAACCCCAATCTGCAATCGTCCACCCATACCAACAATTTCCTAATATAATAAGTCGATTCCTCCTTCTTCCTTGCCTGCGCTATCCTACTCTAGTAGCAGAATTCCTTAACTTCCGTCAAAATATCCCTTCCCAATCTAACAACCCTTGATATTCCACTCTTTCCCGTACGACACTCGGTCACCTTGGTTTTCCCTCTATTAATCCTCATATTGAACTCTTTCTCCAGGACTACATTCATACCATTTATAATGGTTTCCAAGTCTTCTTCTGACTCCCCTAACACTACAATATCGTCGGCTAAGTGTAGGGTTTACTTACTTCTATTGCAGTACAATTCCCTTTCCATATCCTGTTTGAACTATGTTATTATTAGGTGTAAACATTTCAGCTGGAGGAGTGTAAAATAATAGATGAAATTCTAAACTTTCAAACACATTTTTATAATTATATTTCCATATTTAATGTATTTGTTAGTATCCACATTTGTAACTCAATCTTTGTTATTAATTTTTATTTTGTCTAACTTCTCAAGTCCCAAAAAATTGAGACAAAAATGTTGCACGTCATATTAAATGTTGATTAATAAAGTATTTCACATACTAAGACAGTTACAATAAGACTATTTCCTTCAAAAAAAGCTCTTGCAGTTAATTTGATGTAATCTTCCCAAGTTCACAGCGTTGTGCCTTTCACTCTTCCTTTTTTGAAAATGTGTTCTGTCTGAAGGGACATTTGTATATTTCTGGATGAAACTGAAAATTTTCCAATCTCTCCCGCCATAGGATCCGTTCCCCGGTTGACCCGACGTCGTACGGTCTCAAACTGAACCGCGTGTTGTGAATAACGTGAAGTGTACTACACGCAATTTGACTATGTGATGTATTTTTACTCAACTTTTGAGTACTTTCTTTTTGAGTATATATGCAGCAACGGTTGTACATTTTTATTTTACAAACTAGTTTGCAGATTCTGTAAAACTCATGTATGTAGATAGAATTTTCTGAATAAATATAATCGAAAGCTTTTCCTGTGCGATTCCTGTTCCGCGCGTGACTCTGTGCCGACGGAACTTGCCCGAGAAGTATTTAAAGTTAAGTGCTACATCAGCCCGAGACAAATTTTAGAAGAATAAAGATATTAATAACACTACGTTGTCTACAGGGTTGTTAACACTCCACAACTTGCGAAATGCTACATTTGTAATTTCATCTTCATCACGTGTAATGGAAACATTGTAAAAATGTGTAACCATATAGGCACAAATTCCTAACTGACATTCTTTTTACTTATCACTTATCTTAAATAAAGTTAATTTTAGGTAAAATTCACATATTGTGGGAATATTGTTTGCTGATCACATGGTAATTTTCTCAGAATTATGAAAGTCTTTGAAATGTGGCCTGTTAAATGTTTTTCATAAACTTTGGTTTAATCAAACCATGACAAGTGCAATAACAGTAATCTTTTTATTAATTCCTCACAAACATTTAAAACTGTCCTGATGAGGCCGTCGGTCACTCTGAAGGAGCTATTCGTTTGGTAGCTCTTAGGCGAGCAGGAGGGTGAAACGGGAATACTACGTGCTGGGCACATCCCTCATTCCGGACGAGATCCTCGCGTAGCCAAGATATACGCCGGACAGTTTCAAGTCTTCGAAATCGAAGCAGAAATTCGCGCTCTTAAAAATGCTATTGTTCGTTGTAAGGTTGTTTGTGGTCTCGTAAAATAATGTAATATCCTAATTATTTAATTGTATGACAAAATGGAGATTGTGTTACAAACTTCTGTGCAGATGGCGCACACACCATCAAAAGTTGTGACACGCGATCGAGAAAGCTAAATTTCCGAGCATCGTCACCGCAGGAAAACGGAAGTAAATGACTTTTCGAAAATGTTCTTCTTGAATCATCTGCTTAAACTGGAAGGCGGAAAAGTTTGGCAATTCCTTCTTTATTTGTGACCTTCATTGGCAGTATAACTTATACAAACCGTCCTCCGATGAGAAACGTGGAACACGCGTAACCTGTGAAATCTGAGTTCACATGCAAATTAAAGTACTGATATGTGAAGGAACAGAAAGGTAACCAACAGAGGATCATACCGATTCTGCAGTCCAAAGGAGAAAGTCTAAAAAAATGCTTTTGAAAAATCAAGGGATAAATTTTTTACCCTTCATCTCTTTGGAAATAGTTTTATCCACACCAATTAATTTTAATTTTCCTTTATAATTTAATTATGATATATTTATCCTTGAAATATTTTCAAAAGCCTTTTCACTTTGGACGGCAGAACTGAAGATCATAGTCGTCTTGGTTTACACAAAACCCAAATAACCTTTATCCGACACCAATGTACTGGACCTATCACAAGCTTAATCCTCGAGGATACTTTGTTGCACGCCCTGGGAACAGAGATCGTGACGGCGAGTCTAATGTTACCGGGAAAAGTACAGTTTCGCATTCCAACAGGAGCCTCATGTGCATAGGCTTAATCTCTCAGCTCTGTCCTGCTTCACCCGACATTCCCTTTGCAATTTGTCGTGTTTCCCCGCCTCTCCTCATTTTTACACACCGGTTCAATTTTAGAGTATTCACAAATAAGAGAAACAGCCTCACGTGAGAATTTCTTGAACTCGTCTTTCTCCGTGATCACCGACCAGACACGGCAGAACATCAAGCTAAAAAGGCATGGAAATATAATTTTTTTTATGCTTCAAATCTTTTCAAATAATCCTATTGAAAGCCTCTACACGGCAGAGAAACATCCACCCTACTCTATCACAGATTTTGAACAACCCTGTTTTCTTGTAGACAGATTCAACCATGAACAAATTACAGGGCGCATAAACTTTCCCAGGCCGAATATCGGTTCTAAACTTTGACTCGACAAAGGCAAACTTCTACCGTAGCCGGAAAGCGAATCTCAGTTGTGATCGTAAAATGTCACAAGTGAGCAATGGCTGTTGCTGGTTTTGTTGAAGGTCGATATGTATATACAGTTGCAACAAGAAGAAAAGCATATACGTTTGGAAGTTAGGAAAGTATGTCACAGAAAGTTTTAGGTGGAGTGAGGTCAGATCGTGGGTGGAAGGTAACGTTTATCAAGAACGCTGCGGGCCTCACGGAGAAGACTAGGAATAGCGGCGTGTTATGCTAAGAATGGTATGAGGAGTATTTTTAACCAATTTATTTAATGATAACACATACAAATAATTATTTTGAAATATTACTACAAAAATGCTTTAACAAATATTTTCTAGGTTTTCTTAAAATTACCATATCTGAAATCAATAAATATTTATCTTACAATAAATAAAACTGATCATAATACAACAAAATAAATGTATTTCTGACAAACTTATTTTAATATATAGGTATATATGTCTGTGTATGTGTATCTATATATACATAAACATATAATGTAGTCCATTTTCTACAAATATATGTCTGTTCTCTTTTTCAATTTGTAGATGTATATTCCAAAATATACTTTATTATCCCTTCATTTCGCTTATCTTCAGTCCATATACTATATATATATAAATGTATGTAACATAACTCCTGAATATACAACAATTACTCTAAACTGTAATTAAAATCAGTCTTTGAGAGAATAAAGTGTAGGTTAAATTCAGTTTGATGGAAGGTTTTCCCCTCGCCGTACAAGTTTATCAATTTCACGAGCCCGCTCAGACGAGGGGAGACGTCTCGTCAGAGGAAC
The DNA here is from genome assembly GCA_034510155.1 of Eucriotettix oculatus. NCBI lineage: Eukaryota > Metazoa > Arthropoda > Insecta > Orthoptera > Tetrigidae > Eucriotettix > Eucriotettix oculatus. The sequence continues at coordinate 213,474,272 of CM067377.1, read as the reverse complement.
CTTCTCGTCTCTCCTGTCTTCGCAAATTTTGAGAAATTAACATTTTTCTAAGAGACCGTAAAAATCTCAACTCGCTGATGCATCACCATTTATGTTAACAACCACTTTCAAATTCAATCCAGAAACCTCACCTTATTTACAGCTGATAATTTCAACCAATTTGTACAATAGTATAAAAAGAAATTTAAACTCGTAATATTACAGAGACCAAATATCTTTCATACAGTAATCAAAATGTGCACCTACAAAATACGAACCTCGGTAAACTGCCTTCAAAATTTCCACGATATAGAAAAGCAACGCGGTACAACATATCCTATTCATTTAGTTTGTTCATTTGTTAAATGTTGGAAATCTACAGTTTTAAAATGCTAAACGTGCAGCATGTTAAAATATTTCAGAGTCGGCACTAGACACCAATTCAAGAAACTTTAGTTATAGTTTGAAAATTACACAACTTTTAATGGACCTGTGTACAATTTGGCCATCTCTGTGACAGTTTGAAAGTGGTGTTCTGAGACTGTTACTACACGAGCCATCTACAAAAGAAACTTCTTTACTATTCATTTACAGACACACATAAGACAGAGCATTTCTCTATTTCTTTTAATTATAGACACACATTTAAATAAAAATAAGTAGATTAACATAAAATTACAACGTGATGATCAAAATTCTAACAAGGTTTCAAGTTTTTAGATAATTTAAATGAAATTATCCATCATACAATATCAACTATTCCAATTACAAAATAAAATGCCCTCTTTATGATGGACACCATCTTAAAAAAGTCACACTTTTGTAGGTGTTACACATGGAATTAACAATGTCAACAATTACAATACAAATATTTCAATTCGGACCATAATATTAAATTTTTCAGAAAATATTTGGTCGTTGCCCCTGATGACAACAATTCTCTTTCAGTAAAAGAACATACCATTGAATCTAGATGACACAAGAGAATGGCTGGGAATCAAGAGACAGGAAAGAAGTGTTCCCTGGTCACAATAGCAACATAATTTATGTACCGTGTATTAACGTCGACGAGTGGCACGTAACCTACCGTATCTTGTAAAATAAACACGCGATCGTGTATGTAAATTCCAATTAGAATTTAAATTTGGGAAAACTGATACAAAATATGACATGAGAGTGCTCCATGTCGTAAATCCCAAAACGTTACCGAGATACTGTTACGACGTGGGAGCGAGAACTGAAAACGGAAATTGTAATCTGGAGTGATTGAGTACAGGGGCTATCTTGAGGGAGAAAGTTTAAGCAAAGAGAAATACTATTAATATTACAAATACTTGGGAAATGGCAGTTTTCAATAAGGTGAAGTTTAGAAACTTGAATTATCAGTATTAATATGAAAATTCAGTTATTCCATATGCTTTTAACAGATATGAACACACTACTGTAAGCACATAAAGTTTGATTCCCAACAGTCACCAAGATATTTTACACTAGAAAAGTACAACATTCGTAGACTGTGCCGATCAGAAAAAAATTAAAATATATATAAACGGTCACGTCTCGCCTCCTTGGCCACAAACTTTGAACGAGCTAAGAATTTATTCAGAGAAACTAAGCATGCATTAACGCGTGAGATCGCATGTGTTGAATGAGGTGATGAGGCAGCAAGAAAGTTTGTCCACACTGGTTGCACCCAAACGGCCTCTGGGACGTGTGGTATTTCATGTGAGTTCCGAGAGCTCCCAGATGTTTGAAACCTTTACCACACTCCGGACACAAAATCGCCTCCTGCACCGAGTGTGCCTGCTGTTCGTGTTTACGAAGTGCGTCGGGATGGATAAAATACTCCCCACACTGTTTACAGTCGTAGGGTTTCTCCATGTTGTGGAGCTGCATGTGCCGGGTTAATTGATCTAAATGCTTGAACGTTTCCCTGCACACGTTGCAATCAAATGTGGAGTATTCTGCGTGTAAACTCATGTGAGAAGTGAGTGCTCTAAGATTCTTCACACTGTGTCCGCAAATGTAACATTCTACGGGAGCCTGTCCGTTGTGCATCTGGACGTGTCTCGTCAACGAATCTTCGTGTTTGAAGATTTTTCCGCAATCGGGGCATTCGTACTGGTGCACAGCCTGGTGGGTACGCCTGTGTTGATTAAGGTGGTCCGAGCGCTTGAAAGTCTTCCCGCACTCTCCACATTCGTAGGGTCTCTTTCCAGTGTGAATGTTCATGTGAATAGCTAGCGCCTTGTGGGAATTAAACACTTTGTCACATTCGCCACACACAAGACCAGCCCTAGGTTCGGCATGAATTTGCATGTGCTGAACCAGGTGTTCCAATCGTTCAAACAGTTTACCACATTCCCCGCAGTCATAGGCTGGGCAAGAAGACTGTTCACTTGGACTTTCCCTCCTATCATTCGGTTCTTCATAAACATCATCGTATTCCTGGTAGGTCATTGGCTCAGACTTTATGTAAATAGGAGAATTATCAAGATACACCCCTGAGTTAGAATTTCCGCTCTGTTGTGTACTGGTGATGGGTTCGGATCTTCTGTGAACTTGCTTGTGTTCAGAAAGGTGGCCAAAACTTGTGAACGTAGCACTACATTCGTTACAATCAAACGATGGTTCTGCGGGACGTATGTTTCTCGTTAGAGAAAGTGCTTCATGAAAGGACATGGGTTGAATAGTTTCTTCCTCGAGTGGCTCCGACTTGATCTGAACCTGAACACGGCTGGTGATGTGGCTGATGTCAGTCTGGATGTATTCGGGTAAGATATGGACTCTTTTGTGTTGACTTAGGTGGCCTTGAGTTTTGAAAGAAGTTCCACATTCAACACAATGATATGGTCTTTCATCTGTATGCACCCTCATATGAGTTCCTAGAGCGCCTGCATGCTTAAAAGCTTTACCGCAATCACCACACTCTAGTGAATGTTGATTTGCATGTACTCTCTTCTGATGTTGGCTCAGGTGATCTGGGCGTTTAAACGTTTTCCCACACTCTTCACAACTGTAGGGACGGCAAGGTGAGTGAACAGTCATGTGAAGACGCAAGGCCCCTGGAAACTTGAAAGACTTGCCACATTCGGCACAATCTAATGATTCATGATTTTCGTGAAACTTCATGTGCTTTACGACAAAGTAAGAGTCTTTGAAAGCCTTTCCACATTCTCCACAGTGATAAATACGACCTGAAGAATGAGACTTCACGTGCATGCTGTATGCACCTGGAAGTTTGAAAGTCTTGCCACATTCCTTGCATTCTAATGATTTTGGTATTTTGTGAATCCGCATGTGTTTCGTCAGATGGTCTGAATACCTAAACGACTGACCACACTTTCGACAATGGTAAGCCTCGTGTGAGGAATGACTCTTGACATGCATCCACAGACCGCCAGAATTTTTGAATGTTTTTCCACATATGTTACAATCTAACGATTCAGGTTTCTCATGAACTCGTATGTGTTTGAGCAGCTTAAATGTATTTTTAAACACTTCTCCACACTCTGCACAGTGGTGTGGTCGCCAAACTGAATGTGTCTTTTTGTGCATGCGGAGAGCACCAGGTGACATAAATGTCTTCTCACAGAACTCGCAGGTTAAGGATTCAGGTTTTTCATGACTGCGAATATGCTTAGCAAGATATTCTGAATGTATGAACATCAGATCACATTCAGCACAGTGGTAAGGTCTCCATACGTGAGTCTTCATGTGCATTCTCAACGCACCTGATACTTTGAAAGTCTTCCCACATTCTACACAGTCCAACGATTCAGGTTTCTCGTGAGATCGTATGTGTTTCGCCAGGTACTCTGAACTTTTGAAAGTTTGGTCACACTCAGCACAACTGAACGGTCTGAATGTGGAGTGTATTTTCATGTGCATGTGAAGAGCTCGTGGAATTCTGAATGATTTGCCACATTCGCTACAGTCCAATGGCGCCGCCCGATCGTGGCCTCGCAAGTGCTTTACCAGATACTCGCAATGCTTAAATCCCTCCCCACACTCTGCACAGTGATAAGTCCGCCAAGAATGAACTTTCATATGCATACTCAATGCACCTGGGAGTTTGAATGTTTTACCACATTCACTACAGTCAAGTGACTTTGGGGCTTTGTGGAGTCGCAAGTGTTTGATCAGAAAAATAGAATATTTAAATGTCTGTCCACACTCACCACAATGGTAAGGATGGTGCAAAGAGTGAACCTTCATGTGCATACTGAGAGCACCAGAATTTTTGAAAGACTTACCACACTCGTCACATGTTGTCGATTGTGCCTTTTCATGAATTTGCATGTGTTTGTTGAGGTAATCAGGTCTCTTAAATATTCGGTCGCACTCTGCACAATAATAGGGTGGGCTCACACAGTGTACTTTCATGTGAAGGCGAAGAACACTTGGAAATTTAAAACATTTTCCACATTCAGGGCACTCTAGTGGTTCCGGTTTGACATGAACTCGAATGTGTTTAGTTAGATGATCCACATGTTTAAAAGCCATACCACATTCAGCACAATGATAGGCTTTCCACGTGTGTGATTTCATATGCATTTTGTATGCTCCAGCCAATTTAAAAGATCTGTCACACTCCTCACAATACAAGTACTGAGGTTGCCTATGTAGCCTCATGTGCTTGAGGAGACTCTCCGAGTACTTGAACTTTTCCCCACATTCTTCACAAGTATAGCGTGTTTCCATGGAATGAACTTTCATGTGCATGGTTAGAGCTCCAGAATTCTTCAAACTTTTTCCACATTCTAAACAATTTAAAGGTTCACGCTTTATGTGAACACGCATATGTTTTACAAGAGCTGATGGGTGTTTAAATGCCCTATCACAATGTAAGCAGTTCACAGATTTATTACCCGCGGAAGTTCGAACACATTGTTCACCTTCCGTAGTGGTATCCTGTTCCTTTGCAGCTTCGTCAAACACAAATGGTGGAAAATCTTCAAGTACCTCCATGTGGGAAGTAAAACCCACTTCACTGAACATTTCGGCTTCATCTGAACTATCGGAGAACTGACGCCTCAAATGGAAACGCATGTGTCTTTTGAATGGGAGTGGACGCCTGAAACAGGCACCACACTCTATACACTGGAAAGGTTTGTGGTGGGTATAAGTTTGCATATGCCGGGACAAGTGGTCCGAGCGTTTGAAGGCTTTCCCACAAACACTACATTCATAAGGACGGTAGCCCTCGTGGTCGTTAATGTGAAAACTTAGTTTCTGTGATGAAGAAAATGATTTATCACATTCTATACAAAAGAAGTACTTATGAGAAATTAAAGATTCCATGCCAAAAAAAATTTGGTTCAGAATTTCTGACAAAGGTCTTCCGTGAATGCACCATGTGGAACATTGAAGTTCTTATAAATTCATTAATGTTTAAATGATGAAAACTGCTAACGTGCTTCATTGTGAAATTAATCTCTAATTATCAAGTCCCATTACTCAATGTCTTACATAAATTTTAACACATTAAGTTCCTCACAATTTAAACAAATGCATTAAGATCTGCTTTAGGAATATTCTTCTGTGAACATCCACGTATGATTTGCCTTGTTGGCTCTTCGTGACCTGAAAAAAAATTAAAATACAGTTATTAAAAATGCAAAACAGTTGTGTTTTGAACTACTAATACTTCATATAATACTATAAATTCATGCCAGTGTTGTAATACCAATCTTACTTAACTAACTGGGATATTTTACTCTCAACATTAATGTCACAAATACTAAAACATTAACTGAATCATTGCCACTGTTATTTCACATTAAAGTTAGACTGTTAAATGACTACTCCATCTTAACATAATATGATTTATGGGTAGAAAAGTAAGACAATCATAGTGAATTAAATACAGGCTGCCTTCTAGAAAAGGAAAGTTTATAAATATAGAATAATAGGCTAATGCTTTTTCAGATGTAGGCTAACTTACTTCAGCCAAGCTGTATAGAGAGACAAGTCCACAACAGTATGGAGAACTAGAAGAAGTTATAGTTCCATCACCTTAGATGATCTTTCAATCACTTTTCTCTCATCTAAATTCCTGCCAGATTTTTTACAGCTAAGTTCATCTTTGCCTACTTAACAATTCTGAATGCTACAAACAATGGAAACAAAAGAAATATACCTACAAGTGATGACACTCATTTTACTGCTCAATTTTAATGTCTGCTATGAAAATTGGACTGAAGAGGAAAGTTATCCCTCAAACTTAATACGTTATGATTAAGCCCTTCCTGACTTTGTAATTAATTCATAGCCTTTATCATTGACACTTTTGTAATAAAGTGAAAGTTTTCCTTTTTTATATAGATTTTTAAAACCTATTGACTAAAATTTTGTAATTAAGTAGCAGTTTTCCCTTCCTTTCGCAGCACCAATCAGAGGATGGGATATAACTCTCCACCAGTTCTGAAAATTGTCATGGGCACATAAACTTACAATAAACCCATATATTAATCAATACTTATTTACACAAGAAAAATGGGGATGAACAAAATATCTGAAAATGATGGATACAAACTTTATATTAAAAATATTTCCCTAGTAGATGAAGATTCTGTGAGAAGGTAGTATTTTATTGTGGGCTTACAATTCAATATGCTATTTCTGGTGTAAACAAAAGTCGAGTAGTGACAAATGTTTCAAATACATTTGCAGCATTTTTCACTTACCTTCTTAGCAGAAAGTGACTGCAGAGAACAAAGGTTATGGTCACTCAAAAGTATTCTTTTCTCATTGGCAAATACTTCATTATTTAGTAAATTCTACAACCTAAAGTACAACTTTTTAGACACTTGACACAGCAAACGTTTTTAATGTAAGATGGCGAAGTGGTATTCAGTCCTAAGACTAGTCTGATGCAATGCACCCCCCCCCCCTTTCCTTTATTGCTAACCTATGTTGCGTAAGCCTTTTCCACATAACTATCACATCCTTCCCCAATCTACTTAGCACATGCTGTACTTTGACTCTCCCTTCTGTTCTTACCCCACACACTTCCCTCTAATGCTAATTTTACAAGACCCTCATGTCTCAAAGCATGGCCTAATTAATCTATCGCTTATCTTGGTCAACATCATTCATATAGTTCCCCTATTCTGCTTAGAGCTTCCTCATTAGTGATTCTATCCAACCAACTGATTTTCAGCACCACATTCAAAGGTTTCTATTATTTTACTTTCAGCAACTCCTACCACCCATGTTTCACACCCATATAACACCACACTGCAAACCAACATTTTTAGCAATAATTTCTTCTTCTTTGCCTGTGCTATCCTACTCTAACTATTCCGCCTGAGTAAGAGTATTCCTTAACTTCCTTCAAAATATCCCTTCCCAATGTAACAGCCTTTGTTATTCCAGTTTCCCATAATACACCCCATCACCTTGGTTTTCACTCTATTAATCCAGGATCATGTTCATGCCATTTATTATGGTTTCCAAGTCTTCTGCCTCCCCTAATACTACACTAATATAAGATAGTAAAGTCAAAACAATAGTGCCGATATATATATTTCATATTTCACTAGGTATTTTATAGTGCATTATTGTTACAAACTCATTCAAACTATATATGACCTGGTTGTGAAACAAATGAGGCAAAATATTTTATATGAATGAATCAAATTTGCATGAATTCAATGATGGACAATATTTGATAAGTCATTCAAGAATCATAATCGTGATGTGAACTCTCACAACATTTTCAACTGGAAACAGGTATTATTATGATGATGAAATTTTAGCCCCATACAATTTTTTTTAACAGTTGTGCTTTTTTAAAAAAGAATTATTAAGAAAAAAAACATTTTGTTTCTATTGAACTTGGAATTTAATGAAAATGGATTCTAAAACAGATCAGATGCTGAAGTTATTGATTAAAAACACTTTCGTGATACAAAAAGAATTTAAATTGAATCAGCACAGAATTACGACCTATCATGGTATTTAAACAAACTGAAACTGTGACTGCTTGTTTCTTAAAACAAAACTTGTAATAGAATGTGAAAAGAAAAAGCTTAATCAAGCATGAAAGAGGAATGGTAAAGTGGGGGGCTGTGATGTCCCCCTCCCCCAGGAATTATTTAAAGGAGAGTCTATTGATCAGTCCCCATCGACGACGAATAACTCTCCCACAAAACAGTGCGTATTTGTCACCTTCAAACTCCGCTTCTATTTCCTAAGTCTCTTCTGAATGCCGTAGCTGGATAAAGATGCAATATTTACAGCGGTTTCGGCAAATCTCGGCAAAAAATTGTCCATTCGTAACTTGCATTAATCTTACCACATTTCATTTGTCGCTGAAAAATTGTAAAAACGCAACAAAGCGAAACCAAAGTAAAGAGAGTAAATAGCAACCAACATATTTTTCGGAATTTAAGATTTATTCGCTCCAAATTCAACTTTTGGGAATGAAAAGGAAATATTATAAAGGCCGTTAAATAAGTGAAATATATTTTACGTACAGGTGCCCGGCCTTTGCGCGGCTCAAAAGAAAAATTCCTCAAATTTGTAAAATATGAGCTGGAGAAGCAAAGGGTAAAAAGAAAAAAAAACCGCAGAACTTTTATGATAGCCAAAGCGTTTCTAATTATAAGGAATGTATGCGGCGGACAAGATTATAAACATATATAAATTACAGTAGAACAATATTAATAAATTAAGTCAAATGATTTTACCCAAAATTTTGAAGATTAAGTAAAGAAGTTGTATTTTATATAATTCTAGAGACGCTCACATTTGGGGGGAAATATATATACAAACTAGAAAAATTGACATGGGTCAAATTAATTTTTTTTAAGTGGTTCTTGTTTTGTTAATACATTTCGCATATTTGGTTTAAATATTTCCGTTGTGTTTGAGAATTCTTAAATTTTCATTCCGTTTTGACTGCCGTAGTAAGCCAATTTTAAATTTACTGCGGCAGAGAGAGGGAGCGAGAGAGACGGAGAGCGAGAGAGAGGGAGGGAGGGAGACTTGAAATTTCGTTAGTTACGCGGCACTTTACGTTTTCGGTGCGAAAATATTCAATTACTTGCGGCAAAACCTGAGCTACGCAGTGGTGCAAAATTACATTTCAAGATTTAAACGTCTTCGAATCGTGAGAAGTGATTCGTTTAGCTTTATGGTAGGCGAACGGCAGGCAGACTGACAGAGGCGTTTTGAACCGTCCTGCCGACCGTAAATACGAGGGGAAGTGCTGCTCCTTGCTGTCCTTTCAAACATAATTGAAAGCTTGTGACTTTTACTTGGGTGGGAATGGCGGGGGGGGAGGGGGGGGGTGCGCTAGACTCTCTTAATTCTAAATATTGCACATCAAATTCAATAATTTTTATTTATTACGCAATTAAACCTACAATTTTTTTTTTAGTCTTGATGAAAAGTTACAGTTAACAAATGGTGCTAATTATTAATTTTGTGGTTACTTTGGTGTGGCTGTAGTACTATCACAGGCTCAAGGGGGAATATGATCCCACAAACGTATACATTAGGATTTTCCCTTCATTGTATACACGATAACAGACTGTGACGTCACTAGTTGTGCACCAATCACGAGTTAGGGACGGATTCGACTCCACCAGTTCCCCTATCACATATTCAAGACCATATAGAATGGAATATTTCTTTATTTCCAACATTTGTTTGATAGGTAAGTACTACAATCTTGTGGAAAACGTCAGTTTGCCTACATGCTAGGCTAGTCCTATACCTATAAAGTTGAACAATTTCTAAACTTGAGTCATTTTTGCAAAAACGACTAGGACTAAAAATACAAGTAGCCTAAACATTTTTTTAAATATGTATATTTGTATAATTATTCTATAGTTAAATTACCATCTGGATGATTGTAGTATTCATCGATTGAAAAGAATGGGGTTTGAGTCATCCAATTTTTTAATTTGTATTTTAGCTGCCGGCTTAGGGGCAGGTGAAGGGAGCAAAGTGTTTACTATCCCAGGTCCTTTACCAGACATACTTGTTCTAAATGGCACCACTTTGCGTCATGTTCATTAATTTTTCTATTACAAGGTTTCCCGGTAGTTAAGAAAAAAAGTTTAATGATTATTAACTTTTTGTTTCGCATAAATTTTTTTGCATATTTCGTATTGGTATACAGAACAAAAACTGTTTATACAGCTTAAGGTTAATCAAAACTTTTTTGATGAATAATGGAGCATCGCAGTGTGGTTATTTTCCATACAGATTGACTACTACCGCCAACGGCACAAAATTCCTCGCTGCTGTTCTTCTACAGCAGGTTGATATTATGTAGCAGGGCTGTGAGCGAAAAATCAGCTGATGAAACGCATGGTTGGCTGAATAAATGAAAATAAAAAAATTTCAAAGAACTGTAGTTGATGGGTAGAGCAGGAAGGAAATTGGGCGGAAACTTCTGGAACAAGGTAAGAGGCTCAGCTTGACTATAGGGTTGTTAGGAGAAAGGCAAACTGGATCTGAGGAGTAATGGTTTGCTGCACGACATCATCCTTGGAAGGACACGTGGATGGACTTTCAGGTCAAGAAAAAGAACACAGCAAGGGCGCTAAATAAGACAAGTTATCATTAGAACGTGTTAGTTGGTGAACAGAACCTCAATGGAGGCCGAAAACAACTACGAATTCATACAGACCTACTTTTCTTGATATTTATCGGGTTCGTGAAAATTACAGGAACAAGAAGAAAGAAAATGGATGTAAGAAAATAATTTTAAACCTCAGAAACGCACTCAAAATTTGTAATAGCCATTAATAAAAATTTCGCACATCCCATTCAGCGGAAACATTTTTTTTTATACAAGACCCCGTGTGACGAATCTTACATTTTCCTGTAATAACCGATCACTGTGTCTTGGGAAAAGAAACACAAAGAATCTGATAAATGACGAGCAAAAACAAAATGAATAGCAGAAAATTAATTATTTTCTTATATTTTACAAAATTATTTATTTTATCAGAAACAAAATTACCACTAACCGTATTATACACCTCTTCAGTTTTTTTTTAAAGATAAGAAGACTTGGAAACCATAACAAATGGCATGAACGTGGCCCTGGAGGAAGAGTACAACATAAGAATTAATATAGGAAAAACCAAGATGATGGAGTGTAGTATGGGAAACAGTGGAATAACAAAGGCTGTTAGATTGGGAAGGGATATTTTGAAGGAAGTTAAGGAATTGTTCTACTTGGGCAGCGTAATAACTAGAGGAGGATAGCACGGGCAAGGAAGAGGCATTTACTCACGATACTGTAAGAGTGAATATTAGGAAATGATTGCTAAAAATGTTGGTATGGAGTGTGGCGTTATATGGGTGCGAAACGTGGACAGGAAAAGAATAGAAGCCTTTGAAATGTGCTGCTACAGGGGAATGAGATGGATGGGTGGATAGGGTAACTAATGAGGAAGTTCTAAGCAGTGTGGGGGAAGGGAGAACAATACGGAGGACGTTGACCAAGTGAAGGGATAGATTAATTGGCCACGTTTTAAGATAGGAGATTAGAGGGAGGTGTGTGGGGGTAAGAACAGAAGAGCGATGGGAAGGGTGAAATGCGCTAAGCAGGTTAGGGAGGACGTGGACTATTGTAGTTATGCGGAAATCAAAAGGCTAGCGCAAGATAGATTAGCATGGAGGGTTGCATCAGATCAGCAATTCTAATTACTGCTGACTGTCTTCTGTAGAGGTTTTCTTTCTGGATATTTTATTCCAGTGCTCTTAAAATCCTTAATAGTTTGTTCCAGTTCACGTTACGAAACCTTTTTTTTCTTCTTCTAAATCTACAAATGCCATGAACGTAGGCCTGTTCTTCTTTATTATCCTGTCTTTTAAAATTAGCCGCTAAGTCAATATTGCTTATCTTGTCCCTACATTCTTCCTAAACCCATGAGATACTAAAGTAATCGTCCTGCATCTATTAGCCACAGTCTGTTTCGTAGATACTGTTATATATAGTAATGAAATGATAAAGCTGGAATTCCTTCCTGAGCAACTGACTGTTTTTGCGTCTGTTTATTTAATAATCGCGACTGTTTTCTTGTATCCCTTATGGACCAAAAAATTTTTCATTTGATTATAAAAATTGTCTGCAATGAACTATTTGCGGAGAAAAATCCCCCAACATCGCAAAGAGATTCCAGTCATGGGGGACCTACTCTGTTCCTCCGTGTATCTTAAGGGTGCAAATGTGCGTCAGAAAGTAAGAGTCCCGCCTTCTTGGTTTCTGCTTCCTTTTCTTGCCCTTCAATATTAATTACTGCTGACTGCCTTCTGTAGAGGTTATGTATAATCCTTCTTTCTCGACATTTTATTCCTGAAATAGGAAGCAACAGTGTCAGGAATGGGGGGGAACATCCTCGCACTCCTTTCTTCGACGAAAGAAACAGTCTCCTGGGTATGAAACGGCGACGGGTATTTTTAACCTTCTTTGACGGGTCTTGTACAAATATTTTCGGAAGGACAAATGACAGAAATAGAAGCGAATCGTCCTCCACCAGATGGCTTTCATGAAAGCAGGAAGGCTAAGAGAAGAGGCGAGGGAAAAGGAACGGAAACTCAGGCGGAGGGAATACTATGGCTTTGCCTTCGTTCGTCCCACAGGGAGACTATTGAAACAAGGGTAACCATGTTACTCCACGAGAATGTTGGGCTTAGAACTGAATGGCAAAAAAACTTCCAAATCGCCGATTACTTCCATATGGTTTTCAGTTCTCCGGATCATTAGATGGGGAAGGACTTGGAAAAGGAGAAAAGCACAAGCTAGGGAAGAAGAATTCGTGGCTAAGATTCGCAGATGTGAGAAGCAGGGAGGTGATGGAAAGCTTGCAACCTACGCCGGCTGAGAGTGTGGATTGAAAAGGCTCATAGTGCTGACCCACTAAGTATTAAATTTGGTTATTTTAGTAGAACAAGTGGGCACAACTTCTTCATTTGAGGGAGCAACATCTCAGAGGATGGACAAGAAAAGGAGAAACGATGAAGAATTTCCCACAGAATTACAGACCTTATATTAAACTGTATCTAAATAATAGTATATGTAAGTTTTGAAGACTGACAAGAGAGTGCAAAAGGACAGGCAGAAATTATGTTTTCAAGACGGGTTAGTCGCTGTATTTTTCAATTATAGAGTATTTAATCTAAATTTCTTAGTGTAAGATCAAACTTTATAACATTATTGTAAAACATTACTGTTTAACATATTCTACTCCTACTGAAAAATTTTGGTCATCATCACCCACACACTATTCAATCATTATTTGCCTTTGGTATAAAAGAAGGAAAGTATCAGAGTAGTACAGTAATATAATTAAACAATATTTAAAATGGTAATGGTCAACACCAAAAACATTATAAAAATTAACCCATTACATTTCTGTTGGGTAAGAAATTATGGTGTTATTAAAAGATTAATAATAGACTTTGTTGTATTTTAAAATAATTAAAAACCAATGTGTAGTCCTCAATCTTTATTATTATTATTATTATCTAAAAAAAACAAGGCTAGCTTACGATCTGTTTTGGTCATCATCAGGCTGTAAAAACTATATTGTAGTTTATACATCCATATGGATTGTATTCTGCATTAATGAACCTGTTGTCGTTTTTACAGCCTGATGATGACAAAACAGGTTGCAAGCTAACCTTGTTTTTTTTAGGTAATAAAGTTGAGGATTATATACAGATTTTAATAATTTTATTTTGTTGTTCTTTTTATAATTTATTAAAAGTTTTGTGTGTGCATCTGTTTTAACTAGCAATTATTTTAATCTTAAATTTGTATATAACAGTTATACCTGTTTAAATTAAAGTTAAATAACCACTACAGACTTAGCCTTGAAACTACAAGTAAAAGTACAAAGTTAAAAAGACTCTCCGAGAGAAGAGAAACAAACGTACCAATATATTAAACCGATCCACTGGCCAATTATTGAGTCAATTTCAAATGCTTCGTTGCTGAAACAGACAAGAATTAGCATATGGTTAAAAATCTTTCTTTTTTTCATATGTGTGACCTGAATGTTTATTTATTTACATATTAGGTACCACAATACTTTTAATTACTCTAAAAAGATAACGGTTTGATGAACATGCCTTAAAAACTAAAGTGATACTTCAATAGCATAAATAGAACACATTATTTATCTTCCTTGAAATTAATTTAATTTTGAAAGAAACCTTAAATTGATCAACTGGAAGCAGTGTGCTGATATTTTTACACTTGTACAGCACTGCTCACTGTAATAAGTGATTATTTTACCACATACTCATCTCTCCTTTCCTTGTAACGTGAAATAAGTGCACACACTCACCACAAACCCACTGCCAGAACCTTGTGGCAGTTGCCAAGTAATGATACAGAAAACAACAGCAACATGGTTATTACTCCACTCAGCCTAGTATAAAACATTTCAAACAAGGCAGGTCCTTCATAGATTAGCATAATTGTGGACCAACTGTCCCGAAGGAATCAGCATAAATAAACAAGTAGTTTGGAAAGGATCTTACAAGTTCAGGTGCTTTCAAAAATCAGATAAATGTTTTGAGAGACAAAATGTTATTAAAGCTAATTAACATAAATAAGTTAATTACAATGAAGTGAGATACAATCTTGTTTATTTTCATCTGTTCTAAACAGAATAGGGGAAGAGCGAACAATATGGAGGACGTTGACCAAGAGAGGGGATAGATTAATAGGCCACATTTTAAGACACGAGGGTCTTGTAAAATTGCATTAGAGGGAAGTGTGTGGGGTACGAACAGAAGAGGATGGAGTTGTTCAATGTGTGACCATTCAAAACACTTCAAAGAAATTCTTGAGATCCATGATATATTTGAATGTTTTTTTATTGCACCTGAAGAGGTTCTAAAGAAAGGAATGTGTTGAGTTCCATTAATTTTTTATTTTGAATTAAATTTTAATTCTGATTGTCCTTCATTTATTTTTCACTGCAGCCAGATATTTTAAATTATGAAAACCACACTGTTTAAAAATAAGTGGTGTTTGCAGTTTTCTTCTCAGACTTTGCAGGAAGATGAGCATTGGGACAGGAAAAGGTGTGAAGATGAACAAACAGATCATATGGTTATGTATATACAAGATAATGTGACAGTGAAAAATAAAGGAAAAAGAAACCTGGTGTGAATCATCATGTTGTTGAGGTAATCAGTTCTAAGACTAGTCTGATGCAACCATCCAGGCTAAGCAACCTTGCGCAAGGCTTTTCATTTTTTGCATAACCCACATCCTCCCTAATCTGCTTAGCGAATTACATTCTTTGCCTCCCTCTTCTGTTCACTTCTCTCTAATGCTAATTTTATAAGATCCTCATGTCTCAAGCGTGGCCTATAAATCTATCCCTACTCTTAGTTGACGTCCCTATATTGTTCGTTTTTCCCCTATTCTTCTTGTAACTTCCTCGTTAGTGATTCTATCCACCCATCTCATTCTCCTATAGCACCACATTTACGAGGTTTCTTTCTATTCTTTTCCTTTCTGCTACTCCTATCTTCTATGTTTCGCACCTATATAATGCCACACTCCATACCAAAATTCATAGTAATATGAGTAAATGCCTCTTCCTTGCCTGTGCTATCCTACTCTAGTTATTACGCTGGCTAAGTAGCAGAATTCCTTAAACTCCTTCAAAATGTCCTTGTTTGTATCACTGTTCCCCACACTACACTCCATCACCTTGATTTTCCCTCTATTAGTTCTCATATTGATGTCTTCCTCTAGGACCACGGTCATGCCATTAATTCTTAATTTGAAGTCTCCTTCCGACTCCCCTAATACTACAATATCATTATCGAAGTGTAGGGTTTTTATTTATTCTTTTTTGCAGTATGATTACTTTTCCATATTCCGTTTTTCTTCATCCCCTAGTCTATATATAAGTTGAAGAGCATAGACACTGTCTTACTTTCTTGATTCAAGCTTTCTTTTATTGGTCTTCAATTGTAATCATAATATAGAATTGAAATTTGAGGTGGTTTCATCCTGGTCCTTCATTAGGAAATGAATGGTTGTTTCTCCGCTGGTCAGGGCAAACGACAGTGAAAGCATAACGAGGACCTTAACTTTTATAAGTGAACATAGGACGAGGGTCACCACCACAGCGTTTCCAAGACTGAATCTGATTTAGTAATTGACCAGAGACAATTCAGACATCCGAGAAGACAGTATAGAGCGGAGGATCTCAAAGTTGACATGGAAGTGTCCTTATCTATACAGCTTTCGGTATCTCGAGAGTTAGGCAGGCACTTGTCCTAGATGTCGACGCCTTCTTTTCCCACGTAGCAACTAAAAGAGTATTTCCCGCACGCCTCCGCAGACGTCTTATTGCAATCAATAGTAACCGGTTATTCTTGCTTCCGTCTCCGCTCCGGAACTTCTTCCTATTATCGATCCGCTTCCGCCGGGAATTACGAATGATTTAAGTTCGATCGTTCGTTACGTGAAGGAAGAACAACGTTTGAGGGGAAATGGCGGAAACGCTGACAACCCGTGTTGTAAGCTCTCGAATCCAATCCAAGTGTCGGGGGGAAGCCATTTTACGCTTCTTCCGGCTCTGAACAAACACACACACACACACACCGTCACCTCAATCTTCTATAGAGGGATTAGCTGTGAAAAATATAACTTGGAACACCGTCAGGTGTAACTTTTAATCTAAAAATACAAATTACATCCGGATTATTAGTAATATGAATATTGGGTAACTGGTTAAGAAAATCTTTATCGTGTACACAATAAACACCTTATTCGTAATGAAGTGTAACAAATGTTCCATCTCTTATAAATTATTAAACAATTTATGACCGTTATTTTCTTTAAATTTATTTAACTTAACGTTTAGCCACGTGTTCATGCTTTCTTCAGGTTTAAGCCCTAATGGTCCGTCGGATCTCTTTTTCCCTTCTTTTCATTACCATCATGTGGCTGTATCTTTTTCATCTGATACCGAGTCAGTCAGTCTGATTTAGTTTAACAGTTATCATCATAATTGCAGATTTTAATTATTTGCAAATATCCCCTCTATAGGAAAAGAACCTGAAGAAGGCGGAACATATGCCGAAACGTTGTTCTTAATTAAATTTAAGAAACTGAAGTAGTAATAAAGCTTAACTTCAAGGTTGTGGAATTAGTCAGGGAGTACATTAATAATAATTATAATTGTGTCAACTGTTGTTGTGGTAATCAGTCCAAAAACTGGTCTGATCTATGCTAAAATACTATGCGCAAGCCTTTTCTTTCTACATTTGCTATCACGTCCTCCCTAATCTGCTTAGCGTATTTCATCCTTAGCCTCCCTCTTCTGATAATTTCCCTCTAATGCTAATTTTACAAGACCCTCACGTCTCAACAAGTGGCCTATTAATCTATCCTTTCAAAGTCCTCCACAATTCTCTCTCTTCTCTTATTCTGCTCGGAACTTCCTGGTTAGTTACTCTATCCACCCATCCTCATTCTCTCACAGCGCCACATTTCTAAAGCTTTATCCTGTCTGCACGTTTCACAACGACGTGTGTCAACCATTAACAATCAATTGATTATGACCAAGTGTATGAAACACCATTTTGTTTTATTAAATGCTGCCTGCCGACCCTTGTTGTAATAAGAACCATGCCATCAATTTTTTAATAACATTTTGAAACCAACTTGTAATTATTTCCAAGTTCTGAACTCGCCCGGAACAAATATTTTGAAATTGTTGCAGTAGATTAGTTTCGACTAATCTAGCGTTACTAGTGCATAAAGGTTTTTAACAGACAATTATAGACAAGTGCTTTGAAAGCTCCTGTATTTAATAACAAATAAATATTTTTAATATTTTGGACAGTTTTTTATGGTTTAAATGTTTTCAAGTAATGATTAATAAATACAGTCTTGTGCTAGTGAATTATTGAATATATTAATAGCCTGTTTGCCAGTTTTTATATTATTTAGACAACGAACTATACTATCTTTGGTCTCTCATTTGAGACTTCAAGTATAAAAACTTTAGTTCGGGCCGAAGTAATGAATCGTTAGCCTCCTTTCTCTACCTTCCACACCTTACCCCAGCCCCGCTTCTTTTCTATTCCCTTACTATGATATTGAAGGGGAGTCGCCTGTTTCAGGATCAACCTCATGTAGCTTGTTAACCAAGAAGAAAAAAAGTCATGGAGTGAGGTCCATGAACAGCAAAATTTATATACCAAAAGTAGTCTCGAATGAGAGAAGAAACGTAGCATATTTCATTATTTAAATATTTTTTAAAAAGCTGACTAAGAGGCTGTTGAAACCCGTTCAATAATATTGTTAGCAAGAAAATACATTGGTAATAATCCTCTTGTAATTTGTATCATTCTGTGCTGTCTTGTGGCCTCAGACACTTCAGTAAAAGAAAAGGTATTTATGATCAGAAAAAACGGTCATTACAGTAATATGTCGAGGGATTTTCAAATGGTTAACAGTAACTAACTGAGATGTGTAGAGAATTATAATGAGCAACAGGAAGGAATAACTTAGAGATGAACCGAGCTAATTTAAAACTGCACCAGGCACCTTCCTACTTGACCAGTCCGGTCTACAACTGTGATAGAATTACAGCAACATTATCCTAATAATAAAGTAATAACTTATATCCTGGGAGCATGGAATATCACTGTTATGTTATACATGCATCATATTGTAGTTTATTTTGTATTTTCAAATTTAAAACTACTCCTGATGAGGTTCCAAATCGAAGGAACGCAACGTTTATCATCAAAAAAAAAACATTTCCTAACGAATAGTCAGTTATTCAAAACTGTCAGATATTAACTCTCTAAGCTTGCAAAGTTTCACCCCAAGAGAGCAAAATCTTGTAGCTTTTCTTTTTCTAGGTTATGAAGCGGCTTCCGAGTTTTAAAAGTCTCGTCGGTCGTCTCTAACCTAAGATTCGGAGAGTCACGCGATTTATCCCAACTCTGTAGAGAATATTTACATATATTTATAAACGTAACCCTGCTTCGCCCTCGTCGCCACGTCGGCCATTTTCCTTATTCCGCACCGTGCGAAACGTCGTAGTGTCAGGCTGCATTTATTATTATTATTATTATTGGCACCCACGGAAAAGATATTCAGGGTGTTTCGTGGTTTGTGAGAACTGATTCACGCTCAAGCGAACAGAAGGAGGAGGAGGAGAAGGAGGAGGCGGCGGCAGTTCCCGTCGCATATGGCCAACAGTTTCCAGCTTATAAATTGAGCAGGAGAAGCGTGAACGTTTCAAACGCCAGACAGAAGAACAGGGAAAAGGAACACACAACAGCTGGAAGCGTTATTTCTGTCCCCCCACCTCCACCCCCCTCGGTGCAGTCGACGATGAAACGTGTCATTCCAAAAAAAAACCTGATAAAAGTTAAATAAAACTATCGTACCTTTTCTATTATAGCGATCCAATACCCGGAGTTTCGCAGAGCAGAGGAGAAAGAGAGAATTAATGGCGAAGTATAGGCCGATCACAGATAGAGAAGAGACGACACTCGCACGCACGGACGGACGCACGCAGCAGAGAGATACGAGGCTGATAAAAGGTGAACAACAGATAAGGAGAGAAGAAGGTCTCGTCGGCACCGTTAGTCCGCGGAGGAAAAGCTCCTAAGAAAGCCGTTACGGCGAGGAAGAAGGCTCTGGGGGGGAAATAATATGGTAGAGGAATTTGATGGAGGTCAGTGGAAAGGCTGCTGCGGGGACTGGCTGAGAAGTAGGCCGAGAGCTCCAGAGAGACGTAACGGAACCTGTGAGAGAGAGAGGAGAGGAGAGAGGAGACTCAGATGGCGGCGGCAAGATGGCCGCGATGACGGCGGCCTGGAGTGGCGGACGCGTCAGCTGCTCACAACGGGAACAGCTGACAACTCTCGGCCACAAGTTGTAGGTTCAGGCTCACGCCCTACGGGTGACTGGAACATGCACCTCTCAACACTGACCGAGGGTGCCGCAGTTGAGGAAAGTCTGTCTAGGACAGTCACGTGGCTATTCGTGAATGACAGAGGTCGAGAGCTTATCAGGGTGATTCATGCGAGGTCAATAAGGAGGAGGAAAAACCCGAGTGCGAGACTAGAAACACAATTCTGTTGTCTGACTCTAAGATTATCACGATGTAACCGTAATAAGGTTAGGAAGCTGAGGGCCACGGGAGAAGACTGCCAACAGACCAAAATCGTTCACTTAAGTCCATCATTTCGCCCGAATCCCTTTTTTTTTAAAAAAAAAGAGAGAGAGAGAGAACAAATTCAGAGCTGTACAACCCAGGCGAGTTGTATTATATCATTTAACCGAAAATGAATTTTCTTTTAATATAATGTTGTTGTTGTTGTGATGTTCATTCCTAAGACTGACTGATCTGTTGCAACCCTTCATGCTAATCTATCCTGCACAAGCCTTTTCATTTCCTCGCAATTAGCATATCCCACATCCTCCCTCTTCTGCTTAGCGTATTCCATCCTTCCCCTCGCTCTTCTGTTCTTACCCCACACACTTCCCTCCAATCTCGTTTCTTAAAACGTGGCTAATTAATCTATCCCTTCTCTTGGTCAACTTGCGAAACTTGGACGATAGGAGTTGTGAGGAAAAGAATATAAGCCTTTGAAATGTGATGCTATAGGAGAATGAGATGAGTGGATAGAATTACTAACTAGGAAGTTCTAAACAGGATAGGGGAAGAGCGAACAATATGGAGGTCGTTGACCAAGAGAAGGGATAGAGTAATAAGCCACGTCTTGAGACATGAGGCTCTTGTAAAATTAGCATTCGAGGGAAGTGTGTGGGGTAAGAACAGAAGAGGGAGACCAAGGATGGAAGACTCTAAGCTGATTAGGAAGGCTGTGAGTTTTGCTAGATATTTAGAAATGAAAAGGCTTGCGGAATATAGGTTAGCATGGCTCAGTCCAGTCATAAGACTGAATACCACAACAACGGTGATTCTATCCCGACATCTGATTTTCAGTATTCCTCTATAGCGTTATAACTACGTTAGAGCTACTGAATTAAGTAGGCCTAATTTGATTGCTGACGCTATATGTATATAGAGGTCTGTAAAGGAAGAAGATTCCTTCCTTTAAGGATTGTGTGTCCCAGATATTATGAACATCAAGCTGTTTTGTGAATGGCCTTCTACACAGCAAGAGGGTTGTGTGAATAAGACGAGCTTCTCTGAGCACAAAAAAAGGTACGATAAAGAAATAACAGAATAAAGTTGCGGCAAAGACCAGAGAGTATGCGTGAACCTTCTGAAGATCGGGCACGATTACCATTTCTTTCGTTTGGCGGCGTTGGTAAACGTGTCGCGTGACGTCACGAGCCGGCAGTTGTTTGGAAACATGGCGCGCGCGTTTCAATCTCCAGTTCAAGGTCCGTGTGCGTGTGTGTAATACCTTGCTTCTTTCCGTCCGTAATATCGATTGCAAGTGTTTGCCGAGTGTTGGGGGCAATTAACGAAGATGTCCTACACTTACCTGTACTGCTCTGTTATGCTATGTAAGCTGCAACATTCGCAGGTAACTTTTTAGAAATTGCTATAGCTTCAACATTTAATTTCACATAATGCCGCGTCTTTACGCCAGCTGACTAAAATACAATTACATATAAAAAGTTAGAGGCAGAGACGGACAGAGAGAGAGAAAGATAGGGGGTGGTTTCCCAACCCGTTTTCTTAACCGAGTCTTGTGATGTACTCTTTGTATTTTGTATGTTCAAAAATTGAATTATTCTCTAGCCGAAGCGAAAATTGCAAATACTTTGATTTTAGGAAGCCATCGCTATGACATTACGAAGAACAGACAATAAAATTTCAAAAACATGTAATAGTCAACTAAAATTAAAGTACAGAATAATTGATATGAGTGGTTTTTCTATAATAATTGTTTAAAAGTTTCAGCATAGGATGTGACGTCACTTGGAGGGGGGGGGGTTAGTGAGAGGCTATGTTAGTGAGTTTCAGCCTGAGATGGCCGTGGTATTGCACGATTACTCCAAGTGTCGTCCCATGCAACTTGAACACTCGCTTCAAATTGAGACACCAACAATTTTTCCTTTTTATAAGGACACTCACAGTCAATAAGAGTGGAATTGGCGCCCCGTGCATGGACCAGCTTCCGCCAGATACTCGTAGCTCTGAAAGGAACGGAATAGAGAGAAGGGACAGACGGGATGACCTAACAGATGCAGGTTTTCTAGGGGTTTCCCTGCATCTGTTACGCGTCAACCAGCGGGTAGGATCGTTGAAATAGCGCGGGGGTCCTTGTCAACCATTGGCTACAGTTGAGGAGACTTGAGCTAGTCGTGTGCCAGCCATTATCTAGACATCAGCTCACTACGAACTATGTTCAGACATGTTGCTAGTGTAAAAGCAATCCTGAAAACACTGGCGTCAGTTCAAGAAACGAGTCCGTAAAATGTAATAGACAATAAGTACAGCGTGTGTTAAAAATATGTCGCCGCAGTCTCCATAACCCGTTCTTATGAACACAATTAACGTTCCTAACAATGGTAGTATAGTAGCGTTTTACTTGGAAGGGTCGTTCCTCCTCAAACGACAATACTCCCCTTCTCCTATTCCTAGACTCGCCATGTAGAATCTCATCAACTGTACCTTCCTCTCCCTTTCGCACCTTCCCCTTTTCACACCCCATCGTATATTATTAAAGAAGAGTTGCGTTACCCCCCCCCCCCCAAAAAAAAGAGAGTATTACGCTTTAAGCTAAATTGAACACCCCCGGCTCCGTTCGTCTGCTGCATTACCCTCAGTCCTCTGCGATTCACGGGCTGCGTTACGACATCTCTCCACTTGGCACAGGGCAGGATCGAATTTCCCAGAGTTAATCGACCTGTGGATACAGTTACATCATCTCTGGCACGAGTCGATATCCCCTACTCCGCAATTTCTCATAGTTTCACCTTGGCGACGACAGTGACGTCACTGGGGGCACCGGAAGTGCACGTTGTATCATCCTCGGCGGCGCTGGACGCGCGTGCCACGTGACTAACCTCTCAGATTGGAAATATGGCCGCCATCAGGCATCACAAACAGTAATATTCTATAAGGGATTGAAGGGGAGTGGCCACGAGGATAACCCTAATTCTCCATCAACTACCAAAAGTTTCAATCATGATGTAGGGGATGCCTCCTGTCACTGTTCATACGGTAACACGTGTCCGCTGTTCCTATTGGAACACTCGGCAAGCTGGAGACATGGTCAAGGGAATGCTGCGTCTTGACTCCCGTTTGCGGGGAAACCTGATGCAGTTTCCTCTATGTTTTTCCTCGCATCTCTTCCATACGAATGCCGGGTAAGATCCTCAATGGCGCGGTCAAAATAGTGTGTCCATTAGGATTCACCTACGTTCTTGTAAAAGGTCTCATTTCACGCAGAATTTAATGCCATTTTATGATATGTAAATAAAAAAACTTTTAAGACTTTTTATACATGCGGTTTGGCGAAAAAACTAGAAATAGTCAGGGTTTCTTTGTTTTTCTTTCATATAGCTCGACTTTGACAACTCATAAATTTCAAACTGTTGCTTTGAATGGTCTGAAAATTTAGCAAAATGGTGCAAACCCTACCAAACCTATCCCCAAAGTTGGAATCATTTGTATATCTTACTTTTTTTAAATTAATTAATTAGTGTGATGTTATTTCCTGGAAAACAGCCAGAAAAAAGTGGCGGTGAAAGGTCGGTGCCAGGGCAGCGGGCAGGGCTGCCACCCTACCACTCCGATGAGCTTTTCCTTTATAGCAGCACTTTATAAAAAAAATCGTACACAGTTTCGTAGCGTTCCTGCTTAAATGATATATTTATGACTTTCAACCGCTGCAAGAAACACGTTGCCCCACTCTTCTGCGATGCGCTGCCCAGGAGTTACTAGAGGTCCACTAATTAAGTTTAAAAAACATAAGACACGCAGATGATTCAAACCTTGGGGATAGGTTTGGTAGGGTTTGCACCGTATTTTGTTAAATTTTCAGACCCTTTTAAAGCAACAGTTTAAAATTTATGAGTTGTCAAAGTCGAGCT
The DNA here is from genome assembly GCA_034510155.1 of Eucriotettix oculatus. Taxonomy (NCBI): domain Eukaryota; kingdom Metazoa; phylum Arthropoda; class Insecta; order Orthoptera; family Tetrigidae; genus Eucriotettix; species Eucriotettix oculatus. The sequence continues at coordinate 213,450,244 of CM067377.1, read as the reverse complement.
TCAGGGGAAAAAAAGACGAATAAAACTGACCTATTCCAGTTTTTTTCGCACAAACCGCAAGTATAAAAGTCTTTAGGTTTTTTTATTTACATATCGTAAAATGGCATTAAATTCTGTGTAAATAACGTAGGTCAATCCGAATGGGCACAGAGAGGCTTCAAACTCATGGCTCCACTATTCCTCTACTCTGCCTCACTCTCCGTTTCAAGAGGATAATGATAAAGGACTGTTTCTCGGATTCGAGGACTTACCTCAACCCTCCTAAAGTCATAGATATATAGAATAGTCGACGGCTAAGTGTTGCCGAGGAATCTCTTAAACTGGAATTATCAACATGTATCGTGCTTCATACGTTTAAAGTAAAGGTAAGCTTCGTGAGAGCGTCGCCCGATTTATTCCTCCGAGTGCTTAGGAAGACTCGGCCAAGTTTAACTGACGACATTTTTTTCTTTTTAACGTAATAATGTTGATAACCCGGTTTGTTTGTACTGTGAAGACTTTAATTCTAGACGTTTTCAGGCTCTTTGCCGAGCTCAGCGGCTTGGATCAGAGTTGAGCTCTTTGTCTCCTTCACCTTTTAACTTGACCTGTTCCCCCTCGTCGCTGCTGCCTTAAAAAAAACTCCCCCTTGAGGACGGGCCCGTCTCTGTCTAAACACTGCCTGCCTGCCTGCTTCCCTTGCTTGGCATTCGTAATCTTCGTCCGGTTTAAGGAAGGATCCTCCCCTCCCAAGGGTGTAACAAAGCGAGTAGAGAGAAAGAGAGGGAGAGAGAGAGAGAGAGGTGCTGGTGGCGGAGGTAAATAAGCACGGAGTGCAGAGACAGGGAGAAAGACGAGAAATTTCAAGGAAATCCGTATTAAGAATCACCGCATGAATGAAATATATGGCATTTTTTAATGTTGCGCCCTTCACGGTGACAACTAAAGCCGCTTTACTGCAGCATGTCGGACCGCAGGTAGTTCTGGGAAAGAATCGAGGCGTAGTGACTGTCTGAAGTAGCTCACATAACCCTCCTTAAAGTGAGATCCACTCCTCCTCGTTTACCACACACTTATTTGTTCAAGTTGGGAAGGAGAAAATAATATGAGCGAAACAAGAGTGCGACGATTAATGCCGTGATGAAAAGCAGTTTTCTAGTTCTTCATTCCCTCCCTCAGGCGCTCCCATAAGTTCACTTAACACTCTCGCCGTTAATTCATTTTTCTTCTTCTTCTTTTGAAAAGATAAGCAGTGAAAAGTGTTCCACAGCACGGACTCGCCGGCAAACGCATGTTTCACTGTTACCGAACGCTGCGGTTTTTTGCCCCCGTGTAAGCAAACGCGGCACCCATCTAGCGCACAGCTTTCTCATGCCATGGGCCAATGTAGCCGGGGATCTCCCCGCATTGACCGATATTGGTGGAGGTTAATATGCGCAAGAGAGGTGCGCAGTAGCAAGAAGGGCGTCAACTACTCTCTTGGTGGCCAACACATCCTTTCACTCGTCCTCTACCATTTGTTACAATTTGCTACATTTTTCGTTTTGGCCTCGTTTAAACTGTGCAATTTAAGGATCAGGTTCCCCCATACGTTTCAAATTAAAGTAATGGATGACATAACCAAAAGCAATTCACTAAGCATTGTAGAGTAGGCAGGTGAAGAGAGGCAGGGCAGACGCGAATGGGGCACGACCGGACTTTCACCTAGAAATGTGCGAGGAATCCCCGGGAAATCGTGACACTTAGCAAAGACCTTGCGAGAAGACACGTTCCACTTACCTCGGAAGCTTCCTCTCTCTCTCTCCCCACCCACACCCACACACACACACTCAAATTCAAAACAAATCCCCCGCCACACCTCTTCAAGTTTCTTAAAGGCCTCCAGCAACGTCACGTAACTTATCCGTTACTTCCTCCCGATTAAAAGGAGAACTACAGCAGCTCATCTCCGCACGACATCGACCAATCAAACTTTACGTCAGAGTTCCTGCTCCAAATATCGCTCTAAACTGTCCGAACAATAACGCTAATAGCAGAAATCATACTCTTTAACTTATATATAGAACAGGCGACGAAGAAAGTTAATACCGAATACGCTTTGCCGACGATATTGCAGTAATGGGGGAGTCAGAAGAAGACTTGGAAACTAATAAATGGCATGAACGTGGTCCTGGAGAAAGAGTTCAATATGAGGATAAATAGAGATTAAAACCAACGTGATGGAGTGTAGCTTCGGAAACAGGGGAATAACAAAGGCTGTTAGATTGGGAAGGGATATTTTAGAGGAAGTTAAAGAATTCTGCTACTAGTAAAGGCCAGAAAGACGAATTTTCTTACGGGTAGCTGCTAAATATGTTGGTATGGAGTGTGGCGTTATATGGGTACAGCAGGAGTTACAGAAAATGAAAGAGTAGACGCCTTTGAAATTTGGTTCTATAGTAGAATGAGATGTGCGGATAGGGTAACTAACGAAGAAGTTGCAAATAGAATATGGGAAGAGTGAATAATATGGAGGACGTTGGCCAAGAGAAGGGAGAGAATAATAGGCCACTTTTTAGAGGGAAGGGAGGCCAAAGGTGGAATACGCTAAGCAAAATGGGGAGGATGTGTGCTGTGATAGTTATAATGAAATGAAAAGGCTTCCGCAAGATTGTTTAGCATGAAGGGTTTCATCAGACAACTACAACAACAACAACCCTAAAATTACGTTAGTAAGTAATTTAATAAAAAAGACGAACATGGCCGCGCCCTCGATAATTGTGTGAGATAGAGAGGGAGGGGGGAGGGTATAATTGTCAACCACATCACTATATGAATCTATTGAGATTTACTTTGTCTGGTGTTGAGCGTCCGCGAGGTGGCGTTAAAGGATCAAACCATTACTAATTTAAGTACTGGCAGAATTCTTTCCTACTGTTTTTTCGAATGTTAAGAGCGTTTCCCTTGTGCATTCCCTGTGCGGTTCGTGTTGCAATAACCGCGGTAACTCGACAGTGAAACAATCCGTAATTTCGCACCGTCTAAATAGCTCTAAACGACTTGGAAATCTGGGCAAAAAACCTGAGGGTCAGCATAAACCCTTCCAAATCTGAAATAGCTCCATCCACCCTCAAAACCAAATATCCCTTTACTCATTCATCCCATCTTTTTGGCTCCCAAATCCCAATAAAAACCTCCATCACTTACCCTGGACTGAAACTTCATCTTAGCCACCTTTCATCCAAAATTAACACTAAAATAAAACTACTCTATCCACTCCTCAACAGAAACTCACCATTTTCCATCACCGCCAAAAGACTCCTTTACCTCTTCCTAATCCGCCCCATATGGGGGATCAACTGCTAACTACAATTCAAATAAAATTCACACCAAGCAAAGCAAAATCCTTAGAATCCTCTCCAACTCCCCTTCGAAACTCGGTAATTGACAATGATATCCAAATTACACCACATCCTTATCCTCCTTAATCAAAAGCTCCATCACTTCAATGACACTGGCCACAGCCACAGCAATCCTCCACACTACATCCTTCCACTCTCTCATTCAGGTACTTAGCAAGACTGTCTTGTTAAAAAAAAGTAATTATTTAGCTGGTTTCCCGTTGCGACAAGTGCCTGAGAGACGGCAGTGATCAGGTGCAGATACGCTCTTGGTAGTGCCGAAGAAGACTTATTTCTGAGACGTAGAATCTTTAAATACTCTTATAACGTCAGAACTCAATGAATTGGGTTCAATAATTACAACGCACATTTAACAGGAACAACGCTGATGACGTCCCAAAGACGGGGGGATGAGGCGATCACTTGCTATATAATATATAGATTGTGCTCAAATTCGTTCCATGATAGAAGATGCTATATTCACACTTGTACTTTTTATCAATATTTATTATTTATGCCCGGCAATTCCGGTACAGTATTTAATGTGATTAGAGCGCGATGTCAGGCCTTTCTCCCTATCCCCATTAACACAGAGAGATTTGTGTAATACAGCTTCTTTGACATTTGTAGATACTTATCGTGATTCCAATACTCGTAATTACCGAAATATCCCAATGTGACGTCACCTCTCACTCCTCTACAATCTCTAGCCGCTTACATGATACGCGCTTCACCCAGAGGAGATAACCTCAAACAACTTTGAAATTTTATCATGAATTGAAAACCATGCAATTAAAAAAATTGCGCAGATAACAAAATTCACATTTATACAATCGACAAAATATCTATTAAATTATCATTATTAAAAAAATTTCCTTTTGGTTTTTATAAGTCTTGGGCAAATGTAGCTTAAAATCTGCCGTGGTTACTTGCAATGTGGGAAAAATTTAAGGATTTAACAAAAATTTTTGGTATTTATTATCATTAACCTTCATTGTGTTCGTATTTTGGTTTTGAATTTCAAGTTTCAGCTCATAAAATAGTTTAAGAATCTATTGAATCAACTCGTACTAATAGGTTTAATGGAAGCAAAAGTTTATAATTGATATTTTAGAAGAAAGGCAAGGATGGAAAAATGTTGACGGGACGACGGACTCGAACCCCGGACCTCCCGAGTACCGGGCGGGTGCCCTAACTACTGAACTAAGCCGACGTCCAAGGACCGCTTCAGCATCCATCCATCCATTCCAGTAACCGTAAGCTAGGCTCAACAACCAATTCTCTAATCACATTATTCACACCCTTAGTTTATACTTGATATTTATTATTATTAATACTAAGAAGGATATACGGAGGTATTCATGTAGATGGACAATGGAGAATAAGATACTGAACGAAATGTATCAAGACATTGACATTGTTACATATATAAGAATATGTGGACATGGCTATAGAATGAGGGAAGAGAGAAAAGTTAAGCACGTAGTATTTGGGGAAGTGGATGGAGTAAGACCAAGGAGGATGTGCAGGTGGACTTCAGGGCGAAGATACGAGGATGGAAGGAAGTATCCTTGGACAGGTCAAGATGTTGGAGGAGGCGAAGGTCCAACTGATGATGATTTATTTCGTTAATGATTATAATATCCCAATTCATAAAATAGGAAGTATATAATTTAAAAAATGAGTAGTAACTGTAACTTGCATTGCGTCGCTGCCTCACAACCATGAGGTCCCGGGTTGGATGTTTGTGCGGTCATGGTCACGTAAACTGTGATTAAGACTGCTGGAGAATCGACACACCAACCACGTCTCGCTCAAAATTCGGAATGTGTCATGTACGATGACAGTCGGCAGTCGACCCGGTAGGCCAAAACCCTCAGTTGGCTGTAGGGACAAGAGGAAGAAGGACGGTAACTACTTTGAACTGAATTGCACCGTGTTTTCTTTGACGAAGCTGAAGCCGAGCGTACCCGATGCGCCCCGAGCGTTACTTATTTCAAATAAATAAATAAAAATACGGCCAAAAAGTCAACATTAAATACATCACTATTTATTCACAAAAACGACGTTTCATCTCCATTTTGAGAATTCTTCAGGCTTGAAATTTAGCAATATATCCTATTTACCCGTTGACTCCCTCAGCCGAAAAGGTTATTGAATTTACATGTGAAGAATTTGGTGCCGCGCTGGACCATCTCCAGCGACGGTAAATAGGATGTATTGCTAAATTTTAAGCCTGAAGAAGTCTCAAAATGGAGATGAAACGTCGCTTTGTGAATAAATAATGATATATTTAATGCTGACTTTTGGGCTGTCTTTTTATTTATTGTAAATTTTAAAGTCAGAAAATTTTTCTGAATTTCAAATAAAGTTAATTTAGGAACTATTGCGTGTGCTGACTGTCACCGAGCACAGACAGGAGGCAGGAAGCTTGACAGCGCCCAGAATTGCCAAGGTTATTTGAGTTGTGCGCCTCATGGTGCACACTGGCAGGTCACAGCGCCAGCCATGTTTTCACGAGGACGTCGTGTGTGACGTAAATGGGAGCCTGTTCGTACCCCGCGCACGGAATGAGGTTACGTGGTCGTGGCGATCGATAGCTCGAGCGTATGGAAAAGAGGGAGGGAGGGAAGAAAGGAAGGAAATTGAAATATCGCCGTGGCGCCTGCTTCCTGCAATATCTCGTCATCGCCGGTTTTTTTTTACTACATCCCAATACTCGCATGCATATCAATGTCAAATAAATCACCTTTTGCACGGAGACTTGTCGCTTGAGTTAGTGACGAGTTAGTTCGCTGTTCAGTGCCACAGAACCTGCAGCTGTTCGAAGAGCTTAGGGAAGATCTCTGCAAGTCTGCACTGACCCGCTTTGATATATTACATATATTTTCAAAAGGGTTTCTGGCTAACCGATTCAAATCGGACTCTTCACTAGAGATCAGCGCCAGATGTGGCCAACATTTATCTCATATGACCCGCGGTCCTCTCCAAGGACGTGCCAAATTTGTTAAATATTTTGGCCAAATATCTATTAAACTCAATAATTTTTGTACATAATCTCAGAGGACTTGTATTAAAAACTAACTAGATTTAAAAATAATTTCAAAACTCTGCTTTACAATCTTCAGTTGTAGAAATATAAGAAGTAAAACTTTGTACTGGGAATATTCCAAAACAGGAACGTCTTGTCATGTTTATTAAACTGCTTCTGACTGATCGTTACATTTTACTTAATTATTCGACCAATTTAAATAATTTTTATGCTTTTAAGATTTAAGCAAGTCTATTGATTGCACAAAAACGTGGTACACACATCTTACTGACCCGCAAGAAAAAACACTGTCGTGGGGGTCGGAAATACCAGCAAAAAAAGAAATTGGATATATGAGAGCCCCCAAAAGTCTTTGACGTCACATTGAGTCGAGTCAGGCGTTATTCTCATCGTTAGTTACATCCTCAAGAATTACAAACACGTTGAAGAATGATAATAAATTTACGCTTTAGTTGGAACCACCTTTTAACGCGACATATTTCACCGCTAATTTCAAACTCTACATTTGTAGATAATCTCATAGGAACTGTATCAAAAACTAAACAGTGTGGCAGACTCCTCCCCGGTATTTATTTCTATAGTTTTTAATTAAATAACAGTTAACACAAGTTTCCAGTGTTGGAACGCGTGCAGAAAATTTGGTTGAAGTGACTCCTCGTGTTTAAGTTATGACGATGAACAGTCTACGCGCACTTGACTTAAAATATGTCGTTTGTTAAGTTTGCGATGGTTGTAACGCCCACTTGTATGTTCCATGCTTGACGAACCGATTGAGTATCGATCTCGCAGCATCAACTCAACAACCTGTGTCGACTCAAGACCACACATTTGTGCAACCTTCCAATATACAGTTTTTTTTAAAAAAAAATGCGATTACCTATACCCGATTAGTAATTGTGCAACTTGGGCAGCATAATTACTAGAGTAGGGCAGCACAGGTAAGAAAAGAATGGAATCACGACTTAATATTGGTATGAATGTTAGGAAATGTTGGTATGGAATGTAGCGTTAATCCATAACCTCTACAGAAGGCAGTCAGCAGTAATTAGAATTGAAAGGAAGAAAAGAAAGCAGATATCAAGAAAGGAGTAAGACAAGGATGTCCGTGCTGTTTAACTTGTATATAGAACAGGCGATGAAGAAAGTTAAAAATTAATATGGAAAGGGAATCAAAACTCAAGGACAAGAAATAAAAACCCTAAGGTTTGTTGATGGTATTTTAATATTAGGGGAGTCCGAAGAAGACTTGGAAAACATAATAAATTGCATGAACGTGGAGGAAGGTGATTGAGTGTAGTATTAGTGGAATAACAAAGGCTGTTAGATCGGAAATGAACTTACTTAACACGAGTCGGATAGCACAAGCAAGAAAGTAATAATTAAGAATATTAAGGAGCGTGGCGTTATATGGCTGCGAAAAGCGGTTGATAGGAGCTGCAAACAGGAAAACAATAGAAGCTTTCGAAAAGTGGTGCTGTAGGACAATGAGATGGGTGGATAGGGTAACCAACGAGGAAGTTGTAAGCCGAATAAGAGTAGAGAGAACAATATGGAGGACTTAGAAGGGGTAGATTTTACGACACGAGGGTCTTGTTTTATAAGCATTAGAGGAAAACGCTAATCAGATTACGAATGATGTGGTAGCTGTGTAGAAATAAAAGGTTTAGCATGGATCAGACCAGTCGAACAAATCAACGCTACTACAACAACAAGCAAATACGTCAGAAGCAATTTAATACACGAGGAGACTACGTTCCGACATCTTGTACCGCAGAAAAACTCTATCCCATTCAAGTCGTCTATTACGAATATTTTCGTTCAGTAGGCGAATTAAATTTTTAAAATTAAACGAGAATATTCGGAGATTGGAGAAACTGATGCGGAAATTCTGGAATTGAGAGGCGCAAAGATCCTGGACTACGGCTAGGTCAGAGGATTAAGGATATTTGGTCATCAACAGGACGATAACCTATGAAATTGTCCCGCAGGAACGTCGGAACTTGATTATGATTGGTGATGAGACGCGTCACATGGGAGTGGCGTTTCACCACGGAGAAGAGGAAAGGAGAGATTAGCTAGGAGGAGAAAAGGGGAGTGTGGCTCCGAAGGCGGAAGAGGAAGGCAAGGAGGGGAGAATAAACATTAACTCTTACGTTGTTTGACATCCGTCAAATTATCCCTCCCCTATCTAGCAACCTTTGAAATGTGGGGCTATAGGCGATTGCTGAAAATGGGATGGGTGGATAGAATCACAAACGAGAAAGTTCTTAACAAATCGAGAAAAGCGAACAATATGGAGGATGTTGACTAAGAGAAGGGGCTGATTAATGGGCCACGATTTAAGACACGGGGGTCTTGTAAAATTAACATTAGAGGGAAGTGTGTGTGGGGTAAGAATAGAAGAGGGAGGAACAGGATGGAATACGCTAAGTAGATTAGGGAGGATGTGGGTTGTGCTGGTTATAAGGAAATGCAAAGGCTTGCGCAAGATAGATTAGCATGGAGGGTTGCGTCAGACAAGACCATATCATCATCTACCCATTGTTATTCCACTGTTTCCCATATTCCACTCCATTTGCCTTGGTTTTCCCGCTCTTAAAAGAATTTATATATTGTATAAAAACTGCATTAATTAATTTTAAATGTATTTTAGTTGTCTATTATATAGTTTGAAATTTTCCTTACCGATAGTTTTCTTAGTTATCTCGTCGTGATTGACTGTCTCCCGTAATTAGGCTTCGACTACGAAATAATCTATACCAATAAATAAAATTGAAGAGTGTCTGTCTGTACAAACGAATAGGGTCCGAAACGGCTCAACGGATTTCAATGAAAATTTGAGGGTTAAAAAATGGAAATTTAATTTAAATATTCGTGCACATTTAATTGTTACATTGCAGAAGATATTAAAATAATATGTATTAATTGTACGGGAAGATTTCTTGGAATTGCCGCGGCGTGTAAACCAACTTACATCATTCATCCCACTTTACTATCTGTTGTCGCAGGAGGCTGAGAAAATATTAACTTATTTGGATCGTCGATGCGGTGCATACAGAAATTATTAAATTGGTTTTATTTCTCGCGTCAGGTAAATTTTAAATTTAGTAATTGCTGATATGAAAATAACGAGCTAACCATCGTGTTTGGTGTAATGCGACTCGCTGCGTTGCATTATGGCCCTTAATATGCGATTTCAGTACAAATTTAGCCATTAAAGGTGCGAAAATTTTTATTCTGTTAGAATAATGAAAATATATTTATTTCTGCTGTTGTACCGGGGGTGTTTTGGACTCTTTCGAGGAGCTGGGAGTTTCATATTGTGACGGTTTAGTTGTGCGTTGACCAATGTACCGGGATAACATAAATAAAATCCCCGGGCAACGCCGGGTCCCCAGCTAGTTTACAGAGAGTTTTGTCATGTCCCCCCCACCCCGAGACGACCGTGAATAACATCCTCGCACCTCCTCCCGAGGAGAATAGTTTTCTCTTTCCCCGCAGTGGCGCGCATGTTGGCAGCAGTGAAGTTTCACTGTTGCTGGCCGCGGGGTGAGGAGTGGGGGTGGGGGTGGGGGGAAATGGGGGCAAGACATCATCGACTGTGCCAGGGGAGGAGAGAGAGAGAGAGAGACGTGATGGAGGGAGGGGCGGGGCGGGGGTGGAAATCCTATCGATCCAGTGTAAAATTGTATGACTGTCTGGGAGTCCCGAAAGCGGGGAGAAAGGGATCAAAGGAGGCAGAGAAAAAAAGGGGGGGGGGAAATGATGGAAGCAGAAAAGGAGAAATAGGAGGAGGCAGGTGCCTGCTCCCTGGGAAAGAAGAAAGGAGAAGATAATCCTCTCTCATCGTTCGGTGAAATACAGAAAATAATGAAGCCTTACGAAACGTTGAGAGTTGAAAATGGACGCGCTGTTGCCAAGCAGATTACCCAGAAATACTGCAACGTTTCCTGCCCAGGTTAGCTTCTTCATTCAGCAAGTTTTCAACCCTGATAAGCACGAGACGAGAGAGGAAACAACGCGAAGGGTCAGAGATGAAGCTCTACAATGGCGGACAGAAAAAGGGGGTTGTTGCAATGCCAGACGTAGACTAATCATGGTTGATTGACTAGTGGGGGTGGACCGTCGCCATGCTCATCCTGTCCGCACGTGCACGTGATCATCTTAGTCACCCTACAGCGACTGTTCAGCAGTGAACACTCGGAAAAGCAACGCGTCACGTGACCTCCGCACATGTCTTCCGGAGGTCCACACAATTTTTTAATCTTTTACTTGGAAACTACTATTGACAGACTCATTCATTTCGATGTGCGCGACTTCTTGGTGAGATTAGTCACGTCACTCTCGAGCCCCTAGCGATACTTTTTTTTGACGGGTAACAAGCCACATGAGGGTGATCCTGAAACAGGCAACTCCCCTTTAATAGCGTAGGAAGGGAATTGAAATTGAGAAGGTGGGAGGGATGTGGAAGGTAGAGCAAGGTAGGACCTAAAGTTAGGTCGGGCTATTGGGTGGTTCAAGTCAAAATAAATACGAAACCGAACCGTAATTGATGACCGTTGCGCAGGCTCCTGGACGCATTCCTCATGCCGATTAAGTTGGTGTTGATGCTCACCCTCACTCACCATACAAGGTTGTCGTGATGTCCAAAAAAAAAACAGAACTGTCGACCCACTGCTCCATTAATATATCCATCTCTTAGTAACAAATAGAATGCGAGTTAGGAGAAGATCAGTTTGGTTTTAGGAAGAATGTACGGACAAGAGTGACGATATTGACTTTGCGTCTAATTTTAGAAGGCTTGATAAGAAACAACAGGCCTGCGTTCATGGCATTTGTAGATTTACAAAAAGCATTTGATAATGTGAACTGGAATACGCTAATAAGGATTTTGAAGAACACGGTAATGAAATATTGAGAAAGTAGAGTTATCCATAACATTTACAGAAGACAGTCACACGTAATTAGACTTGAAGATCATGAAAAGAAAGCAAAAGTCAAGAAACAAGTAAAAGACAAGGATCTACGTGCTTTTGAAATTTAGGAAATATTGGTGTGGAATGTGCAGTCAACTGTAATTAGAATTGATGGGCAAGAAAAGAAAGAAAGGAGAAATACAAGGATGTCCGTGCAGTTTAACTAATATATAGAACAAGCGACGAAGAATATGGAAAAGGAATCATTCTCGAAGGAGAAGAAATAAAAACCCTACGCTTTGCCGACGATGTTGTAGTATTACGAGAGTCAGAAGAAAACTTGGAAACCATAATAAATGGCACGAACGTGGTCCTGGAGGAAGAGTTCAACGTGAGGATCAATAGAGGGGAAGAGCACGGTGATGGAGTGTAGTATGGGAAACAGCGGAATAACAAAGACTGTTAGATTAGAAGCAATATTTTGAAGGAAGTTAAGGAATTCTGCTACTAGAGTAGGATAGCACAGGCAAGGAAAAGGAATATACTTAAGGCTAATATAACTATGAATATCAGGAAATCATTAGTAATAATGTTAGTATGGAGTGTGGTGTTATATGGGTGCGAAACTTGGAGGGTAGGAGGTGCAGAAAGGAAAAGAATAGAAGCTTTTGAAATGTGTTGGTATAGGAGAAGAAGATGGGTGGATAAGGTAACTAAGGGAAGTTCTAAGCAGAATAAGAGAATAGGACTTTAAAGGGCCACGTTTTGAGACGTGTGGTTCTTAGCATTAGAGGGAAGTGAAAATACCTGAGAAAATAATCAGATTGATAAAAATGACAATGGCAAATACAACAGCTAAAATTATAATTGACAAGAAATATAGTGAGAGCTAAAGGTTTAATAGAGGAGTAAAACAAGGAGATGGCCTGTCTACCACTTGGCTCTGCACTAAGTTATAAAAAGGGGTACAATTTTTAACAAGATGAATGAGACATGTGAATATGCAGACGACATCGTAGCGAGGTCTAATTATAAAGAATTAGAAACAAATAAGTGAACTAAGGCTTTCCCGGCTGACAGTCTGAAGATGAAAAAGCACGGGGTTGTTGAAACGTCGCGTTTTACTCGCACCTGAACCCGAGAACTATTTCTGCAAATTAGAACAAAAGACCGAAGAAATGGGACTAGAAGTAAATATTCCGGAAACTAACAAAGAAAACTGCAGGCTCTGGAAATTGGACAGGAAGTCTTTGAAGGAGAATCTAGTTTTAAACCTGGGAAATTTAGATAATGAGGGTAATTTTGGAGGATAAGATTCATACATGGAACGAAGCATGAAATTAATGAAAAGTAAACTTGTAATTAGGAAATGTAAAATATTGATATACAAAATATTGGTAAGGCCTGTAGTTACATAAGCTGCAGAAACCCGGGCAATAACTAATCGAAATAGTGAAAATATGAGGAAATTTGTAGGCAAAATAATGAGAAGAATTTATGGACCTGTAATGGAGCATGGAGAGTCGAGAATAAGATATAACCAGGAAATCAATTAAATAATTAAGGGTGAAGAAATGGTAAAATTCATAAAATACCAACGGATACAACGGTGGTAAGGATGCTAGAAGACACCAAAAAGACGAGGAAAAGAGGAAAACCAACGTTAAGCTGGAAAGACTGTCCAATTTGAGGATTTGAAAATTATGAAGGTGAAAGGATGTGGAGAGAAGATTAGGAATAGGAAAAAATGGAGGCTGATTGTAAGAGACCCAGGCTCACCAAGGCCTGTAGTGCCTTATATACTAGTATTAGTAAATGTTGGTATGGAGCATGCGAAACGTGAACGGTAGGTAGCGCAGGAAGGAATTGAATAGAAGCCTTTGAAGTGCGGTGCTACAGGAGATTGAGATGGGTGGATAGAATCACCAGCAAGGAAGTTCTCAGCAGAATAGGGGAAGCGAGGACAACATGGAGGACTTTGAAGGGAAAGAGTAATAGGCCATGTTTAAAGACGCGAGGGTCTTGTAAAATTCGCATTAGAGGGAAGTGTGTGGGGTGAGAACAGAAGAGGGAGTCCAAGGATGGAATACGTGAAGCAGTTTATGGAGGACGTGGGATCTGCTAGTTATGTAGAAATGAAAAAAACGTGTGCAGGTCATCAGACCAGTCTAAGGACCGAATACTACAACAACAATCACATATCATCAAAAATAAAATAATTAATAAAATTGCCAGCGTGGGACTTAAAGACGAGCTGTGATCTTTTACAAGACGCGTCAACAACATCAAGAGTTTGTAACGTACAGAATAATGAAGGATGAGAAGGAATTATTACAGTTGCTGGAAATATCAACTAACAAATACGCCATATTTAATTTCAAAGTAAATATTTACAGGTGCTAATTCAACATTTGCCGGCCTCCTGTGGTGTAGTGGCTAGTGTCGCTGCCTCACAACCCGGGTTCGAATCCTGGCATGGGTTTGATGTTTTTGTTGTCATGGTCACGGAGAGTCGATACGCTGGCCACGTATCTCTCGATATTCGGAACGTGTCATGTATGACAGTCCGCAGTCGTCCTGGTAGGCAAAGGCCCAATTGCGGGCTAGAATGCCATAGAAAGAAGAACAATTTAACATTTGATCCATTACATCCCGAAAAAAAAACCGTGTGTAAATTTTCTTTATTTTTTAAAAACAACGTAACTTTGTGTATTTTCGTTTTATTTAGAAATGCCTTTTAACATGACATATTTCCCCCGAACCGCATCAAGCCTGTTTTCTCCCAAGACAAGAAAAGAAAATACGATTTGTAACGTAATGGAGTCGCTATCAAATGTACGACTGACAGAACCATTTAGTAACTGAGAATCTTAGGTTGTGTGTGCGTGCGTTTCTGAAATTTATTTTATCAGAGCCTGATTCATGTAAGAATTTAAAAGAATCAACGACATTACTTTGTTTTTTATTTTTGCAATGGGTGAAGGAAGAAAGGAGACAAATAAAGTAAATATCTGGCAAGTGAGAATTGAGACGCAATGAACAAGTGAAGCCATGGCGTAGGAGGAGAAGAATCTGTGCAGTGAGACGTGGATCTTAAGGGTTGGACGGAGAAGAAAGGATATTACATTATATAAAGGCACGTGAGGAGAGGAGGAAGTGGGCAGTTGCCATGTAAAACCCCGCCTCTGGCCTTAAACTCGTCACGGTCATTTCTATTCAACAGTTGGCGCATTTCCTTTTTATTTATTTTATAGAGTTTAACCACAATTCACAGTTTAACTCCGCGTTTAGGCCCGTGACATCTATCAAGGATATTAATATAAGAACTTTACATAAATCGACGGTCCGCTAAATGAGAAACTTCTTCTGATTGGACGATTTGTGATTTTGGTGGAATGATTGAGGAGAATCAAGTAAACCGCAGCAGAGGTACCGGGAATATTTCTGACTGTGAGAACTTCTTACTTCCTGAAGGTAGAGGGAGTATTCTGAACTCTATCAAAGACCCGGCGGTGATTTTTTCACTCCAGGGTGTTTCAAGTAAATGGAGGGTTAAGCTTATGATGGTTGTGACGTCATGAAGTAGGAGTATGGCGTGTGACGCTCTAGTGGCTGATGACGTCTTCACAAAGAGATTAAATAAATATAAAAAATTAACCCGGACTCTCGCTTACCATTACAATAAAGTGTAATCTATATAAATAAAACGCGTTCGCGCTGGCCTTTGAATACCGTGCCTGGATCAACCGTAGTGTAGTCCGACGTTTCATGTTTGTCCCTTATGCGTTCCTATACCAAGCATCCGATTGTCACGAAATTTTAGTGTGGTGTAGTGTAGTGATCAGCCCAGGGAAGGTTTCTGTTGATCATTCCAAGGGTTAGGTACGTTCATTCCTTCCTCTCTTCCAGGTCAAGAAATGTCATAGCCTAAAAACAGGATACATTTTGACGTCACATATCAAGTGAGATGTTTGTATGATTAGCAAGTCTTGTTGATGCAACTATACATGCTGACCTATTCTGTGCAAGCCTTTTCATCTCTATATATTCACATTCTCCCTAATCTGCTCAGCATATTCCATCCTCGGCCTCTCTCTTTTGTTCACTTCCCTTTAAAGCCCTTCAAAGTCCTCCACATTGTTCTCTCTTATCTTATTCTGCCGAAAACTTCCTGGTTAGTAACTCTATCCACCTAGAGGATAAAGACTCGATACTCAAACAAAACAGATATTTGCAGAAATAGTTCTCGGGTTTCCACTCTGGTGCAGGTGCGATGAAAACGCACCCGTCAGTTAAGAGTCCACCTCGGAGTCAGATCAGTGATTGCAACTGTGTGAGGTGTGTGGGGGAAGAGCAACGAGTGGCGCACACAGGATGATGGAAGTGCAGACTCGGATTTCACCACAAGTCGCAAGGTTTTTTGACCAAGACTGGTTTCCGTTACAAGTGCCTGAATGACGGCGGTGACCATGTGGAGAAGAGCTGTGATGCTTAAATATCGGTACTTTCTACAAAAACCAC
This sequence comes from Eucriotettix oculatus, assembly GCA_034510155.1. NCBI lineage: Eukaryota > Metazoa > Arthropoda > Insecta > Orthoptera > Tetrigidae > Eucriotettix > Eucriotettix oculatus. The sequence goes on along the minus strand of CM067377.1, from coordinate 213,434,396 downwards.
CCCGAGATAAGCTCATCATAGTACCAGAAATACCTTATTTCTCAGAAGTAGAAACTTTAAATACTCTGGTAACGTCAGGGATCAATAAATTGAGTTCCATTTTTGTTAAAAAAAAAATTTCCAATGCACATTTTAACACGAACAAGATGATGATGTCACGCTGATGACGTCCCAAAGACGGGGATGGGATGATCTGTTCCTATATAATACAGATTATACTCACATTTCATCCCCTGTCCCCATAGTCTTATAAACAGAGCGAGGATATGGCTCAGAGAAGGCATCGATTAATAGGCTACATTTTAAGACATGAGGGTCTTGTAAAATTAGCATTAGAGGAAAGTGTGTGGGGTAGGAACAGAAGATGTGGGCCAAGGATGGAATACGCTAGTAGTTATGCGGGAACGGAGAGGCTTGCGCAATATAGATTAGCATGAGGGGTTCCATCAATCCAAATGTAAGGACTGAATACTGCAACAACACATACGGATTTAGATTAGATTCTTATCGTGGCCGTTGTATGCATTTAATTCTATGAAAGTTTTTTTTTGCTTTGTGAGTGATTTAACCGTGGTAGATGAGAGAACCTCTGTTTAGATGGTTTACGTCATCTGTAGCTGGTTCATGGTCGTCGAAGGAAACGAGGAAATTACATTTTGTTTTTGGAAGAAAGAGATTCGACGCAAGGCTAAGAAGAGTGCGAGTGTGCAAACAGGAAATGAAACTATCCACGATAAGGAAGCAAGGAAGGAAGGAAGAAGATGGCCGTCGGCTTAATCCGCGATATTACAACCACTCCGAGCACGTTGTACGGTCTGCGGAGAAGGGAATCACATCTTCGCCGTCAAAACTAGTCAGAGCAACACCATGACGTCATCATATATGTATATATAATAGAATCTGTGTTCAAGGAGAACCTTTCTCAATTGCAATCAATGTGTTGAGAGCGTGAAATGAAGCGAGGGAAAGCTCTGGGGCGGCAATGGCCACAGTTTGGAGCAGTCAGCCAGCTGCCGGGGCTTGTTGCGTCCCCACAACAAACTCTGTCAGCGGATGGCCGTGGCTGTAGGACAACCTCGCGTAGCCTGTGTCCTTAAAATATAAATATATTATTCTAGGGAAAATATGCTCAGCAAGGCACTTCAAGCAGTTCGTACTGTCGGTACCTTCTAGTTATTCATTACAATCTATAAGAAGCAATAAAAACAGACATATATAGCGGGGTACGGAACAGCATATATTTCTCTAGTTGCTGTACATATTAAAGGTGTCTGTAGTAAGGGCAAGAAAAGAGAGCAGAATTATAGAAGGACAAGGATGCAGTTTGTCGCCCTTTAATTTCTATATAGAACAGATGATGAAAAGAGTTAAAAAGGAATATGAGAAGGAATCATACTGCAAGGAGGAGAAATAAAACCCCTGGGGCTTTCTGATGATATTGTAGTATTAGGGGAGTCAGAAGACGACTCCGGAAAAAATAATAAACGGCATGAACACGATCCTGGAGGATTGATAGAGGGAAAAACAAGGTGATGGAGTGTTGTGTGGGAAATAGGTGAATAACGAAGGCTGTTAGATTGGGAAGGAGTTACTTAACTAGAATAGAATAGCATTACTTAGGGCTAATTTAAGTCTGAATATTAGGAAATGTTGGTGTGGAGCGTGGTGTTATATGGGTCCGAATCGTGAACGATAGGAGCTGCGGAAAGGAAATGAATAGAAGCCTTTGAAATGTGGTGCTATAGGAGTATGAGATGGATGAGTGGATAGAATCACTAACGAGGAAGTTCTAAACAGAATAGGGGAAGAGCAAACAATATGGAGGAAGTTCACAAAGAAAAGGGATAGATTAATAGACCACGTTTTGAGACTCGAGGGTCTTGTAAAATCAGCATTAGAGGGAAGTGTGTGTGGGGTAAGGACAGAAGAGGGAGGCAATGGTTGGAATACGCTAAGCAGATCAGGAATGATGTGGGTTATACTAGTTGTGAGGAAATGTTGAGGCTTGCGCAAGATAGGTTAGCATGGAGGATTACTTCAGACCAGTCTTAGGACTGAATACCACAACAACAACATGGATGACTTCGGTTAAGGGACACGCGGACTGTAATGTGAAATTACTGTAAATCAATCGCTGCCGAGCTGAAATTTTAACCGTGTCTGAACAACACACACACACACACGTGTAGCTATGTACAATTTTTTTTAAATGTTTTTTTAATGTATTTTGGAAACCATTTTCAAAATATGGCAGTTTTGATAATGTTCCTTGCTTTACGTACTTTAATATATTTCAGCTTTTTTACATTAATATGTAGGGCTAAGTATTGTTATCAATTGTCAGTATTATTTTTTAAATTGATCAAAATTGTGGGAAGCAAATAAGTTTATACTATGAGCTTCATACGGTTACTTAAAAATGGGCACATTTCAGCACTTTGAAATTTTTTTTTCACGGAAACCGCTTGAACAATTAGGAAACTAATAGTTGTATCTGAATGTATTAACATGTAGTTCACGTACGAAAGGAATAGAGACAATATCTTAATATTTGTTTATCGTACCATCAATAATGAAGAAGATAAAACTACATTTTTCTCAACAAAAAAGTAATAATTTTTTAATTTTGAATCAAAACTGTCCTGCAGGAAATGTTACACTTTCCTTCTTTTGTTTGACAGCTTCTTTATTTTTCAGTTTACTGAATTTATAGGTACATTAATACGAAAAAAAGATATTAAATCGATTTATTTCAGATTTTGGCCCGTGTCCCTTAATAAGACATTTCGAGACACGATAGTTTTAACATTAGAAGGATGAGAATAAAAGAAGGAGGCGGCCAAGGATGCAATACGCTGAGCAGATTAGGGGCGGGTGGGTTCCGGCAAAAGGCTTGCACAGAATAGGTTGGCATTGATCAGACGAGTCTGAGGACTGGATGCAACAACAACAACAGCAGTATGGGTTATGGTGGTTGTGACGTCACAACGTGGCTGATCACTCACAGTAGCCAGGGGGTAACACCGGGCATCCAGCTACTTGATGATGTCTACATTGGTTGACGGCACAAATAGCAATAAATAAAATACAGTTAAGAAGATAAATCCTTGCCGGTCTTCAAAGGAAACAAATTTTCCGCGAGGCCGCGTCCCTACGACGGCCTGGACCTGGGGAAGAGCCACACTTGATGTACACACACAAATGATGTTTGTATTGAGGAAGTGTGGAAGAGGCGCGGGCGAAGACGTGGATTGATAGACGTGACGTCACAGCGTGCAGAGCGGAGGAAGTCGTTTAAGCGAACGAATGCCAATGATTGAATAACTGCCGGTGGTGGTGCTGCTGCTGCTGCAGCTCATCCACGACCAGAATCGGATCCAACTAGGAAACAAGAAAGGCCGAACGGCTGCCCCTGTTGCCACGTCGCGCTGTCAGTGTTTACTAATCAGCCCCGTGAACCAGATCAGCCGTGCAGAGAGAGAGAAAGAGAGAGAGATAGAGAGAGAGAGGGAAAACTTCAGCCAAGGAAAAATAAGTTGAGTGGAGCCTCGACGAAGGTCGATGTGACAGAAGTCTTTATTTGTGGAGAGAGAGAGAAAAGGAGCAGGGGAGGGGGACGGAGACTTGGCAACGCCGGACTCACAGATAACAGAGACGAATCTCCGGCCGTCGCAGCCGCCGCCGCAGAGTCTTATTAAAGAGACTCTCAGGAAAATCACAGGACACTCGTCCCTTCATCTTTTCTATTACCCGCCCCCTCCCTCAAATATCAGTTGACGTGCTCTGGGAAATTCCGCACAGCCCTCCCCCCTCCCCCCCATCCCACGGTCCTTTTCACCCGCCATCTTTCATTGTCAAACTCGCCTTTTTCCCCCCGAGAGATTTATCACGGGCAGGAATCTCCCCCTCTGCCTCTGCAGCGCTCCCTCCTTTCCGCCGTCTTCCAACTTTTGTGTTACGTAACCCCCCCGGGCCCCGCATCGATGACGTCACCGCCTCCTTCACGCGCGGACAATGCAGGACGGGATAAACAATCATCCGGACCGCCGCCATTTTGTTGGAGAACCACTCCACATTAACAGCAACCCCGTGACGGTTCAAGGTGTTGAGGGTTGTTACAAGTCATGAACAGAATCTCACTGCAACGTGGAAGAGGGAGGAGGACGACGAGCTCACCGAGGAAGATGAACGACATCAATCTTTTTTTTTAATAAAGAGATGAAGTAGGGGTGAGGGGATTATGGGAGGAAGGCCACGGGGATGGAGTTCCACGTCATCCAGCCATGGCGGAGGACGAACGCGGGCAAACCTTCTTCTATTCAATGCCCCCGGCGTTTCATCCCCTCATATAGTTCTTCGGCAATTCTCTGTACTTAACCTCAATTTGACATGACCAATTTCCTCGGCGCAGAACTAATGCAACTAAAATATGTGATCTAATCCAAAGGTCACTGCACGTTGTTGTGTACAGCGTCTCAACTAGGACCTGCAAATATATATATCAAGACAAAAGAAACACGTCCAAACTCGCATTTATCGCATCACATCAACAATCATACGTCAGCCAATTTTAATCCGTAACGTTTCGTCCACATCTGTGGACTTCCTCACGTCTTAAAACGTGGCCTATTAATCTATCCCTTCTCTTGTTCAACGTCCTTCATATTGTTCGCTTTTCCCCTATTCTATTTAGAGCTTCCTCGTTAGTGATTTTATCCACCCATCTCATTCTCCTATAGCAGCACATTTCAAAGGCTTCTATTCTTTTCATTACTGCAACTCCTATCGTTCACGTTTCGCAACCTTATAACGACACACTCCATGCAAACATTTTTAGCAACGAGTTCCTAATATTCACACTTATATTACCTATTTCGTCCCTGTAGTTAAGTAACTTCCTTCCCAATCTAACAGCCTTTGCTACTCCACTATTTCCCATAATACTCTCCATTAGGTTGGTTTTACCTCTGTTAATCCTCATGTTGTATCATTTCTCCAGGACCACGTTCATGCCATTTATTATGGTTTTTCAAGTCTATTCCTGACTCCCCGTAATACTACAATATCGTCGTCATACTCCTTGCAGTATGATTCCGTTTCCATATTCCGTTTTAACTTTCTTCAATGCCATAAGTTAAACAGCATGGACATCCTTGTCTAACTCCTTTCTTGCCCTTCAATTTTAATTACAGCTGCCTGTCTTCTGTAGAGGTTATGTATAAACCTTCTTTCTCGATATTTCATTCCCGTCCTCTTCAAAATCATAAATAGTGTGTTCTAGTCCACGTTATCAAAGAATTTTCTAAATCTACAAATGCCATGTTGTTTCTTATCCTGTCTTCTAAAATTAGCCCTAGAGTCAATATTGCTTCTCTTGTCCCTACATTCTTCCTGAAACAAGCGATCTTCTCCTAACTCGCATTCTATTTGACGTTCCATCCTCCTATACACTATATTCGTTAATATTTTGCCTTCTGTTTACCCGAAAAAAATATGCACGCATGAGATACTAAACTAATTGTCCTGTATCTACCGGTCCAGACTTCTTCGGTATTGGTGCAATTGTTTCTACTAAAATCTTTTTACACATTTAATTAATCGAAATTTAATATTTGAAAGTCCTTTCCAAGTCCCAAATATGGTGACTAAACGTCATGTTCACTTAAATATAAGCTTTGCCTGTAATAGTTAGTTCGTAAATTTATTCGATTCAATTATTGTGATCGAGAAACATACTTCATTGTCTGCGGAGTGTTTTATTTACGAAAAAAAAATAGCTTTCACCCAAGAACAAATGTTAATTGATGTAGAATCTGCTACGTACTTGAATCAAAATTTAATATCGTGAAAAAATTTACTTGAGGAAATCCCAAATATGACGTCAATACGTTGCAGGAATAGGATGAAACCTTTCCTTGTGTGTAGTAATAAGCTTGTTACATCCAGAGATGATGATTAATAATAAGAGAGCTTTGTACGAGCATCTGTGGGGAGTGTGTAATTATCTGTGGGAGTTGCCTAGCGACGTCTTTGCTGTAGATTTGGATAGGAAAGTTTCTTTTTGTGTGTGTGTGTGTTAAATAAGTAAATAATTAGAAGTAGTGAGCGTTGAGTTATTCCACATCCAGAAGTAAGCCGAGAAAAGAGAATTTATTTATTTAGTGGTGTCGTTGTTCAACTAAACTAGCGTTTAGCCATCGTTTTAATCAACGTCGTCGACATCCAACTTCGATAATTCAGCTGCGAGAGTTGCTTACTCTGGGAATACGTCATTTAATTAATCTCGCCTAATACGGGTTGTCGATGATATTGTACTGTTAGGACAGTCAGAAGAAGACTTGGAAACCATAATAATTTACATGAACGTGGTCCTGGAGGAAGAGTTCAACGTAAGGATTAATAGAGGGAAAACCAAGGTAATTGAGTGTAGTATGGGAAACAGTGGAATAACAAAGGCTGTTAGATTGGGAAGGGATATTTTAGACGTAGTTGAGGAATTCTGCCACTTGGTCGCCGTAATAACTAGAGTAGGATAGCAAGGAATAAGAATTTACTTACGGGTAATATAAGTGCGAATATTGGTAAATATTGGTATGGAGTGTGGCGTTATATGGGTGTGAAACGTGGACGGTAGGAGTTGCAGACAGGAAGAGAATAGAAGCCTTTGAAATGCGGTGCTATAGGGGAACGAGATGGGTGGATAGAGTAACTAACCAGGAAGTTCTCAGCAGAATAGGGGAAGAGAGAACAATATGGAGGACGGTGGCCAAGTGAAAGGATAGATTAACAGGCCACGTTTTGAGGGTCTTCTAAATTAGCATTACAGGAACGTGAACAGAAGAGCGGGGCAAAGAATAGAATTCGTTAAGCGGATGAGGGATGGTGTCTGATGTGCTAGTTATAAGGAAATGAAAAGGCTTGCGCAAGATAGATAACACGGAGGGTTGCATCAGACCAGTTTTAGAACTAAATATCACAACAACAACGTATACTAAACTAACTTCTGTATTTACGACGTTGGTTACATTTACTACAAGGAAAAACCTGCAAATAATACAGAATCCACTTTAATTACAAATATCACCGCCTTTACACCATTAGAAAAATATACCAGCTGTGACGTATCTATTCGTGTACGTCGGGATCTTGCACAAAGTCGGAGGAAATTAATTCCCTGCTGCTAGTAAATGATAATCCGCCACCATGATCACCATCACATGACGTCACGAGTCTCGCGTCTTTAAGGGAAATGGTAAAGAGAAATATGTCTGTGGAAAGAGAATAGAAAGTATAACGACATGGAAGGTACTATTGGCTCTAAATGAATAGCGGCAAATGGGATGTTGGAGAGCAGCTTGCGAGGGAGGAGTGGAATTAGAATGAAGACGACAAACAGCGTGGTGAAATGAGAAAAGATCCAAGATGGGACAAGAAAGCAAGTATCTGGCAAGTGAAGCCATGGCGAAGGACTAGAAGAAATCTCTTATGTGCCGGATTGGCCAATTTCTTTATGTGGTGTGTGGCATTGTAAGGAGCAGAGAGACGTGGATGTTGAGGGGAGAGGATGAGAAGACGTGGAGGTAAGGATGATAATTAAGTGTTGAAGAGGGCTAATGAGAGGAGAGGAAATGGGTCGCACACCTTTTGCGCGCTGACGGTGGCTGTGGAGAGGAGAGGGGGGGAAGTCGGGGGGGGGGGAAGTCGGGGGGGGGGGAGGGGGGAAGAGAGAAAGGAGAAGAAGAAAGGATATTAGATGATATAAAACAATGTGAAGGGAATGAGGACAGGACGAATTTGAGATCTGCCATTCAACACCTGCTTCTGCCCACAAGACTAACCAGGAGGATGATGATGTCATAGTTAATATGCATACGCGGTTTAATTTATATATTTATTTATTTATATACATGGAAAACCAGTGAAAACATTTATATATAAATTTTATATACATAAATTTTTCACTGGTTTTCTATTTCTTTTGCATTGTTTGGCCCCGCATTTATGTTTATTACACGTGACACTAAGTAAGCTTGTCCGTGTGAAAAGCATCATAACCTCAACCTTACTCTGTTCTATACTTTTAAAGGAAAATATGTGCGTCTTGAGGCCAAACACATGCGCAACCGATAGCGAGATAAAGATTACACATTTTTTACTTGGCATGTGTAATTATTCTTGCAAGCATTTTTTCATCTAGTTTGCATTGCGGCGGAGAACGTAAATGTTCGTGTAGTAGTTCCTTACAGAGAGAGTTTAAATATATATACTGGAAGAACCAGGAGCAGCGGCACAAAGTTGATATTTGATTGAGACATCTTCAGAAGTGGAGGAATGAAGTCTCAACGGTGAACGATGCAAATTTCGACAGCTGAAAGCTTGTGGAAACTTAACACCGACATGAACCTCATACAACTCATTACAAACACAATGTTTGGTTGTTTGTTATAACATCTGCTGATAAATAATCACAAGCCCGTCAACATGCAAATATAATAAAAAATAATTATTACTTGTAATATTTTTTTATCTTTGTAATAAAACGAATACATTTGGCAGCGAATGTAATTGAATGAACTATTCGAAGTTATTAATTACGGCACGTTTTCCGTCCTCGTGTGGACCTAAAAACTATCAAACACGTCCCAGAAACATTTTTTCAAAGAAATCATTACCTGAAGCAGATATCAGCGCAACAGCAAGACCACTCACAAAACAATCTTCTGCAATCCAGTAAAATAAAGCTACTTACAAGTCAATTTGCAAGCCCATACACAATGTTCCAAATGTGGTTAACAACAAAGAGGACATAAAAATAAACCAAGACTGTTCAAAGTATCTACACATATAATAGACATAGGCAAATAATCGTCAGACGGTCGCGCGTCACATGCAGCTCAACAGCCCTCTTGAGGACCTGGGCCTAGGCCTACCGAGTATAAAGCAATTACCGTAGGGAAAATGTTCACACAAATATTAAGCAGTCATCTGTAGCCAAATATTGTATTATCGACAGGTTTCAGTGCGGTATTTTATTATAAATTGTTTTCTTTGTTCAACATAATCATCTCAGTCTAACTTTATATTAAGTCATCGTTGCCACTAATAATTAATAATTCATTGCATTATCTGTTATTTAATTACATTTTAGTTTGCCCCGGGGCGTTACTTATCCAACATTCCCCTTTCAAAACGTATCCGCATATGCAGCTTCCTCCTTACATTTCTCATTACAGTCGCCCGTTTCCCTTCTCGCATACAACTAGATTTTTATTTATCTATTTCCTTTTTGAGATTTCACCTTGTTTCGCGTTCCCCAGTCTGCCGCCTCTCGCAATTTCCTTCCTTTGTCCTCGCCATCTGTTTTTTTTAAAAACCCACTCGGACTCGTGACGTCACGGATCTTCTCTCTTCTCCCCCCCCCCACTCGATTTTCCATGAGGATGTACTTCCTCCTCCCCGCCGTCGCGTCATGTTGTTTATTAACATTTGAAACGTACCTCGGCTAAAGGAATCCTCCACGTATCCTTCCTTCCATCATTTCCTCCGTGTAAAGTTGGCAGTCCTATCCTATCCTATCCCCCTCGTCGACAGACATTCTTCCTTTACCTTCCCTTCCCTTCCCCTCCCCTCCCGACCCGTCCCCCCGCCGCATCCTTCCCCTCCCCAACGCCCGATCCTCTTCACAATTTCTCCTTCCTTTTAACTCGGCCACGTCGAAACGCCTGAAAACTGCTGCGCCCCCACACTAAACTATTCTATAATTACTCCTGCCCGACACACTAACTTCCCTTCGTGTTTTCCTTTATCCTCTCTCACGTTGTCCTTACATCTTCGCCTTTCTCTCCGTCCTTCCCCAGTCGAATTCGACGACGACGAAAGGAAGGGAGGGAAAAATACGAGCAAAAGCAGACGCCAGGCAGCGGTGGCTTGTATAATCCTCCTCCTTCATCCGCGTTCCTATTGATTTCTTCCTATACGGGTTCGTGGGGGCGAGAGTGGGAGAGGCGGGGGCACGAAACTAGGAAAAAAGGCGTCATTAAAAAGAGAGAGAGAGAGAGAGACGCATTCAACTACAAACAACGGGGGAAAATAATTATTTTTTATAAAAATAGAAAATTAGTGAATCAGGCTATTCGTCAGAGAGAAAAATCAAAAAGAATACAAAGTAGTAACGCTACTACTTTTATTTGTAACGTCATCAGGTGTATATTTAATTTTAAAACATATGATAATTTTAGATGTTCTCGACGCACAAGCTGAGCGCCAACATCGTCTTGCTATTTTGTATTTTAAAAAATCTCCAACGAACAGTCTGATCGACTTATTTATTTTGTAAACAGTCAGATATGGCAAGTATTAAAAATAAAAAGCCGAGTCCCCTTCTCTTCCGACTTTCCTGGCTTACACCTGTCTCCAGACATTTTGTTTTTGTGGACCGCAGTTAAAAAGCCAGGCGCTGACGTCACGGCGGCAAAGATTCTCTCTCCTGCGAGGGAAGGAAGGGAAATTGTTGTCACTCTGCGGCGAAACGCGGTTAATTTACATTACGTGGCCCTTCCTTCAAGAATTCAGCTGTACCGCTGCATCCACAGTAAATTAATGTCGGCAGCGTGTGGATGTGATCGTTTTCATAAATAATTTAGAGATGAATATGGCTCGCGTGCGTGTAGCACATACGAGGAACGAGATAACAAGGTGAATTGCGTTCGTGTGCAGGGGGCCGCGGCGAAGTGACGGGAAAGAGCGCCCAAGCTGGGAAGTATTTCCGTGGGAGATTGAGACAGGACGGAGGAGAGCGGAGCTAATCTGGGTTACGGACTGGCTTAGTCGAAGGTGACGCACTTTTAAAACTGGAAGGGTAAGGCAGGCGAGCCGCACGCAAGGGGGAAAAAAGCAAATTACTAAGGAGGCGAGAAGGAAGATGCAGGCAGGGTCCTTGGTGCGGAAGGGGACAGAGATAGGCTCGGCCGCCGCCATTAGGTGGGGAGAGGACGGACAAACATCGATCGGGGAAACACACATACATAGACGGGGGGGAGGAGGAGGGCTAACTCGAGTCGCATTGCAAAATGACGCGAAGACGACGGCGACGAGGTGAGCAAGCACAGGTGTGTCGTGACAGAGAGTAGAGAGAAGGAAAGATTACCTGGTGCGAGCGGCGCTCTCGACCATGTCCCAGCACAGACTGGCGCTTCCCCCTCCCCTCCACGCGCTCCCTGCCCTGGAAGGTCACCAGGCTGTTTATAGGCGGACGAGTGGGGCGCTCGCTCCGCAGCTCCAAGTCTCCGCTTCGCTGCCAGCGGTAGTCTAGTCGCCTCTCTCTCCGGCCGCTCCTCGCCTCGCACTGACTCTTCTTGTTTCCCTCCTCACGCGCGTCGTCTAATGGCGGCCGGCCGAGCACAGCAAACTTTTCCGCGCCGCTTGCTCGCTAGCTCTCGCCTACAAAATGGCGGCACCGACCGGGAAAAGAGAAAGCGAACGATAAAAAATTAAATCGATGATGTGAGAGAAGCGCGTAGGGAGGCCATCAAAGTATTACCAGCGAGTAAAGATAGTCAAGTGACGCATTCGACGGAGGCAGGCACACTGAAAAAGAAAACCATTTTCAGAGAGGAAGGGAGAGGGAGAGCATGGAGAAAAATACACATATAAGGCAAGCCACCGAGCTGAGTACAGCCGCTTCGTCCTCTCGGAATAACAACCCTCCCCCCCCCCCCTCCTGAAATTTACAACCTTTTTAAATGTCAACGGGGATGGTTAAGGGAAAACTTACTGCCTTAACTCTACAGAAATTATAATTGTATTCTATAATTGAATTATTTTTAAAAATGTGGGTTTTTTTTCACCCGAAGAAGTATTTTATTTTGTATTTATTCCAAAATACAACATGGTAAAAGTCATATCAATTACTAATAGGCTATATATATAAAGAACTGTTACATGTTATATATCTATATATTACTCACCAATTGAACCTATTTAACATAATTAAACAAGAGAAAAAGAAAAGAATTTTGACAGTTAAAACTAAATACAAATAGTATTCACTTAAATCGTATTTTTATTTAAGTCAAGTAAAATTTCAGAAGGTATTTTGCTGGGGAGAAAAAGGGAATGCTGCCACCCCACAGAAAAACGACATTCGGAAGGGCGTGAAAACTGTACCTACCTGATGCAGTTTTTCTAGGGTTTTCCCTGCATCTCTTTAGGTGAAACACCGTGTAGGATCCTTAAACTATTGCCCGGGGGCCCTAGTCAACTCTTGGCTACCTTGCTCTACCTTCCACATCCCCCCCTTTTCAATTACCTTCCTATGCTATTGAAGGAGAGTTGCCTGTTTCGTGATCACACTCATGTATCCTGTTAACCATAAAAAAAAGATGGTATGATACCTGTGGGAGCTTTCTGTCACTATATTTCTCCACAGAGTGACAATGGGCTTACCCTAGGGGATGTCTCATTCTCGCTCTCTAGTCTCAAGATTCTTACATGCTGATGTGCCTTAATGTATTTAAGGAGGTGTATATGCTGGTTTTGAAGACCTTGGGCATACATTAAGAGTTGTCTGCTGATCCCATTGGACCAGTCAACCTGCTGCCTCCTAAAACTGGTAGAGATACAAAGGGTATGCAGTGATCCCACAGCAAACATATCTCCTGTCATTCATAAGGGCATGAGAATAGTATCCAAGAGCCTGACCTGATGCAGGTTTGCATCTCTTTTTAGTGAATTACCAGGTAGGATCCTTTAACTATAGCCCTAGTCAACCCATAGCTACCTTCCTTTACATACCACATCACCCCCTTTCTATCCTATTAAAGGAGAGTTTTCTGCTTCAGGATCACCCTCGTGTAGCCTAAACCAAAAAATAGACTTTTTTTTTTAAAAAAAAGATTTGCTTGCACAAATTGTGCTTCATTCCAAAAGTAAACTTTAAAGTATTTTTCTATATGATCAATAATCTGACAGCAACACCTGTATATGTCCCTATGCAGTAGTTTAAGTGTGAGTATATTACACCATAGTACATGCATAGAACTGTTGACAACGACATCACAACATAAGCAATATTTGTTTTCCTTTAACAAACAGCATATATTTGAACATCCCAGAACATGTATTGGCCCCAAGTTAGTAATATCATGGAAATGTGTGTAAAATCAAAGCACTCAGTATATGTTTCTGAAGCATTTAATTCACTACCTTTTGCATGCAAATAATTTTTGACAGTATTAATATCTATTTTGTTTTCAACTATAATTGACTCTACATCTTTATTCCAGTTGACTAAAGTTGTGTCATCACCAAATTTCCCTTGCTACTTTTAGGAATGTATATTAAAAGTAGAGGCCACAAAATGGAACCTTGTGGAACACAAGATACTTCACCATTATTTTAGATCTAAATCTTCTCAAGAATAATCTATCATTAAAAAATAATTTCAGTATATTGGCAACAATTAGAAAAGTTATAAATAATTGAACAATAAATTCTGCTGTTTTCACAGTATCAAATTTTTTTATTTCAATTAAAATTGAATTCTGACTTAACTGCCAATTAACATTGACGTTAATTACTTGTTTCAATTTAATTAGCATGAACAAATAACATTAACAACAAATAATTTATTTAACAAAATCTGAAAACTTACCATTTGTTACACACTAATTATTTTCTGAAACCGGTAGATACTTGTACAATTTTTTTTTAGTTACACAGGTACTTCATTATAGAAGACCAAGCCCTTATTAAATATTGAGTTCATAGTACTAATTTTATTTCTATATTCTAAGTAATAATCTTCCTTATTCCTATTTTGGTGACTATCAACATCATTTTTCTTACTGCATTCTTATGGTAACTTAAATATAAACAACTTGTATTCTAAAATATTTTCTGTTATATCTAGCTAATTCAGTTCCCTTAACATATATGTACCAACAAAAAAAGGATGATCTAGGTTTCTTCCCAAATTATATACAGTACTAGTTTTGTAAACTAATTATTAGGCTTTCCTGAACACACCAGGAATCCCACTTTCATCACTAATTTCTTAATAACAAATTCTATATGGTTATTCAATTTAATGTATTGCCTAGTATAAGCCCAAGTTACATGAATCTATTTACACATTCTATTTCAGAATCAATTATATACATCAATAGGACAGGAAAGAGAGATAGAAAGCAGGTGACTTACCTGAGGTTGACAAATGGCAGGCACTGTGCAAGGTTTAGAGTTATTAAATTTTTGGAGGCACCACCCCCTTCATCACACAGTTAGGAAGACATTTCCAGTGATTGGCTAGCCAACGACTGAGTCATATATATATATAAAATAATTGGATAGAAAGAAAGATAGAAATATTTGGGAGAAAGGCAGGAAATTCGCTCTTTGAATCATATGTACGGCATGGAATCATGCACAAGGAAATACATATGCCAAGCGTCTCTGTCCTTTCCTTATTAATTGTTTCATTAACATGACAATATAATTTCCTGGCCTACATATATATATCTTGGCTGACTTAAATGTCACTTCTCTTACCATCACCTTTCACATTGTTAACAGCATATTTACCTTTAACCAATCTGATGCAAATATTATTTCAGTACTCAAACAATTTAACACAGGGGGTAGGGTCACATCCATTTGATAAGAATAATAAGGTACCACCAATAAAAAGATGTATGCTACAATTTCTTATATTCCTTGGATCATTTGTGTAAAAAATAAACAATAGAGAGCTGGAGTAGCTGTCCTGGACCACAGCAAAAGTAATCAGGTTTTTTTTTTGGAACAACTTTCAACCATTTTTACATTTGGATTCCTGTGTATAAAATAATCTTGTAACCAATTCCACACTTTTCTAGCTTATTTTTAAAACTTACTATAACACAATTTACAGAAGGTTAATTTTTCAATATCATCTGATTAGACAGAGGCCACATTGGTTTCTTTAAAACCTGTTGTTGTTTAATATGACACAGTGAACAGCCATAAACATTACTTTCAACTTGACTAATTTATGTGACACTTGCAAATCAGTTTTGTTTAAATCTTAGCCTGATAGCAGCCTACTTTGAACAGCTTTATAAAAAGAGCAAGAAAGAAGAGTTACAGAAAGAAACAATAAATCATGAAATGAGTAAGACAAGGATGTCCATTCTGTTTAACTTATATACAGAACAGGTTATGAATAATGTTAAAAAGGAATATGGAAAAAGAATCATACTTCAAGGAGAAGAAATAAAAACCCTATGCTTTGCCTATGATATTGTAATATTAGGGGAGTCAGAAAAAAACTCAGAAAACATGATAAATGGCACGAATGTGGTCCTGGAGGAAGAGTTCAATGTGAGGATTAATAGAGGGAAAACCAAGGTAATGGAGTGTAGTATGGGAAAGAGTGGAATAACAAAGGCTGTTAGATTGGGAAGGGATATTTTGAAGGAAGTTAAGGAATTCTGCTTAATAACTAGTGATGGTAGAAGTATAGTAGATATAAAAAGTGGGATTGAATAGGCAAGGAAGGCTTTCAGAAAAAGATGAATTCACTTATGGCTCATGCAAGTATGAATATTATTAAAAATGTTTGTATGGAATATGGCGTTATATGGGTGCAAAATACGGACTGTAGGATTTGCAGAAAAGAAGCCTTTGAAATGTGGTGCTATAGAAAAATGAGATGGATGGATAGAGTAACTAACCAGGAAGTTGTAAGAGATGAGAACTTTGACCAAGAGAAGGGATAGATTAATAGGCCCCATTTTGAGACATAAGTGTCTTGTAAAATTAGCATTAGAGGGAAGTGTGTGGGGTAAAAACAGAAGAGGAAAAGGGCCAAGCAGATTATGAAGGATTTGGTAGTCATGTAGAAATGAAAAGTCTTGCACAGAATAGGTTAGCATGGATCAGATCAGTCTAAGGACTGGATACTACACAACAACAACAATCATTAAAAGATTAGTTGCATATTACTGTTAAGACACAAGAAGCCTCTTAAAAATATAAGAAAGCGGTCTCTAAAAACTCATCGCAGCTGTCTCAATAATGTTACATTGTCTGTACACATCTTATCCAACG
The DNA here is from genome assembly GCA_034510155.1 of Eucriotettix oculatus. Classification (NCBI taxonomy): domain Eukaryota; kingdom Metazoa; phylum Arthropoda; class Insecta; order Orthoptera; family Tetrigidae; genus Eucriotettix; species Eucriotettix oculatus. The sequence goes on along the minus strand of CM067377.1, from coordinate 213,418,310 downwards.
AAGTTTATAGTTCATTTTCAGAAATTTAAGGACAAGTTAATATCAGCCAAGTAAGTTCCTTTAAATATCTGAGAAGTAAAGTCACTTCAGATTGACGTGATATAACCACATATTGCCATAGTGAAGGAAGCTTTTAATATTAAGTTATTAGGTGGCAAACTAGACAGAGGGCTGTGGAAAGGATAATCCCAGTGCTTTGCCTGAAGACTGACTGCGTATGGAGCTCAGGCGTGGATGAGAAAAGGCTGGAACCTTTGAAGACATGGATGTGGAGGAGGATAAGATGGACAGAAAAGGTGACAAACAAAGATATATTGGAAAGTATAAGAGAAAGGAATAAGAACTGAGTAGGGCAGTTACTTAGACAAGACTGCTTTTTAATGGGAGAACTAGTTCACAGGACAAGATTGAGAGGTAGGAGATAAGAAAAGATGATAGATAAAATCAAAGGAAGCATGAAAAGAATGGCAGAACACAGGAAAAAAATTTAGAGCCATCATATGAAAACCTGCCTATGGGCAAAACACTGATGATGATGAAGGATCATTGGACATTAAAACACTTTTATTTACCCAGCACCATAAATATATCTCCTTTGGTTTCCAACTGAATGAGAATGAATTTATATTATAATGTTTTAACAACGAGCTCGGTCATGGACTTGTGTACGTACCCATGACGAATGTTTCTTCAAGATAATTTTTATTTCTCTGCCAACATCCAGTAACATTAATATGGTGACTGAAACTGTCACTCAAACGCCATGGTTCAAATCTATTTCCATCCAGATGGGGAACCTGAGGAACTTAGTTTTGGATATATAAATGTTGTATCGTGTGTAACCGAGAGGTTGAACATTCTAATTGTATTTTGACTTGTGTAATTTAATTTGCAGATTGAGTTAATACTTCAAATACATTACAGTAACAAAATATTGAAATTATGAAACTACTTTATAATCTGCTGGTTATTCTACAGCAGAAAATTGTGGACTTAAGTTACTCATTCGTGACTGCTTTCGAGCCATCCTCCTGCTAAATTTTTGAACGTAGAATTTATGTAATAATACAAGAAAGACACTTCTACTTAAAGGTTTTATTAAATTTTAGATGACAGTGATGACAGGTGGACCATCATCTCAAATACCACCTTTAAAATTTTACATTTCATTCTTTTCAAAATACAATCTGCTCTACTGGTACTTAACTGTTTAAACACTTTATTTTATTGTGTCCACAATGACAAACATCAACAACCAAGTACACAAAACACAATTTTAAATCAAATAAATAATCAGGATAATTGTGACCATTTGCAGTATGACAATACATAAATTTTTTTACAAAAAATTCATTTTAGTCCACCATCACATATTTCAATTAATCATTAACATGTCCCTATTTACACATTAACATTCTTCTATTTTCACATGCTTGTGGTTACAAATGACTAGGAAACATTTTCAAAAATATTACTAAAAGTCTGTAAACTCCATATCTTTGAACATTTTTAAAGGTATTTTGCAAATGTTTGTTGGCTGAAAATGAGAAACAAATTGCTACAATTTTGACACTTGTCAATCTCGTAATGACTTGATCTGTAACTCACAACTCCAACACAGGAAACATCATTGTGAAAGATAATATCATAACATTACCATAACGTCTTGTAGTATATTAAGTGCAGATATGGTGTTTCTGAAACTCAAAAAAATGATTAAAACGATCTATAAGACTTTGCAACGCAAGTTTACTACTGAAAGGGATCTTATTCCATGGAGACAAAACTGTTATTATAGATCTCTTACAGGCAATTGTAGCAAGGTTGTACAAAACCAAACTGGTTTCACAGCTCAACAACCACACGGTGAATGAAAACCAGAAAAGCATAGCGAACTTTAAATTTTTGTAGGAGATATAAAATTAAAACTGAGAATGTTTGGCCCAAAGGTGGTTCATCAAAAAGCTGTAGCATAAAATTATCTTCAGTTTCTAGTCAAGTGAGAGGTCAATAAGGTTGCATCACCATATGCACCGTTTGCCTGAGAATGAGGCATACCTAGGCAAGCATGTCTGAAAGAAAACCTGCTCACAAATTCCGCAATAGTTAATTTACAATTCGGCACTATCCTGTTTCCCAGATATACACAATTTCATGGCCAGCGACTGACTGGGGAAATAAAAGACAAAACTGCTTCAATATTGACATTAGGGGTTTCCTTCTTCCTCGAAACTATGAAAAGGAACAAAAATAAAACTAAAAATTTGGCAACTGCAATAGTATGTTCTTAAAATTTAGTGAGCATATTTGTGGGGTAAACAATAACCATCACATATACTTGTTACTACACACAATGATCAATGATACATGGAAATATAAAAGAAAAAACCTTAAAAAGCTCCAAATACAATGGAAACTGAAAGGCCAAGGCCACAGTCTCATTTCAAAACATCAGTCTGTTTCGTCCTTAATTATTAAACTGGAATTGTTGCTGGTTAAAAGAAAATTTTCATCACATTCCACAGAATTTTTTTTTCACTTGAAAGTAAAAATTCCTGCCACATTAACGTAGCAAAATTGTAAGTATTTTTAATCACGGGGGAAACTTTGACACTGTAGATAGACTGACATACTAATTAGGCAGGTGGTCTTCTCTGATTCAATTGCTCAGTCAGGAATAGAATTGGCGAGTAGAGAACATTATGGAGAGCACTGAAGCACACAATGGGACACATTAAGGGTTCCTTAAATTAGTATTAGAAGAATGAGAAATTAAAGCAGGAAGGCCCAGACTAGAATATGTTAGGTAGATGGATGTGGGCTGCAACAGTTACGTGGAGACGAAAAGATTAATGATTTAGCTCCATCAAACCAGTTTCTGGATTGACTACGACGACAACACCCAACAAATAACTTTAACTTAACCTTCCAAATCCCTTACAACTTTTGACAATTCCACAGGGTTCTATAAAATATGTTTGATTAAATTTTTGTCTATGGCTGATATTTTTTTTTTGTCCAAATGTTTTTTAGTGACCCAATTTCATTGCCGCTCACTACACAGTGCATAGCCATTGTGTGCTGCTTCTATCATAATGCCTCTCAGTATTCATTTCAAAGTAAACTATTGTACATTTCCTTTATTTTCATTAAAGGAGCTCTCATATACTGCTGTCCAAAGGAGAAACGCAGCAAGTCTAAAAATATGATTTTGAGAAATCGAGGGACAAAGTTTTTTTTTAACTTCGTAATTTACATAAATATATACATATTTGAAAATGGTTTTATCCGTACCATTCTTAAATTAACTATAATACGTTTATCCGTGAAATATTTTCAAAAGCCAAACATTTTTACCTACTGCCTTTCTACCTTGGACGGCAGTATAGCTTGTACTATTTAAAAACAAATTCTCTGCCGGCTCTCACCAAATAAAAAAAGTAGCATTTCAGCTCCAACCGTATAATCTCTGTTAATCTCATTTTTTAAGAGGCTCGCAAGCTTATAGTTAAAATTCCTCCAGGTTTTCACAAAGTAAACAAAACCCTATATATATTTTTTTAAAGTCTTAATTCTCTTGACGTATGAAATTTAATACCATTTCACTGGATGGAACAAGGATTAAAGTTTGAAACTCCACATTATGGGGGGTCCATAAATGTTGAGGTACACCTATTACCTATGCCTGCCACCGTTTCAACAAGCTACGTGATCTTGAATTGTTACTTTGTGTGTTATTACTATTTGTCATGTAACCAACGGTGCACGCCTTCCTATGACATGCGTTTGAAACCTAAAAAGTTCTGTGAAATCTGATATTTAGTGTTTTTGATAGTACTGTAATTTAAATAAAGCTTCACATTTACTTATCATTTAACACAGGGTGGTCCAAATGTCAAACGCTGACTAAACATCATTGTGTAGAAGTGGGGTCATGACACACACGTCTCAATATCTGGCAGGAGCTCCTACAGTTTGAAGAAAAGATTACCATACCAAGAGTACGGAAACATGAATGCAGTTAAGAGGAAGATGAGAACATTTGGCAGACATTCCTCAAACTAGAGGACAACACTTTGTTCAAACGATAAAATGTTTAAAAACAGATCAATCAAGGGCAGGGCATACTCCTGCTTGTCCAGAATTGTGTAGGGGTGGAAGAAACTATGTTAGGATCATTCTAAGAATGACAGCATTAATCCGTATGACAGAGGATTTTAAATTACACCTATTTAACTCAACAATTATCAATAAACTAAACATGTGAAGAAAAGACGAGTGGCAAATAAATGTTTGTTAGATGTTTTTCCACAGAATACAACTACAGTTTTTCTTCTTGTGAACGTGTGACTTACTGTAGTAGACAGGCTATGAATATTTATTGCCATAGAACAGAAAAAATCCACAAGGAATCGGGCATGACAAACCCACCTCCATAAATTGTGACAATTTGAGCCACCACATCCAGGAAACACTCGATAGGACCCTCGTTTCTCCGAGGGCCCAACGTACGGCGCTCTTAAAACCGTCTCGCCGATGGGGGGTGAATTGATCTTTAGTTTGATCACTTGAATGCGGATCTGAACTAAGTTTGGTTTCAGCATGAAGATTTCACGCTCCGGTAGTCCATCAACATGCCGTTTGCTGATAGGACACAGACTTACGGCGTCATCAGTTAACTCAAGCGAGCATCTTGCGGCAACAAACTACAGGACACTATCGAGGAAAGAGTTTCGCGAGACCACCAGCAGACGCTCCGGTAGTTGAAGGAAACGGTGAGGAATATCAAACATATGAGGGATACACATAAATTTGTGAAACGGCATAAACATTCGAAATGTGTGATAGTACGTGTCAAAGAACCACTTATACAAAATGTTCAGAATTTGTTACCTTAATCACATACATTTGAAAAATAATACAGGGGAGCGAGGTCACTTCGAACAACCTGTTCGATAATACTTCTGGTTTCCCTCTCTCGATCGGAAAGGTCGTGGGACTGCAAGAGCAATTCATTCCGGCGAAGCCTCCGAGGCGCCGTCCTCCTTGACGCCGTGTCTGTTCAGGTGTCTGGCGTAGTGCGCCTGCATGTGCCGTGACAGGTGGTTGGGAATTATGAAGGACTTTTTGCACTCTGTGCACTGGAATGGCCGTGACTTGGCGTGAAACTTCATGTGCGTGTTGAGCGCTCCCAAATGTTTGAAATGTTTGCCACATTCACTACATTCCAGCAGCTCCTGCTTGGCGTGGACCTTCCGGTGCTTGACGAGGGCGGACCTCAAAGGGAAACTCTCGCCGCAGTCGGCGCATTCGAACCTCTTGGCCACCGGTTCGACGGCCTCGCTCCTGTCGGCGTGGGAACTCACCATGTGCTTGAAGAGGAGCTCGGGGACGTCGTAGGCGCTCCCGCACTCGGCGCACACGTGGCGCTGCTCGTCGGCGTGCACACGCATGTGCTGCGTCAGGTGGTCGGAGCGTTTGAAGGTCTTGCCGCAGCCGGCGCACTCGAAGGGCCGGTCGTTGCTGTGGATCTTGATGTGCGTCGCGAGGATCCTGGGGTTCTTGAAGGACTTGCCGCACTCGACGCACACCAACGACTCGCACTTGGTGTGCACCTGCATGTGCTGGTCGAGGTGCGGCACGTCTTTGAAAGTCTTCCCGCACATGTTGCACTCGAACGGCCGGCTCGACGTGTGCACGGTCACGTGCATCCTCAAGGCGCCGGGGTTCTTGAACCTTTTCCCGCACTCGTCGCAGACAAATTTCTCGTGCTTCAAGTTGTGGCTCACGAGATACTCGTCGTAATACTTGGGGTCCACTCTGTCCAACTGCCCGCACTCGATGAACTCCGGCTGCACGTGGCCCTGCATGTGCAGCTGCAGGTAGCGGTACAGCTTGAACTCCCGGTTGCACTCGACGCAGACGAAGTGGCCGATGACGATGTGCGAGCGCATGTGCGACACGACCGCCCCCGAGTGCTTGAACCTCTTGCCGCACTCGGGGCAGTTGAGAGGGTTGGTGTTCTCGTGGCTGCGGAAGTGCTGGTTCAGGTGGTCGGAGCGCTTGAACGCCTTCCCGCACTCGGCGCAGTGGAACAGGCGGACCGTCGAGTGCGTCTTGACGTGCGTGCTCAGGGCGCCCGACCGGTTGAAGTTCTTCCCGCACTGGTGGCACCTGTACCGGTCTCGCTTCTGCAAGCTCAGCTCCTTGATCTTGTTGAACGGAATCGCGTCGATGGTCTCGACGTCTTCGTCAGATGCGGGCTTTCCTCTGGACATCACGTCGTCGCTCGGTTCTGGAGAAGACATCTCTATCACAGCCTCCTGCTCTGCGGTCCTGGTACTCTCTGACTGAGACGATAAACCGTGGAAGTCATCCTCGCAAAGAGGCCCTTCTCCACTCTGGGGGCAATCCCTGTATACTATTAACTTTGAAACAGCAGTATGTTCTTTAAACGACACAAGCGCCACCGATTCCGTCGTTTCGTTCACCGGAGAGATGTCGAGGGGTTCCGGAAATGACATCCTCCTCAAACTTTTCTCGAGAGAAGGTTCCGTGAAGCCGCCCTCGGGGAACAACGTCCCGCCAGCAGAATTCAAGAACGGTCTCTCAAATTTAATATTTGTATTTGTCATTTCAACCGCCTCAGACTGTGTTCGCACATCATTCAATATGAGTCATTCTTTTTCCCTTCGAGGGCCCTTATGTTTTTGTGCATTATAATTGGTTATTTAACAACAGACTCACATAGTGTTGACATTGTAGGTAAAACACCCCCACTTCACATTAATTTCAATAACAAATAAATAGAATATTTGAGTCTACAGCGCTGACACTTGGTATACTTTTCAAATTCCACTAAATAGAATGAATTTCTTTTCAAACATTCTTGCCGTCCTGAGACAGATCAGGTCGTCGTCACAGGCTTCGAGACGTCGCTGCTTGAGATGACGAGAGAGATCTGCGAGGACAGATGTAGTTCATGTTTCGATCCCTGGCTTAGCTTTCAGATATTGTCTCAGATATCTCTAAAAATCCTGTAATAAAACTATCCTCTTCTTCTCTTGTGCAAGCAAGTTCTCATAATCCTGCAAAAAAAAAGTGTAAATTATATAAGTTACCCCATATTATGCTAAACATATATTGTGCTTAACCCAATCAACTCTGTACCATGCATGTAAATACATTGTGTTCTCAACTGAATATGAACGTATTCTCACACTAAACTAATGAAGGAAAGTCACAAGAAATCAAGCAAGGTAACACAAGTGTCCTCTGATTTTGGGATTTAAAAACCCAGTTCCGAATGACGTGAACTTCATGTCATCCGAGCTTGATAGGTTAAAAGTCTGCTTTAAGAAGAAACATAGTGTAAAATGGTGGTAGACATGAAAAAAACAAGATGGTATAAAGCATAATAGAGTTCTCTATTAATGGAATCCTTAGGTCAGAATTATTGAGGTGTCCTAGTTTCAAAATTTGGGAAATTATCATTAATAAATTACTTGAAGACTGGAAGAGAGGCACATCCTTTCACCACAATTACTTTTAAAATATCTACACACTATAAATTTATGGAAAATGTTCCAAAATTGATTTTGTTTATTTCACCAAGAACACCTGTTATGTGAGCTACATCTTAATTTAGAACCAATTTGTTCAATGACAAAACTCCAATTTTATACTGATGCATAGTAATCAACTCATTCATTCAATTGCTTTTTCACCCAAGATTTAATTGAGGGTGCACTGAATATGAGCAAAAGAGACTTCCAAAAACAAACACAATTTTAGTTTTACATTAGGTTTTCTCAATAACCTCTACAGAAGACATTCAGCAGTAATTAGAATTGAAAGGCAAGAAAAGGAAGCAGATATTATGAAATGAATAAGACAAGGATGCAACTTGTCGCCCATGCTCATTAACTTGTATATACAACAGACAATAAAGAAAGTTAAAATGGAATATGATAAAGGAATCATACTGCAAGGAGAAGAAATAAAAACGCTACACTTTGCCGATGATATTGTAGTATTAGGGGAGTCAGAAACTTTAAATTACGGGCTCAACAATGGAACAAATGTGAAGCATTTCAGATTGAACTGCTCACAAGACATGTAACTTCAATTTGTGTGTGGCTTTGTGATGCCATCAAGTACAACTTTTAAAAAAATGTACTACAATTACTAGTTATGTCAACTACGCACAAAAGCAACCAAGATTTAGTGTTGAAGTCTCGCAATTCAAACCCTTATGATGTAAATTAGAACATGTGATGTTAACATAATTTATAAAAATGGAACTGAATCTAGAAGAAACATGTTCAGCCTAATATAAACATGGTAAAACACTAGCTTCACAAATGTGAGCAAAACCTAAAACCTCACACATCAAGGTGAAGCTGTCAACTTGCAGGAGCATTTCTCCTGTTAAATCATGAGAAACTCTGTGTCCACCAAGCATTCTCAAATATTAGTGTGATCAAAGTGAGACCTGTAATTCAATTAAAGTTTTGGGCTCTGCGTGAAAATATTAATTTTATATCTGCAACAACAATCTTGCGAGTGAATAATAAGGAAAATATCGCATTAAACACAGAAATTTTCAAGGAAGATATTTGTTATATTATACACAGAATATCAACTCTAGTACTCACTCCGCTCTCTGGCACTTTTATACACAGTACTATCGTTTAGCGCAACACAGTAAGTGACGTTCAAGGGCAGCTAACAATTATTATTCAGACACAGATAGAACTGCAACTAACCATATTAAACTGAAGGAAATCATCGCCGCACAAAGATTTGTCGTCAGTGAACAAACTAGCATCACGAGCGAGCAATCCGTAGTCACAAACAAACCGTGCAGGCCTTCTCGGAATTGAGACGGAGGTTTTCCTCTCCTGTAACCTGGGTTCCATTCCTCATTGACAATCTGTCACCGTGAAACCTCCTGGCGCCATTATCCGCCACAGTTTCCCGTCGGTCTTTTCTACGACAGTCGATCAGCAATAGAATACAGATACGGAATTCTCACATCATTTCAGTAAACTTTGATGTTCGCTAATATCTTCTTTATACAGCACATGTATTCTGTGTGGACCGTTTGGTTCGTTGCCAACCTATCTGAAGAAAATACACTGAAGAAATTATTAGAGGAAATATTCAGCATTTCGTTGTCTCCGAATATATAAAGATTTGCGGCGGTATTGAGGATATGTTTTTTTTAAGTTGACGACGCTGAAAGTAATCAAGAGGCTAATAGCATTCACCCCGAAAAGTTTCCATTGCTACCATCAATATAAACAAAAGTCACGAGTAAACAATCGTATTAAAATTTTCCGTTATTTCGATAAAACTAACTTAACGACAGTTAATGAAATATTGTTTATATCCTAACTAAATTAAGGCGAGCATGATTGATGGTGCTTAATTACACTACACGCTAAAAAATATTTAGGTACTAGAAGTGCGTTTTTGCCCCCCCTCCCCCTCATAATATTTATTTGCTATGTCATTTTAAGGTTTTATATCGAGACAACTGCACTAAAAACTCCATATGTAATAAATAGAAATTCATTTACATAGGAATAAATAAATCCTTCTTTACTACATTAAACAAATATATTTCAATAAGATAAAAAAATTATAACATTAATTATTTACTATATATATTAAGTATTAATATGTAAGCAACATTTTATGAAGAAACTTTCTTAAAATGCTATTTAGACTCATGAAGAGTTAATATTTGCTCATGAAGATGTTACAAAAAAAGAAAAAATAAAGGAATGATGTCATGCCAATTTATATTTTATTATGTTCCAGTTTTTTATTCTGTTGAAATATACTTCTGACAAATTTGGTTGATTTATTAGTTTATAATTCAATGATTTCAAATATATAGCCCATTGAAGGCCTGGGCCTACCAGGTCGGGTTGACTGCAGACTGTCATCTTTCATGATGCATTCCGAATTAGGAGTGACACATGGTCAGAATATTGATTCTCCAGCAGTCTTAATCACGGTTTTCATGGCCATGACAACACAAATTTCCAACCCCATGCCAGGACCTCTGGGTTATGAGGCAGCCTCTAGACCACAGGGGGTCAACATCCTGGTACTTAGCAGGGCTAAAAATATTTTCAGTAAACTAACTTTTTTTTTATACTCTTAACATTTTGTAAGAGCATGAGAATACTGCTGGTACATTAAAAAATAAACCACCACCCCTATTAATTCTACACTTAGGTGCTAAATGGGGTTGAAGTTACACACAAACAAATTAAGTAAAAATGAAGTCATATTAGTTGTCCAAGAAAATTATATATTGGAAGGAAATAAAGGCTTTTATTGGATATTTAAAAATTTCCATCTCCCCCCCCCCGTGGTGGTTGCCACATCTTACCACAACAGTGTTGATTTCAGATGCCAATAACACATGTTCAAAATTTAGTCAATCATTTTAGTTATCCATTAATAATAGTATACGGAAGTCTGTTTTACCCTCTACCAACTCCTCTTGGAGGATGAACTACAACTTGAATTGCATTTTTTATTCCAGAATTAAACTCGGTGGCTCACATTACAGCAGTTTAGGACCCAATCTCAATTGCTTTCTGTTTATTTTTATGTTTTAACCCCCTCTAAGAATACTCTCCTTTGATTGTTTATGGGGATGAAATTATATGCAGGCAGTATACAAGGACACACTTCAAACTAATTGATGCAAGAATGTATTTATCTGATAAAAATGTTGGCCATTTTTGCTTATTTAAAAATTTCCACCCCCTCTGCCCCTGCCCCTAAGGGTTGTAGCTGACTCTTACCTCAAGAGTGCTGAATTCTGGGTTGCAAAGTACACAGGTACCAATTTGGTCAAAATTGGTCCACTAGTTTAGACTTGTATGCGGAACATAGAGACAGACACATGCACACAGAGACAATTTTATTATAGAGATAGTGGTGAAGAGGAAGGACCACAGAAATGAAACATAGTTTGAGAGAAAGGGGTTTGAAGGAAGTGTTTATATTTTCAGTGTGGTATAATCTTAACTCTCCTACAGATGTAGCTTTTCATGTACCAAGTGTCATTAGTGAAAGAAATTTGAGATGCATAATGAAACAACATATTGAGTTTCTATATGCCGAAATTTAAACATAGCTTTGCAGATTCATCCATAGTTTAATTCCCTTATCTTTACATCACACAAATATCACCTTAATTGGTAAATAAACCAGTTGAGTGCTTCCTTTAGTTACTTTATCAGTTTTTGCAGAAATTTGGTGAAAGATGCTGTTAAACATTTCTCCCTGTTATGAGACATTGCCAAAGGAAGTACATTTCTGCCAAATTGTATATTTATCGTTTCAACTCTGTAGTGTAGATTGGCTTGCATTTTGGGGTATTCTGTAACATATGCTCTGGATTATATTAGAAATTTTCATATCTTTAGCTGGCCTTCTCCACTTCAATTATTATTTGGGAAGTTTTTGACATTTGCCAGTTAATTGACTTAGATGAAAATGTTTTCCTGCTTTCACCCTATATGCTTAAGCATATATTATTTCCTTGTTTTGGGCACATGTATTTTAAAAACTGCTGAGATTTTACTGTACATGTATAATGTTTAAAAGAGAATTCAAATTGATAGTATTTCTTTATTTTGCAGCTGGAGTTACTCGGTGGCTGTTCCCTAATATCCAAGATGGAAAAAAAAAGGGGCAGGGGGGGTAGTCGGCCAACAAGACATTTTTATTGCCTTGTTATTCATACAATCTGTTTCTAAATGTCTGTATTAGTCCATTTTACAAAATCAGATATTCCCAAAAAATTTCAAAACTTATAAGTGGGTTTTAATCTTGTTTCGTTATCCTTGGAAAAAACAGTCAGATTGCTTTGGTGACCTGACGTAGCAGTGGTGACGGCAACCAGCTTAGAGCTCAAATAATGAACATTATGTCTTAAAATAAACATACACTTTATATACCAATCTGGCACATTCTAAGCATATCAATTATAGATACTAATCAATTGCAATCTCCTCATTGTAAGGTCTGCCCCAGCATGAGGTCGCAGTTCAGCTTAATGTTGGGCAGCTTCTCCTTCCCACAGCTGTCAGTGTGGCGTTGATCTCTGCATTACAAACAAATAAACAAATTTAATGTTTCCATATTGTATGAGTTGTAATAATTAAAGAATTTACTTGATAACGATGATTGACACATTCATTAAAATGTCATCATTCAAGACCCAGGTTGAAATCCAAGAACTTTTTATTCACAATGTCTAGTTGAAATAAATTGGCTTTATGTTACACAACTACAGATTTAAATTCGATTGTAGATCTTGCATCTTGGGTTGGTTGTATTCAATATACATTTAAAATTAATCAACGAAACTTTCAAAAACAAAGCACAAAATGCATTATCATGTTTGAAAACAAAACGTATAATCAGATTCATTATATCAGAGGAGAACTTCACTAATTATTAAGGTAATTCATTTCTGTAGAAAACCTCTTCTTCTTCTTCGTTGGCTATACAGCCCATTAAGGCCTTGGCCTACTAGGGCAATTTGTAGAACACTGATGAAAGTAATTAGATGAACAAGATTTAGTAAAAGAAATGTAAATAAAATAATTAAATTACTAAGTTAATATTATTTTTTAAAAAAATACAAAGACTGGCCAAAAGTTAGAAGCACAAGAATTTTAATTTAAAATAAGACATTTTGTTCCCAACTTTCAGTATGTCTTCAGTCATTTAATTAAAATCTTATTGAAATTTAGTGTTGCTACAGAAACATCCAGTGTCCTAAATTTTATAAGATTTTAATTAAAGAACCAAAGAGGTACCGAAATTTGGGGGATGAAACATTTTATTTTAAATTAAAATTCTTCTGCTTTTGACTTTTGGCCATTCATTGTATTTTATTTATGAAAAACCTTTAATTTAATTTTTTTACTTCAGGTGATCATGCAAAATTGTGGAGTGTCTGAGACATACAAACATCATTACGTCTTCTGTGTTATTACAAGTCCATCATCTATTTCTGCAAATTCAGTGTTCAGTTCAATACAATAGTCAGCATCTTCTTTTACAACCCAATAGTTTCTTCTTGTCCACTGTTAAATCTTCGATATTGTGAAACTTCCTCTGTCTTTCAGATCTTTCTTTCTTGACATCGTGAAGCGAGCACTCCCTTCTCCAGATGATTTGCTCCAGTTGTATGAATCCATTCTGATATGCTTTTCTTACTGCATTTTAATTTCTTTCTGTGCTATTAACATTTCAAAAATCTTTTATTTCACATAAACTAAGTTTTTTCTGTATATTTTATTTAAAGTCACATCAATTATTAACGGTTATTAGCGATTATGGTAGGGGGAACTCATTTAACATTAGTTTCACAACTTGAAAACGCACACACAACATCCATGCCAGTATTCGAACCCAGGACCTCTGGAATGCTAACCCCTACACCACAGGAGGTCAGAATACCAAGTATTTGTGTGTCACAGATATCCTAGGTTAATTGAGTTTTTTATTATCCATCAGGTCTGTGGGTGAACAACTTGCTGACATAACATAGTAATATTCAGATGATTCTTCAATGGAGATGCTCCCAGGGTGTGGAATGAGTAATAAAGTCTTGTTCAATTATTAATAGGATGATGTTACATCAAATAGTACATGCCAACTATCTACATTATAATTAATATCTTACAGACCTCCAAATTGCTACACTGAATAGAAGGAGTGGCCAAGTATAAATCTTTCCCATTAAATTCACAACTGTTTAATCTGTTGATTAAGGTTGGTGTTGTTCCCCTATACAGGCCTCTGTGACAAACTCTGAGGGATGATAGATCTAACAACTAGGAACTTTTTTTTGTTAAACAACGTATATCTTCTGATGTGACATTTCAAAATTACAGTCAAAATTGTTTTTCCTTGTGAGTATGTTACAGTGTTGTGTCATTTGAGTGTACTCTTCAATTGAGAATGGATGTATATACTTGATGAAAGTTAGCCAGCATGGTAACATGTTATGGGAAGGCTCGCGGAAATGGAAGAAGACCTTTCCGCATGTTGTGGTATTCAGTGCTAAGACTGATCTGATGCAACCCTCCATGCTAACCTATCTTGCACAAGCCTTTTCATTTCAGCATAACTGTCACATCCAACATCCTCCCTAATCTCTTTAGCGTATTCTATCCTTTGCCTCCCTCTTCTGTTCTTACCCCACAGATTTCCGTCTAATGCTAATTTTACAAGACCCTCATGTCTTAGAACGTGCCCTATTAATCTATCCATTCTCTTGGTCCATGTCCTCCATATTGTTTGCTCTTCCCCTATTCAGTTTAGAACTTCCTCGTTAGTGATTATATCCACCCATCTTATTCTCCTATAGCACCACATTCCAATTGTCTTATTAGGTGGAAATAAATTTAATAAAACTATGACTTCATGAATATAATCTATTTTTTCTTGAAAAATTGTAAGTAATGGAATAGACGTACGTGTTCTATTAAACAAATCGACAGAGGTCGATAAGCTTGCATATGATCTCAGCCCAATGTTGTAAATAAAATTAAAACTCTTTCAGAATGAAATGTTCAGTACTTACTCGCACTTCACACTGTCCATGTCCTGCACAGGCACGTGAACGTTGTCGCAGGGCTTCCAGAATATCCAGCCATAGGCAGGGGCCGCCAGGTCGCCTGACAGCAGAGCCCCCTCGGTGGATGTGCCCAGCAGGCGCACAGACACCACCAGTCCTCCCTAATAGAAAGTAAAGGCTTCGTCTTGTAAACAGTAGACACAGGAATTGTTATACAAACTTTTTCGATTAAATCAATATTCTCTGGAACAGCTGAAGGAGTTTTCTAAGATTTGATATTGCTGCTACAACTTCATCGTTCAATTCAGGAAATAGTATTTGTATAGTAAAATTGTATGAAACACTTGAGTGAATCATGAATTATCATTTTAATGAGCAAGACATGCAAAACAAAATCACAGAGTTCTAATGATAATTTTATACCACATCAGCCACTCCTTTACCTTTTTCCTCTCACTCCACACATCTATATATGCCTCCTGTCTACTGTTTCTGCTTATTATTTCTGTTCTAATGTCACCCATTTTAGTACAGTTGGATTAATACTGTCACTACTCATCCTCTTTTCATAATCTCTTGTGTTACACATCAAGAACCATTAAAAGCCATGGTTTCACCTTCAAATATCTATCAGCATGTGCATTACCATTATTTGGCAGAAGTCTCAATTGCATCCCTCATATTAAACTGAATTGTAGATAATGAGTCTCCAGTGGTTAGAAATGATGCTGTTGACAAAGATTAACTCTTACATATCTAACTTAATTCTTTTTCTTTTGTATATTCTTTTCCCACTTCTTTTTTGTTCTTTTCTTATCGTTTGTTCCTATCCACCTCCATAAAATTTTCCTTGTTAGCTTTCAACTTATTCATCAGTCACCTTCTCTTCTCTTTTCTTTTCTTTAGTAATGGTTGACTTACACAGTACAATACAAACAATATCTGTTGGTCCTGTTTGGAAAAGTAAAATCTCTGTGTTGTTATACAGAGGAAAATCATAGAGAGGTTCCAAATAATAAAGAAAGTACATTCAAAGGAATAGGGACATTACTGATGCACCACAGAATACAATAGTTAGTACTTTTACATCTAATCTGCATTCGTGGAAGATTTGAAAAAAAAAAATGGTGACATGTGTACCTGTATGAAAAGGGTAACAGATGCTAGAGTCCCTACAAACAACAGTTGTCGCTTGTCATCCAAGTCATCAAAGCTGCAACGGAACAAGAATCATGTCAAGTGCTGTAACAGAACAGAACCCACCAAATGGGGTGCTTACACATTATACAACAGAAAGTAAATCCTACCACTAATAACCAATCCAATTTCCCTTGCATACTCATTAATTTTCAGTTAAATCACCCCATGAATTCTGACAAAAAAGACCACTGCACCCACGAATTTTCTCAAAAGCTCCGGGCCTTATGTCATGTAATTCACAGAATCACTCGAATGTAGCAATGCAGGCCAAGATCATGGAATAGAGGAGGGCTGGTTTGTATTGGCCAATAATACTGGAAGTAGGAAATGGAGTTGGCAAAAGTTTCTTGTGGGAGTGGTTTTCTCCATCCAAGATATGGGGCCAATATGTGCACAATAAGTACGCAGTCACAAAGAAGAATGGGTCCATCTACTGGACAGAAGTCAAGTGAACAATATGTTGGCGGCCAACTTTGGCAACCAATATGTGGGCAATGTGGTAATTATTTATATATTCTTAATAATCAGGCTTTAAGGTGCATTGCTTCAATTGAAGCTCAGTAAAGCATATAGCTAATTTTAGAAGAAAGACAAGAATGGAAAAATGTCAACCGGGCCAGGGATTCGAATCCAGGGACCCCCCGATATCCAGCCGGGTGTCCTACCAACCGAGCTAATCGGAGTTGACGTCCAAGGACCGATTCATCATTTCTCCATTCCAGTAAATCTAAGCTAGGTCTCACCTGCCAATTCATTAATCACATTCTTCACACCCTAATTATAGGAAATACGTGAAGAATGAACAGCGTGTAAATTGATCACAGGTGCATTAAATTCTAGTCTAAGGAAGTGAATATACTTCAATTGAAGCTCGGTAAAGCATAAAGCTAATTTTAGAAGAAAGATAAGAATGGAAAAATGTCAACCGGACCAGGACTCGAACCAGGAATTGCACGAAGAAAGGCTTCCCGGGCATCGACCTAGGAAACGTCGTTAAACAGCGACATTTATCACCGCCATCACATTCCGGTCTGGAAGATGATGGCGGCGATAGCCAGTGATAAAATGTCATTGTTTAAGATCATAACCTGGTGTAACCCCGAGAAGTATTTTATGTGCATATTATTCGTCAAATTTTTCCTGACATAGAGAGTCCCAAAGGACTCCTCACCGAAGGTGCTCGTGCATCTCTTGAAACCGGCCAGATGGGGTTAGCCGCCAGACCGGCTCGTAAGCTGCGGATGTTAGTGTGCTCAGATTGCGTGCGGCTCCCACACCCGAGTTTTAGTCCTGTTGGAATTGCACTCCGCCCGCAACGGCGAGAGTGCCCTCAGGGCCGCTGCCTTACCTAAGGGCTGGTGGCTTCAAATGACGGGCCTGGTCCACCCAGGGCTCCGACTTGCTAGCACCGCCACCGTGGGTTTGTGAGCGCACGTCACTGCCACTCCGAGTCCAACCCGTATTGTGAGCTGGGCTGCCGCCCGGTAGAGCGACAGCTGGGCTACGCTCACCCCGGAGTACCAGAGTTTTTCGCTGAAGGCTCTGGTGGGCCTTGTGCTGCTCTGTTTTGGTAACGGCTGGTTACCATGGGGTCACCTATTAGGTAGAGCTCGCACTTACATTTGCTCTTGGCCCCCCGCCGCCGTGAATCCTTTCCAGAACTTCCCCAACGGCAGCCAGCTGCCGTTGTGAATCCTTTTCAGAACTTCCCCAGCGGCGGGCCAGACTTCGAGCAAATGTCATTGAAACTTGACGCCGAGCTGAGGATTGACTGGTTTTTAGGCCTGCCACCCTAGTCGACGTTCAAGTTAGCAGCTATCTCCTGTGGGGGACTTGCGCAATCTCCCGGTTTTACGGAGAACTACAGCCAGGGAGTTTCGACATCGGTTACTAAGACTGATAATCAGTCTCGACCCCTTAGTCTGGGACTCGTCGACTCCCTTGAGTTAGACTCAGTTACTAGCACCTTTTCAAGTGCCGACCCGTCGTCGTCTAACTCCCGTGCTCATATAGGATACTAGCCGTATCACTCAGAACCAGCTCGGCTGCCTATGTACTCCCTTGCGGGCCCACCGGTGCCTCAAACGCTGGGATCCGTGTGATAGACCGACACCAAGGCACTTGAGAACTGCGCGCTGCTCCCCAGGCTGACGTCGCATTTCTGCTAGTCAGCAAAGTGTAACCTAACGGCGCTTTCCAAGTCCGCTTTTTCTTTCTCTAGAACCCTGAGAGACTTTGTGAGTGTTGCAACCCCTTCGGGGTTTTTCAGCGTTTCCTGCAGACCGAGTTGGCGGACCGCCCCGAATAACGTGTCCCAAATGGGGCACCTCATCAGTACGTGTTCCGCCGTCTCTTCCTCCTCCCCGCAGTCGCAGATTGGAGTGTCTGCTCTTCCAACCTCATATAGTTTGGCCCTAAACGGGCCATGTCCACTTAGGATGTGAACAATTTCTCTCGTCGGCTTGAGCGCCGTGAGACTTTGTCGTAATTGCAGACTCGGTAGCACTCGTTTTGTCCACTTACTTTTGTGGGTCTCAGTCCAGGAATGAGCCCAGGTGCGGTTGACCCAATTCATCACAGTTGCTTTCGAGTCGCATGTATCGTCTGTTAGGGCTTGTGCCTTTTGCACCTCTCCCTTGCCTAAAAAGTAGGTCGCTGCTCTTGCACGGGCAGTGAGTTCGAGCGGCGGTATCTGACTTATAATCTGAAGTGCCTCGAGAGGCGTGGTGTTATAGGCTCGAAGGAGACGAAGGAGAACCCTTCTTTGTGCAATCCGCAGCTGCCTACACACAGCGACCCTCTGTAGCACATGCGATGCAGCCGGGATGGCATACAAGGCTATGGCCTCAAAGACCGCTCTGTAATAGGTCAGGAGCTTGGCAGGAGCGATTTCGTACTCTCTACGTGCCACTCTTAGAATCTGGTTGACTACCTTAACTGCCCTAGGTAGGACCTCTTTGAAATGAGCCATAAAGCTTAGTTTCTCATCAAGTACTACACCTAGGTACTTCACTTCCCTGCAGACGGCAATTGACTGATCGCGATATTTGATTATTGGTTGGCGACCCAACGAAGTTCCAAAGACTATGGCTTGGGTCTTATGGGTTGAAACTTCCATCTTATATGCGGCACACCATCTAATGTGAAATTACTTCATGTAAAAACGACTATTATTAATATTATGCTCGAAATTGGTGATGAAAGGAGAAATTAATTGTTTTGATGGCCGCAGTCACCTGTCGAGGGCGCAGCAGACGATGGCGACGACCTGCAGCAGGAGAGCGCCGAGGCAGACGGCGGTGGGCAGCGACGCGTGGAAGAGCGCGGGGCGGCGCAGGGAGCGCGCGGGGGCGCGGAGGCGGGGCGCCACGCACTGCCCCAGCCACGCGCACGCGGGCAGCGACGTCGCCCCCGACACGCACTCGCAGAAGGCCGCCACGCTCAGCAGCGGCGGCGCCGGAACTGCGGCACGACACGCCATTATCACCACGAGCACTCTGGACTGAGATTAGGTACAGAAATTGGGCAACTGGAAAGAGGGTGGACAGATATTCTAACTGAATGGCCCAATTTTTATAGGCTCATTTCATAAAGGAATCATACTGGAAGGAGAAGAAATAAAAACTCTTCAGTTTGCTGATGAGGGGAGTCAGAAGAGACTTGAAAATCATAATAATGGAGTGTAGTGTGGGAAACAGTGAATTGAAAAAGGCTGTTAGATCGGGAAGGCATATTTTGAAGGAAGTTAAGGAATTCTGCTACTAGAGTAGGATAGCACAGGCAAGGAAGAGGAATTTACTTCCTGGTAATATAAGTGTGAATATTGGGAAATCGTTGCTAAAAATGTTGGTATGGAGTGTATGGGTCTAAAACGGGGACAGTAGGAGTTGCAAAAAAGAAAAGAGTAGGAGGCTTTGAAATGTGGTGCTCTAGGTGAATGAGATGGGTGGATAGAAAGTTGTAACATTAATGGGGTAAGAGCAAACAATATGGAGGACATTGGATGAGAGAAGGGATAGATTACGTTTTGAGACATGAGGGTCTTGTAAAATTAGTGTCTGAGGGAAGTGAACAGAAAATGGAGACAAGGATGGAGCAGATTAGGAAGGACGTAGGATGTGGTAGTTAAGGCGCAAATGAAAAGGCTTGCGTAGGATAGGTTAGCGCGGATATGACCAGTCTTAGGACTTTTTTCTAAACGATCTATGTTGTGTTTTGTGTGTGATAAGGATCCCGACGGTCTGCCACCTAACTTGAGTAAGGAGTGACTTTTCTTCAAATTCTCATTTTAAAAAATTGAAGGATTTCCACCCCCCCTTTTTCTGTGTCACTGAACTAACTAAATTTGAGCGAAAAATGATTCTCATGTCGGCAAAACACGCTCGCCGAGGCGACCCGTGTATTTTCTACTTTTCCCTTTCTCGTATGGTTTTGGTGAGACCACAAACAGAGTTCGCCCTGATAAAATTTCAGAATTGGAGGTCCAGTCCATTGTACACAGCAAGATTCAATCACCGTAAACGAAAATAAACTACACCAGTATCGCACAGTTTACGGATGAGCATGCAGTGGGAACGCCGGGATCTCCCGAAATGACTGTTTACCTCCCCACTAAGCCTTTGACCGCTCCTAGACCGAGCGAGCGCTCCGCTTGGGGTGTTTTGTCGTCCATGTGCATCGTATATCTGCACGATATAAATGATATCCAGTTTTTCGTGTCACGTTGGAGGTTAGATTCTGACCTCTGTCGTTGCAGACGATGGGCCCGCAGACGCAGATCTCGAGACACGCGGCGACGGTGGCGAGGAAGGCGCAAACCTGAAGCCACACGGACAGCGCCCGGCGACCCTCGTCCGTGAACAGCTGCATCGTCTTCAGCCAACTGTCAAAAAACCTACACGCCAACTGCTGCACGAAAATTGAAGGGAATTTTCATTACTCCGTGAGAAACTTATATGGTAAACAATTTTAATTTACGAGTGTAGGATTTAAAGCGATACCGACTACTCTAACATGCATATGTTGTTTACTAGTTCAACTTACGCTCCTATCGAGTCCTTCAAGATTTCCAGAGATACAAATACTTGTTTCACTCAGACTATCCGCGACTCGTATGTAAATATCTTTGACCTCATAAACTGCCCTTTCATACTGACGGAAAATCATTTTATCTGAATCTTATTTTAAGCAACAAATCCTGGGCCCTTTCAAATGTTATATAGGTATCCTTTTCTTAATCCTGATTTAACCAGGATAATAAGAATACCGGTGACGATAGAATCATTTAGTTTTCATATTATTTTGTGCTTACTCCCCCTACAGTGTTTTAAGTCGTATTTGTACTCCATGGTTGAAATTGATTCATTAGTTGGGAGTATATATGGAACATTCATCCATTTATATATAAGATTACCTCTTTCGCCGATGTTTCCGTCACATCACAGAAAGAATATATGAACCTATAGAGTATATAACACCGAAGTTTTAATTTATTGCGGTCCTGTCAATCTATTAACAGGGCATCATTCTTCTGCAATGTTAGCTTTTGTATTTCTGCGGGTGTTCGGTCCACAAGGAGAAACAGCACGAACAACATGAAATGATCAAATATCCTGGGGTTTACCGCTGTAGTTGTTATAAATATAGTTCTGCGTCTGGAAGTTGACAGTGCGTTTGGTCGCCGAAACGTCGCTTATTAACTACTCCACCCGGGTGGAAAACCAATAACTATTTCTGCGACATAAAAATAATATCCTCATTACCTACAGTGCTCCCTCATTTGTTTGAAAATAATTTGTTTCCTTTTTTAATTAAAAAAAGATATTTTATAATTGGAAAATCTCGATGAATATCGAAAGTTTAATCAAGTTGATTATTATCTTTGCATTGACGCTCATATTGTAAACTCTTTGGTTTTTGTGCTTACGTCCAAGGTGCTACAGCAATTCGTAAAAACCGACACATTGTTTACAATTTCAAAATGGCGATGGAAGGGGAAAAAAGGAAATTAGTGGATTTAAGAGTTGTCGATTTAAAAGCAGAATTAGAAAAACGTGATTTGGATAAAGTTGGCGTGAAAGCGGTCTTGATCGAGAGATTAGAGAAGGTAACTATGCTTAGCGAACGGCAGTTCATCTTTAATTAACTTCAGTTTTGCTACTGTTACATATAATGTGTTAATTACGTTTAAGGCCCTGAAAGATGAGGGACACAACCCAGAAGAGTATTTATTTGAATGTGAGAAGAAGACGCCGAAGAGGCCTTCCAGTAAGTGTTTGCATTTTTTTATCATAGTGTAAGTCAACAACATGGCGGCCCGGCATTTTCCAGATGTATCTGAATATCAGAGCAGGGGGTGGGGCTCATTTAATACCTTAGGTGATCTGAATGTTATGCTTGTGCAAATATTTATGAACACTTTACTTCCACTATAGCTATATGTTATTTGATTGTTTGAAAGTTAATGGTTAACATTCAAGTTTACATGTTCTGTTGATGATCATGGAAAGTTATAATTTCCCATGAATTGCTTAACTTAATCTCATGATGTTGAGTCAGCTTGAACTGCAGTTATTTTTAGCTAAAGACGAGTTGATATGCTTTACAGATGTGCCAATCCCCTCAGCAAGCAAGCTCCATCTTGTATTCTGTCTCTTTCTACTCTTCCATAATGACACTGTGAAGAAAGACTAATCTAAATTAATTTTATGTGACTTCAAAATTAGTGTCACCTTAAAACAGTTCCTACATTTCATGTCCTAGAAAGGTCGGAGAATCATAATTATCATTTTAGAATTACGATATTAGTTTTAATTAATCTACTGGTCTATCCTTATGATGAACCTACTTACTCTGGAACTATAATTTGATTGTAAGAGTGCTTCTGAATATATTGAATCTGTTAGCCTTGCAATTTATTGAGGTGAAATGATTTTTCAGAGAGGGGTGAGCAAGACGCAGAAGGTAATGTGGACGAAAGCCTTGATGTGTCGATGGGTGTAGAAGAAGACAGTAAAGAGAAAGAGGAAGAAGAGGAGGATGAAGAAGAACCCCCTGCAGTTGTGAGCTCAACAGAAAATGTGAGGAGTGAGGCTGTGGCTCCAACTGTTACAGTTGATGTAGATGTTCAGAAAGATGAAGTAAAACAAGTAAAGCGAAAGGTACTTGTGAAAAATCTTGTTTTTTGGTAATCTTTTGGTTTTATGGTTGAAATCAAGTTTAATAACACCAGTGACAAAACGTGATAAGTTGACATCAATAATATATCCCTTCATTTTTGTTGTTATAATATAGTTAAGAACTAGATTTTCCTTTATTTCAGCCATATATTTTGAAATTGCAAGAAAAACATATCCTTGGGAAGGGTAGATGTCTGTGGTTTTAATATACTCTGCATATTGTAATTTTATACTTTTGACATCTGCTCTTAAATCCTTTCATTATGCTTCCTGCTTAATTTCTGAGACTTTTACTTTATTTATGCAGCTTTTGATACCTTCATTTGGACTTGAATTGAATGACAAAGTTACTTCTGTGAGTTTTAATGTGGATTTATGGGACATTATTCTGCATTTTGTTGTTGGTTATACATTTTGTTCATACCTAAATTTTCTGTTCGAATTTACAGGAAGAATCTGCAGATAAGACTGTACCAGAAGCCAATGGAGTTGATAATGAAGATTCAATAAATTTGACTATAGGTGAAGATGAGGAGAAATTGCTGGCTGAAGAAGTAAGTTCATGTAAATTAAGACTAAAACTGAAAAAATCTTGGTTTGATTCCAGTTGGTGTAAATGGCATTCAGGTTGTATTTTTATCTTAAAAATTTTTTTCTGCAAGAATAAAATGAAAACGAATGCATGAAAGAATAAAGAATTGTGGGAAATTTTAGGTACGGCCAACATCAGCCCTAAATTTCAGGCAAGACTATGCCTCCCATCTTCGCTTTTCAAGGGTAGCCATACAACAATGACTTCACATATAATTTTCTATCTCCGTAATTATCAGCTGTCACCAGAAAATTTATTTGGCAAATACTCTTTTAAAATGATAATAGACAACTTTAACCAGGTTTCATTTTATCCCATCCATTTACATACAATAAATATTAGCCATATGATATTATCATTAAATAAGAACTTAAGTTCCCCAGCAGTTTACATTAGATTGTTATTTTAAAGATTAATTCAACCTAACAGAGTGGCACAGACATCCCTGCATGATCAAAACAAGTAAACATTGTGATTTTAACTGTATGTGCCTGGATGATTTTTTATGTTTACCCAAACTATATTTAATTTAGGGTGTGGCCTTTGCCACTAAACTCTGCAGCTTTTTGTCTAGTTTAGATTGTGCTTTTCTCTCACAATATTTACTTGTGCACATTTTCGACATATTCTTTCAAATATGACTATTGCTTACAAAGTTTTGTGGGTTGATATCTGCTTTATTAGATCTGAATGTATAGGCTATTTAGCCAAATGGCTACAATTAGTGTGATTGCATGTTCATTTATCGAATTAGGAATCTATTTTACTATTTGTACTACATGTATGATTAAATTTGACTTTTTTTTAATGAATAGAAAGAAGTACTTTATGCTTATTTAGACTACTTGCTAAATATATATTTATTTATATGTTTAAAATTCCAGGAAGAAAGCAGCCAGGATAAAGAGCAAAAGGGTAAGTTTGAATTTGAGATATGTTTTTTATCATCTTCAATTTACATTATATTTGTAATAGACATTGAAGGAATTTTTTTTGACTGT
Source organism: Eucriotettix oculatus (assembly GCA_034510155.1). NCBI lineage: Eukaryota > Metazoa > Arthropoda > Insecta > Orthoptera > Tetrigidae > Eucriotettix > Eucriotettix oculatus. Next base: position 213,393,713 of record CM067377.1, on the reverse strand, counting down.
AGGGGAGAGAAAAACAGCAATTGTAACTGCTGAAAAAATAAAGACAGAGCCTGTACAAGGAGAAGAGAAGCCATCAGCAGAGAATGAGACAGAAAAGCCTGTGGAGGATGTAGTTTCTCAGAAGTGAGTAGCTATCTCATATTTATAATCTGAGTGTTACTTCAATATTTCTAATGTATTTGTCTTTTTCTACAGTGTAAATACAACAACAGAAGTGACATCGCCCAAAGAGGAAAAAGGTATGTTCAACTGAATGTTAAAATCAATAATATTGCCTTTTGGAAAATTATGATACACATTTATAATTGACAGATAAAAAGCCAAAAGCCACTACTCCGGCTACAAGTAGCAGTCGTAACCTGTGGGTCAGTGGCCTTTCATCTTCCACGAGGGCCACAGACTTAAAGCAGGTTTTTTCAAAGTATGGGAAGGTCATAGGAGCAAAGGTCGTGACAAATGCCCGAACTCCGGGGGCCAGATGCTATGGCTATGTTACGATGGCAACAAGTGATGATGCTTCCAAATGTATACAGCACCTTCACAGGACTGAATTGCATGCAAGAATGATATCTGTTGAGAGGGTGAGAGTTTCTTTTTTTTTAAAGTTTAATTCTTAATTTGATTTTAGAATATGTTTTCAAGTATCAGGACGTTACATTATAACTCTTATGCTTACATTTACTGTAAAGTTGAATAATGTGGCTAATACATTGAAATTAGCCATGCTTCTCTAATAATAAATAACGAACAGGATTGGAAAGGTATTTAGTTCATCTGGTTCATGTTAACTTCAATTTGAAATTTATCATCAATGATGGAGCGTATACTTGAATTATATATTTCTGCTGTGTAGATTTTATATAAATAGTTCTCGCGGTGTTTATTATTCTACCTCTTTGTTATTCCAGTAAGTCTAGAGAACAACATTAATTATCTGTAAAGTAAAACATTATGTTGTTTGCCAATGATTCCTAATTCAGTACAGAGTAAATGATTATTTACAGGCGAAAGGTGACTCGTCTGGTCCCCCCAAAAAGAATGTTGCCAAGCTTCCAGGAACTCCCACAAAGAAGATAGAGGAAAAGAAAAGGCATGAAAGAAAACTCAGTACAAGTAAATCTGACGAGAAAAATGAAGATAAAGACTCATCTTTAATAGTGGAAGGAGGTGAGCTTTGTGCCGTTTTTGTTATAATATGTTTTTAGCCTACTTCCATTTGTGTGCACTAAATGTATAATAGATTTAGGTAATGTGCTGTTACAGTGAAGCTGCATTTGAAATTCATCTAATAATTGTTCTGTTAGAAAGGAGCTTGTTCGAGATAAGGCGTATTTTGAAAGGCTAACCAGGATTGTTATGAAACGTGATTAGCACTTAGTATAAATAGATTTACTCTTACTAGGAAGCGAGAGCATGTTTCTTTGCATAATGTAAAAAAAATGTTGACTTTTCAGACAACAGCACACAGTAAATGTTCATGTTATGCTTCTGTAGATGTTAAGACTGAAGCTGAAGGAGGAGAATCATTAAAAGTGAGTGAAGAACAACTTCAAGAAGAAAATTCTAATAAAGAAGTAAAGAAAGACGGCACCCCGAAAAACACCGAGTCCGAACGCTCCGAGAAGCTTCGCAGCCGAGACGTGTCGAGGGAGCGCAAGGAGAGGGACCGTGAGCGTCACCGCAGCCCGTGCAGCAGCCACCATTCGTCCCGTGTCCACAGCCGCAGTCCGCACCGAAGATCGGCCGGTGTGAAGCCTGGAGTGCTGACCTTCACCCAGATAAGGGTAAGGGGGCACGAGAATGGCCCATGAGCCTCACTCTCCTAGAAGAAAGAATCGGCAAGAGGATTCCGTCGCTATCATGATCAGTGGTACAGATGGGGAGTCAGCAGCGGTGAATTATGTCACTTCAAGTTGTTAGTTTTTACTATTACGTTATTATGAGGTTAATATTTACTTCAAATAAAAAGGTTTTAGGGGAACTAAGTTCATCTTGGAGAAGGCAGCGCATTTTGTTTGCTGAGTAATTTATCGAGTTTTTGTATACATCATTGGTTCTAGACCTTGTGAGTTAAAGATGAAATCCAGCCTTGGTTCCTCTGTTCTCCTTTACTCGAATATAAAGATTTTTGGCATATTCCCTCACCTTGTAGCTTTTGAGGTACTCGTAGGTGAATGAGTTAAGTTTACTGATACTGGTTTGGTGTGATGGAACCAGCTTAATTTAATTTAATAAACCTAATTGATAATTGAGAAATAACTGCCTATTTTTAAATACTGGACTCCAATCTAAGGAGGATAAAGAACAATTCTTTCACTGGCTTTGAAAGCAATTTTTTACCATTATCATGTTGAGAGGAGTTGACATTTTGTGTCTACAGAAAGCCAGTGAAAATGTTAGAGATGTGTCAACACCAGTGATGTCAAAAGCCTTGAGGCTTGCACTTTGGAAGAATTCTGAGTGGCATTATAGAGTTGATAAATTTGTCTGAATGGACTGCACGGACAGTGAAACAAAAGCTAATTGAAAAGTCAACAACCTGCACCCAGAGCCATCAAAATATACTGGAGCATAGTGGCAGCATTTGGAAGGTTGGATTGAAGTTTTTATCAGTGAAAGAGTGTGTTAAAAGTTGTGAAACATAGTTGGTAAAAAAAAAATAGCATTTAAAACAGTGGAGAATTGTTAATTCAACTTTTGATTTGGAGTAATAGTTTAGAAGTAGGTAGTTAATTATTGTTATTAGTAATTATGTAGAATAGTTTTTCCTCAAAAATCTTAAATTTAAAGTTTTACATGTGCACTTTAGGAGGAACGAGAAAGACAGCGTTTGCGGGAGCGTGAGAGAGAGTTAAGAGAAGAGGATCGTAGACGAAGAGAAGAAAGAGTTCGACAACGTGAAATTGAGCGTGAACAACGGGCGGAGGCCCAGCGTTTGGAGAGGTGAGTTTAATTTTTTTGTTGGTCAGTTGTCCATGAAGAAATGTTTACTTGAACAAAACATGAAATTGTCTCCAATACCTTTATTTGAATATTAAGAACCATTCTCCAAACTGACTCCATAAAAGGAGTTACGGCTAACTGTTTGTTGTGTAGAGTTGTCTGTGATGTTTTGAGTCATTGAGTTTTGAGTGAACCGCCTGCCTGAGTTTTCCTTTTGCCTGCTGCAGAATGAGTCGCTCTCCTGAGTCGGCTCTTGTAGTCGGTTTCCTGAGATCGTAATAAATTTGGAAGCGATAGCTTTAACACCTTTTATAACAGGCAGTTTGGTAATGTCTTAATTTTTACTAAAATAATCATGACAGAAACTTGATTTTGATTTGTTACTCTTACTTATAGTTAACTTAATTCCCAGCATCTTTTTGTCCTTTCATATAGTTCACATAGTTTTGTTCAACCTTTTGAATAATATCTTTGTTCTCAAGTCACCAACCCGCTCCCATATAAAGAAACACAGAACCTACGTATACTGTTACGGGATGAGGAAAAAAATCCTAATATTTATATTTTAGTGTTAAAAGGACTTTGTATTCCCACAACATTGGTTCCTTGTCAATGCACAGTCCAAAGCCGGGCCTATCATGACTGGATAAAGGAGTGGGTTACTTCCTATAAACTTTACCAAATGTTTTATGTAAATAGCCGTATAAATTTTGTAAAATACTTATAGGAATATATGCATGACACCTTAAATATTGTGTATTTCGTTCTATAATTTTTGTGTGTATCTGTACCCCCCTCCTCCCTCTTACTCAAGTTATTAATGCTCAAACCTTGATAAAAGAATCAAATAGCAGTCTGGGAGTCCTGAGTCGTTTAAAATAATCTATTTGTAGCAATGAATGAATTGACTGAACAACTCACAAAAAGAATCTATCTGCCCATCACTACATCAGGCTAATTGGGACTGGTTAGTGTAATCCAAGTTATAATTTACTTATGGTTATACCATTTGCATTTGAAATTTATTAATAGGCTTAGGACCTTTAATAGAGCTCAATTTGATATCCAAACTTTATTTTTACGTTTATTACTTATTGGCTGCTGTTTATTTTCTTTCTTCATTTAATTGTTGGACTAAATCAGACAGAATATTGTGCAGGAAAGTTCATCAAATGCATTAAACTTGATTAATTATCTTTGTACATTTAGTTACTCTCATTCTTATTTTTGTATTAAAATGTTTCTTTTTTTCTGTTCTGATCTCTTGTCTCATGTTGCCCCAGGTTTTGATGTTCAAATTTTATTTTATATGTAATTATTGTATGACTTCAGAGAAAAGGAGAAACTACGAGTAGAGCGAGAGAAAATTGAAGCAGAACTGATGCGTATGGAAAGAGAGCGACAACGCCTTGAGCGAGAAAAATTAGAAAGAGAACGTGAAGAACTTAAAAGACAGCAGATTAGGTAATCGTCTTTGGTTGAAGTAGTTGAATTCAAAATTTTGGTTCTGGGCTGCTGGATAGGTTTCCTGTAGCTTATTGTAAAATAAGTAATCAAAAATATTCCTGTTGTTTGTTTCTTGCTCCAGAAGTGGCTATTACTTGTTGTTATGATAATTTCAGATTTGAAGAAGCTCGCCGTAGCAGCAAACGACCATCGGAAGATCACAGAGATTCTTATGGTGAAGAACGTAAGAAGGTTGCTTCAGACAGGCGATTTGATGGACCACAAGCTCGCTATGAAGATGGTGCCAGGTAATGACAAACATTGAAGAGATTTTATCATGTTATTAGTTTTTGCTTTGATTTGTAGTTGGAAATTTTAAATTCCAGATTTGAGCGGACCCAAAACTACAGGGTCAGAGATGAACGTAGGCCAGAGAATGATCATAGAGTCAAAGTTGATGCAAGACATGCTGTTAGGGACAGATATTCCGATTCAACAAAAAGTAAGTAATTTGCGACTAATACTTTGTACATTCTGAATTTAAAATGTTTAATGTGACTTATAGTGAATAGGTAGATTTGAACTTGATAAAACTAATTTGACTAAATGTAAAGGAATATATTTTGGGAAGGAAGCATTTTATTTGTGTAAAGGACTGTGTGCATTGCAATTCATTTTCTGTTACGGAGAAATTGTTCCAATGTTAGGCAGGAAGTACAGCAAAAGTGCTATAATTCAGTACAGTGACACATGAAGAATGAGAGAGGAAACCAATTGTGAGTTACACAGCACAAAAAATGTCAGTATTTTTCATAGAATTTGGAGAACACTTTGGAACCCATGATTTTCCACATTAGAGATCTGCTGGACAGAGTCAACAGCGACCTGCAGCAAAGTTTGATGTATATAAAGGCTGGTGGTTTCTGTCACAGGTGACGGCCGATACGGAGATCGTTCCGGGGATTCTTGGCACACCGGAAACAGCGCCCCTCAGATGAAGCAGTTCGGCTCTATGAGTGCCGGAAGTGGTGGAATGCACGGGCGTGATGGTTGGTCTTCTAATGACAGGAAGTCTGATGTTGGTCAGGGCTGGGGTGGATCAGATAGGTGTGTATTGTTTAATTTTTAGGGAAGTTAAATGCAATTTCAATTTGATCTCTGAAAATTGGATGTTTCTGTGCTATTGAATTAATTTATTGGTATTCATAACTTTATACAGATTTCAATTGAATATGTTTATTTTGATGGTTCTAAAAAAGTATTGGTGGAATCATGGAGAAGTGAATGTTGGAAACTCCTCTACCGTCATTCAGAATGATGTGAGAATAGTACCTAAAAGTCCGACCTACTTGATGCAGGTTTTCTAGGGCTTACCCTGCATCTCTTTCAGGTGAATATTGAGAGGATAGGCACTATAGTCCAGGGGTCCTAGTCAACCCTTGGCTATCTTGCTTCTACCTCCTTTTTCAATTCTCTTCCTACGCAATTAAAGGGGCATTGCCTCGTTCAGGATTACCCTTATGTAGTCCGGGACAAATGCATAGAACTATCTCTCATTCCAGACCTCGGACTTATTTCTCTTTCAACTCGTGTCAATGTTTCATTATAAATATTTTATTTTTAGGTCTGCACAGACTCTGCTGACACTATGACCTCTCTTACCTTACTCATTGAAGCAGAAATGTATTTTTTAAAAAGATTCCTTCCTTTGTTTTATTATCATCTACTTAAAAACCATATTTTGCAGCATTATTAATTTGCAATTGCACTATCTTTTTATTTGCATGGTCAGCTTCCAATTCTTGGTTTTATTTTTTATCACTTTTTGTGAAAGTAAAATTGCCTAATCCCATCATTGACAACCCGGTACAATAATTGGTTTGTTGGGCGTGTCATATTCAAGAAAATAAAAAAATAGAATTTCACCCGGAAGTATTATTTTACTAAATATTCAACAAGTTTCATTACTTGCTATTTATGGGGGGAAATAAGAGTCTCAAAAATTGAATTGAAGTGTCGATAATTGTTTAACCTTTGTCTTTCAGGTGGGTTTCTGCTGGTCCGATGAGTGTCGTTTCGCGTGGGGGACCCAACATGGGGGGCCCAAACTCCATGTACAGCAGCCAGCAGTCGGTCTCTCCTCCCGGAACCTCCAACGTCACGATGGGGGGAGGGCCGTACAGCGGGGAAATGTTCGACTCTTACAAGCCTCCGATGGGTCCGATTCGCAAATACTGACCGCCGTGACGTCCGGCCCTCGAACATTCCTGCTTCTGATGTAATAGTGATCGTCTTTTGAACACATATTTAACCCAGTTAGTTGTGACATTCACTGAATTAATCATTGTAATTTGTCATCTTCATCACAACACATTGTGTATGCAGTAGCAATTAAAATATTTTTAAGTCATTTTTATTATGTTGGAACCTTTGTAAATAATTTCTGCAATTAGATTGGTCTTAAATAGACCGTGACACGGTGAAGTTTCGCGATCGACCACTTTCGACGGCTTGTGGAAGTTTGTAAATCACATTATTTAATTGGTAGTGAGAAAATGGTAGGGTATCACATGGAATATTACTTGAATGGTACAGAATTTCTTTACCCTAAAAGTACTTTGTGTTTGGACATAATATGGCCAATAGATGTTTAGTTTTATTAATTAGTTGTAAGATGTATATAAAAAATATGTATAAAAGTTTTTTGACTAATTTTATCATGCCATTCTGTGAAGAATTGTATAATAAATAGCAAATTATATATCTAAATGCTATAATCTCATAAATTTGTTTGTGATTACAACTTTATTGTTTAAATTGTTAAATTTAAATGTCCTTCAGGTACATTCACTCAAGCTTTATTGCTACAAATTATATAATGAAACTTTTGACATTTAAAGACACACTCTTACACAAAAAATTCTGGGGAATGTGAAGAATGAGAGGTGCAAAAAGTGTCGTGAGCTGACTGGATCCGAACACGTCGACACGGGGCTGACGACGATGTGTCGTCGTGTGCCAACCCCTCCCTTGTGCGGGTGATGACTTGTCATCACATCCCTCTTTGTTGAAATGTTCCAATCCTACTCCAGCGCTAGGAAACGGCAGTTGTAGACTCAAGCAGTCAACATGCTAAATAATAAATGGCCATGTTTCATAGGTGAGGGAGGAGTGATATACTGGGTGAATGCTAGGAGAAACCTTTGCTGGAAAAGTTTATCATCTCCATGAGTGTATGGCAGCCAAAGTAGATGGTACGAGGCAGTTTAGGTATGTGTGAATCTGTCAAAATAGATACTTGTTCCATCTGTTGTTCTGGGGTGTAATAAATGCGAGCTCTGTAAATTGCTATTTACTGAGATCTTTCAAGAGAAAGTTGTGAAATTAAATGCATATTTTTTTAATAACTAAAATGCATGAATTGATGTTTTTTCTTTATAGGGGAGAAAGTATACCTGCAAGAAAGGCAACAGATGTGTATTGGGGTCGTATGCTGCGGCAGTAAACAGGGTGCAAGAGGTTAGGTTAGGGCGCGCATGACGTGACGTAAGGCCTGGACTTGACGACAATTATCGTGCTGGAGTTAGCCATCAACTTATGACGAAGTTGCCGCTATGAGGATTCGTTGCAATACCACTGAAGGACTAAAAAAGTGAGAGGAGGGCAGGACCTGCCAGTGACTGCTGGTTCATCTCTCAATATAACTTGTATGAAGAACTGTTGTGAATTTTATTTATTTCAATTTGTGGTTTTATGTTGGTTAGTTTTGGGGGCAATGGGGACTTTTAGACTATTCTGGTCCGCATAAAAGCTCTGAAACAGAGATTAATTTATAAGGTATGCAAAATAATATAGTTAGACGGCAGGCATGGCTTTGTTGTAAGAAGTATAGGTTAAAATTGTGTTCAAAGGAACGAACGAAATAAATCCTCCTGAAGTCTTCATTCCAAACGTTTCAGAATAAAATATTTGACGAAGGCAATCAAGTTTGTGCCAGGGGTGTAAGTTGTTGGATATCTTTGACAAGACCATCTTTGTGACGTAGTGCTGCGCCCAAAGATGTGTCACGTTAGCCGAGTCGGGCGGTGGATTTACTGCACATTAGTGATGAGAGAACTACCGAAGAACTGCGCTCCGTAATGCGGGTCTTCGTTTGCCTACTCAAATCGGTGTCGCATTCAATGCTATTTAAAAGAAACTCTGAAGGTAGGTATAGATAGCAAGTTCGCACCATCTTCTTAATTCACGAGTGTGCTGCTACTTTAGTTAGCAACAAATATTTGATTTCAACGCAGTTTTTTTGTTATAAACAATTTTGTTCATTGCGGGAGGGAAGCAAAGTTTGACAGCTCCGTGCGTAATGTTGACACCCAGATTTTTTTCATGTCTGAAGATGTTCATAAATTTTACTGTGTATGTATATATGTAACCCATTCATCTGCACAATGGTATCGCGCGAAAAGAATTCAACATAAGCTCTATTTGTAACTTTTAAAAATTATAAAGAAAATGATTACATTAATCTGACTAATGAATTGAAGAGGTCCCGAAAGCTGGTGGCGAAACGTTTTAATTCACATTAAATGCCTCTATTTCTGACACCTTGTCAGTCTTTGTATTTCATTTTAAAAATTAAACTGCAGAAATCCAGTGATAAACGCGAGTCTGACAAAAAGTAAAATAGAATTGCTTATTAGTTCATTATGAGTGATAATTATGGTGGAAGCAAAATATTGGCCTCGAAAGGCTATACCTATAGCAATTGTTGCAAAAAACTTTGTACTCTTAAGGTAGGATGTGGTTCTCGAGCAGCGATGTTAAATTATAAAAGATACAATCTAGATTAACAAAAATTTATCCCATTCTCTCCTTATTATAAAATTGTGTTTTACAACCCATTGTTCATATTCTATCATTTCTGTAGTCATTTGAAACTGCAAATTTAAGATGTGACAGTAATACTAAAATTTTGAATATTTTCATGACTGTGATTACTTATTAACAGAATGCAATTTTAGTAGCATATTTTTGTTAACTTTGTGTACATTTGACATTATGAGAATCTTAATTTCCAACCCCTGTATTTATTTTTAAATACTCTTTAGTGTATGTTAAATAAAATAGTGTGTGTGCTTTTGTTGTAATTTCAACTGCATAAATTCAGTATTTTTGTCATTCAGAACTTAAACACGAGTTTCTTTTGTACATTTTCTCTTTTATTGTTATGAGTTTTTTTATAATGTGAATGTGAACTACACGGAAATAAATTAAATATATTTTCATCTTAACGATTTGATGATAATTTTGTAACTGAATGTCACACTCTGTCATTCCTTATCACAGTTAATAAATGAAATTTTTTACCACATTCAATTTGAAATGTTTTAGGTAGGTGTGTTACTGTTCTTGCAAATGTGTTTGAGGTTATGTTTCTCAAGATGTGGCTGGTAGAAATGTTCCAAAAACACTGCTTGTTATAGTTTAAAACCTGCATAATTTATTTCTGTTTATAAACATTGTTTCTAGATTCTGAGAAAATTGTCATTAAATAAAGCTCATTTTTTAGTATCTGTTGGGCATTATTTCAGTACCCATTTATTCATGAGTTGCATTTCTATATTTTACTAATGCTGGACGCTCAGATTTTTTCACAAACCATTTCTTGTTTGCAGGAATTACCCCAAAATTTGATTAGGAAATTGTACACAAGAAGAATTCTAAATGTAGTCATTCTTGTGTAGGACAGTGTTCCTACAGTCTGCGAATGTCTCCAGAGATGTCAGATTTCAAGAAAATATTTAACATTTATTAGAATGAGTTCTTCAGAAGGACTGTCCCAAAATTCAATAGAATTGACAGGTCCTTTTGTAGACAATCCTAAAACAAAATATAAAAGAAAGCTGCTGAGATGTGATGAATGTGGGAAATGCTTCATTCAATCGTCTCATCTGTTAACTCATTTGAGGGTTCACACGGGAGAGAAACCCTACATCTGCGGATCGTGTGGCGCCTCTTTCGGCAGTTCGTCGAACCTCACGAGACACATGAAGTGCCATCTGAGCGACAAACCCCTCCACTGCGAACAGTGCAATATTTCCTTCCCTGAAAACACTCAGCTGAAAAGACATTTGAGGACTCACAATAAAGCAGACGCAAAATCCTCGAAGAAGGAGAAATCGTTCCCCTGTAGTTTGTGTGAAAGGTCGTTCTGCAAGTCATCTAAATTAATTAGGCACATGAGGACTCACACTGGAGAGAAACCATACAAGTGTGACCAGTGTACTAAAGCGTTCACTCAAGCTTCTAGTCTCATCATTCACAAAAGAATTCACACCGAAGAGAAACCGTACAAATGTTCTTATTGCAACAAAGAGTTCAGGCAGTCGTCAAATTTACAGTCACACATGAGGATACATACGGGTGAGAAGCCTTATCAATGTGCAGGTTGTCTAAAATCATTCACAGACTCTTCCAATTTAATGAGGCACATGAGAAAGCACACGGGAGAACACATGTTTGAATGTGAAATCTGCAGAAAATGTTTCGACGAATCTCCGAAACTTGTGAAACACATGCGGCATCACCTCAGGAGCAAGTTTTTCTACTGTGGCGAGTGTGACCTGTCCTTTGAAGTTCCGTACATGCTGAAAAATCACATGAAGGTTCACACACAAGATCCGATCATATGCATTTTGTGTGAGAAGAATTTCATTCACCTTTCTAGTTTGAAACGTCACTTGAGGGCTCACGAGGAGAAGATGGTGAGACAAGTTACGCACATGCGTTATCATTTGCAGCAGAGAGTCATATTATTAAGTGAATAGAAGAACAGCCGAGAATCAATAATTATATTAAAGGTTATTTATTATCATTGCTGGAAAAGTTGTCACGTTGGATCTGCAAAATGAACATTTTAATTGTTACTGTGGAGCAAAATGTTAATTCACAACTGCTGTTTCTTGACAGTATGAATTAAGGTGTTATAAGATATATAACAAAATATATGTTGTACGTTAAAATGAAAGCCCTTCTTGATTTTAGAGTAGCCTGCCCTAAAGAAATTGCAGCATCTAATATCTGCGACCAAAGTGACACGAGTGCGATTGTCGCCAATAGTGTGAAAATACAAGATTTGTTTGTAATTGCAAAGGGAGCTGATGTGTTTATACAGGACAGTTTTATGCTGTGGTGCAATATAATATCATTTCATTTATCACATTTTAATAAATGTTCAGTGTCTTTGGTTTCTCTGAATACTTTCTTCCAACTTCAGTTTCTTTAGTCCTTTAATGTCTTTACTTCACACTTTTGTGAATTCAAAATCGTTTTGAACAAATATCATTATTTTTATTTCAGATTTTGTGTATCAGTTATAGATATTTAACACAATGCCACAACAAACTACTCCCGGTAGAACGCCAAAGTGAAGCAGCCTCGAGTTTCTGTCACATTTACCAACCTAGAGAAAGTCTGATCACACACATGTGAGGATACAGAAATCGGTAGATTACTATACATGGTCATTCAATTTTCACACAGACAGTGTCCGGAGAACCTGGGAAGTTATGATTGGTTAATTACCAAGTATCCACAAGGGGAAGACCATTTCTTAGTTGTGTTTAGGCTCTTACACATGTTAACAGTTTAAATGACTTTCGCAAAATTTAAAAAAAAATATCAACTTGTATCTCATTGTCCCAGAGAAAAGAAAATATACTTTTGTGAAACCCTTTAAAGCTACAGCAGGAATATCATGTTTGACCCTAGCCATTGTGCGCTGCGTCTCTGACTTCACAGCAGCAATTTAACTATTATAAAAGTAACACATACACTGTATTTCATAACTTCTTATGCTCAAAAAGTTACTCTCTTGAATCCTGTTAAAAGAGAAAAAAAATTCCCTCCCCACCCCTCAAACTCAAAGGTACATAAAACATTTACAGCTGTATGTTGTGACTTTTAACATTGTTGTTGTTGGTCTGATTCAACTCTCCATGCTAACCTATCCAGCTACCACATCCTCCCTAACTCGCTTCCATCCTTTGCCTCCCTCTTCTGTCTTACCCAACACTCTTCTCTCTAATGCTTGTGTCTTAAAACCTGGCCTATTAATCTATCCCTTCTCTTGGTCAACATTCTCCATATTGTTCGCTCTTCTACTATACTGCTTAAAACTTCCTGGTTGGTCACTATCCACCCACCTCATTCTTCTATAGCACGAAGGCTTCTGTTCTTTTCCTGTCTGCAACTCCTATCGTCCACATATTTCATCTATTCAAACATTTTTAGTAATGATTTCCTAATATTCACTCTTATTGTACCCGTAAGTAAATTCCTGTGCTATCCTACTCTAGTAGCAGAATTACTAAACTTCCTTCAAAATATCCCTTCCCAATCGAATACCCTTTGTTATTCCACTGTTTCCCATACTGCGCTCCATCAGCTCGGTTTTCCCTCCATTAATCCTCATGTTGTACTCTTCCTCCAGGACCACGTTCTTGCCATTTATTGTGGCTTCCAAGTCTTTCTTATCTCTCCCCTAATACTACAATATCATCATCAAAGGGAAGTGTTTTTATTTCTTCTTCTTGCAGTGTGATTCCTTTTCCATATTCCGTTATAACTTTCTTCGTCGCCCGTTCTATACATATTAGCCTTAATTAAATTCTTCTTCCTTCCCTGTGCTATCCTACTCTAGTTATTACACTTCCCAAGTAGCAGAATTCCTTAACCTCCTTCAAAATATCCCACTTACCTGTTCTTGCCATTTATTATGGTTTCCAAGTCTTCTTCTAATACCACAATATCATTGGCAAATCCTTAGGGTTTTCCTTTCGTCTCCTGGCTTCTTTAATTCCTTTTCCACATTCCATTTTACTTTCTACATCGCCTGTTCTATATACAAGTTAAAGAGCATGGGCGACAGACTGCATCGTTGTCGTACTCCTTTCTTGATTTCCATTTTCTTTTCTTGCCCTTCAATTCTAATTACAGCCAATTGCCTCCTTTAGTGGTTATGAATTACTCTTCTTTCTCAATATTTTATTCCTGTCCTTTTCAAAATCCTTAATAGTTAGTTCCAGTAAGTCCTATCAAAGGTTTTTTTTCTAAATCTACAAATGTCATGAGCATAGGAATGTTTTTTCTTATCCTGTCTTCTAAAATTAGACTCGGGTTCAATATTGTTTCTCTTGTTGCTGTGATATAGAAAACAGAAAAGTAAGTAAATTTTCAAAACATATTATAGGCAGCTAAAGTTGAAGTGCAGAAGAATTTATATGAAAACTTCTACAATATTTTAATTTAAAAAAAATCTTTATTCAAAGTCATAACTAGAGCTGTTATTAGTGACACACATTATAGGGCACCTCACCATACTCGGATTTCACACTTTAAAACTCGGACAGATCCATGCCAGGATTGGAACTCGGGATGCTTACCACCAAACACCATAGAAGTTTAAATTTGAGTAGCTATTATTTGTTCAATGTGAAGTTATATGTAGTGAGATACGTCTGCTTGATGCAGAGAGGTTTTATATTTAGCGAGTTCTGTCTCAAGCCAAAGCAATTCCTTCATTAGGCATAGTAAGCAAACTCTCTCATTCAATATGAAATGCTATTTCAGTGTCTGTATAAAAGTCTACAAGGCCAAACAATACTAACCATAACGATTGTTTTACGTTTCATTGTTTGACACTTTCAAGCCTCGTGGGGGCACTGGCCAAGGAACTTCTACTGCTCAGATAGGAAATGCTCAAAAGAGTCAGTGGCACGGCTTACAAGTCTGAACTTGGCACACTAAATTTGAGACAATTTTGAACAAGAATAATCATAGCAGGCAGTTTGTTCTAGATGAGCTCATTTTCAAATTGCCACCATGTTGGGGAAACACTGGTATAGAGTCTGTAAGGTGCAACTCCAAAACAAATTGACACTGTTAACTGCGTCTATCTTTCCTGTCCTCGTCAATTATTTGGACTGTGTCACAACATCTTAGTGTATGTAACTGTTATCGGAATAAATGGCGGCGTCATAGCTGAAATTGAAACCGCCATCATTCAGAAAAGGAAAAACGTACTTCACATTTTTGGACGTATTTACCTCCTCCTCCTTCAGAAAGAACTCACTCTGTGACTGGTTGACACAGAATGATGACACTAAACTCGCTTTCAGGTAAGTCGCCACCTTTTCTTTCCATACGATTCCATTTTGGCAATGTCGCATCTGTCGTCGTGACAGGGTTAGAGAGATCTTGATGGAAAGTAGGCGTAATCAAGCTGGGAATCCTCTAAGCCCGCCTTTCTCATTCACCCAGCTAACACATTATCCTAAACAATATGGGCATGGACAGGAAAGGCAAATGGCTTACCAGAAATTGGCACGTAAAAGATTGTTTCCTACATTCTATTAAATCCGTACTCCATGTGAATATGGTAAAGCCAAATAATTGATTTGGTCGAGGAAAAGTTCACGACTTTCCCCATAACAGACTAAAATTCTGTAACACTAAACCTTTCGTGCATACATGTGTAGTCTCCCCTTACACAGAAAGCCAGATTTGTTACGGAGGAACTTTGCTAATTGAATGGTCTTTCTGTACACAAAGACTAATTCTGAATTGATGTGTTGTCGTGGAATTCAATCCTAAGACTGGTCTGTTGCTAACCTACCTTGTGCAAGCCTTTTCATCACCGCATAACTATCACATCCTCCCTAATCTGCTTATTCTATTCCATCCTTGGCCTCACTCTTCTGTTAAAACCCCAAACGCTCTCCACTAATCCTAAATTTACAAGACCCTCGTATCTTAAAATGTGGATTATTTATCTATCCCTTCTGTTAGTCAACATCTTCCGTATTGTTCGCTCTTCCCCTATTCTGTTTAGAAGTTCCTCCTTGGTCATTCTATCCACCCATCTCATTCTCCTACAGCACCACATTTGAAAGGCTTCTATTCTTTTCCTTTCCGCAACTCCTACTGCCCACGCACCCATAGAACGCCATGCTCCATACCAACATTTCCTAAAATTCACACTTATATAAATTCGTCTTCCTTGCATCTGCTATCCTCCTCTAGTTTTAATTCTGCCAAAGTAGCAGAATTCCTTAACTTCCTTCAAAATATCCCTTCCCAATGTAACAGCCTTTGTTATTCCATTGTTTCCCATACTACACTCCATTACCTTGGTTTTCCCTCTATTTATCCTCAAATTGAACACTTCCTCCAGGACGACGTTCATGTAATTTATTATGGTTTCCAAGTCTTCTTCCGACTCTTCTAATACTACAATATCGTCAGCAAAGTGTAGGGTTTTAATATTTTCTCCACGTAGTATGCTTCCTTACCATATTCCATTTTTACTTTCTTTATTGCCTGTTCTAGTTTTAAGTTAAACAGCATGGGCGACAGACTGCATCTTTGTCTTACTCCTTTTCTTCTCGCCCTTCAATTCTAATAACTGCTGACTGTCTTCTGAAGAGGTTATATATAAACCTTTTTCATTATTTTATACCTGTGCTCTTCAAAATCCTTAATAGTGTCTGTGTTCCAGTTCACATTATCAAAGGCTTTTTCTAAATCTACAAATACCATGAATTTAGGCCTGTTTTTTCCTATCCTGTCTTCTAAATTGATCAAACTAATGCCCAACAGTATACAAGTACTGCTACCCTTATGCGAGCAATAGCCGTTCTCTTGGTCCACCATTTTCCGTTGGCCTTCATGAAAAAATTACGAAATCCACACACGTGTAGGTAGGTTAATTTCAAATTTTAATGCCCCGATAGTAGTGTGTGGGTGCTTCAGAGAGAAACCTTTTCAATGAATAATTTACACTTCAAGGTTCTTTCTTAACATTAAAATTACTCTAAAAATTTTTCATCTTGATTGTATCAGGATCAACTATAACACAAATGATAGAGGTCCTCATTTCAACACCAGGAGAAACTAGAAATTTATTCTTACAACATTTGCTTACCTCAAGTTTTGATGATAAAAAAAATGCATAAAAACTTGAAAATATTTTTATTTGTGACATTTTAATGGTTGAAATATGTAGCAGGGAGCTTCACAAAAATTCAATATGAATGTGTGTGACTCATCACAATTGATAACTTTATTATAAATGTAATGTCTTATGACTATTAAAATATGCCACACGTACTGAGCAAGGGTTCTTTGGTGCACTGGTAACACGCTTGCCATCTTGTCATGTAACATATTTATCAACAAAATTGGCATATTAAGTGATGCAACAGCATTAAGGTGACATATTTGTGGTAGGAACAATTATGGAATCAAATAATACTTTAGAAACGTTGAAGTTTTATAGTGATTCTAAACTAATGTTTATCTTTGGTACAATCACTGGTTACAGACGATTCAAAAGTGAACGTCTTTTGAGGGAAACTTGAAGGAAGCTGAAGGTTACATATTCCTAGACTTCCTGTGACCCCAGAATCGTGTGGCGTATCATGTGCAGTGTTATTTCACTTTCGGCAGCGAAAACTTTTCCACACACGTCACAAATGAAGCGGATCCGCTTCTTAGGAAACACGTTTTGCAAATTGTAGTTTTTCAAACTGGAATGGGTCTTGTTGAACGTTAGTTCTCTGTTCTTGTGTTTCCTCAGTTCGTGTTTCTTCAAGCTGTGAAACACCCTGTACGTCTTCTCACAAAGGAGGCACTGATATGGCCTTTCTCCCGTATGATTTCTGTAATGGAGGGTGAGTCTGTACTTCCTGGTAAAACTTTTGTCGCATTCGTGACACTTGTACGGCTTGATATCCAAATGAGACATCATGTGTTCTTTCAATTCTGGTTTCCTCATGTAGGACCTGGGACACTCCACACACAAGAAGCGACGTTCTCTCGTGTGACTTACCAAGTGGGAGTTGAAGTTGCTCTGCTGCGCGAAGCACTTGCCGCACGTGTCACACTGGAAAGGCTTCTCGCCTGTGTGCGTCCTGATGTGCTGTTTCAGCTTGGGAGACGTCCTAAAACTTTTCCCACAGAATATGCACCGGTACTTTTTTATACCCGTGTGCAAGCTGAAGTGAGCATCCAACTGCAACCTTGTAGTGAACGATTTCTTGCACAAAGGGCACGAGTACGGTTTCTCACCCGAATGCATGCGCTTGTGTGATTTTAACAGTGTCAGTGTACACAGGCGATAGCCACACACGTCACACCTGAAGGGTTTGATTCCGGTGTGAATGCGGTGGTGAGACTTAAGCTCACTTTTAGTTTTGAAGCACGTACCACATTCGTCACACTCGTGCGGTTTCACACACGAGTGAACGTGCATGTGTTTCCTCAGGGACCTTCGGGTCGGGTAAAACTTTTCGCAGGTGTTACACTGATGATGTGTTTCTTCATGGAATCTCTGATGTTTGACCAATTCTTCCTCAGAGTAGAACCACTTATCACAAGGGTAGCACACAAAAAGCTTCACTTCCTCTTCTAATTCTTCCTGGCCATTTGCTCCCTCCAGAGGCGCTGTCTCCTTTTCCATTTTTCCTGAAACAGAAAACTATTTTACATAGATAACCAGTACATTTCATCATAGCACCACGTTAAAATGCAGAAACATTGCTCAATTATTTATTATATAAGCCAGAGTTATTTTACAGCTGATAACGAAAAAAATAAGATGTTGTCAAATCTTAGGAAAGAAATGAAATGCTCATTCAGGGCGATTTGTCAACTGACCCTCATCAAACATTTATTACTCTATTAAAGAGGTGCTCAATACAGAGCAAATAAACCGCACCTCAAATAAAATTTGTAAATTGTTTACATCATAACATTTGTTTAAAAGGTAATATGTGAAGGATTCCACTTAGGCACAATTGCAATGTTGAATTTTTTTAATGTCGCGTAAAGAGATGGCCACTCGTTTAAATTGTTATCAAGTATCTTCTATAAACAAACTTTTGGACAACTCCATAACCAGCTCAAGGTAAATTTAACGAAGAAAGAACTGGCGTTTGTTTAAACTATCGTTTAAAAATTACTGGGAATATAACAGATATAAAAGCGAAGTTATTAAGAAACTGTGACTAAATTCCTAACGTAAGTCAATAGGATTCAATAAAAAAGATAACAGAACCTTAATTTTGAAGAAACGGTGAGGCTGTCGCAGCAGATTTTCGTTTCCCCCCCCAACCCAAGTTTTTAGGTTAGGTTGTGGTAGGCCCACAGATTGGTGCGTGACGTCACAGTTGTGTTAGGTAGTGGGGGACAGGAATCGATTATTATTGTTATGCAAAGTTTTGTTTGTTTGGCAAGGAATTTGGTAAAAAAAGAAATATTTTTGTGTGTTATGTTTTGAAGTGACAGCCCATTCATTATGTTATAAGCACCCCCGAATAATTTTGAATATTGGTTTGCTTGGCAGTGTACAATTTTTGGCTAAAGAGAAACGTTATCCCCCTAACTTAATACGTCACGATTAAGCCCCTCCCGACGTTGTAATTAATTCATAGCCTTTATCATTGACACTTTTGTAATAGTGAAAGTTTTCCTTCCTTTTATATAAAAATTTTTAAATCCCCATTAATTATAATTTTGTAGTTAAGTAGCAGTTTTTCCTTCCTTTCGCAGCACCAATCAGAGGATGGGGACAACTCTCCACCAGTTCCCAATTTTTTTTAAAAAAAATCTTTAAACAGACAATTTTGATCAAAAAGCGCTTAGATAACTACTAACCTCCATATTACCTTTGCTAGGAAGGTAATCGCTTTATTAAGTGAAGAAAGTACTGCGTAAGAATAATACATTGTTGTTGAGATATTGAGTCCTAAGACTCATCTGATGCAACCCTCCATGCTAACCTATCCTGCTTGGCACATTACGTTGTTGATCCCCTTCTTGTGTTCTTACCCCCATCATTCCCTCTAATGCTAATTTTACAAGTCCCTCACATGGCATATTAATCTATCCCATACACTATTCTGCTTAGAACTTCCTCGTAAGTGATTCTATCCATCCATCTCATTCTCCTATAGCACCACATTTAACTTTCTGAAACACCTACCGTCCACGTTTCGCACCATTATAACGCCACACTCCATACCTACATTTTTAGCAATGATTTCTTGATATTCACACTTGTATTACCCGTAAGTAAATTCCTCTTCCTTGCCTGTTGCTATCCTACTCTAGTTATTGCGCTGCTCAAGTAGCAGAATTCTTAGCTTCCTTCAAAATATCCCTTCCAAATCTAACTGCCTTTGTTATTCCACTATTTCCCATACTACACTTAATTACCTTGGTTTTCCCTGTATTAATCCTCATATTGTACTCTTCCTCCAGGACCACGTTCATGCCATTTACTATGGTTTCTAAGTATTCTTCTCACTCTCCTAACACCACAATATCATCGGCAAACCTTAGGGTTTTTATTTATTCTCCTTTCAGTTTTATTCCCTTTCCATATTCATTTTTAACTTTCTTCGTCAAGTTAAACAGCACGGGTGACAGACCGAATCCTTGTCTTACTCCTTTATTGATTTCTATTTTTTTTCTTGCCCTTCAATACTAATTACTACTGCTGACTGCCATCTGTAGAGATTATGGATACCTGTTCTTTCTTGCTATTTTAATCTTGTCGTCTTCAAAATCCTTAATAGTTTGTTCCGCTTCACATTATCAAAGGCTTTTTTTACAAATGCCTGTTTTTTCTTATCCTGTCTTCTAAAATTAGATGCACAGTCAATATTGCTTCTCTTGTCCCTACATTATTCTCAAAACCAAGCTGATCTTCTCCTAACTCGAATTCTATTTCACATTCCATCCCCCTATATACTATTTTCGTTAAAATTTTGCTAGTATGAGATACTAAACTAATTATCCTGCATCTATCAACAGCCTCCTTGGTATACGGATAATTATGTTGTTACTAAAATCTTCCAGTATTCTTCCTGTTTTGTTGATTTCGCAAACTATCCCGAACAGGCATGATGTTGCTTTTTCGCCCGATGCTCTCATCAACTCCACTGGAATGTTATCAATTCCTGGCACTTTACTGTTGCTCAGGTCTGTCAGGACCCTGCCAAACTCAAACCTTAAAATCTTTACCTCCAACTCTTCATAATTGATCACCTCTACTTCTATTACTGACTGATCTAGATTTCCTCTGTGATTCAGCTCTTCTAGATATTCCTTCTATCTTTCTACCTTTTTTACCTAGATTTTGCTTCCCAACCGCTCTCCTGATGTTCTTGCTAGTATTTTTCTTCTCTCCAAATGGTTCTTTGATTTTCCTATCAGCTGCGTCTATTTTCCCTTTCACCATAAAATCTTCAACCACTTTGCATTTCCCTTGAGCCTCTTTGGCTTTTTTTGCACTTCTTATCTATCTTACTCTTCAGGAGTCTGTACTGCTGTACCATTTTCATCTCTTTTGTTTTTATATTTACACCTTTCATCAGTAATTTTTATTGCCTTGTGTTATCCACGCTTTCCTATTGGTCTGAGTTATTCTTCCTGTTTTTTTTTTCACAGTTGCTCTAGTAATTTCTTCCTTCAAGAGTGCCCATTTCTCTTCTATATTGTTTATTTTCCGTTCTCCTTTAATTTATTCTTGATTTCTTTCCTTGAACCCCTGAAGCACCTCCTGTTGCATGTTGTTTGAGTTTTTGTAATTCCCATCTCTTTGTTTTAATTCCTTTCTTGAGTTTCACAAGTAGCATTTGATAATCAATAGATTGTGGCCTTGATAAAGGAATGTGAGTGGGGGTGAGAAAACAACAGTGAAATAAAGAAGGGGTGGAAGTTGAGAACAGGATTACATTGAAGAGTTTAAATGGCAGAGTGGATGTCTAGTAAGTGGATAAGAGTACTGGAGAAGAAAGTCTGGATCAAAGGAAACTATAATAAGGCATTGAGGTGATAATGATGTTCACAAACTGGGTATGATAATAATAGTATCCTTTTAGAGAGTATTATTGTACAGTTGATCGCAGTATCATAAAATTTCTTCCAATTGTGCCTATAATTAATAATTCTTTAGGCCTCTGTCATTGTCGATGCTTTTACCATCCTTTCTACACTGCTACTATTTGCCTGCCTTTTTTTCTATTACATTGCTGTCAAGTATAATATTTTTATTTTGCTTCTCATGCAATCAGCTTTCAATTCTTAATTGCTCTTTATTTTAATTTTCTGTTGGTTTTCTTCAGTACCTTTAACACTTTACAATTTGTATATCAATAAATTTTTCTGGAGTAGAACTCTTTCCGCCGATTTGTTTATGCTAAACTATTAATTGCATTCTATACATTCATCGATATATAAAAGGGTAATTTATCCTCTATGGATACTTGAAACTCTACATTCCCTCTTCTCTAGCCATCCCAACTATCCTTGCCAAATAAGCCTGTCTACATCAATTGAGAATTGTGAGTCATCTTGGTAGTTTAATGGTTAGTGCACTTTGCGTACATAGCAAAGGAACAAGGTTCGATCCATTGCTGTGCTGAATATTTGCCATATTTCCTTTCTACACTTTCAACGTATGCTTATCATACTCTAGATAGAAACATTCCTCCATCACCTCCCACTTTCCCCCCAACTGACCACCCATAATTGAATCCATTTTAATACGCATATGTTGAGATGTAGATGTGTGTTAATATATGGATGTATTTATATTTTGAGTGCATCTCCCCAGTCACCATCAATTTCTTTGTCTCTTCCCTGATCTTCATTGAGAGAGAAAGTTGGTGGCCTGGTGTTTAACAGGAAGAGATTTTGGACTTCTTAGTCGATGGCTGGCCATCTCTCAAAATGCTATTCCTAATCTTCTAAGAAAGGGGGCAGCTGCCTCAGAAAATTCATAATCCATCATTCAGCATGGTGACTGCCAACTTTACACTTGAGACTTCTTGTTGATCTCGAGCAACTGAAAAACACATGTTCTGGTGTCTCACATTAAGGGCATGCAGGTGAATTATCCATGGCAAACCTGTAAGAAGTATGCCCTGAATCAGCCGTGACCGGCCAAGACTTGAGTGAGATAATAATTAACTTCTCCGTGTTTTCACCAGCTGTTGACTGCAGAAATGCGGAGGACGAAGGTACGAATAAACAAGGAGTGGTAGTAGAGGTTCGACAGTTTAAGTGGGATTGAAGAGTTAAACGACGGCTGGCCGTCACTGGAATGTCTTCCTAACCTTCTGATGAAGGGGGCGGTGCCTCCAAAAATTTAAAGATCATCAAACCTTACATGGTGCCTGCCATCTGTGAACCTCAGCTACTTTCTATCTCACTTTCCTGCCCTTATTAATTGTTTTAATTAAATTGGCAATGTCATTTTCTGACGCATATATACAAGTCCAAGGAGACATGTGTTCACACATTAAAATCTAACAAACTCCTCAAATTTTACAGTATATATTTTTTTATTCTTGCAGGTCTCAACTTTAAGGTTAAAATAATCAGAGGCTTTCAGCTATAAAACGGTCGTCTTCATCTGTCGCAAAAACCATCAGGTCTTTACAATCTAAACGTCACACATTCCTCACAATAGAGAAGAATGTCTGACATTTAGATTGTAAAGGCGTGATGTAGTTTGCGACGGGTGAAGACGACCGTTTTATAGCCGTAAGCTTCTGATTATTTTAACCTTTTAAGTTGAGACTTGCAAGAATGAAATTTGCTGATGAAATTTATGTCCCCAGCGTTTCCAGATTGGCGTGCTATGATTTTCAGTTTTCATTTTAATACTGATTTTTCTATCATCACACAACTGTAATTTGTGAAGAAGAAAAAAAAAACACTACAAATATTTATAAAAAAAACTGTACACGATTATACTGGGAAATGCCTCTTTCACTCTGTTTGTAATGGTTTGCATTTAAGGTAGAACGTTAGTGTCGTTGCATGTCTTGAAATAGAAATAAAAAGCAATACCAATTAGAATCTAGAAGCACTCTATGATGTTAGAATAATGTAAGCCTATTGCAATATAAACAGGAAATTAGTTTCATATCTTTAGTCCTCTTGTTATTGACATACAGTTATATTTTTCAGGGTTATTCTTCAAGGAATGAAAAGAAAAATGTATTTGTTTTGTTATAATTAAAGGGTATAATTTTTTCAAGATAATTATGCTTTTCAGTAAATTGGACATTCTCACATGAGAGAACGTGGCCAATCTGTGCGCCAGCAGTTCAGACATCAACAATTTTAAAGCAACTTGTATGAACGAGGAATGCAAAACAGTCTCATTTACTCATGGAAATTATAGTGACATTGATATTCTCCCAGACAATGCTAAACAGCAAATTTTTTCCTTATACACTCATTACATAAATAATTGAATTATTTAGATTTATGTATTAAAATTAATTTGCCGTAAGTAATAGTATGGAAATGTATCAAAAACTCGAACATAATTTAAACAGTGCAGTAAATAGACGAGTGCTCTCATTACTTGTGTTTACAAGTGACAAGGAATTGGAAACTGAATGCAAGTTGGCAGTCAACGTTGAATTTGGAACTCGTGGAGTTCTCGGCGGCGGACTCTGTAAACATAAAAGACGGTAGATCATCATGTATGCGTACCTGGTGCAGGTAAGAAATAGATCCTGGACCTTTGTCATACGGGGTAAAATTTGGTGATGACAAAAGGGGCGGCTCGAGGATTGACCTGTCAGAAGTGTGGCCATAACGACAGTAAAATGTGAGGATACATGGAGGTATTTCAGAAAGCATTCAATAACATTAAGACGTCAAATAGACATAAATATGATGGAAGAACCATGGTGTCAAAATTACAGGCATTGGAGACGATTGATTTGTTGGGAATGAATTCGATCAAAGTCACCTGAACCCATCTTGAGTTGCCCAGGGGACGTACAAATCACTTGCGCCTTGCAGGTGGTCTGACCGTAGTGCTCATTAATACAAAGTAAGTATGACAGATAATTGTGCTTCTGTTGACATAAAAATTAAATTAAATGTCAATCAAATAAACAAGACAATAGACAATCCGGACCAAACACCTTAATTGCACGTGATGAATGCTAAAAGTCAGATAGATAGATTTTATTAATTCCACTAATCCGTGTTTGAAATAGGACACTGTAAATTAAATTGCAAATTGATAAAAAGTGTGGTATGCTGGTGTAGAACCTAATTTTTTTTCTACATAACTAAGAATTAATAGATGGCCTAAATACAATCAAATAATACAAAAATAAAATAATATACAGATTGGCACACACTAATAAGTACACAAATAATAGACAATATAGAGACATGCAAGGGAGTCTTGAATAGAATTGGTGAGGAGAGAACATTATGGAAGACACTGAAGGGATAGTTAAGTTAGTATTTGAGGTGTGTGTGTGTGTGTGGTGTGGGATAGGAAGAGAAGAGGAAGACAGAGGCTAAGAAGGGAGTTGAGCAAATCAGGTTGCAATGTGGAGAGTAAAATAATTAGCACAGGGTAGATTGGCTACGTCAATCCAGTTTGGACCAACGACTACATCATCTTAAATATATTATTTTTAACTGCCCTGTTTATTTTGCCAATTTTTCTTTTAACGGTAAACCGTGTTTGACGAGGCTCGAGATGGCGCCGAAAGGGAGGGGGACCGTAAGTTTGGAATAATAGTATTAGTAGGTACTTGTCTTGGACGAGGAACATATCTAACGTGATTATTAACGCCAGGGGTCTAATGCAGCTTGTACCTTAAAGAAATTCAAACTTGTTAATTGAAACTAAATATTAGCGTGTTGTAAAAGTAATTTGACATGTAGGAAGATACTGAAAGCAATCGTTTAAAGGTGCAAGTGAGGTGAAAAGAGATTTGCTTGAAGAACTTCTTGGGACCATAGTTACAGACACGGATAAGAGAGAGTTCTCATCTTGGGTGGTCTGCAAGAGTGACAGAGGGAAAGGTAAAGGTATCTAAGAAAACACTTAGACTAACTGGATGAAAAGCCATGGACTTAAGGAGAATTGTCCTAGTTGTGTTCCTCACATGATCAGGAAAACTGGAGTGTCCAAAAAATCCTGAATATGTCTGGTAGTTGTCTTAGTCAGTCGGGTATATATATATATATATATTAAAAACTAACAAGCACAGGCTGGGGTGGGTTAATGAATGCCCATTAACATATATATTCGGGAAAAGTGACCCATTCAGAAGCCTTGGGGGAACGTCAGTGTTTGTGGAAGTAGACCGTACTGGTTCTTCAACGCACGGCTTTCTTTTTTAAAATAAATATTTGCAAACCTTTCTACAATTCCAAAATCTAGAACATCCTTACTTACAATTACCAATGACGGTTTCTTGTTTTGATTGATGTAGAAACGCGCCGATGTCGTCGTCACGTTGCAGCTGATGATTCTTCCAATAATAGCCGTGTCGTCGATTGTCATTTACGCTGAACTCGTTCGTTCAGTCTCTGGTGACCAAAGACACTTTAAAAGACGCTTAAAAATTGTCATTTCTTCCGTCGCGGGAGAGGAGTAGAGGTTTATTGCACAGAAAAGTTGGCGTTCCTCAAGGTTAGTCTTTAGTACCACTACTCGTTGTTGTTCATGTCAGTCTTAAAGAGAAACTAATGACGGCAAATATTAATAAAATAAAAGCAACAATAATTTAATACAGCTACATGTTTCTTTCCTGATCTGCAACCTTCTTCAGGTTGTACTGTAGTTAATAAATACACCATTGTTCAGGGTCCAGATCAGGACCTAAACATGTAGTAGTTGTATTACATTGTTGTTGGTTTAATTTTTGTTTGTTTTTGGCCCCCAAGTAAAACATTAATTTAAACCTTCAGACGTTAATCACTTTGAGGTAAACTGTGATTTGAGAAATAAGCGTCACGGGGCAGTAAGTTGCTGAATCTTGAATATTGGCGTCCCGCAAGGTTCCTCTTTAGTCGCGTTACTCTTTGAAACGTGTAAACTAAAGCTGTGAAATGGTGAATCATTTGGAATATGTACACAGGTCCCGGCGTTCAAGGCTGTCATGGTGGCCAAATAGGGGCGGAATTTATTTAATTTTTTAAAAAGAGGTTATTACGAAGACATTCCATTTAGTTAAATTAGTGTCTGAAAGATAAGATCATCGGGCCAAGAAGCTGTTCAGGATAGTTTGCGAAATCTACGAAACAGGAAGAAAACCAGAAGATTTTAGTAAAAACATAAGTATACCCTTACCGAAGAAGACGAGGGCTGATAGATGCAGGACGAATAGTTTAGTATCTTATGCGTGCAAAATATTAACGAAAATAGTATATAGGAGGATGGAACGTCAAATAGAATACGAGTTAGGAGAAGATCAAATTGGTTTGAGGAAGAATGTAGGGATAAAGGAAGGAATATTGACATTGCGACTGATTTTAGAAGAAAGGATAAGAAAAAACGTTCATGGAATTTGTAGATTTAGAAAAAGCGTCTAATAATGTGAACTGGAACACTATATTAAGTCGTTTGAAGAGTACTGGAAAAAATGTCGAGAAAGGAGGTTTATACATAACCTCTACAGAAGACAGGGCTGCAGTAATTAGAATAGAAGATCAAGAAAAGAAAGCCGTACTGAAGAAAGGATACAGTCTGTCGCCCATTGCTGTTTAACTTATATATATATATATATATATATATATATATATATATAACAGGCGATGAATCATACTGCAACCTCTTCATATCTATCTGGTTTATGTCTTCGGTTATTTCTTTTTGAAATTCAAATTGTTTCAAGGCAAATATAAATTATTGATAAATTTCCTCACATCCTAAAATTTTTGAAGGTCCCAGTTTTCGGTAGTCCTGAAAGGTGTCACATTCCCATACAATGTGTTGTTTCATCTTCCTGCTGTTTGCAGAAAATTCTATTGAATTTAAGTGTTTTAATTTAGAATTATGGCTTCCAAGTCCCCAGAGTGACAGCGGGGCTCACCTGATTATGTCGATACACCTTCACCTATATTGGAAGGTGTATGTACTGGAGTCGAAGACCTTGGGCGTAAGGCTAGATAGAGCTGTTCACTGATCCCGTTGGATGAATCAGCCAACTGCCTCCTGAAAGTGGTGGAGACACGGAGAAGGGAATGCTGCGGCCCCACAGCAAACTCGTCTCACGTCATTCGGAAGGGCGCGAGAAGAGCAGCCGACCTACCTGATGCAGGTTTTTCCCTGCATCGCTTTAGGTGAAACACAGGGGAAGGGTCGTTAAACTATATCCCGGGGGCCCCTAGCCAACCCTTCCTTGTCTACCTTCCGCATCCCCCTTTGCAATTTCCTTCCTATGGGGAAGGGAGAGAGAGAGAGAGAGAGAGATAAGCTGGTAGCCACCTGGAAGAAGAATACGTTTGAGAATATGTTTGAGAATCTACTTAATTCGATAGCCAACGCCCAGGTTAGAGAGAGACAAAAAAGGTATAGAGAGATATAGAGGAGGCAGAGATAGAGGAAGATATAGAAAGATAGAGAGAAACAGAGAGAGAAAGAGATAGAGAAAGGTAGAGAGAGAAAAGAGGGAGATAGAGGAAGATAGAGACATAGAGAAAGAGAAATATATAGCGAAACATAGAGACAGGTAGAGAAACATTGAGAGAAATTAGTAAAAGAAGGGGGAGAGAGACAAAAAAAACATAGAGAGTGATAGAGAAATTTAGTGAGAGAGAGACATAAAAAGATAGAGAGAGAAAGAGAGAGATAGAGGAAGATTGATAGATAGATCCGTGGTAGGAGGCTCTACCTCTGCAGCCCTTGTATGCTTCCGGAAAATGTGGACAAAATTTGGTGGAAATTGATCTACGCGTTAACATTTGTATGGCGAAAAAACAGTCAAATATATATGATATAAGGAGATAACAATTAAACCATCTCTTCTTTAATATATGAAATATGAAAATTGCCACACAGTCAATTTTATTATATACATAAACATTTTCACATATGTATTAGCTAATTAAATTGTACATATAATTATGATTATCTAACGTAAAATAATATTTCATTTAAATAATGACACGTGTTATTTAATTTTTTTTCGGGATTAGTTGCAGAATAATCCGTCTCTGGCGCCAGGGTAGGATTCCGGAATTCTTTGCGTTACGTCTCATGAAACATTCTGTTCCATTATTATTAATTAATTAAAAAGTATCGTTCCTTCAAATTTAATTTGCTTAACAGTAATTTAACACGATCGACACGCGAGGACATAATCTATTATTTAGGGTAGGATATTTTTGTCCTGAGAGGGGGAAAGGAAGGAAGGAACCTAAATCTTCGAAAGATCGACAGTAACCTTCTTTGAGGTGATCACGGGAATCGTTTGAATTGTATCACGCTGGCTGGGAATATAAACTCGGAAGGAGGTTCGCATAACCTTTTTATTTAGATAGATATTTGACCTCTGCAGTCAGTGTTGCTCCAATAAACTCTTCCAGCCATATTTAGTAATAGGTTTACAGATATATTTCATAAAAGATAGCAGTGGGAGCTTTCACTCGCACGTATTTCTCCCCCGATTCATTGCGGGGCTTACATTTGTAGATGCCTCGTACTCTATCTGTTTTTTTTATCCCCTCACGTTTCAAACATGTCGAGGCACCTTCATCTATTTTAAGAGGTGTCAGTACCGGGCTCTCATTGGATGAGTCGGCCAGCTGCCTCCTAAGAGAACAATGGCGAAATTAACTTTTCCGCCTATTGTTTCCTCCACTACTCTCTCTCTCTCTCTCTCTCCCCGACCTTCTCAGGAGAGTTCCCCGAACCAACTGTTGAATCTACAATCCACTCCAGGCCATCAATAATGTTGTAGACGGTGACGTTTCCCGCCTACTCGGCCTCACCACCAAACCCATTCTCGTTTTCCATCCTGTGCACGCAAATAACCAAAAACTAAATTATTTTTGCTTTACCCGATGAATGTAAGGGTCATGAATCACCACATAGCAGAATTCCTTAACATCCGTCAAAATATCCCTTCACAATCTAACAGCCCTTTGTTATTCCACTGTTTCCCCATACTACACTCCATTACCTTGGTTGGTTTTCCCTCTATTAATCCTCATATTGAGATCTTTATCCATGGACACGTTCATACCATTTATTAAGATTTGCAAGTCTTCTCCTGACTCTCCCCTAATACTACAATATCATCCGCAAAGGATAAGGTTTTTTATTTCTTCTCATTTCAGTATGATTCCTTTTCCATATTCCCTTTTAACTTTCTTCATCGCCTGTTATATATATATATGTTGAAGAGCATGACTGACACACAGCATCCTCGTCTTTCTCCTCTTTTGATTTCTGTTTTCTTTTCTTGATCTTCAATTACTGCCTTCAGTAGAGGTTATATTATGTACGCCTCTTTCCTCTTCACTTTATTCCTGTCAATATCGGAGCTGAAAACCTTACACGTCTTTTGCGTTACATTCGCGCACCAATAACAACGTTATAACTGAATTTTTAAACAGCATGGGCGACAGACTGCTGCATCCTTGGCCTACTCCTGTCTTGATTTCTGCTTTCTTTTCTTGACTTTCTATTCTAATTACTGCTGACTGTCTTCTGTAGAGGTTATGTATTAGCCTCCTTTCTCTATAGTTTATTCCACTGCTCTTCAAAATCCTGAATAATGTGTTCCATTTCACTTTATCAAACGCCTTTTCTAAATCTTCAAATGCCATAACCGTAGGCCGGTGTTTTAGTATCCCGTCTTTCAAAAATTATTCGTAAACTCAATATAGCTTCTCATGTCCCTATATTATTCATGAAACCAAACTGATCTTTTCCTAACTCTATTTGACGTTCCATCCTCCTATATACTATTTTAGTTAATATTTTGCATGCATGTGATACTAAACTAATTGCCCTGTGCTGTTCGCATCCATCAGCCGCAGTCTTCTTCGGTATGGGTATAATTGTGTTTTTACTAAAATCTTGTGGTATTCTTCCTGTTTCGTATATTTCGCAAATTATCCTGATCAGCCATGATGTTGCTTCTTCTTCTTATCAACTCTGTTGGAATGTTATCAATTCCTGGCGCTTTATCATTACTCAGGTGTTTCAGCCATGGCACCTGTCAAACTCTGACCTTGAAATGTTGTCCCCCAACTCCTCATCATCCACCTACTCTTCTTCTTCTTCTTTAACAATTAAATTAAATAATTTTTTTTAATTCAAAAGTTGTACATTATCCCAATCAAACTCATGGAGTTCCTCTAATTTGTCAAACGTAACAACATTATGGTTCGCTAGTTTAGCATTGAGTTTATGATCGTTTGGATTGCCTTATATAACATTTACCACAGTTAATTTTTGTAAATTACAATAATGGATCTTTTCTTTTTCAATTTTGTCTTCTACGATTTGCAGTTTACTGTCGATTTTAAAAAACTTCTTTAAAATTGAAACTTGTTAATAAATTCCTATCCATGAAATTTTATTAATAAACATGTTTCAAGAAGAATCGTTTTCCACAAATTTAATTCAAAATTGAAGAATAAGACGAATCAAAAAAAGACTAAAAACAGTTAACAAATACCTTATAACGTTACCGTTTCATTGAAAAATAAGTGGGAAATTAACAAAAAGTAATTAACTAATTTCAATTATTCTTAATGCGAAATATAAAATGACATCACTTTATGAAGTAAACTTCGAATAACAATACCTACACACTCAAATATTTGTAAATTAAAGGAAGAATTTCGCAACCTCTCTGTCCCCATTTTTTTTTGTTTTTTGGTTGGCTGCGCGTGACTTCCATCGCGACCTCGCAATTTTGATCTGCTTCCGTTTCCGACAAGATGGAGCGAGCGGATATCATACACAGATATTGACGTCATCAGCAATTGTCAGCTCGCTGCCCGGAACCACTATCTCCCTTCCTCTTCTCTTCCTCTCTATATTCTCTCTCTCTCTCTCTCTTGTGTACCCTCTCTCTCCTCTCTCTTTTCTGTCTCCTTTGTCTCCCCTCTCTCTTTCATCTTTCTATTCTGTCTCCTCTCTCTTCTCTGTTTCCTCTTTCTCTTCAGTATCTCCTCTCTCTTCTCTTTCCTCTCTCTTCTCTTTCCTCTCTCTGCACACTCTCTCTTCTCTGTCTCATCTCTCCCTTCTTTGTCTCCTTTCTCTCTCCTCTCTCTCGTCCCTTGTCTGTCGTCTTTCCTCTCATTTCTGTCTCCTCACTGTCCTCTCTTTTCTGACTTCTTCACCTATTACGACGACTATCCTCCTCACAATTACTTCAGACCATCATTTCCCGTCAGTATTCTTGTCCTTACAACCTGATACTGAACGACATTTCGTATATTTTTCAAGTTTTCCTGTTTCTGTTTGAGGAGTTCTTTCATATTAACCCGAGCTTTCTATTTTAGCCAATACGGTTCATCCGTCCTTCCTCAAATAAATAACTACATTAATTTGTTGTTTTGAAATCGACTATTGTCTGTGTACTTAAATTGTAATGTTTGTTTTTAATTACTGAAAGAATTGAAGAGGTTGTAATTATCTAAGAAAATGGAAACAATTTGCAAGGGAAATGAAAATAATTAAATTTTTAAAACTAGTGCCGTACAATAAATATTTAGAACCGATCACCTGTAACGGATTTGCTATTGTTGTTTATTACATTTCTTTCTACCAAAGATCGCGCTCTTCTTTCCAAGATGCTCCACTCGTCCTCCAAAGACGTCGATACGCCAAGGATACTTTTCTCTCACTCCTGGAAGGTCTCTAATGTTGAGTTTGAAACGCTTTGATTTTTCTATCAAATGTCTATTCGTGACTTTTGGCGATTTATTGTAATATTGTTTGTAGTAAGGCTGAGGAAGTCTCAAAATGGAGAGGAAACGTTGCTTTAGTTTATAAATAGTGATTTATTTAATGCTGACTTGTGGCCGTCTTTTTTTATTTATTATTAATAAAAATTGATTTTGCGAATCTGAATTTGCTTTTAAAATTGTTCAAGTATAAAATTCGTATTTTATGGAATGCGAATTCGTGATTGTTAATTTTTACATGGCGTGTACCATTTTTCGATTTCACTTTCAATGTTTGTAATTGTGG
Organism: Eucriotettix oculatus; assembly: GCA_034510155.1. Taxonomy (NCBI): domain Eukaryota; kingdom Metazoa; phylum Arthropoda; class Insecta; order Orthoptera; family Tetrigidae; genus Eucriotettix; species Eucriotettix oculatus. The sequence continues at coordinate 213,361,276 of CM067377.1, read as the reverse complement.
TTTTAATATTAGTTGTGGTATAGCCAATGCATGATTTATAGCAGTTTTTACGTGGTGTTTTATATACTACACTTGTTATATTGTCTAAAACAATTTTGCCTTTCAGTTTCGTGAATAGGTTTGAAACTGAAAATGAACTCGTTTACGTTGAACTCTTTTTAAAATACTTATGTACGTAGGTTTCTCTTTACTTTTGGTAATATTCTCTGTACTGTGTGTGTTAACTTTTCTTCAGAAATATCTCGTTGTTTGTTTAGAAGCAAAAGGTTGGAGTAGTCAAGGACCCAGCCAGGTTCTTCAGAACTTGCCAAGGACGGGGTGAATCTTCATCCAAACTGATCCTCTATTTGACGTATTCGTGTCCTTCTGTATACTATTGTCCTTAATATTTTCATAATATAAGACTGACTCCGTCGGGAATGTCTCGTACTCTCTTTCTCTCTGATTCTCACATGACGAGACACCGCCATCTATTTTAGGAGGTGTATGTCCTGCGGGAACATAAGGTAAGAGTTCTTCTCTGATCCCAGTTGGCCAACTGCCTCCCAGAAATAGTGCAGACACGGAGAAGGGAATGCTGCGACCCCACGCCAGACTCGTCTCCCGTCATTCCGAAGGGCGTGACAGTAGCACCCAATTCCTATGATATCAGAAAGCAGTTGCCTGTTAAAGGTTCACCCTCGTGTACCTTATTACCCGAAAAAAAAGGATTTGCGTTATTTTGATCTTACTGGTCTCGTGTTGAAAGCCAATCACATGCTGTCCGTATTCGTGTCCTTACCACTGTTTGGAGTCAGCCATCTTTCTATCTTTTACACGTTTTCTTCTTTCTGTTGCAAAAAGTCTTTTAAATAAACCTACTTACTCAGTTTAACCCGTTCGTCGTTATCCCTAGTCCTTCTTGAAGTTAACTTTTATACAATGAAGTAAATAGGGGTTAATGGTCAACGGTGATTATTAGTTTCGTTTCCCTCCTGGCAAGTTTACTGACACTAACCAGTGGAAATAAAGAAGAAATAAAAACCCCCAAGGTTTGCCGATGATATTGCAGTATTAGGGGAGTCAGAAGGAGACTTGGAAACCATAATAAATGGCGTGATCATGGTCCTGCAGAAACATTTCAATATCAGGATTAATAAGGCAAAAACAAGGTAATTGAGCGTAGTATGGGAAACAGTGGAATAACAAAGGCTGTTAGATTGGGAAGGGATATTTTGACGGAAGTTAAGGAATTCTATACTTAGGAATCCTAATAACTAGAGTAGGATAGCAACAGGCAAGGAAGAGGGATTTACTGACGGATAATATAAGCGTGAATATTAGGAAATTGTTGCTAGAAATGTTCGTATGGAGCGTGGCGTAATGTGGGTGCGGAACGTGGATGATAGGAGTTGGGAAAAGGAAAAGAATAGAAGCCTTTGAAATGTGGTGATATAGGAGAATGAGATGAGTGAGTGGATATAATCACAACGAGGAAGTTCTATACAGAATGGTGGGAAAAGCGAACAATATGGAGGAAGTTGACTAAGAGAAGGGATTGATTAATAGGCCAAATTTTAAGACACTAGGGTCTTGTAAAATTAGGATTAGAGGGAAGTGTGTGTTGGGGTAAGAAGAGAAGGAGGAGGCCAAGGATAGAATCCGCTAAGCAGGTAATGGAAAGGTTTGCGTAAGGTAGGTTGAGCATCAGACCAGCAACAACCAGTGGCATGCACGAGCTCTTTCTCTATCTCCTTCTCTAAACTTGGCGTTGCCCATCGAGTGAACTGTGATTGTTGGCGTCGTTCCCCGTGTGGGAAGTGACGTCACTGCTGTAGGGAAGTGGGAAACAAGAGCTGTAGTTGGTATCGCGCTCACCATCTCATCTACCTCTGCACAAAGGCTGACAGAGTTGTTGTTGTGACCTGCGATGGAGGACACACACACACAGCCGCTGCTGGTCCACGGGATGAGACTCGGCGCCGCCATCTTGCTGCTCCTCGCTTGCCTGGCCAGCGTCCAGCCTGGAATACTCAACGCGGTAAGGATGAATCCACAGAGCGTATTGGTTCCTAATTGTTCTAGAGATGTCGACCGACAATACCTGATAGCTTTGTGGTAATTTATAAATAAATAAAAATAATTTAAAACAGTTACTAACCAACCTGCAAGGTCCGAAGGAGACTTGGGCATGCACGTGGTCGTGGTGGATTAATAGAGGCAGAACGAAGGTGATGGAGTGTACTAACTGTGAATATTAGGAAATTATGGTATGGAGTGCGAAAGGGTGCGGTAGGAGTTGCAGAAAGGGAGGAATGGAAGTCTTTGAAATGTGGTGCTATAGGAGAATGAGATGGGAGGATAGAATCACTAAGCAGAATACGGGAAGAGGGAACACAATATGGAGGACCGCGCCTAGAAGGGATAGATTAATAGACCATGTTTTAAGATATGCGGGTCCTGTACATACAGCATAAGAGGGAAGTGTGTGTGGGGTAAGAACAGAAGGGGGAGGCCGACGATGGAACACGCTAAGCAGATTTTGGGAGTGCGTGGGATGTGAGTTGTAATGTGGTAATGAAAAGGCTTGCGCAAGTTGTCTTAGCATGGATCAGACCAGTCTTGGCAGCTTTGTTGCGCGGCCCTCAGCAGGTCGCTGTTGTGTCCTGCGCCGATGATCCGTGTACCTTGAGGCAGTCACCAAGCTGCAAAGTTGTTCTCTGTTGTTGTTCAGGGTCCGTACAACCTCAAGATGGATCGGCAAGAGCTGTGTGAAGACGTCGGCACCGGCGAAGCTCCTTCCGATTGGCGTATCGTGAAGAGGTCCACCCACAAGGCGTTCCTCCACGGACCCGTCTACCTGCCCTTCGATTACGACGACTCCGTGCAAGTGAGACACTGGATGCTAAATCCACGATACTCTCTCGTCAAGTACCAGCGGTTCAAACTCTAACTCTATTTCTTCTCCCAATTTTCAGGATCAGCTCAACTTTTCCAGATTCGGTTCCCGAGGATGGGGGAGAAACGCCTACAATCTGAAATCCAAAAGTTTCTGTACAAACTTTATGAATAAGTACCCGACGTTTTTCAATTACTATTTCAAGTCTTGGGGCATCGAGAATCCTTCGTGTCCCATCAAAGCGGTGCGTATCACCTTGCTTGGTCCTTGCATGCTCCTGCATGGAGAGAGAGAGAGAGAACAACTCTCTACCTCGACTCTCCCTCCACGCACACCCTTGTGATGCTTTTCTTTTTTTGGATTTCGAATTTACTTTATAACAATTTTCTAAAGAAATTAAATTGGTTTGAATATTTTTCAAGTTTATTTTAAGCCTAAATTGGTTACATATTTAAGGACAAATTTTAATTTAATGGAATGAGCTCTTTCTTGTTGTGTATTACCTCGTGGGGACATATAGGCAAAGTTTTCGGTGACTTTTATGCTTTAAAGCTTTAACTTTGTCCAGTAAATTTTCCCCTTCGCGCGAACGTTTCTTCAAGTTTGACTCTCCTGTAAATAAAACCGCTTTCCTCTGCCTTCTTGTTACACTGCACCATCACTCCTCGTACTTCCCGCGTCAAGATGTATCACGGCCTCTTGCAATTTTCTCCCGGTTTGAAATCTCACCAAGGGCCCATGTAGAATTAACTTAGTTTAATTTCACTTAATTTCGATTATTTCTTGTTGTTGAATTTGTGCTGAGGTAATTTAACAACCCCTTGGCGACCACAACACATAATGCAGGTTTTCTAGGGTTTTCCCTCTGCAAGTGAAACACCGGGTAGGATCCTTAAATTATAGAACGGGGGCCCTAGTCAACCCTTGCTTGGCTACGTTCCTCTATCTTCCGCATCACCCCTTTTCAATTCCCTTCCTATGCTATTAAAGGGATCGCCCTCATTTAGCCAGTTAACCCCTCCTCCTCCTCCTCCCCCCCAAAAAAAACACGTTGTAAGGGGTGCTCCAATATTCTACCTCATTAAGTAACTCATCGTCTTCAGTGGGTTCTTCAGTTGCCTCCTCCAACAACGTACACCATATTGGCCTGTCCAAGGATCATTCGATCCTTGCATCTTCGACCTTATTAAGTCCATCTGTACATCGTCCTTGGTCTTACTCCATCCACTTGTCCAAATACTACCCTCATTCTATAGACATGTCACAACAATTCTAATCTTCATGTTATTGTATGTGTAATAATGTCCATTTCTTTCATTGTATCTTATTCTCCACTGTCCATCTCTATTAATGTCTCCGTATATTTCTTTCAAATGTGCGCAGTCTTTCACACACATTCTGAATAAGCGTCCATGATTCCACCGCATACTATATACAGCTTTATGTTTGATCTCGTGCGGACAATTTGATTTTTTAAGAAAGGAAGTAGGGGAATACGGAACTCATTATAAATATAATTAAATATTGAAACTCCAAGACAGTTATTAGTATGATTATCTTCAAGCTATATTTATTTAAATGAGTGTAGAAGATCAGAGTGGAAAAATCCCGACCGGACCCGGGACTTCCCGCTTGCCGGGCTGTTGCTCTACCCTGATCCTCCCCTGCAGACCTCAAGCTCAAGGTCACCAAAACATCGGTGTTTCAGGGATGTACAGGTAGGTGAACATGCAGGTAATTGTGCTCGTGCCCTGGGCGTATGTCTTCATGGCAGGAAGAACTCCTCTCTCTCTCTCTCTCTCTCTCTCTCTCTCTCTCACACACACACACACACACACTTACAGGAACCGTCTCCATCAACGTACCACGTCTTCGGTAATATGTGGGAAGCCAATCACTCACCCTCAATCCATTCTAATCAACCCCGAACATAGCAACTTTCCGCAATTTTATCCCTCAAAGTCACGTGGCGGGATGAAGTGATGTTATGCCGGAGCACGTCCGGACTTGAAATTTCATTTCTGAAACGTTTCAGTTTAATTATTTCGGTTTTGCATTTGTACATTTAGAAAAAGCGTTTGATAATGTGAACTGGAACACACTATTATTATGAATAATATGAATAAATTCTCGAGAAAGAAGGCTTAAACATAACCTCTACAGAAGACAGTAATTAGAATAGAAGATCAAGAAAAGAAAGCCGTCACGAAGAAAGTAGTAATACCAAGGATGCAGCAGTCTGTCACCCATGCTGTTTACCTTACATATGTAGAACAGGCGTTGAAGAACGTTAAAACGGAATATGCAAAAGGAATCACACTGCAAGGAGAAGAAATAAAGACCCTAAGATTTTCCGATGACATTGTAGTATTAGGGGGAGTCAGAAGAAGACTTGGAAATCATAATAAGTGGCATGAACATTGTCGTGGAAGAAAATTTCAATATGAGTATTAATAGAGGGAATTGAGTATGAGAAACAGTGGAATAACAAAGACAGATTGGCAAGGGATAATTCTGCTACTTGGGGCACCGTAGAAAATCAGTTGAGTTGCTAGAGTAACTAACGAGGAAGTTCTAAACAGAATAGGGAAAAATCGAACAATATGGAGGACGTTGACCTAGAGAAAGGATAGATTAATTTGTCCCGTTTTAATACAGAAGGGTCTTGTAAAATTGGGAAGTGTGTTGGGTGAGAACAGACGAGGGAGGACAAGGATGGAATGCGCTAAGTAAATTATGGATGATTTGGGATGTGCTAGTTATGATGAAATGAAAAGGCTTGCACAAGACCAGTCTTAGGACTGAATACGACAACAACAACAACAACAACAACGGGGCAGCGTAATTACTAGAGTAGGATAGCAAGGACAGGCAAGGAAGAGGAATTTACTTATGAGTAATATAAGTGTGAATATTACGAAATGATTGCCTAAAATGTTTTTGACTGTGGCGTTATTAGCCGCGAAACTTGGACGCTGGGGGGTTGCGGAAAAGAAGTGTGGTGCTGTAGGAGATAAGAGAGAACAATATGGAGGGAGGTGGTTGACCAAGGGAAGGGATACATTAATGGACCATATATTAAGACATGAGGTTTTTTTAAAAAAAATTAGCATCAGAGGGAAGTGAACAGAACAGGGAGGCCAAGGATGGGATAAACTAAGCAGCTGAGGGAGGATGTTGGATGTGCGGAAATGAAAAGGATTACCTCAACAACATTTTTTTTGTCCCGGCATTGAGACTAATTCATCCTTTGGTGTTTCGAAATCTACTATTGTTGTTGTATGTAATTGTTTAATTTTGATTATAGAGGCGTATTGTTGCAGGGTAACTACACCATGGAGCTGGACACGGACCTGCCTCAGCTGTCCAATCTGCCTTTCCTCCCCTACGGCAGGTACAAGATAGAACACGCGCTGTTCCGAGGAGATCCTCCAGTGAGGTTCGCGTGCAGCGTCTGGTACGTCACGTGCTCCGAGAGACCTCGATGATCCTTGTACCTTGTACGTGAATACATAAAGCTCTTCACAAGCTTCAGGAACAATGTCTTTCATTTCATGACACCTTGATACTTGCCACATTATGGCGAATAGAATGTAAGACAGAGAGGGAGGAGAATCACCTACGGACGGCAGAGGGTGATCCTCAAACTGGGCTACTTCCCTTTAATAACATAAAAAGGTGGCGGGTACGTACAAGGTACATCATGAAAGCTTAAGGGTTGGATCCTACCCTCAAGGTGTTTCACCTAAAAGAAATCCTGGGAAATCCTTAGAAGACTTGCATCAGGTATGTCAGAATGTGACGCGAGGTGAGTTTTCCGTGGTGTCGGAGCATTCCCTTCTCGGTGTCTCCACCAGTATATAGGAGGCAGGCAGCTCCGACAAGTCTTACCGCATGCCCAATGTCTTCGACCCCGGTACAGGCACCTCCTAAAATAGGTGAAGGTGAAAACCTTGAAGTAAGGAGATAGAGTACGAGGCATTCCCAACGCGGTCAGGTGAGCCCCGCAGTCAAATCTGGCAGAGATATCTCCCACTTGCATCCCTTATAAAAAAGACGGGTTGGGTAGGCGATAATTCATATGAAATTTGTCTGTAAACGTGTTACTGACGGTGACTGGAAGAGTTTATTGCAGCGTTACCGCCTGAAGAGATCAAATATCTAGTCGCGCAGTTCGGGCGCGGCGGTAGCGACACCTACAATCTGTACAGTGGATGAAATAGTACAGGAGGTTTCTCCATGCGTCACAGGTGAGAATAAGATAGGAGACAGAATGTGGGAGTGGGAGCTCCGTAAGAGTGGCAGCCGAAGAGTGAGACATGTCGTGAGGTCTGTCTGCAGCAACATTGACCGTGGCTTCGACTACCAATCGGACGCCTCCAATGGTGTGATCAACGACGGCGATGGCATCACGCACGTCACGTCACGCCCTCAGATGGTATGGGGGTGCTGCTGCTGCTGATGTGACCGCATGTTACCCGTACTGTCGTGACCTTCCTGACCAACGCTCAGCTGTCGCTAGCCGTTGCATGCAGAGAGGCTGGCACCGACTCCATTCCTCTATCCCGCTGCAAGAGATGTTGAAAGACAGTTGAAAAGGAGGTGAAAATTGTTACTCTTGAGTGAGAAGGTAGTGCGAGCAAGGAAGACCAGAACTTCATACTTCTTTGAACTGTGTGTTGAAGTGATAAACGAGGAATAACTGCGGTTTCCCTCAATCACCGGCAGTACCAGGTCCATCGCATTTTCCGCCGGCAGAGGACAAGTTCATTACTCAACCTGGAGGAAGAAGGAAGTCGGAAGGTGGAGGAAGAATAATCCAACACGATGAAATTGCAGAGTCGCCTCATACGTGCATCGAGAGACGATGGAAAATCAAACAGGTTCGTCTAGAAAGAACTCAAATTCTCTGTTGCACGTTTTGCAACAATAATTAAATTACCCTGAGAAACAGTTTGAAATTTAAAACTCGTCCCTTTTATTTAATGTACAAATTGTTATGGTGTGCAGGACCCCTTCATTAAATTATTTATTTTTTTATGTAAATAAACTTATGATTATTTTTAAAGCATAATAATTTGTTACTATAATCTTAAATCACTCTCCCCCCCTTTCCAAAATTCATTTGTTGTTGTTGTTGTGGTATTCAGTTCTAAGACTGGTCTGATGCAACTTTCCATTATAATCCATCTTGCGCAAGCCTTTCTACATGACTAGCACATCTTACATCGTCCCTTATCTCCTTAGCTGCTTCCATCCTCGGCCTTCCTCTTCTGTTCTCACCCTCTAATGCTACTTTTACAAAACCCTCTTGTCTTAAACCGTGGCCTTTTAATCTCTCACTACGAACTCCCCCATATTGTTCTCTATTACCCTAGTGTCCTTAAAACTTCCTCGTTATTGATTCTATCCTCTCATATCATTCTTCTATAGCACCATATTTGAAAGGATTCTTTTCTTTTCCGCAACTCCTATCGTCCACGTTTCACACCCATATAACGCCACCATCCATACCAAATTTTGTAGCAACGATTTCCTAATATTCTCACTTACATTACCCTATTACTCTTCCTAGCCTCAGCTATACTACTCTAGTTATTACGCTTCCCCCAAGAAGCAGAGTTCCTTAAGTCAAAATATTCCTTCCCCAATCCTACAGCCTTTGTTATACCATTGTTTCCCATACTACCCTCCAATACCAAATCATTTACACCGTCAATAATCATCTCTGGTTGGTCAGGACTGTCTGTGCTTCGTAAAGTCTCTGGGCGATGGAACTCTTGAACCCTCTGGAATGATTCCTGAGATGTTAACAGATTATGCTGGTAATTGCGCTTTAGTTACGTCCATTGATTTGTTTTAAAAATACGTTGAGAATCCTTCAGCTGTTTAAAATATCTCATTACGTGACCCAGGGAAATGTTTCCAGATGAATTAGGGTCGAAAACACTTCACACACACTCACACACACATATTGTAACATGAAAAGTTACACGCAACAATGCGGGCCAGCAGCTTGCGAGTTGCAATTGTCGCAACTCGGGCCAACAATGGAGTCTGGCGAGACTCGAGCAGTCGTCATGGGGTAGTGAAAGGAGAAGGATGTGTCGGCAGTTGAGAGTGAAGGAGAAAGACCACGCCCTGTAGTGATAATTTTTCTCATGTTCTGAAATGGATTAAAGCTATTAAAATCCACTTTTTTGGTATTTTTGTTCAAAAATACCTGGCGCCCAAAAAGCATTTAAATCCTCGAATACGGAGGAACGCCGGATCTTCTACAATATATATATTGTAATATACCTTTTTGTCTATAAAACATTTATTAATTTAAAGTACAAATATGATCAATTTTAATATTTTCATTTATTAATTTAAAGTGATTACACGGGCTTAATCTCAGGGGATTTTGGGTCTCTCAAGAGATGGATGGAGTATGCAGTAGCTGAAAATAGAAAGAAAAATCATTGAATGTTATTTATCCAGAGCAATGAGCAAGTTTCACAATTTTTTTTATAGCTTACCCACAATTACTGGGCCAACAAACATCCACCTCACGAATGTTTGTGCGTCTCTCTGGCGTCTTGCAGGATTCGATCACGTGATGCTCACGTCCGTCCACTCGCCTGCCTTCTGCGGGGTCGAGCCAAGTCCTCTCCTCTCCTTGTTTCACTTCTCTTCTGGGGTCTGGATATCTGCTCTCTGGTTATCTCCTTTCCTCCACTCGCCTGTCTTCTGGTCTGGCAGTCCTCTCTGCTCCTGCCTTCTGCCCTCTGGATATCTGCTCTCTGGTCACTCGCCTCTGGTATCTGCTCTCTGGTCACTCGCCTGCCTTCTGCCTCTGACCGTCTCTCTCCACTCGCCTGTCTTCTGGGGTCTGGTCCCGAGCCACCCATCGTCTTCCCTTTTAAACCTTCCGACGGGAATTCCCCTATTTCTCAACATTTCGAGGGTTCCCCGCCCTCACTTTTCCCGCGGGGGTTCACCATCGTCATTTTTTATACACGCTCGGCGGGACTCTCCCGCGGGGAATCACCATCTTTCGGCCGAGTAGCCATTGTTGTTGGCCGAACTGCGCCTCATAACGCCACAACATCACAAAATCCGCCTTTTTTATTACAATATATATAAATATTGTAATACTCTATTCTTAATAATATAAATTGATAGACGGGGACTTTTGAAATAAAAGGAACTATTATAAAACAAATTAAAGTAAGTTTATTTACAGCTCATTTCCACGGCTTTCATGAGGGTCCTTCTCATCAGGGAGTTAAGATGGGGAGAATTTATTTACAGTAAAAATTTGATCAATTGTAATATTTAAAAAAGGATGTTGGAATCACTTTACATGCGAGTAGGTCGTTTCGCTGGTTGATGCACGGCCGTGGCGATGTCTGATGTCTGATGGTCGCAGCTCCGGTTGGTTGAGCAGCAAAGCCGCTGGCACGTCTTATCCCTCTTCTTGTTGTATCGTTCTTAGTGTCCCGTTCTTCTTGGCTTTTTTTTTATAGATATTCCTACCCTACCGCAAGCACTCTCTTAAACCAATCGGATTTCTTGAAAATAAAACTGCTCAGCAGAATTCCGACCAATCACTGACGCGCTTTTGTTTCATCCGCGACAATGACCGTCGTAAATTATGGGGTCGCTACTGAGCTCAACCCCTGACAGCAACAGACCCTCGGAGCCTGATTTCCCACACATCTTCCTACACACGTGTGTTTCAAAGTGTAGTGTATTGTGAAGTCTATTATACCGCTATAGTGTTCCAAATTGACATTGTTTCTCTAGAAATTATATCTTTTGTATATGTCATGTATACTTTCTTTTATTTGTCCATCATTGTATACATAGTTTCTTTTACTATCTCTCTTATTGTTTTGTACTCATATTCTTGATATGTTGTTGTATTCATATTTTATTTGGTCTGCTTTGTTTTATTTCATTTATCATTGTATACATAATTTTCTATACTCATACGTTGTATCCATATTTTGTTTCTTATATTTTGGTATTCTTAGTGTGATATGTAACATATTCTTCTTTGACTTGTCCTATTTCCTCAATAGAGGACTAATGGATCCAATAAATCTTATCTTATCTTATCTTATCATAACTGTCACAAGACCCAAGATAAGCAAGATAAAGATGGCCGACCTCCTGTGGTGTAGTGGCTGGCCTCACTAGCCACAGGTCACGGGTTCGGGTCCTGGCATGAGCTTGGGTGTTTATGTCGTCATGGTCGGGAAGACCGGGATCAAGACTGACCACGTGTCACTGCAAATTCGGAATGTGTCATGGAAAATGACAGTCCTGTAGACCCAGGCCGTCAATGGACTGTAGAGCCAAGGAGGAAGGAAACAAGCTACATTAGGGTTTGGGTTAACAGGAGGCTACATGAGGGTGATCCTGAAACAGGCAACTCCCCTTTAATACTACAGGATGGGAATTTAAAAGGGGGGAATGCGTAAGGTAGAGCAAGGTAGCCTGTCAAGGGTTAACTAGGGCCCCCGGGCTATGGTTTAAGGATCCTACCCTCGCGGTGTTTCACCTAAAGAGATGCAGCAGGGAAAACCCTAGAAAACCTGCATCAGGTAGGTCGGGCATTGCTGGCTACTATTCTCACGCCCTTCCGAATGACGGGAGACGAGTTTGCTGTGGGGGGGACGCAGCATTCCCTTCTCCGTGTCTCCACCAGTTTCAGGAGGCAGTTGGCCGACTGATCCCAATGGGATCAGCGGACAACTCTTGCCATATGCCCAAGGTCTTTGACCCCGGTACATATACCTCCTAAAAATAGGTGAAGGTGTCTCGGCATGTGAGAACTTTGATAAAGAAAAAAACCCAGAGAGAGTGCGGGTATAATGAGGTGAGCCCCGCAGTCACTCTGCCTGCGAGAGGAACTGCCACAGGCTCCTATCGCATCCTGCCCTGGGAAGGTAGACCGTGAGGGAAAAAGTAAAGTACTAATCGCAGGGAAGAATACACTGCAAGGAAAAAAATATGTGGAGGTAGCAGAATATAAATCCTAAAGAGTGTGCAGAAATTCTGCTACCTAGGAGCAATCATAACGGAGAAGAATGATGAAATTGAGAGTAGTATCATATGCTTGTGTCTCAACACCCTTGCTGAAGTGCCGTGATATAGACGAGAGAAGCAAGCTGAAAGAGTGGACGACATGGACGATGACCCGAGTCACCAGCGAACAGCCTGGACCTGGGCCCAGCGAAGGACGGGGAGAGTTGGAGACGAAAAAGTAACCGAGATGCCCATCGATCACCAATGGGCGGGCCACGTCATTCCCATGGAAAATGACCGAATTCTTCCAAAAAAGTTGTTGGACGGTCAATTTGATGGAGGGCGAGGAAGAGGAAGGCGGGGGAAGGACGCAGAGCACGGATGTAGTGATCCGAGTGCCATTAGGAAGAAGCAGAAGGTTGCGCGTTGTTTTCCTGGTCGATGTCCTTCCCAATCAGAGGATTAAAGTCGTGTGACGGTTTCATCTTCATGGCGTGAAAGCTCAGGCCCGGGCTGCTGCGGTCATGACGTCACAGGGGCGGGCGTGGCGCTCAAAAGAGAGAGGACAATAAAATTTAACAGTTTCCAGATACGACGGTAAAATTGGAGCGCAGAGAAAGTGACAGTAAAACCTCCATAAGTCATCACTCCTCGCCACAATCCCTTCGTAATAATGATCTTGTTGGTGGTTGTGGCATTGAGTATCAAGGCTCGTCTGATCCATGCTCACCTATCTTGTGCAAGCCTTTTCATTTCCACAGCCTCCCTAATCTGCTTATCGCATTCTATCACTTCCCTCTGGTGATAATTTTACAATATTCTCATTCTCAAAACGTGTCCTACTAATGTATCCCTACTCCTGGTCAACGTCCTCCTCTTCCCCTATTCTGTTTACAACTTCCTCGTTAGTTATCCTATCCACCCATCTCTTTCTCCTATAGCACCTCATTCTTCTCCTCTCCTCAACTCCTACCGTCCATGTTTCGCACCCATATAACGCCACGCTCAATACCGACATCTTTACCAACCATTTCCTATTATTCACACCTATATTAGCCGTAAGTAAATCCCTCTTCCTTGCCTCTTGCTATCCTACTCTAGCAGCAGAATTCCTTAACTTCCGTTAAAATATCCCTTCCCAATCTAACATCTCCTTGTTATTCCACTGTTTCCCATACTACACTCCAGTACCTTGCCTTTCCCTCTATTAATCCTCATATTGAACTCTTCCTCCAGGACCACGCTCATGCTATTTATCATGGTTTCCAAGTCTTCTTCTCACTCACCTACTACCACAATAGGATCGGGAAAGCGTAGGGCTTTTATCCTTGCAGTTTGATTCCCTTTTCATATACATTTTTAACTTTCTTCATCAAGTTAAACAGCATTGGCGACAGACTGCATCCTTGTCTTACTCCTTTCTTGATTTCTGCTTTCCCCCCTCCCTCCCGACCCCTTCAATTCTAATTACTGCTGATTCCATCTGCAGAGATTATGGATACCTATTTTTCTTTTTTGTTGATATTTTAATCCTGTCGTCTTGAAAAAAATCCTTAATAGTTTGTTCCAGTTCACATTATCAAAGGCTCTTTCTACAAATGTCATAAACATAGGCCAATTTTCCCCTTATCCTGTCTTCTAAAATGGTACGCAGAGTGAATATTGCTTCTCTTATCCCTACATTCTACGTTAACCGATCTTATAACTCGCATTCTATTTGACGTTTCCATCCTCCTATATACTATTTTCGTTAGTGTCTTACATTGAAGGAAAAGGGCGCTGCGGGAGTTTCCTCTGCTGCAGACGCTTCAGCCCAGAGTGACTGCGGGGCTTACCATCTGATCATGTCGGGGATGCCTCCTGCACTCTCTCTGGGTACTTTTTATCAAAGTTCTCACATGCCGAGACACCTTCACCTATTTTAGGAGGTATATGTACCGGGGTCGAAGACCTTGGGCATATGGCAAGAGCTGTCCGCTGATCCCATTGGATCAGTCGGCCAGCTGCCTCCTGAAGCTGGTGGAGACACGGAGAAGGGAATGCTGCGACCCCACAGCAAACTCGTCTCCCGTCATTCGGAAGGGCGTGAGAATAGTACCACTCAATGCCCGACCTACCTGATGCAGGTTTTCTATGGTTTTCCCTGCATCTCTTTAGGTGAAACACCACTAGGGTAGGATCCTTAAACCATAGCCCGGGGTCCCTAGTTAACCTTCCTTATTTACCTTTTTCAAGTCCCTTCCTATGCTATTAAAGGGGAGTTGCCTGTTTCACCCTCATGTATCCTGTTAACCAAAAAAAAGTGTTTTACACTAATTGTCCTGCATCTGTCAGTCCCTGTCCCTCCTTCCGTGTGGGTTTAATTATATTTTTACTAATATCTTAAATATTTTAGTAAACATATTATAATGACGTATTTATATATGAAATATAGGTAGACAGTTTAAAATAAATAACGTCCGTATAAAATAGATTTTAAAGGCGTGCTCAGAAGTTGGCACGCATGCATGTAATCAGGAAAGTCGCTGGCGCGGGATGACGGACGAGTGACGTCACCGATCGAATACGACAACATGGCGTCGTCCGTCTAGATGTTGTATTCAGCCCAGGTGCCAACCCAAATAATAATCGGTCGGCCAAAAGAGTATCGTGACGTCATCTGCACTCCTCTAGGTCCACAGGAGCCCCTGTAAAAATCAACAGCCCTGCTGTTGGAGGCCTCTAAAATCCTCCATAAAGCAGCAAAGGACGAATTAAGGCGAATTATCTATTTACGTAAGGTGCAAATATTAATTCATACGGAAGATTAAGCAAAGTGACCGTATTTTTAAAATCAGTATTGCGATGAGCTGGATGCGAAGTTATTTCGGTATATTTCTCAAATAAATGTTAAAAATGCGCAATTTCGTATTCCGCAAATTTAGCGAGGAAAATGGAAATTGTTTTTTTTTTCTTAAGGTCTAAATTCAAAACTTGGTAAATTGTAAGACTTTAAATTTAACGTCTGTTGAATACAATTAAACAAATTTGATGACCCTGTACAGACGTTACTGTATAAATTTACTCGTAATGCCGTTTCGGCGTGTTTTTATGCCTTCCTCTGGTTATTTCCTCCCCCCAACAGCGGCAAAACATAACAAAAATTTTACATCAGAAGTCCGACAATAGTGGTAGAGAGATCCGAGGTAACAAGTAACACTTCAACACTCCTTTTCCAGACATGACCTCTATTAATCCTCATATTGAACTCCAGGACCACGTTCATGCCACATATTATTATGGTTTCCGACGAAAATTTTACTAAAAACAAAAATATATTGTAATATACTTTTTTTGGGTATAAAACATTTATTAATTAACAGAACAAATGTGATCAATTTTAAAATTTTTCATTTATTAATTTAAAGTGATTACACGGGCTTAATCTCAGGGGATTTTGGGTCTCTCGAGAGATGGATGGAGTATGCAGTAGCTGAAAATAGAAAGAAAAATCATTAAATATTATTTATCCAGAGCAATGAGCAAGTTTCACAATTTTTTTTATAGCTTACCCACAATTACTACAGGGGCCTACAAACATCCACCTCACTCACGAATGTTTGTGCGTCTCTCTGGCGTCTTGCAGGATTTGATCACGTCTGGACACGTCTGCTCTCGTCCGTCCTCTCATCTGGCTTCTGGATATCTGCTCGGACCAAGTCTGTCCTTTCCTCCACTCGTCTCACTTCTGCTCGGTCCACGTCCGTCCTCTCCTCCACTCGTCTCACTTCTGGGGGCTCGGACCACATCGGCTTCCCTTTTAAATCTTCCGACGGGAATTCCCCTATTTCACAAAATTTCGGGGTTCCCCGCCCTCATTTTTTACACACACACACGCTCGGCGGGAATTCCCCGCGGGGGATCACCATCTTTCAGCCGACTAGCCATTGTTGTTGGCCGAACTGCGCCTCATAACGCCACAACATCTCAAAATCCGCCTTTTTTTTATCACAATATATTCTCTTACTCGCAGTGATGACGTCATTAGAAGGACTAGCTCAGCTGGTTAGAGCACCCGCGCGGTAAACGGGAGGTCCCAGCCAGGTTCGATTCCCGCGTCCGGTCGACATTTTCTCCATTTTAAACCTTCAAAATTATAATGTGACACTAAGGCTTTCGAGACGGCACAGAATTGAAAGCGGAGTTATCCACAACCTGCACAGAGGGCTCAGGTTATAGTATAAAGGAGTAAGACAACTTATAAATATATAGAACAAGGGTTGGAGAAAATTAAAACTTCAAGGAGAAAATTTTTTTTAAAAAAAACATACGCTTTTGCAGATGATATTATAGTAATAGGGGAGTCAGAAGAACGACTTGGAAACCACAATAAATGGCATGAACGTCGTCCTGGAGGAAGAGTTTAACAAGAGGATTAATAGCGGGAAAAAACAACAACAAGGTAATGGAGGGTTGTTATATTGGAAATTTGGAAGGTATTCTGCTACTTGGGAAGCGCAATAACTAGAGTAGGATAGCAACAGGATAGCAAGGAAGAGAGGACTTATTACATACGGATAACAAAAGTGCGAATATTAGGAAATCATTGCTAAAAATGTTGGTGTGGAACGTGGCGTTGTTATATGGGGGTGCTGAAACGTGGACGATAAGAGTTACGGAAAGGAACAGAATAGAAGGCTTTGAAATGTGATGGTATGTGAGAATGAGATGGATGAGTGGATAGAATCAGTAACGAGGAAGTTATAAACAATAAGGGGAAGGGCGAACAATATGGAGGACGTTGAGTAAGAGAAGGGATAGATTAATAGGGCACGTTTTAAGGCAGGAGGGTCTTGTAAAATTAGCATTAGAGGGAAGTGTGTGTGTGGGGTAAGAACAGAAGAGGGATGCCAAGGGTGGAATACGCTAAGCAGTTTAGGTAGGATGCGCTAGTTATAAGGAAATGCAATTTGCTTGCGCAAGGTAGGTTAGCATCGAGGTTTTCATCACTCGCACTCACACACACGTGTATATATTGTGATAAAAAAGGCGGATTTTGTGATGTTGTGGCGTTATGAGGCGCAGTTCGGCCAACAACAATGGCTAGTCGGCTGAAAGATGGTGATTCCCCGCGGGAGAGTCCCTCGGGGCGTGTGTAAAAAAAGACGATGGTGAACCCCCGAGGGAAAACCCCCGCCGAACGAGTGTAAAAAATTAGGCCGGGGAACCCCGAAATTTTGTGAGATAGGGGAATTCCCGTCGGAAGATTTAAAAGGGAAGCCGATGTGGTCCGAGCCCCCAGAAGGCAGGCGAGTGGAGGAGAGGAGAGGACGTGGACCGAACAGAAGTGAAAAGAGTGGAAGAAAGGACAGACTTGGTCTGAGCAGCCAGAAGAATTAATGAGAGGACGGACGTGGTCCGAGCTGTGAGAAGTCAGACGAGTGGAGGAGAGGACGGACGTGTCCAGGCGTGATCAAATCCTGCAAGACGCCAGAGAGACGCACAAACATTCGAGAGGTGGATGTTTGTAGGCCCCTGTAGTAATTGTGGGTAAGCATAAAAAAATTGTGAAACTTGCTCATTGCTCTGGATAAATAGTATTTAATGATCTTTCTTTCTATTTTCAGCTGCTGCATACTCCATCCATCTCTCCAGAGACCCAAAATCCCCTCCGAGATTAAGCCCCCCCGTGGATTCACTCTTAATTAAAAAATGAAAAACTTTAAAATTGATCATAATTTGTTGTGTTAATTAATAAATGTTTTATACCCCAAAAAGTATATTACAATATATATATATATATATATATATATTTCTCTCCCTTCCCCTCCCCCCGAGAAATGTATTTGCTTTTGATGAAGAAGGCAGAGGTCGGTCGAGTTGTTTCTACATGCGCGAGGAAAGTCGTCCGTGACGTTTCCTCTCTGTTTTAAGAGAAGATGCCTGGCGACCAAATGAGCGCCGCTGCTGCTGCCATCTCGTGGCGAAAATACCTTTTATTTTTATTTTTAATTTATTTATCAAAAGAAAACTTTATCTGTACAGTATACAATTTAGTTAAGACAATACTGTTAATGACGTAACTTGACACACGTAATGGCATACCTTTGTTAACCAGACATTGAGCATGTGTATTTAAATGTAGAACTATTATAGAGATTTTTGAATTAATGAGATGATTATTGTTGGAATTGAAAGTTCTGGTTTGACTGCTCCACGGTGCTTGGGTTGCTTGCTGTGGCCCGTCACCTAAGATAATTGGAGTGTCTGTAGCAGCAGCAGCAGCAGCCGCCAGGTGGACCGGTCAGTCAGCTGTGAAGGGAATGACGACGACGACGGGGGGAGGGGGGAGGGAGGGGGGTGGGGTGGTAAGTAGGGAGGGGGGGGAGGGGAGGGAGAGAGGTGTGCGAGACCAGGCAGTGCAGTTTCGTGGAAGCTCTCCTCGACTCGACTCGACCGCGCTGGACTCTGCTCAGGTACTCCACTTCTTCTTGCATACTTACCCCTGTCTGTCTGCACCACTGTTGGGACGCACATAACTCCCCACCACCCACCATGACCATCACAGCGTAGTATTAGGGGACTTACAAGCCACAATAATGGGCACGGACGTGGTCCTCGAGGAAGACGATTAATAGAGGGCAAAAACCAACGTGATTGATGGAGTCTAGTTTGGGGAACAGTGGAATAACAAAGGCTGTTTCGATGGGAAGGGATACTTTTTTTTTTTAATCGAGGGTAGGGGGAAAATCTTCAAAAGACGCCGTGAAACCCGAGTTACACACGGGGTGTGTGGGGGGATTTTTACCCCACTAAAAACCACCTCCCTTTACAAAGTACCTCCTCCTCGCGGAACCGCCGTTAGGCATTACTTCACGAGGGGTGTTGGATTGCACATAGGTATAATAATTATTAGATAACAATAAAACTATAGTATAGCTATTCCTAACTATTACTAGCGTCCGTTCCACACTTCTCATCCAAGATGGGAAGGGATACTAAGAAACACGTTAAGGGCTACTGCTACTTAGGCAAAATAATATCTAGAGAAGGATAGCACAGGGGACCTTCTGGTAACATACGTCTCGTTGTTGGGAAATGTTGGTATGGGAGGAGCCGTGGCGTTATATATGGGGGCGCGAAACGTGGAACGTAGTAACGGAGTTGGGGAAAGGAGAAGAATAATAACAAGCCTTTGCAAATGTGGTGCTGTTAGGCGATTGAGATGGGTGAGTGGATAGAATATCACACACTAACGAGGAAGTTGTGGACAGAATAGAGGGGGGGGGGGAAAGCGAACAATATGGAGGACCTTTACGGAGAGAAGGGATACATTAACAGGCCACGTTTTTAATACACGAGGCTCTTGTAAAATTGGCATTAGAGGGAAGTGTGTGTGTGTCAGGGGGTAAGAACTGAACGGGGGAGGCCAAGGATGGAATACGCTAAGTAGATTAGGGAGGATGTGGTAGTTATGCGTAAATGAAAAGGCTTGCGCAAGATAGGTTAGCATCGAGACCAGTCTCAGTACTGAAGACCGCAACAAACAGTGTCTAAAAACGTGGTCTGTTAATCTATCCCTTCCATATTCTTCGCTCTTCTCCTATTCCGTTCAGAACTTCCTGTCAATATATATAGCACAGGCCTGAGTTTCAAGCCTCACTCTTCTGCCCCCCATTCGGATTGCGAAAGGTTTCATTTTTCGCAGAATTTAATGCCATTTTGTGGTATCTAAATGTAAAAAAAAATTTTTTTTTTGAAAAGACATTTTATACACGCGCTGTTCGCGGAAAAAAAAACCACCTGGTAAAAGTCAGGTCTTTTTTTTCTTTTGTCTTCGTTTACTACAGATCGACTTTCACAACAACTCACACATTTCAAAGGGAAAAGGATTCATTGGCGCGGGAGGGTGAAGGAGGGTGGCAGCCCTGACCTAGCTCAGGCGCTTTTCCCGGTTGTTTTCCTTTAAATGGCCTCAAAATTTATCAAAGGGCAGTGCAAACAGTTTCCAGACCTATCCGCAAAGTTCGAATCATCTATGTGTCTTACGTTTTTCTAATTAATTAATTAATTAATTAGTGGACCTCTGCTTACTAACTGACAGCGCATTGCAGAAGAGCGGGACAGAATTTTTTATTTTTTTGTTTGGTGGCGGCGGCGGCGGTTTAAATTCATATACTTATAAAATATATGCTTCATTGATGTAGCAACGCTAAAACATTGTGTAGGATATTTTACGAAGTGCTCGGAGAAAGGAAAAATGGTTAATTGGCGCGGGAGGGTGAAGGAGGGTTGGCAGCCCTGCCCTGGCTCCGTCGCTTTTCACGGCTGTTTTTTCCTTTAAATGACGTTACTCATGCTGCTGTTGTCTGCGTTACTTCTCGCACATGTATCCAAATAGAACTCTTAGTGATCCCTAATGCCGTTGATAACAAAAAAAAACCTGAATTTTTTTTCGTTGTTCTTTTCCGAAACAAACCGCACGTATAATAAAAATGTCATAAAAATATTATTTACATATCAGGAAATGGCATTACTGATAGTTTCAACTCCCCCCCTGTTTGTTTACGGTTTGTGAGATACGATCTCAGCAGAAATGACTCATTTCACATAATATTTCACCTTTTTTTTAAAAAAAAAATTAATATTTGTTGATGTACCGCGTCGAAGGCCTTAGGAAATACTCCCGCTACCTTCAGTCCTTCATCCAACGAATTCTGCATATTTCTAATTAAATCGTATATTGCTGTATCTGCGTACTTTCCTTTAAGGAAGCCATACACGTTGTGACCGAGGATAAAGGATTACATTTATTCAAGAAATGAAGTTATCTCACGTGTATTATTTTTTTCAAATAGTTTAGAAAAAATTAGGAAGGTGAGGAATGTTTCCAAATCAGTATCGCGAATTGCATGCGCAGTTACATCAGCATAGTTCTACGTTAAATGTTAAAAATATATAATTTTCTATTCGCAAATGTTGGAGCATAATGTAAATTGTTTTTCCCAGGATCTGAATTCCTGAAAATAAGATATTTTTATAATACAATTGAAATAAGTCGACGTTTCGATGCGACATTGTGGCATCTTTCACTAGCAAATGGCTCTTAAAGGGAATTTAAAGTTTTTAATTAGTTCACCGTGATTCCCTGTGTTCACTAAGGTCAAGCGAGTGAGTGAGAGCAGAGACATCTATCAGGATCACTACAACACTAAAACTTGTTCACAAGTTTAGTCACTATCTGATTTCACTACGTCATCGATTATTTCCCAAAATACACCTAAATTCCAAAGAGAAACGAACGAATAGCCTAGCAGTGTTGCCACTATTACATTAAAATTTATAGTCCTTACTTTTTCAAATTAATTTTAACTTCCATAGTTAATTATTCCATTAAATTAAAAATATATCAACCGGACTAATCATCTCAGTCAGGTCCTTTTATTATTATTATTTAATCGCGCTGAATAAGTCGCACCGCATACATAAATAGTTTAAAAAAAACATTTTCATAAGTTGAATTTTTATAATTATTTTTTCTATCAAAATGTTTAAAACGGTATTGTAATGTTTTATAATTAATTTTAAAAAAAGGTGACATTTCAATAATTCATTTTTAAAGTCTAATCGGCCAAAGCGTATAGAAAATTTCTTTTTTGTCAGAATTTACACCAGAGAAAAAAAACAATTTACGTTCGACACCAACAACATTTGCGATTAGAAAATTATTTATATAATTCTAACATTTAATGTAAAAATATGCTTCGCAACACCGATTTTCAGAAACATGCTCAATATTTGTATAAATTCCTCTCTCGAGTTTCCAAACCGGGTCAAAGATTTTACAACAGCGACGTTTCGATGGCTTGCTCTGCCATCATCCTCAGACTGAAGTGTCAAATTCGTCGGTGAGTGTAGACATTTATATAGGCAAGTCTGAGGCAAGCACAAACCGCCTGTGATTGGCTAGACACTTCGGTCTGAGGATGATGGCAACAGCAAGCCATCGAAACGTCGCTGTTGTTAAAATCTTTGACCCCGGTTGGAAACAACTCGAGAGGAATTTATACATGATGCCATCCATTCACCGGGAAAGACCTCGTACTTTAATGCTCAATATTTTTAATATTCCCATTTGAATTGATTCTTTTGACTTATATGTTTGGAAATACTGATGTACGGGGGAATTAAAAAAAATCCACTTAAATTTGTGTTTTGATGCTTTAAGAAGGATTTTAAGTGACTCAAAAAGCGCTCCTTTTACATGGCATCAGGCTCTTATGGGAGCTACAGGGTAGGGGGAGGGGAGGGAGTGACGTCACGCTATTTCCCCCTCCCCCCCCACTTCCCCCAAACCTCTCTAGCTATTTAAAATACTCTTTGGCATAAACGGCATCAAATAATTACCAATACTTACTTTACGAGTGTACAGAAGATAAAAACTTACTTCCATATTCTTCAAAAAAACCCAAAACAGAACAGATTGCATGAGTTCGGCCCTAAATAAATTAATATCAACAAGAACAGCCGACTTGTATGTGGAGGCCAAATTAAACTACATTAAGGGACATGCGTGGGTTTCAAATCCACAATCTGAAGGGGAAAAAAATAGAGGTTCTCTAATTTTTTTTATACTAATATGCGTATAAATTCAGTAAACTGAAAAAAAAAGTATTAGCCAAACAAAAGAAGGAAAGTGTTGCAGAACATGCTCAAGGACCATTTCAATTAATGTGTTAAATTCTTACAGTATTTCTTTATATATTTATAAAATAAAATAGAATAAATCTGTAGCACAAACATTGTAAGAAATGAAAATAAGGCCTGTTATAGATACTCAAGAAAACAGGCTGTTAGTGTAATAAAAAAAAAGTATTTCTGAAAAAAAGAAGGTGTTTTTCTCAGCTTCATGATTTCTGATACCAAACAAATTTCTGTCGTTGTGATATTCAGTCCAAAGACTTGACTGTTCTGATGCAACCATCCATGTTGCGCAAGCCTATTCATTTACGCATAACTAGCACATCCGCCCGCCATCCTCTTAGCGTATTCCACCCTTGGCCTCCCTCTTCTGTTCACTTCCCTCTAATATTAATGTTGCAAGACCCTCGTGTCTCAAAACGTGGGGCCTATTAATCTATCCCTCTAAAAGTCCTTCATATTGTTCGCTCTTCCCCTATTCCGTTTAGGACTTCCTCGTTACTGATTCTCATTTCAAAGGCTTTTCCTTTCCCCCAACTCTTATCGTCCCCATATAACGCCACTAGTGCTCCATACCAACATTTCCTAATATTCACACTTATATTAGCCGTAAGTAAATTCCTCTTCCTTGCTATCCTGTTGCTATCCTACTCTAGTTATTACGCTTCCCAAGTAGCAGAATTCCTTAACTTCCGTCAAAATATCCCTTTCCCAATCTAACAGCCTTTGTTATTCCACTGTTTCCCATACTACACTCCATTACCTTGGTTTTTCCCTCTATTAATCCTCATATTGAACTCTTTCTCCAGGACCACGTTCATGCCATTTATTATGGTTTGCAAGTCTTCTTCTGATTCCCCTAATACTACCTGTCAAGGGAAAATCAGCCTATGGAATGAAGTGGCATTCCGCAACCTAAATCGGTTAAAAACACAACGTTTCCAAAGTTGTTTTTTTTTTGCGACGGAATCCGTCCTGTTATTACTGTTGTTCCATTGTCGGCATTTCAAGTTCGTTACAGCTTTCACCTTGAGTTAGTTTGTTGTATGGAGAGGAGAGGTGCTCACACACCCGGAGGCACTGACAAGGGAATGCTGCACAGTCCTCCCCAAGAGTCCGTCGCACCTGCATCTCGTTTATGTGAAAGACCCGCGTTTTTTTTAATTGATAATAATTTACTTGACCTGTTTTCTAGATTCAATAACAGGTCTGTTTAACAATATATTTTTCTTTATCAGCTTTTACGTCGGTGTGTTACACTTATACAATTTCTCACTCCTCACGAAGTCCACAGATCCGGACGAAACGTCGTAAAGATGTCAAACGAAACGTTTATTGAATATTGGCCGCTCGAAAATTGGCTGCATTTCTCCCCCATCCCCCCCAATAATTTATTTCAACGTGGTTGAAATCCAGAAATTAGCAACTTTAAACACGTAATAAAATTCTTGAGCAATTTCCAAGTCTCTCTTTCTCTCTCAATCTCTTCCCTCTTTTTCTTCCCCTCTCTCTTCCTCTTTCTGTTCCTCTCTTCCCACCCCTCTTCCTATTTCTCTTACTCTTTCTCTCTCATCCCCTCTCTTCCCACCCCTCTTTTTCTCTCTTCCCCTCTTTCTTCCTCTTTCTCTCTATTCCTTTCCCCTTTTTCTCTATCTTCCCCTCTCTTCTCACCCCTCTTTCTCTCTCTTCCCCTCGCTTTCTCTTTCTTCCTCTCTATTTCTCTCGATTCTCCTGTCTCTTCCTCTTCCTCTCCATTCCCCCTTCCTCCACTCTCTCTACATCTAATAAAGTAAAGAAATTAATAGAACAACAACAAGTAAAAATACTATTTAATTAACATAAATACGACGTTTCGTCTCCCCTTTTCAGACTTCCTCGGGCATAAAACTTTGCAATCCATGTCGTATACTTCTTGATTCCGTCGGCCGAACTGATTACTAAATGTATTGAAGTATTTACACCGTGAAGAATTTTGCTTCACGTATAAACGCTTCAATGCATGTAATAATTAAATTCCCTTCCTATGCTATTAAAGGGGAGCTGTCTTTTTATGGGATCACCCTCATGTTGCCGCTTAAACAAAAAGCAAACGCGACCTCGTTATTTTTAAGGATATCAAAGGTTATAAGAAATTAAGTCGGATGAACTTACAGGCAGAAACGATCCACTTATTTGATTTATTCGAATCGACGTTTCGTGACCATATTTGACACTTCCTCGGGTAATGAGAGAACATAAAAAGTATTTCCGTGATAGAAGATTACTTTATGATAAACGAATCGTCGATTCAAGTAAGAGAGGAAACATATCTTTGCCTAGTACGATGAAGAAGGTTTATCATCCTTGGATTACACAAAGAGAGGGGAGGGAAAGAGATATCACCTCCAGAGTCTTTGGAGATTAGAAAGATGTTTATTGGCCAACACTTAATTGGAAGAGATTTAAAGCCAGGGATTTGCAGCAGGAATTAATTCTAAATGCAGAAGATCGTGGAGTAAATACAGAGAACTTGCGTGTCACGATGTAAAAACTTTTAATTTATCCTCTTCAATATATAGCTTTTTTTGGGTCCTGAAAGAGGCAACTCCCCTTTAGGAAGATAATTGAAAAGGGGGGATGCGGAAGGTAGAGCAAGGTAGCCAAGGAAGGGTTGACTAGGGCCCCCGGGCTATGGTTTAAGGATCCTACCCTCGCGGTGTTTCACCTAAAGAGATGCAGGGAAAACCCTAGAAAGAAACCCTAGAAAACCAGCATCAGGTAGGTCGGGCATTGAGTGGTACTATTCTCACGCCCTCCCGAATAACGGGAGACGAGTCTGCTGTGGGGACGCAGCATTCCCTTCTCCGTGTCTCCACCAGTTTCAGGAGGCAGTTGGCCGACTGATCCAATGGGATCTTGCCATATGCCCAAGGTCTTTGACCCCGGTACATATACCTCCTAAAATAGGTGAAGGTGTCTCGGCATGTGAGAACTTTGATAAAAAGTACCCAGAGAGAGTGCAGGAGGCATCCCCGACATGATCAGGTGATCCAATCGGATCGGCGGACAACTCTTGCCTTTTGCCCGAGGTCTTCGACCCCGGAACATAAACCTCCCAAAACTGGTGAAGGTGTCTGGGCGTGTGAGAACTTTGATAAACCCCAGAAAGAGTACGAGGCATTCCCGACATAGTCAGGTGAGCCCCGAAGTTACTCTGAGGGGATATATATATATAGCATTACTATTTTTTGGTTAACAGGCTACATGAGGGTGATCCTGAAACAGGCAACTCCCCTTTAATAGCACAGGAAGGGAATTGAAAAGGGGGGACGTGGAAGGTAGAGCAAGGTAGCCAAGGAAGGGCTGACTAGGGCCCCCCGGGCTATGGATTAAGGATCCTCCTTACCAAAGTGATTTGATTGGTAGTCACTGAGTTTGAAACTTGAGAAAGTGAGTAGAAATTTTCTGTCGAATAAGTGACGAAATTTTTTTAAAAAAAATTTATATATTTTAAGTCGTGTCAACAATGAAGCTCATTAGCGACTAACATCAGTTTCATAGGTCATATGAACAGTAATTACACTGGGGCACGTGTTGTGACGTCAGCAACGTAAGCTTCACTTTGGGCGAAGGAACGCAACGTGTAACAGGCTGTGAAACAGTACGGCTCAATTATCTCTCTGAAGGGTCGTGTGTGTGTGTGGGGGAGGGGGACACATTCCAGTATTTTGAGCTTTTAAAGTTCATCCTTGCATGCACAAAAATGCATACAATTTTAAATGGCAAACGCATTTTTTTATCCCGTCGTGATGACGTCATTCCAGATACACTCGTTTCGATTGAAACTGCTAATTCCACGTAGGGCTTTGTGTCTTTACCTCTGTTTCTATGAGAAGGCCTGTAAATACTACCCCAGAATAGATCTCATGTTCCTAGTTTGTAAATATTGTATAAAGTATATTATATTGTTAATCATAAAAGAGTAGACCGGCTTCGTAAATTGAATTTGATTAAATGAATGTATATAGAAAATTAAGAAATGTTAAGTTAATTCATTTCCATATCTATATATATATAATATTTATTATTTTATAAAGTTATATATCCCCCCATATATTTCCTTTCACACTGTCTATTGCTGTGAGTCAGAATATATTGTAACATGAAAAGTTACACGCAACAATGCTTGCGAGTAGTTGCAATTGTCGCAACTCGGGCCCAACAATGGAGTCTGGCGAGACTCGAGACAGTCGTCATGGGGTAGTGGATGAAGGAGAAGGATGTGTCGGACCACGCCCTGCCCTGTAGCGATAATTTTTTCTCATGTTCTGAAATGGATTAAAGCTATCATAATCCACTTTTTTTTGGTATTTTTACTAAAAAATACCTGGCGCCCAAAAAGCATTTAAATCCTCGAATACGGAGGAACGCCGGATCTTCTACAATATATATATATATATAGCTTTCAGTAAAATTTATGTTGGTACGGTTTATTTATTTGAAGACGAGAACATTATGTGTGTTGAGATGGCGCGCAGTGCAAGATGGCGGCGCAGGTCATCCCGCTTGTAGGTCAGAGACAAGTCCGAGCTCAGAGGTCAAGTTCCTCGCAGGAATTCCGTCCGGCCTTGTTTCGCTAAACATCGTCGGCCTTTCCCCTTCTCATATTATTCTTCTTCCTCTGTCTCCACTCACTTCCTCTCTCCCTCCGTAATCATTTAGTCGCCCCTCCCAGCACGGCCAATCCGGCGATGGGGTAGACTCTATTTTGTCAACTGATTTTACGGCGTTGTCCGATCAACTCGTATAATTTTACGTAGTTTAACAATTACTTTGTTTAATGATAAATGAATCGATTACGGAATTAGTACCGCTCTTATCCTATTCAGTACGAAACGCCCGGATAGGACGACTTCGTGATTGGTCCATCTCAGATTCTGGATCGCCCATATTTCAATCCTCGTTACCGTTCTCTTTGTCAAATTGAAGCCATTGACAGTCATTATTCTTTTATTTAGTTTAAAACTGTAACGTTTCACTGCTTTCACTTTGTAGTGTCTTGTATTCGAATCCTTCGCACCACACCGGATGACGCTTCAGCCTCCGTTCCTTCCCTTCCATCTCCCTCGAGTACGTTTTCCTTTTATTGTCGTCCGTGCTTTCTTCTTTCTCACCTCTTCACTTTTGCTGCCTTTCTCTATATTTTTCTTTTCACATGCCAGTATAGTTTAGTAAAATCATAATTGTATCCCATGACGAAGAAGTCTGCGGCTGGACAATTAGTTTAGTATCCCATGCGTGCAAAATAGGAGGATGGAACGACAAGTAGAATGCAAGTTAGGAAAAGATCGGTTTGCTTTTAGGCAAAATTGTAGGGACAAGAGAAGCAATGTTGTCTTTGCAACTAATTTTCCAAGACAGGATAAGAAAAAAACAAACATGTCTACGTTCATGGCATTTGTAGATTTAGGAAAAGCCTCTAATAATAATAATGTGAAGTGGAACAAGCTGTTAAGGATTTTGAAGAGCACTGGAATAAAATATCGAGAAAATGGGCTTACACATAACCTCTACAGAAGACAAGGCAGCAGGAATTAGAATAGAAGATCAAGTAAAAAAAAAAGAAAGCAGAAATCACCCGTGCAGTTTAACTTATATATAGAACAGGCGGTGAAGAAAGTTAAAAAGGGAATATGGAAAAGGAATCACACTGCAAGGAGAAGAAATAAAAACCCGTAAGGTATGCCGATGAAGTTGTAGTTTTAGAGGGGTCAGAAGAAGACTTGGGAAAGTATATTAAATGGTATGAACGTGGTCCTGGAAGAAGAGTCGAACCTGAAGGTTGACAGGGGGGGAGGAAAAACCAAGGTAATGGAGTGTAGTATGGGAAACAGTGGAATAACAAAGGCTGTTAGATTGGGAAGTTGATATTTCGAAGGAAGTTAAGGAATTGTGTTACTTGGGAAGCAGCGTAATAACTAGAGTAGGATAGCAACAGGATAGCAAGGAAGAGGAATTTACTTACGGCTAATATATATATATGAATAGTAGGAAATGTTGGTATGGAATGTGGCGTGTGAAACTTGGACGATAGGAACTCCGGAATGGAAAAGGATAGAAGCCTTTGAAATGTGGTGCTATGGGCGAATGCTGAAAATCAGATTTGGTGGATAAAGCAACGAGGAAGGTTCTAAACAGAATAGGGGACAATATGGAGGACTTTGAAGGGATAGATTGATTAATAGGCCACGTTTTTAAGACACTGGGGGGTGTTGTAAAAATTAGCAGTGGAGGGAAGTGTGTGTGTGAGGAGAAGACACAAGTCCACGATAGATGTTTTATTTATGGGGAAGTGAACAACAGTCTTACACAAGTTAGGGTTACCTTGGATCAGACCAGTCTTAGGGCTGATATAAGTGTGAATATTAGGAAATCATTGGCAGAAATGTTGGTAATGGAACGTGGCGGCGTTATATGTGGGGTGCGAAACGTGGACGATAGGAGTTGGGGGAAAGGAAAAGAATAGAAGGATTTGAAATGTGGTGCTATAGGAGAATGAGATGGATGAGTGGATAGAATCACTAAAGAGGAAGTTCTAAACAGAATAGGGGAAAAGCGGACAATATGGAGGACTTTGAAGGAATAAATTAATAGGCCGCGTTTTGAGACATGAGCATTAGAGGGAAGTGAATAGAAGATGGAATGCGCTAAGAATATTTTTTGAGGCTGTGGGATGTGTTAGTTATGAGGAAATGAGAAGGCTTGCGCAAGATAGGTTAGCATGGAGACCAGTCTTAGGACAGAATACGTCAACAACAAACTTTTTTCCCTATTAAAAGAAGTAAAAGGAATCCCGGCAAGAAAACAGCAACTTTAAGTCGTTGCGATGTTTGATGGGGGTTGTGAATGTGTTAGGTAGACGGATGATCGCGACCTCTGGGGAGGAATAACGCACTCGCGTACTAGAAATCAAGGATTCGGAGGCGAAGGTCACGGGGGAAACTGGGACTAATAACCTCGCAGGCTTCGCTCGCTGAATCCTTAATCAACACGCTTAGCAGGAACGGGAGAAAACGTCCCGGCGAGTTCACGCTGGGCGCATCTGTGGCCCAATGCCGCGACACACACACACTCAAACATGTGCTGCTATTTATTTACTTCACACATTGGCACAAATTATCCACACACACACACAGGTGTATCCATTTAAAAATTTACCCGATTAACTCCACCAATATATGGACGAAACGTTGTAGACTTATTAAATAAATATCAATGTTCGTTTGAGTGACAAATTTGAAGGGTGGGGGGGCGGGGGTTATCGAAAGCGCACGCGTCTTTCATCTCCCCCACATCAATCTGAAAATTCCCCGTACGTATTTTCCTTCCTCTTACGCTCGAATTCTTTCAGTCCTCCGCCTTTTATTCTACATCTTCTAAATTTCTCTCTCACATGACCAGATTACTTTTGCCTCACTTCCTTTACTTTAAATAACTATGCCTTTTACTCGCCATGTTCCCTTCCTTTCTCCTTACTTGCCTTTTCCCACCCCCGTTGTTGTCGTCCGTCCTCAGCCAAAGTCTCCGGCTCCTCGTAACTGTTCCTTGTCTCCCTCTCCTCTACTCTCACTTCCGTCTACTGCTAATTTAACGAGTGCTTAGTGGATGGCCTTCTTGGTTATACCTTACCTTCTCCAAGTTTATTTATTCACCCCCCCTTCTTTTTTTTCTTCCCAATTGCTGTATGAATTGCACGTGATTGGTCAGTTTCGGATACTAATTTGATACGAAGATGTCGGGAGTGAGTGTATGTGTATCCTTGTCTGTTCATATCTGTTTTACTCTCCCTCCGGTTCCTGGGATTACCGCGGTCCAGGAGAGAGAGAGAGAGATGATGACGTCACTGTCAGTCACAAGATCTTTGAGGGACCCAAAGAGTTGTGTCGAATTGTTTGAAGCAGTTACAACCAATGTCTGTCTTCCTCTCTTCACCCGCTTTTCAGAGAAAATCGATTTTTTTCCCCTTTATGAGCATGGAGCTGCTTCCATCATCTAAGGTTGTGTGAGATTCTCATACCAGAGATTATTTGCAGTTATATCTTCCTAGCTCGATCCGGGGGGGAATATCTCTGGTTTGTTATATTTTCGAGCACTATTATTAAACACGGATCCCTGATTACAACTTTTAGATCATCCATGTCTCTGGTATTGCCAAACCTCGGGTTCAGTGACCTGTAAACACACTCGCTGCTTGGCCCATCCTCCTCTGCGATGTTTCAGGCAATGTGCCTCCCAACATGACATCTTCCATCTGAGAGCATCACGACGGCTTGACTGACGTCATCGCTTTGTGTTCAGTGTGTGTGTTAGCCCCCTTACAGCTTCAACATACTATCTATCTGTCTTTTCATCTTATCGCTGTTTCCTCGATTTTTTTTATCCAATACAGATCACATTCGTCACGTTGCGCCCCCCAAATTTTAAGGCACCATTCAGCGACTTCGAATTCCTCGTTCATTTTTTCCAATCAATCTTATTTATTTCCCCCCTTTCTTAATTCTTCCACGCGATATCTTTAAGTACTCTGTAATGAATATAAAGGGGGATATTCCATTATATCTACGTGGAATATTGATATGGTAATAATGAGTTTTTTTAATAATATATAACATAAAACAAAAGACAATAATTTACATGATCAAAAAACATATTTTACATTAATGTTACTTATATTTTCAATCTGTAAGTCGGCATTTCTTTCTTAAATTAAAACTCCCATATCTATTACCAAAAAAAAAGTATGATAGAAATAAATTCCTTATGTGCCTTCTCATAGAAAAAAAAATATTTTACACAAATGTAGTCGGATCTGGCAGTACAGGAAATCAGAAAAAGAGTCAGAGCCTTGGATAATTACCCAGTCGGCTTAGTGAATACTCCAGATCCTTTCTACTAATTGGGTCGTCCTCACTCCAGATCACAGCCGCCGCCTCTATTCTTCCTGGTTCACGAACAATTTCCGTTTATTAAAGTACGAGGTCTTTCCCCGGTGAATGAATGGCATCATGTATAAATTCCTCTCTCGAGTTTCCAACCGGGTCAAAGATTTTAACAGTGACGTTTCGATGGCTTGCTGTTGCCATCATCTTCAGACTGAAGTGTCAAATTCGGTGAGTGTAAGCATTGATATAGTCTGAGGCAAGCACAAACCGCCTGTGATTGGCTAGATGTGGACGCGGGAGCGAGCGAAGGCGTCTCCCATTGGTCCACTTGCTTAGTCATGCTCTAGTCTCCCCGTGGCTGCGCTGCATCTGTGGTTCCCGTGACTCAGCCTCCGCGGCGTTCCTCCGGTGAAACAATGGGTTCCTTCCAAGCCAGGCTCAATTGGAATCCAGAATCTCTATTCAGTAAATTCTCACTGGACCTGATGTTTATTGCCTCCAAAATAACGCTATCCCAATAGCTTATTAGCTCGGTCCAGAATACGCGTCTTATCGAAAGCTATTTTATGGCCCGTGAACAAGGCAATAGCTGACTTATTGGGTTGTTTTAATCGTAGATGTCTATTATGTTCTTTTATTCTTTCATCTACGGTTCTGATTGTTTATCCTCCTGTCCTTGACCTGCCTGTCGCAATCTCCCTCGCCACAATTCCAGAAACCTCTCACCGAATCTGTGTTGCCGCCTCTCCCGTCTCACCGCTCTCGAAAAATATGTCCAAAATCCCCCTTTTTTTAAAAAGATATCCCCCAATTCTTTGGTTCTTGTAACCCAGGTGGCAGGGATGGATATTGACTAATAACATTTATGGCCAAATCTCACCAAAATTGAGGAACACCCCGGGGATAGGTGCGAATTGAAATTTGAGTTTTATTGCCCCCGCTGGCTCAAATTCTGTCCCACTTTATTTTGACTCTATACCGCCAAAAGTCCGAGAAGATGTGTCTGACCGTTAAAACGCGCTAATTCAGAGCCATGCATCGCTGTCCTTACCTTACACATCCTTATAATTTCACTACTACATCGTCCTTACCTTCAGATGTGCTATCAATTTATCAAACAACAGTGTAAAATAATGACCAAAAAATAAGAGAACTGTTGAAGGCGAGGCTGGGAACGTGGACGAGTCTCACGAATTTGGATAGACTCCGGGCGGCTTTCTTAAATTCTATTATATTAATTTACAAAATGTGAATAGAATAGAGAACAATATGGAGGGCGTTTGAAGGGATAGATTAATAGGCCACGATTTGAGACTTGAGGGTCTTGTAAAATTAGCGTTAGAAGGGAAGTAAACAAAAGAGGGAGGCCAAGGAAGGAATGCGTTAAGTAGATTAGGTATTGGTAGTTCTGAGGAAATGAAAAGGCTTGGACGGGATAGATCACCATGGAGGGTTGCATGAGACCAGTCACGACACACGACCGAACCTCTCAATACATCAATAATCTGACTTCCCTCATGTCTCTATTAATCTAAGTCCTCCACATTCTTTTACCCTTATTATGTGAAGGGAAGCAATACTGGAAAGTCAGGTTCTCCTGTTTTGCGTCAGTCAACCCACGGGCGAGGGCGTCCAGCCGCCGCCATTTCCCCCCTCCTTCTCAATCGCCTTCCCTCCCCGAGGCGATCGTGTCTGAACCCGCGACCTTCCAACATCACACTTATCTGGAACAGCGAGCAAATGTAATTGTCCTCCATTGTGTGTTCCTTCCTGCCTTTCACGTGGTTGCTGCACTCGCTGCCAGTCAGCAGCGCCGTAAACGTTTACGTGAAATGAAGACAAGGCGGAGCGGACTTTGCACCTTGTAATTAGCTCTCCGTGACGCTGACGGATGGAACTTTACAAACGTTCGCGAATAGTTATTCACGGGGATAGGGCGAAAAGGTTAACTTCGTAAGTAACAACCTTGTTAATTTCAAAGACGAGCTCAGCTCGTGAAGTGACGGGATCAAGCAAGGTGTAGTGAAGACAAGCGCACTGGTCCACGGAGATGGGGCGGTTTCTTGTCCACACTAGCGAGCACGAGACCGAGCGACGAGCCTATTATTGCTCCTAGCGTCATGGAGCCGAGCCGAGCGACGAGCCTATTATTGCTCCTAGAGTCATGGAGCCGAGCCGAGCGACGAGCCGATACTTGCTCTAGCGTGCAAAGCCGAGCGACGAGCATATTCTTGCTCTCGCGTCATGGAGCCGAGCCGAGCGACGAGCATATTATTGCTCCTAGCGTCATGGAGCCGAGCCGAGCGACGAGCCGATACTTGCTCTAGTGTCATGGAGCCGAGCGACGAGCATATTCTTGCTCTAGCGTCATGGAGCCGAGCCGAGCGACGAGCCTATTATTGCTCCTAGCGTCATGGAGCCGAGCCGAGCGACGAGCCCATACTAGGCTCTAGCGTCACGGAGCCGAGCGACGAGCATATTCTTGCTGTAGCGTCATGGAGCCGAGCGACGAGCCCATACTAGGCTCTAGCGTCAAGCCGAGCGACGAGCATATTATTGCTCCTAGCGTCATGGAGCCGAGCCGAGCGACGAGCCGATACTTGCTCTAGCGTCATGGAGCCGAGCGACGAGCATATTCTTGCTCTAGCGTCATGGAGCCGAGCCGAGCGACGAGCCTATTATTGCTCCTAGCGTCATGGAGCCGAGCCGAGCGACGAGTCGATACTTGCTCTAGCGTCACGGAGCCGAGCGACGAGCATATTCTTGCTCTAGCGTCATGGAGCCGAGCCGAGCGACGAGCCATATATTGCTCCTAGCGTCATGGAGCCGAGCGACGAGCCGATACTTGCTCTAGCGTGCAAGGAGCCGAGCGACGAGCATATTATTGCTCTAGCGTCATGGAGCCGAGCGACGAGCCGATACTGCTCTAGCGTCAAGCGAGCCGCATATTGCTCTAGCGTCACGGAGTCGAGCGACGAGCCGAGCCGATACTTGCTCTAGCGTGCAAAGCCGAGCGACGAGCCGATTCTTGCTCTAGCGTCATGGAGCCGAGCCGAGCGACGAGCCCATACTAGGCTCTAGCGTCACGGAGCCGAGCGACGAGCCGATACTTGCTCTAGCGTGCAAAGCCGAGCGACGAGCCGATACTTGCTCTAGCGTCATGGAGCCGAGCCGAGCGACGAGCCTATTATTGCTCATAGCGTCATGGAGCCGAGCGACGAGCCGATACTTGCTCTAGCGTGCAAAGCCGAGCGACGACTAGAGCGTGAGCCGATCGACGAGCCCATACTAGGCCCTAGCGTGCAAAGCCGAGCGACGAGCCTATTATTGCTCATAGCGTCATGGAGCCGAGCGACGAGCCGATACTTGCTCTAGCGTGCAAAGCCGAGCGACGAGCCTATTATTGCTCATAGCGTCATGGAGCCGAGCCGAGCGACGAGCCGATACTTGCTCCTAGCGTCATGGAGCCGAGCGACGAGCCGATACTTGCTCTAGCGTGCAAAGCCGAGCGACGAGCCTATTATTGCTCCTAGCGTCATGGAGCCGAGCCGAGCGACGAGCATATTATTGCTCCTAGCGTCACGAAGGCGATTGACGAGTCGATACTTGCTCTAGCGTGCAAAGCCGAGCGACGAGCCTATTATTGCTCTAGCGTCACGGAGCCGAGCGACGAGCCCATACTTGCTCTGCTGTCGTCACTCTGAAAATAGTACAGTCTGTGCCTATTTGGAATGATCTACGTGGTTGTGAAAGGTCTCGTTTAAGTAGTATTTAATGCCATTTTAATATATCTAAATAAAAAAAAATTAAATGTATTTTATTCATCCATTTCCGCGAGCAAACTAAAAAAATAAGTCAGCATTTTTGTCTTTCTTTCATACAGCTCGAATTTGACAACTCATACTTTTTTAAAATTTTGTCGTAAACGGTCTGAAAATTTAACAGAAGTTACTACAAACCCTTTCGCACAGTTTTTATAGCAACGTTTTCCTATTATACACACTTATATTACCCGTAAGTAAATTCCTCTTCCTCGCCTGTTGCTATCCTACTCTACTACTACTTCCAAGTAGCAGAATTCCTCAACTTCCTTCTAAATATCCATTTCATACCCAACAGCCTTTGTTATCGCACTGTTTCCCACACTACACTCCATTACCTTGGTTTTCCCTCTATTAATCCTAACGTTGTATCCTTCCACGTTCATACCATTTAGTATAGTTCCAAAGTCTTCTTCTGACTCCCCCTAATACTACAATATCATCGGCAAAGCGTAGAGTTTTTTTTATTTCTTCTCCTTGCAGTATGATTCCTTTCCCATATTTGGTTTTTTCACTTTCTTCATCGCCTGTTCTATATATAAGTTATAGACAGACTGCTGCATCCTTGTCTTACTCCTTTCTTGATTTCTGCTTTCTTTTCTTGATCTTCAATTCAAATTACTGCTGCCTGTCTTCTGTAATTTATTCCTGTGTTCTTCAAAATCCTTAATAGTGTGCTCCACTTCACATTACCATAGGCTTATTTATAAATCTACAAATGCCATGAACGCAGGCCTGTTTATTTTTTTTCCCTGACGCACGGTCAATGTTGCTTTCTCTTGTTCCTACATTCTTCCTAATACCAAATCGAGCTTCACTTAACTCGCATTCTATTTGTCGTTCCATCTTCCCACTATATACTATTTTCCTTAATATTTTGCAGGCATGAGATACTAAACTAATTGTCCTATCAGCTGCAGAGTTCGTCGTTTGGGTGTAATTATGTTTTTACTAAAATATTTTGGTATTCTTCCTGTTTCGGAAATTTCATAACTGTCCTGAACAGCCATGATATTAGTAGTATGTTGTTAAATATGGAAAAATTAATATATTCCAAGCTGGTGGCATGCAGTATAACGGGGGAATTTTGATTTGGGTGGTTGAGAGCGCCGCCGTGACGTCACAGAGAGTTGAATTAAGGGGCAGGCATTGGAAGAAATTATTTGAGTAATGGTCTGTAAATGAGGCAGCCGTGTGCAGGAGAGGAGGAGGTGAGGCTGGGAGCCGCAAGGTCACGATCCCTGCAAGGTGCGCTAACGGGACCAGGACCAGACTCGGCAGTTTGGCTCGCAGTTAAAAAAAAAAAATAAACAATAAATTCACCGTTTCTCAAAAAAAAAACCTCCTGTG
Organism: Eucriotettix oculatus; assembly: GCA_034510155.1. Lineage (NCBI taxonomy): Eukaryota > Metazoa > Arthropoda > Insecta > Orthoptera > Tetrigidae > Eucriotettix > Eucriotettix oculatus. Next base: position 213,324,608 of record CM067377.1, on the reverse strand, counting down.
AGAGGGGAAAGGCCAGCCGAAGAGGTCAAATACCTCCCAGAGACGAGCAGCGTGACGTCACCACAAACTTTTACTTCAGGAAGAAACATTTTTTCATGAAAATCGTATTTCAAGTGCTGTGAGTTTCGACGACATTAACAACACGCACCAACGAGCGAGCAACGAGCAACGAGCCGAGCACGAGTCTGTGCGCATGCGCAGTCTTAGGTCTGAAAACTACTACTACAACAACGATGATGTGACGTACTTGGGATTTTCAGCTGAGGTTCGGAAATTATGAAACAACATCTGAAATACGTCCAAGGAAAATCAATCGCCGAATCTTCTTGAGCTACCGATAGATTTTTTAGATTTATTGTTGTTTCCATTAATCCTCGATTGAGGAAAATAGGATACGTCATACATTGAAAAATTAAAAATGAACAAAATAAAGTAAATAATTAAAGACAAATAAACTTAAAATAAATTAGTAAAAGAAAGTGTATGTAGACAAAAAGTCAATATAAACACAACACCAGGGACACACGATGTCACACACACACACATTTTTATTATTCACTAATTACACTAATAGCCAGCCTGTTTTCTTGAGTATCTATAACAGGCCTTATTTTAATTTCTTACAATGTTTGTCTTACAGATTTATTCTATTTTATTTTATAAATAATTATTTTCTTAAACAATAATAAAACTAATAAACTAAAACTAAAGACAGAAGGGTATAGGGTGAATGGGAGTAGGAGGATTGAAGGGAAAGTGCTGTGACGTCACAGCTGGCGGAATATGGAAGGGAGAGGAAAACTATGTTAAGTCATAGCTGCTTCCATCTTCTTTTACATTACATTACAGACTGAGATTTTTTAACATTTTTTTATAATACTTATATATATATATATACATCAAATATGGAAGTATATTTTTTTGCAGGGGGTCTGTAGAGCAGAAGACGCTCTCCCTGCATAGTAAAGATGCGTGGAGGTCAGCCATTGCTCTATTCTTGTCTCCTGGGCTTCCTTTTTTTGGAGGCAGGAGAAGACAGTCTTTCAATGTTTTCGCTTCCTCCTCCACCCTCCTTCCTTCCTGCATCTCCACTTCTCTAGTCTACCACAGGTTGTACTTCCAGCTCCGGAATTCCGGTTTCCCTCATTTTCCGGCGTCCAGGATATGAGGGTTTACTTACTTAAGCTGGCTTCGTCAAGTGTATTTATTTTTTTTTCATTTCTACCGCCGCCATATTGATACGAAGATGTCGGGGGAGTGAGTGTATATATATCCCCTTGTCTGTTCATATCTGTTTTACTCTCTCTCCGGTTCCTGGGATTACCGCGGGTCCAGGAGAGTGAGTGAGTGAGTGATGACGTCACTGTTGTCAGTCACAACAACATCTTTGAGGGACCCAAAGAAGTTGTGTCGAATTGTTTGAAGCAGTTACAACCAACCCAATGTCTGTCTTCCTCTCTACCACCCGCCGCTCTACACACACACACACACACACTGGGAAACACAAACAAGCACACACCGAGGAACACGCAATGGAGGATAGGAAGAGGATTTAAAGAAAGGAAACAGGAAAGATTCGCTAGAGAATTGTAAGAAGTTTAAAAATGAAAATAGAGGATACAAGTGGACTGTGAGGGCTGAGGAGGAGCCGAGCCAAGGAATATCTATCTGCGTGAGTTCCTCATTGCAATCCTAACACCGGGTGGGAAACTGCGGACTCTCGGCAAAACCTCGCTTGTTTATCCCCAAATATGTACGAACGTCTTTCTTTGTTTAGGGTTATTAATGGCGCCTGTGAGAGTTGTGAGAATGTCCCGCGATAGTTATCGGAGTTGTTGAAGGTTGACAAGGGGCAATAATTTCCTTCCCGCCCAATAATCGCTCGCTCTTTTCACATCTCCGCAAAAATCCGTCAAGGACACGGAACTGTTTCAGATCGTAGGCGCCATCTTTACAAAGGTAACGATCCCCTCAGGGAGAAGGCGAGGGCCTTTCCATGACGTACGCTTTCTCTCACAACAACTTATTTACTTAATTCAATCGAGTAGTAGGTTAATTGTCTCTGACGATTCCACGTTTCCCTTCTCCAGCCTGTGACGGTTCCTTTTTAGTTAAAATAAAATTATTTTTGTTGTTGTGGTATTAAGTCCTACGGCTGGTCTGCTGAAACACTACATGCTAACCTATCCTTTCGCAAGCCTTTTTCATTCCCTCATAACCAGCACAATCCATACAACCCCTAATCTGCTTATCGCATTCCATCCTTGGCCTCCCCCTTCTGTTCTTACCCCACACACCCCACCCTCTAGTGCTAATTTTACAAGACCCCTCGTATCTCTTAAAACGTGGCTCCATGCTGTTCTCTCTTCCCCTCTATTCTGTTTACAACTTCCTCGTTTGTGATTCTATCCACCCACTCATCCACCCACCTCTCATTCTCCTATATCACCAATTTTCAAAGGCTTCTATCCTTTTCCTTTCCCGCAACTCCTATCGTCCACGTTTCGCACCCCACATATAACGCCGCCACGCCCCATTACCAACATTTTTGAGCAACGATTTCCTAATATATTCACACACTTATATTACCCGTAAGTAAATTACCCTCTTCCTTGCTATCCTGTGCTATCCTACTCTGGTTATTACGCTGCTTCCCAAGCAGCAGAATTCCTTAAAAATATCCCTTCCCCAATCTAACAACCCTTGTTCTTCCACTGTTTCCCACACTATACTTCATTATCTTGGTTTTCCCTCTATTAATCCTCATATCCAAAACGTTTTCCAAGACCACGTTCATGCCATTTGTTATGGTTCTCCAAGTCTTCTTCTGACTCCCCCCAATACTACAACATCATAGGCAAAGCGTAAGGTTTTTATTTCTTCTCCGTGCACTATGATTCCTTTTCCGTATTCCGTTTTAACCTTCTTCGTCGCGTTGTTCCATATATATAACTTAAAGAGAATGCCCCGACGGACTGCTGCATCCTTGCCTTACTCCTTTCTTGGCCTTCAAAGGCTTCTATTCTTTTCCCTTTCCCGCAACTCCTATCGTCCACGTTTCGCAACCCACATATAAACGCCGCCACGTTCCATTACCAACATTTTTGAGCAACGATTTCCTAATATATTCACACTTATATCAGCCCTAAGACTGGTCTGATCCAAGGTAACCCTAACTTGTGTAAGACTGTTGTTCACTTCCCCATAAATAAAACATCTATCGTGGACTTCTGTCCTTACCTCACACACACACTTCCCTCCACTGCTAATTTTTACAACACCCCCCAGTGTCTTAAAAACGTGGCCTATTAATCAATCTATCCCTTCAAAGTCCTCCATATTGTCCCCTATTCTGTTTAGAACCTTCCTCGTTGCTTTATCCACCAAATCTGATTTTCAGCATTCGCCCATAGCACCACATTTCAAAGGCTTCTATCCTTTTCCATTCCGGAGTTCCTATCGTCCAAGTTTCACACGCCACATTCCATACCAACATTTCCTACTATTCATATATATATATATTAGCCGTAAGTAAATTCCTCTTCCTTGCTATCCTGTGCTATCCTACTCTAGTTATTACGCTGCCCAAGTAGCAGAATTCCTTCAATTCCGTCACAATATCCCTTCCCCAATCTAACAGCCTTCGTTATTCCACTGTTTCCCATACTACACTCCATTACCTTGGTTTTCCCCTCTATTAATCCTCGCATTGAACTCTTTCTCCAGGATCACGTTCATGCCATTTATTATTATGGTTTCCAAGGCTTCTTATGATTCCGCTAATACCACAAATATAAATAGATTACGCATTTAATAACCTGAAGATGTCAAGAAAGTTGGATGAAACGTAGTGTTTGTAGTAATTAAATAGTAATACCGGTGGCTGACTTATTAGGACGTATTTTATTTATTCTAAAATTAAAGTCAGAAAAATTATGTTTAAAATGGAGGCTGATGAGGCTGTCGCAGCAGCAACAGCAGCAGCCATTTTCTTGTCAGGTTGGAAATTACTATTGACTCGTCGTACTTGTTATCCATTGCACATAGGAAGTCATGTATTTAGACGAATTAAACAATCCAAAATTTGAAGAATTCTCAACATAAACGCGAGGAAAAATAAAATCATGTGTAAAAAAAGATTAAAATATAGAAAATCAAGAAATTATATTAGCTAAATATTGTAAATAAAATATATAATAACGGCCAAAGACAGAAATGGGAAAAAAACTCAATTAGAATAGATTTCGTCCCTCAACAAAAGTTCCACAGCTATTTAAATAAAATATATTCTTGGATGTTGAAGGAGCAACAAAAAATATAATCTTAAGTTGGTGGACGAAACGTATTTTAACCTTCACGCCTATTTAAGTGCGCAAATTCAATGAAAACAGTAATTTTTTTAGGTAAAAATTAATTGAACTCATTATTTCATAAACCATTTCTTTAATAAATACTATCCAAAATATATCAATTATTTAAGTATAAAACATGCCTATTGATTTATTTTGGGTAACAGGCTACATGAGGTTGATCGTGAAAGAGGCAACTCCCCCTTTAATAGCATAGGAAGGGGGGGATGCGGAAGGTAGACGGGATACGAGTTTCCTGTGGGGGGTCGCAGCATTCCCTTCTCCGCGTCTCCACCAGTTTCAGGAGGCAGTTGGCCCCTGACTCATCCAACGGGATCAGCCGACAACTCTTGCCCAAGGTCTTCGACCCCCAGTACATACACCTCCCTAAACAGGTTAAGGTGCCTCGACGTGTGACAACTTTCGAAAAAGACCATTCCGGACACAGTCAGGTCAGTCCCACAGTCAATGTGAGAATCTACTTCTTTTGGGTTTTTTTGGGGGGGGGCTGGGGGGGCGGGGGGTTAACAGGCTACATGAGAGTGATTCCACTTTAATAGCATAGCAAGGGAATTAAAAATGGGGGATGTGGAAGGTAGAGCAATGTAGCCAAGGAAGGTTTGACTTGGGCCCCCGGGCTATGGTTTAAGGATCCTACCCTCGCGGTGTTTCGCCTAAAGAGATGTTGCAGGGAAACCCCTAGAAAACCTGCATCAGGTAGGTCAGCGGGAATTGGCTAGCTACTATCCTCACGCCCTGCCTTCCGAATGAATGACGGGAGACGAGTTTCCTGTGGCGGGACGCAGCATTCCCTTCCCCGTGCCTCCGTCAGTTTTAGGGGGGGGGGCGCAGTTGGGCTGACTGATCCAATGGGGTCGATGGACAACTCTTGGCCATATGCCCAAGGTCTTCGACCCCGGGACATACACCTTCCAAAATAGGTGAAGGTGTCTCGGTATATGAGAGAACTTTGAAAAAGAAAAAACAGACAGAGTAGGTAGGCATTCCCAAAGGTGAGCCCCGCAGTCACTCGATTTTCTTTTGGCGGGTAACAAGGCTACATGAGTGAGGTGCGATCCTGAAGCTGGCAACTCCCCTTTAATAGCATAGAAAAGGAGTTGCAAAGGCGGGTCATGTGGAAGGTAGAGCGAGAGACACAAAAATCACGGAAAATGTTAAAGAAAACTTGACTCCGTTGGAGCGCGCGCGTGTGTGTGAAATGCCTTACAGCCAAATCGTCAGAAATGAAATTAAAAATACGACGTTTCACCCGGCAACATGCTTGTCGCTCCTATATATTGTTTATTTAAATAACTGTGGTGGTTCCTAAAGTTTATTTTTTTATTTACAATGTTAAGTCAGATAATGTAATTTCTTTATTTATAATAATAATAATAATGAAATGCCGACCTCCTGTGGCTAGGCCTGCCTCTAGTTGCTGCCTCACAGGTCCCGGGTTCGAATCCTGGCATGGGCTTGGATGTTTGTGTGTCGTCATGGTCGACAAGCCTGTTGGAGGATCGATACTTTGACCACGTGTCAGTCACTCCAAATTCGGAAAAGTGTCGTCATGCAAGATGACAGTAGTCCGCAGTCGACTCGGTAGGCCCAGGCCCCTCAATGGGCTGCTGTAGAGCCATGGAGAAAAGGGAAAAAAAATGATAATAATAATGAAATTAGCTAATATAAGGGTTATTTGTACAAATTTTCTATATTTTAATCTTCTTTACAAATGATTTTTTATTTTCCCGCGGGTTACAAACAACGCATTTAAGTTAAAATATTCTTCTAATATTTGGATCAGTCGGGATGATAAGGCGCTGCGGGAGTTTTCTCGCAGGCGCTTCAGCCCAGAGTGACTGCGGGGCTCACCTGATCATGTCGGGGATGCCTCCTGCACTCTCTCTCTCTGGGTACTTTTTATCAAAGTTCTCATATGCCGAGACACCTTCACCTATTTTAGGAGGTATATGTACCGGGGTCAAAGACCTTGGGCATATGGCAAGAGCTGCTGTCCGCTGATCCCATTGGATCAGTCGGCGGCCAACTGCCTCCTGAAACTGGTGGAGACACGGAGAAGGGAATGCTGCGTCCCCACAGCAGACTCGTCTCCCGTCATTCACAGGGAAGGGCGTGAGAATAGTACCCAGCAATGCCCGACCTACCTGATGCAGGTTTTCTAGGGTTTTCCCTGCATCTCTTTAGGTGAAACACCGCGAGGGTAGGATCCTTAAACCATAGCCCGGGGGCCCTAGTTAACCCTTGCATGGCTACCTTGCTCTACCTTCCGCATCCCCCCCTTTTCAATTCCCTTCCTATGCTATTAAAGGGGAGTTGCCTGTTTCAGGATCACCCTCATGTAGCCTCCTGTTAACCCCCCAAAAAATTGATTGTTTTATTCGTTTAAATGCACGACTTTACTGTAGAATGGATGATGATGATGATGATGATGAGGAAGACGACGAGTCTACAGTAATTTCGGATAAGACAAGAAGAATGGCTGTTGAGGCAGGCTGAAGAAGAGGCAATGACCGGAACAGCCTCCATTTCAAACATAATTTCTGACTTAAGTTTTAAAATAAATAAAAGTCGGCAATTAAGGTTATTGAGTTGTACGTTTCATCCGACTTTGGCGACTTAGGGAGGATATGAAGTGTTTAGATTAGGGGAATGTGTGTGCTGTGCCTTGGACCTTCTCCAGCCTCGGTTAGAAGGTCGAAATGGTTATCTAGTGTGTAAAGTTCCGACCTAAAATAATGTGGAAAGCCAATGTTTGAATGGAAACCTCCGCTGCTAGGTTATTTATGCTCATCGTCGACATTTGAGTGAAACGTTCATAACGTGCAGCTGGAAGGTAAAGATGGATTCATTGGATGGGCCATGTAATGTAGATGGGGATGGCAGCAGAACGAATGCCAAAAAAAGAATCCTGAAAGAAAGGATCGCACAATTCAAGAGGAAAGGGAAGGCCGAGGCGTAGATGGATAGACGATTGACGAAAAGAGCGGCGCAGCACCGACGATATTGGAGGCCAAGGCCCACACGGGGCTGTGGAGCCAAAAGTAGATAGTGAAACGTTCACCGCATCTTGTGGCTGAAGGTTGACCGCTATGGAGAACCTGGCAACTCCCCTTTTAACAGCACGAGGTGGAAAGGAGAGGAAGGCAGTTCACCTGAAAGAGATGCACGTGAATTCCTTCTTACCTACGAGGCTACAAAAGTTTTATTTTCATGGTTGGAGGGGAGGGGGGAGTAAAGATAAAAGGGAAAGGTCGGTCAGTGTGAGTGGTGGCGCTCCCTCTGCCTGCTGCTCTCTCTCTCTCTCTCTCTCTCTCTCTGTGCCGTCGGTGGTCAGTGGAATCCGCCGACCTTTGGCACAGTTTCCACGTGTGGGAAAAGCGCCTGACCTTGGCCTCGTTTCAAAGTCGCGGCCATCTAACCTCCGCGGTTAACGTGTGGAGAAAATAAAGGGTCCACTTTCTCCTCCCCCCGCCAACCCTCAAAGTCCGCGTGTGACGTCAGCGCGGCTGGTCAACGCCGACCACCAGCATTGCCTCACACGTCACTGTACCAATTAACTACACCAACATAAATTTTACTACGGCCTATAATTATACCAATCTTATTTTTTCCTTTTTTTGTAGAAAAATCTGACTAAATCCCGAAAGTTGCAGACCAAACGTCGTCCTTTTTCATTTAAAATTCTTCTCGTTCTGAATTAATTTTCGCCACTCATAGAATTTCATTAGTGGCATTGATCAAGTCAGATCAAAGTAGTTGTTTTACTTTTTTAAATCACCGCACTGTGGTGATTCATGACCCTTACAGTAGTCGGGTAAAGCAAAAATAATTTAGTTTTTGTTATTTACGTATACAGACAGGACGGAAGAGGAGAATGGTTTGGTGGTGAGGCCGAGTAGGCGGGAAACGTCACCACCGTCTGCAACATTGTTGATGGCCTGGAGTAGATTGTTGCAGGGAGGCTGCCTGAGAGAGAGAGACGAAGCAGTCAGTGGCAGAACAAGGCGACATGTATATAAAATTTAGTTTCGAGAAAGGAGATTCATTTTGGTGGGAGAACAGAAAATAAAAAGAGACAACATTTGATGGTGAAGGAAGGAGAGGCGCTAGAGAATCTACAAGACGTGACCCAGCAAAGGAACAACCGGCATACGAACAAAAACGAAGAACGACGTCATCAGGCCATTGTTAACATCCGGTAACGGCAATTTACCTCGGGTTTTTCCCCACACAAACCATTCTCGTCTGATTCGCGAATTTAATTTTCAACTATATCGTTGTTCGTCACCCGCGTTGTTCCCTGGAGCAGCCATTTTAGAAGCTGCGTAGAGTATTATTTTTGCTTTTACCGACTGAGCTAATGATTAAATTGATATTCGTAAATTTATATGTTTTCCACTATAACTTAATTTGAGTTATATTTCTATTCAAATTAAATACATTATTATTATTGTTCGTTTGATTGTACAACAATAATATTTTTGATGGTGTAACCAATGAACAACCACCGCAACCCTTAGCCAGCTTTATTTTATTCTATCCCGTTACACCTTCACTCCGTCACCTGATCCATCAGACTGGAAAGTGGAATTTTTATCATAATAATTCGGGCCTGGTTTTACAATCGCAGTCAAGTGCAGTGTTTGTTAAATTTAACTTCGCCCTGATGTGCTTTAATTATTCATTTTTCGTCATATAAAAGTGTGTGCATTGGCATTGCGTTTTAATTGGTAGCATCTCATGATAAAATTTCTTTTATACTAGTGGTAGTACTGCAGTGATTGCCACCAGCCTGCCTGTGACTAATTGCAATTAAGAAATGTATACATCGTACAATAGCGTTACACTGTCGGGACATTTCATTTGTTGTTGTTGTAGTGGTATTCGGTCCTAAGACGGGTCTCATGCACGCTAACCTATCCTGCACAAGCCTTTTCGTCGTCAGTGGCTTCAGTCTGAAGATGATGGCGGAGCAAGCCATTGAAACGTCACTGATAATCTCTCTTTGACCCGGTTGGAAACCCCGAGAGGAATTTATATAATTTAAGATAAAATGAAATTGGCACGACGTGAAGTACGTTTTCTTTGGAACCTCATCCTGTGCCAAAATAAAAGATTTGGTTTTTATTTTGATTGCCATCGTGCATCGTTGCAGAGTCACTGTAGCGCGTCATTATTCAGTCCTAAGACTCGTCTGATGCGACCCTTCGTGCTAACCTATCTTGCGCAAGCCTTTTCATTTCCACATCCTCCCGAATATGCTTAGCGTCCCCCATCCTGTTCACACTTCCCTCTAATGCTAATTTTACAAGACCCTCTTATCTTAAAACGTAGCCTACTAATTTATCCCTTCAAAGTCCTCCACATTGTTCGCTCTTCCCCTATTCTTCCTCGTTAGTGGTTCTATCCCTAACCCATCTATCTCATTCTCCTATAGCACCACATTTCAAAGCCTTCTATTATTTTCCTTTCCCCAACTCAGATCATCCACGTTTCAGCACCCATATAACGCCACAGCTCCATTACCAACATTTATAACAACGATTTCTTAATATTCACATATTACTATTAACGTATAGTTAATTCCTCTTATGCCTAGTTGCGTCTATTATTATTACGTTTCCCATAGTTAGCAGTAGTCGAAATATCCCTTCCCAATCTAATATCTTTTGTTATTCCCCTGTTTGCATACTACACTCCACTTACCCTAGTATTTTCCCTCCTATTAATCCTCATACTGAACTCTTTCTCCAGGACCACCTTCACGTCATTTATTCTGGCCTCTAAGCCTTATAGTATAATATCGTCGGCAGATTATAAGGTTTTTATTTCTTCTTCTTCTTCTTCTTCTAGCACTATGATTCTTTTTCCATAATCCATTTCAACATTCTTCATCGGGTGTTCTATATATATATAAGTTAAACAGGCTGTATTCTTTTACGTATGTAGCTGTTTAGCGTAAAATAACATTTTATTTAAATTAAAACTGTTTTTATGAATAAACCAAGGTTTAAATAATTCAGCCAATGTTGCACCAGTTTCCACCTTTATTTAGGGGTAATGTATATGTGTTTTATATGTCTGTTAGGTATGGCTGTAAGCCGAAATTCTCTCTTTCCCCAAATGTAAGAGCCAGCCAGTGTTATTCCAGTTGGCAAGAGAATAGAGCTCCAGCCGAGGAGAATCAGCTGTTGTTCACTGTCTCACTTTCGAGGCCCGAATCGATTCGATAGTCGGAGTCGGCATTGAAAGGAGTCGGGGGCGTGAAAAGCACAAACAACATCTCTGATCTGTTCCGTGACGTAACGACAAGAGAATGCGGCGTCCAGCGGGCGGTCCAATGTGATTTACACTTTCTCCGGAGCATCTGCAGGACAATAATATCGCAGACAATCAGCGAGTACTTTCTCGTCGTCCTGCGCTCCACAGACGACGACGACGACGACGACACGCAAGCTGTTTGGGCTTTTCTAAAGGAAAAGTCACGACCGTAAATTACCATGCGCTCACAAATTTTGCGCTACTCGTACGCGAGACGCCGCCATTGTCCATTCACTTTCACACCTGATCCGATTCCACGTTTCCTATCAAAGAGATCGGCGTGAAATCACTCCTCGCCACCCTATCTCTCTATATCTATCTCTAACTCTCTCTATCACTCTCTATTTCTCTCTCTCTCTATCTCTCTCACTCTCTCTCACTCCATATCTATCTCTAACTCTCTCACTCTCTATCACTCTCTATTTCTCTCTCTCTCCCTCCCCATATCTCTCTCTATCTCTCTCTCTCCATATCTATCTCTAACTCTCTCCTCTCTCTATCACTCTCTATTTCTCTCTCTCTCCATCTCTCTCTCTCCATCTCTCACT